>CM060990.1:179132420-179778556 GCA_030765065.1 Deroplatys truncata | reverse complement strand
GTAACTCATTAGATTTTCAAATATTGCTTCTAATTGTGTTGTCTGTGCTAAGTTTTCTTCAGCAATCTCACATTTTTTTAAATTTATTTGTTTTAGGTCGCACAACTGCGTGGTAATTGAAGTAGATAGAAAAATATGCGTTAGATAGAATAGTGTTGTTTAGTGCTATGGAGCCTTTGTAAGAACTGTTCAGACTAAAGCTAAAAGAAAAATACGAATTATTCGCCTCGTATCGAATTAAATGGACACAGTATTGGGGAAATGATCCTCGTCCTGCAAGAACTCAGGCAAGAGAAATATAAACTACTTCAAACATCTGGCAGTCTTCTTGTTAACCAAGTACATTTTGGTTTTGTGATACTCGATTCGTGGCAGGCAAAATGGAAGTGTTTCATTATTTTAAAACTTAACGAGCTAGCTCAGAAACTGTGGAATTGATTTGGACAGCCCTTGTAGCACTAAAGTTCTGCCTGATCGTTAGGGCATCCATCTGTGAGATTTATAAGATCCAAAATTAAGTTTGATTCTTTTGAAATCTTAATATAGTAAGTGTGAGTACATCGGATTTCATTAATATTTTTAAATTAATACCCTAGATATTCCTTTTATTGCTCTGTTTTTTCTTTTGCCATTTTGGAAAATTGTTCCACACAAAAATGCAATTTATTATTTTTTGAGAAAATTATTATTTCATAATTAAAATCTTTGATAGTAGGATATTAACAAATTGTAGAGATGAAGTCTTAATTAGCCCACAATTGTGGGAGAAAACGAATGTTAAATATGGTACTCTACTTGTTTGCTTAAAAGTTTACACAGTATGGGTATGGGAATTATTTTTTAATAACATCACAACTAAATATGTTAACAAAATTTCATCTCATAGTTTTTTATGCTATTATTTATTAGGAGAGAGACAATTTCATTCATTTATGCCGAAAAGTACATACTGAGGAACAGTTTGAAAACCAGAACCAAACAAATGAAAACCCCATATAGTTTAAAAATTATAATGCTAAAATAAAACGGTGACTCGCTTTATGCTGTTTAAAAGGTATTTAGTGATTATGTAGGCCCTTATGTATCATTTTCTGCTCCTCTGCAGCCATTGGCCTTTCTGGAATGATTTGTTCATTTTAATGTAGGCGAAACGTATCGTTTTTTACTGCAATTTTATAGGAAGTTAGGCTTACAGGCAGACATTTAAATCTCTATATGACAGGGTTTCAAAGTTTGTAGAGCTATAAAAGCTATACAGAACTAAAAAAGGGTTTATAGTGTTTATATAACACTAAAATCCATAGTTA
The DNA here is from genome assembly GCA_030765065.1 of Deroplatys truncata. Lineage (NCBI taxonomy): Eukaryota > Metazoa > Arthropoda > Insecta > Mantodea > Mantidae > Deroplatys > Deroplatys truncata. Next base: position 179,777,249 of record CM060990.1, on the reverse strand, counting down.
TGAATATGGGCAATTTTTGGCTCTTTTTCACAGATGGGTATGCTTGGATTGAATTGGAATGGATTCAGCACCGATATAGGAATGAGGAAGTTGTACCGACACCCCACGAGAGGACGTCATCGGAGAAAGGAATAAGGCGAAGAGAAACACTGGGCGGTCGGAACCAGGAGTGACGGCACAGCAATGACAGGGTCCCTAAATGTTCCAGATATAAATGCCCCGGCAGTCGGACAGGCAGATCGGGAACCCCGCATCAAATAGGGCCCAACGTCCCTCCAAGGGGCGGTCCTTATACCCAGGCTACCAGTTGAAGGCCGAGGGACGGAGAAAGTTCACAGAGATCATCCTTTTTCCCTAACCGCTGCACCGAAACACCATTGCCGACACTTCCAACCCTGAAATAGACCAAACGGGGGAAGGCTGAATGAAATGATCAATGGAATGAACTGGAGGGACAGAAAATTCGGGGGACGAAGGAAACCACTCCTGCATTCGCCTGACGACACGGGAAAACCCCCAAAAAAACTACAGGTCAGCGTGGGCGGTCACCGGGGATCGGACTCGGAACCTCCCTAATACGGTCCACAGACGTTACCGCTTGAGCCATTAAGCTCAGTTGTCTATCCTTAGGGTAATGTGGTATTTAGAGCGTGCTTGGAAAGGAGGCTTAAGGAGGAGGCAGGAATTTTCAAATGAATCTTTTCAGTCCCGATTTTCTTAGTACTTCTATCAGGGAATCTTTTATATTAGGCATTAGGTATAAGCGCTGACTGTTCACAGAGTATTTTATACTTGGGCTCACTAAGCGAGATGGCTCCGTGTGAGTCTCGCATTTGGGAGGTTCCGTGTTCGATTCCCGTTGACCGCCCACTCTGACCTTGGGTTTTTCTGGTTTTACCTGGTAGGAAAGCGAATGCCGTGGTGGTTTCTAATCTACCACACTTTTCTTTCCATAATTTCCCTTTCATTCCGTTTCTTTCTCATCTTTCAGGTGTGCTTCTAGATTTCGTGACGTATGGAGGTGTCGGACATAAGACGCGGATTAATGCTCAAAGGAAAGAGTACTCCCCGTGGACACTAGAGGGCTGTTTGGTTGACGGGTCGTTCATCGCTCTTTCTAGGCAGATCCAGCATTGGGACGGGTCTTCGAGCCTGGAACTGCCAGGGATTTCCGCGAATCTCTGTGGCCTGTCTGCCACATTTTATTCCTTCCTCCTGGGGAGTGGTAGCCACAATAACCTCTGTAGGCCGTAGTGCGCGAGGTGTCCCCCTTCGTTGTATAACCTATACCTAAACGCTTGGGCTACCACGTGTATCACAGCCAAGCGCTTCAAAACACTAATCCCCTGCTAACCTCATAGGAGTAACGCTCAGTACGAAGATCATTTGTTAGAGCGTACTTTTGTATGCGACTGTTATTTTAATTTACTGAGAACTTTTATAGGTTACCTCGTTTCTAACCCGCGATTCAGAACATTGTGCACAAATTGAAATCTAAGGTTTCATTGAAATACAAAACACAACAAAAACGTACAGTTTTTGCATGCGAGAAACTAATAAAAATTGGCAATACCTTGAACGTGAAAAAAAGAGAAAATGCATAATTGCACAAGTAGGGATATTAGCTGTTTCCGCATACAAAGCGATTATTGAATACTGCAAGTTGCAAACAGTTCCAACCGATGGCAGGGAAGAAACCTCTACAAAGCGCACATTCACCGCCCAGCCGCAACCTGCCGAACGCAGTCGACTGGTCCTACAACCCTGAAACAGATGATAGAAGAGGAACCATCCTAGCATTCGCCTGTCGACACGGTAAAACCACGAAAACCACGTGGGTCAGAGTGGGCAGTCGCCGGAGATCGAACCCGGGACTTTCCGAATGCGAGTCACGCACATTGTCGCGGCACCACCACGCTCGGTACCCAGAAAGGTAGTCCATTGCCACGACTCTCGATTCTGGAAAACAGAAAATTATGGTGTAGAAGGGGCCGACCGACCGACCGAATGGCCGGTTGAAGAGATAAGGAGAGATAAATAGACGGTGTAGCGTGTCGCCTATCTTAAACATCAGAAGCGCTATCGAGTGATAGCCAGATTCTTCTGGAAACTTCTTTCTCCCCGCCTCCTTTCTAGAACATTCTAGAACTCTCTCGAAAACTCCAGCGGTATGATAAGCGAGCTTGCTCGTGAGTGAGCCAGTCTGTAAGTGAATTAGTGAGTGCGTTTCTGATGCGACATAAAATGTTAGTAATACAGTGCGTTCTATGAGTGAGTCTGTAACGATAGTTGTGACGTATAGTAAGTAGGTGCTGCTACTGCCAGAGGTTACAAAGGTCTTATGTTCGACCCCCCAGCGAGTGAAGTGGAAGGAAGAAGAGGCTGCTTCGAGCATGTTCCATTGCGCCACTACCTCGCGAGGAAAAGTGAAGTGGCAGTGAAAACCTGAACTAAATCACATTATTGAAGTCATGTGAAAAGCTGAACTAAATCACATTAGTGAAGTGATGTGAAAAGCTGAACTAAATCACATTAGTGAAGCGATGTGGAAAACTGAACAATCTCACAATATCTAGTGGGTTTGATTATATAAGGGAAAAATAAAAAGCGCTTTCTGTAACAGCTTCAAGATTGATCCATTAAAACCGCTATTTGAAGAACGCAGCACATAGCGCTTTTTATTATCGCTTTCATACATTCCCCATGTGATGAGATGCTGGTTTAAAACCGCTATGTGAAGAAAACAGCATATAGTGTATTTTCAATAGCATTGTCACACTTCCTTTCTGATAAGTGGAACATACAGTTAATTTTGCATACAAAGAGTTTGTCTCTTTTCGCGCGCGAGTCGAATAATTCTTCTTTACAATACTATGAGACTATATTAACAGTGGAGCACTGGTATTTTTTGTCTGTTCTAAACTAAGAACACTTTAGATTGAAGTTATCAGATTCAGTAGTATACGTCCTCCAGTGCCCTCGCAGAAATTACTGTTAAGTTGGTGATCAATGTAGAGAGCTCACTCTGTTTATTTATTCTCTTTCGCTCAAGAATACATCATAAAACACCAAGCCGACGCTGACAGAATGCTGAATGTCAGTATTGCATGATGCATTCCCGAGGAAATATTATGGTGCAGCTGACCCTTGCGGCTGCAAAAAAAGAATAAAAACATACGTTATATTATGACAGGTAAGTGGATTGTTGTAATAAAATCAAGTTTAACCATATAAGCTACCTCTAATTTAGTTTTTACATCAATAAATGAAAGAATTTTAAATTCAAGATGACAACTCTATTGGAGAGAAGCTGACGCAACTTCCCCTTGAAACTACAAAGAAAAAAGACGTAAATGATAATGATAGGTAAGTAGTGTATTTTAATAAAATTAAGTGAAACATCTAACTTAGCTTAATGTTGTTTCTGTAATAATACATTTATGAACTTTGAATTCCAGATAGCAACTGCATTGCTATCCCCATGAATCCAGGTCGAGTGTCTATCCCTGATGTAAATGAAAATAACTCCTACTACATGGATCTACCTGTCATCAGCATTCCTACTGCAGCATCTACCAGTTATTTAGATGTAATTATACCAACTACATAGGCAGATACGTCTATATCCTGCATACGGTAATCAGTGATATTGCAGAAGTTCAGTCCTTAATAAATTTTGAGGTAGAACAATGCGATAAGAAAAAATCGTTTTTTTCCCTATGATGTTTGTGATATGCCTCCCACCAAGATAATCGTGACTGGAGATTCAGCCAAAGAACTAGTGGGTCCTTTTGCTCTTTCAAACACTGAAAATGGAGATGACGAAATGAGAGAAATTGCCCATGACATGACAGGAAACGCTTTATGTGAAACCACAGGAGCCAGGAATGCGCAAAATCTGAGTAAAACGACTCAAGATAAATTAAAAAAATCCTGAGACCACAATGAGCAAATATCAGGGTAAAAAGTACGAAGGAAAACGGAACATTATAGTTGAACGCGAAGAACGGAAATTACTTCCGATAAATTGCTTAACCAAGGAAGGAAAAATATCAAGTGAAACGAATTTTAATTGTAAAGAAGTTGAAGAAAATCAAAGGATAAAAATTCATGAAACAATGTGCGTCTTTAGCTCATGGCATGAAAAGAAGGCATTTGTGTGTGGACTAGTAAATTTCCGTACATCTTTCAGAAGAAAGAATAGAAACAATTATGTTCCAAAGAATATATTTGTCTATAACTGTTATTTAACTAGAGCAGATTGAAAGAAAGTATGGCTTTGCAGACATTTTTTTCTGGCCACTATAGGACTGAAGAAAGATGTATTTGATGACTGGATTAAGTCCTTCTACGTGAATGTTAACAGCGACAATAAACAGCCTACAGAAAAAAGAAAAAAAAGGTTTTCCACCAGAAAATGACAAAACCAATTCAAAGAAGTTGAAATCAGATCCATTAAAGCAATCGTCAATAATTCCTCAAGTTCCAAACCACTACCGCCGATCCTCCAGTAATCGAGTCTATGCGGAACCACATTTCAAATCTGTTAATAACATGCATGAAATGTATAAGCAGAGGTTCTGTGAAATTCTGGAGAAAGAGTAAATTGTAGACTTCAAGTCCAGAAAAGATCAGTATGACATATATGTTGCATTTAACGAGGGTAAGATAGCTAGGAACAGGAATTTTATGCTCTAATAATCCCTTTAATATGTCTGCATTTATGCGTTGCAAACTTACATAATATGCCCATAAATATGCCCATATAAAACTATTAAGACATTATATTGACATAAAATAAACATTTAATGCAATTTTATGTTATCTCTTCGTGAACAAGACTGTTGTAGAAACCATATAAATTATTTAACTCGTCAAAATTTATCTGTAACATTGAAGAGCTTGGATATACCCCTGTAACCTAACTTTGTGGCTCATTTTTTCTTTTGGCATGATTTCACAAAAACAAGCCGTTCACCGTATACAAACACCACACCACTGAATTTAATGTCCTGAAGTTTCAACTGGAGAACGATTGCGAACCTGCAGGAATATTTTCGGAATTGAATTTCTAAAACTATCAAGGGTTGAATATTTTGAAATGCTTTCTTTAAATTAGTAGGTTAAGTTTTTACAAAACTTAAACAGATACTAAATAATAAAATTTAAACTTAATTTTATAATGCGTGTAGGTATAATAACCACACTTGAACTCAATCCCGAGAAGTCTTTTAACAGCCACCTTCATACCGTGAGAGAACGGCTTCGACCAGGTAAGGCGGGGATTCAGCGATGTGACGGATCTATTTATTGTGTTGCATTGAGTTACCATCAGTGTTGCCAAGTTTCAAGACTGACTCGATGGCATAAATTATTCGAAAATATCCTATTTGTAATTTAAACATCAAGGTAAATGAATAAAAAAATATATTTATAAAATATATTTGTAAAACAAGTAAATATACAGCAGAATTTGCAAACTGCTGAAATATTATGCTTAGTACAAAGGCAAAATATGCATTTTATGCAATATAAAACATTATTTGAATATCTGGAAGTTTTGCAATTAACTCATATATTCAGTGAGCCTATTTTCTGACAGTAGAGAATAAATATGCATTTGCATCAAAATCCTGTCCCTGAACATAACAGAAGATGAGTTCGGTGGCAATGTGAGAAAGAAAGGAGCAGCTCGTAAAGTCAAAGAATATGCGGAATCTAACATGTCAAAAGCCACACTTGTTGCATGAATGGACATCCAAAGTATATTATTATGCCCCAAACTGCTGGTTTCAAAGGGGTGCTACAGCCAGAACATTGCAGTGTTATGTCAAAAACACAAAGATGTTCATTTGTATTTTTGCAAGAAGGAGAAGAGAAAGCCTCATGCAATGGATTCACAAACTGTATCATAAATTTCATACAAAGAAGTCTTAACAGTAAGCAAAATTACTCTTATTTATGACGGTTGCCAATATCAAAATAGAAACATAGTTTTGGTTAGTGTCTTATCAGACGTTTCCATCAAACTAAACATGGAAATATGAACTAGTTATATTAGAGAAAGAATACTGTGATGTAGGTCGACAGTGCCCACTCTGCGTTAGATCGCTTGTTTACTCCACATACTCCTGCACATTATTTATCCAAAGTAGAAGAAGCTAGAAAAACTCAACCGTACATCATACAATTTGAATCAACTTTTTAAAGACTATAAGAATGCATCTAAAAACCATTCTTCTGTTCGACCTGGTGGTGATCTCACTCTCATTGACATGAGGATTGCTCTAAAATCAATGATTCAAATGAATGGCAAACTCTTCCTCAGAGGAGATAGAAAGGAAGTCAAAGCGAGCCACGTCCTTTTTCTAATGAGTCTCTGGGAACTGACGAGTCGAAATCTGGAAGTTTTCAGGGTTTGGAAAAGTTCATTCATATAATACTTTTATGATGGCCTGAGGTACCAATGTTTAGAGGTCACAATATTGTACTGCATTATGATATCGCTGCTTTTGTGATTACTCTGTTTGTTGTTAATTTGATTTTAATTATGTTTCAATTTTGCAACTATTAAAAATATGAATACTTAGACCTGCTTATAATTTTTCTTTGACGAATACAATATTATTTCGAAGAATCCAATAACTAAATTCCAAATTTTGATCTAACATAAAGTTGTAAACTTTCAGTTGCATACTGTAACGTCCAAAATATCAATAAAATTATGAAAGAAGTAGTTATGCTTTGTATGATTATACCGTTTACCATTGAAGTTTCTGTGTTGGAACTGATATTGTAAATGCCACAGTTAAAAATCTTAAGTTACACGGCTGTATTTAAACATATTGTATTATTAATGTAAAACAGTGTTCAAATGCCCAGTGCTTTGAATATATTTCCTCTATGTGCTCACAAGAAAGCAAATAAAACCGCAATGTGACACGTAAGTATAAAATTAACTATATAGAATTATTGCAGCAACTTTTAACAATCTCCAGTAAACAATCAAATGCGCTAATACACAAAGCACATTTTAACAGGGGTTCCAAGTGTATCTGGCCATCAAATGGAAATCCATAAGACTTTTTGCTTCTAGCCATAAGTTTTGGTTTTTGTATATGTCGCCAGCCCCGTAGCCGTGGAGGCTGGAGCGTATGGCTTCGGCGCTCCGCCAAGCTGAGGGTCGCGGGTTCGAGTCCCGCCATAGGCATGGGTTTTTGTGTGTGTGTTGTATGTGTAATTGCGGTATAAGCGGTAAAGTAAAGAGTACAACACAGTACTCATACACTTTAAAAAAGAATATGCATTTTACGGAGCGCAACAACGATAAACAGTAGGGCTGTAGAAAGCTATAAAATTGCTAATAATGACTTAGAAAATTAGACTACTGAGATAGCTATTGTTCATCTCTAACCTACCGAATGTAAATAAATATGCGTGACATAGTGAACTCCACTGGTTCTTTACCGAAACGCAGCTGTCACCTGATGTATGTACCAAGTAATAAGTAATTCCATTTCAGTTATTATATACCTATCTATTACACTTTTCCAGTTTTACATACACGTCATGTTTGGTGCTACATCATACATATACTATTATGAATAATTTCCTACATTCCTAGTGAAAAAGTACAACAGCTAAAAAGATTACGTTGACTGTGAAGAGTATTACAGACACGGCAGGCTAGTTCTGTTACAGACCTCACTCGTAAATATCTGTGCAAGCAATCCATGGATTTAAAAAGTGTTTCAACTTACAATGGGACCGAAATTTTCTTGGAAACTATAAATGGTGGTTTCCATGTGCCTCAACGGGCAATCATCTGTGTCAGGGCATTCATTATCCATCCTTTCTAATGCGAGAAATGGCTGCATTTCAGATACCTGCTTAGTTTGGTTATCATTGAGTTGTTAGAGGGAAGATCCAATCACAAAATACCACGTTAAGGAGACTTTATATAATGTTATATCTAGGAAGTTAGTTATAATGAATAGATAAGATTCACTAATTCATTTAAAACTGCAAAGGCATTATCAAATCGTAGATATACCAGGTGGCCCATGCAAGCCGTTCTCTGCAGTTTTATGTTTCCCATATACTTTAGTGCAAAAAGGGTTGCCGCACCACCCTGTTCAAAGGGGAAGTGTAGGGACAAGCGAAAGGTCACTGAGTAGTTCTGCTCTCTGCACGCGCTTACTTTCTGATTTCGTTATGACAAGGTCGCAAGGTCGTCTCCTTGCAGTTCGAGTTAGGTCATTCAGTCAAACAAGTGCAGCTGAAATGTTCCCAACGACGACTACACAGTTATGATAATGATCTATGGGGAGATGCGCCGCAATGCAGTTGAGGCTCAAAGGCTGTATTCTGAATGTTTTAGGACGCGATATCTGCCTTCTGCACAGCTTTTTAGGTGTACAGAGATGCGATCATTCCAGGTGCGAAGGGTCATTCCAGGTGTAACGAGTTGTAGAAGGACCTATCTGCGAAGCTCCTGATATTTCCTGGAACATTATGAAGTATTTAGGAGATAATCCCATGCAAGTGCGTATAGATTAAACTGAAATAACGTAGTAGTTACGATGCAGTATAAACAATCATGTCGTCGTTTCTAACGTTCCCCGTATAGCCTATGGCCTTTGGGGGATACCTCATTCCACCAAGCGATGACTGGATCCATTTCTGAGGTGGAGACATCCAGCGGGTGGAATCCGTTGCCTCGATGGTAGGGTGATGATGAGGATGGCGGTGGAATGAGAGGACCTATGGCTTTTACCGTGGACTCCGAACCACGATGAGCCTTGGGGATATTTTACATGAGCAAATCACGAGTGAAGGGGTGGATAGGGCCAACTTAAAGTCGCCACCCCAGAGTTGGGAATCGAACTCCGTACCATCAGTACGAGAGCCGGAAATGAAACCAGTGCGCTACCCCCGCATCCATAAACAATTATGTTATTTTTCTATTTTAATTATTGTTTGATACATTATTGTCGTTATTACTTCTTAACAATTAATTCTTCTCGTCGTATTTAGGGCAGAGAAGAGCTGCAGCTGTCCTGGGGTTTTCGAAGACTTCAATACAACGGATTTTAAAGGAACGAAAATGGCATCCTAACAGCTATATGACAACGATTTCTAAAATAGGATATCTTTTTGTAGAAGCTCTTAAATAAAATAACGATAATTTTGATTTCATCAGGTAGGTTTTATGGGGAGATAAGTGTTATTTCGTCAGTGACTCCAGTGTAAACACACATAACCTCCAATCCCGAGCTCCTGAAAATCCTCACTGGTTACGATCACAACACATGCACCCTTACTGTGGTGTTAACGTATCGTGCGACATTCTAGGAGACAACATCATTGGACCAGTTTATTTGGCTCCTAAGCTTACTGTCAGCGTTATTTGCAATTCCAACAGAACAGGATGTGGCGGAACAGCTAGCTGGCGTCTAGGAAAGGATCTCCTCTCTGGTGATAGCAGCAAATGAAGTACACCGTAAAAACTTTAACTTTTTCACATTTATTTGTACTAACATATTATATACGAATTCGCGGCTAACATCTCCCTCTCTCAGTCTAGCCAATGTTACAACAACCATACAAATATCATGTTCGAGTAAGCTTAGCTCAATTCCCGACAGATGGCGTGGCGTTTTCAGGATTCTCCACATCCTCCACACCCTGATGCATCCCAATCTCCGGAGGGAACTATCAACTGGATAGGCCGGGCGATTTGTGACCCTTGGGTAGTCCTCAGGAGCACAGTCCGAACCCTGCCATCTCTCCCTGGCTTCAGCTCGGTGATGCGGGCAAGTTTCCACATGTGGCGCGGAACATGGTCCTCCTGCAGCAAAACAGTATCTCCCACCTTTAGTTCTGTGGCTTTACCGCGCGGACTGCGTACGGGTGGAAATTTCGCAGTTCTAGAAGATATTCTTTTGTCCAGCGTCTCCAAAAGTCTTCAGCAATCTTTTGTCTGTATAATTCAGTCGGAGGATAGTTTGTTACTGATGCTGCTTGACCGGATGTTATAGCTGTCAACCTACCCCCATTCAAGTAATGTGATGGTACCAGATCGTACTGGTATTCGCCCGAGGTAAGTGGTATGGAGTTTAAGGCGGCTTCAATGCTAATCAACAATGTGTTAGTTTCTACCTCGTCGATGTGTAGTTTTCCCAGAGTTTTCCTTATGCAGCGTTTCACAGAGCCAATCATCTTTTCCCACCATCCTCCCCACCAAGGGTGGCGAAAACGCCTTCCTTCCGTGAGTCACCAAATATGCAACACGCACTGCATTGCTCAGCAGCATGTGAAAAGAAAATGGAATGTGGAAGAGAGGGAACGGCGCCTGCGAGTCAAAATGACTCGCGAGTCCCGTTTTCGCTACCTCTGCTCCCCACCAAGCCGCCCTGGGGGGAATGAAGTTCCATGTATAACTTTAACTTTTACACATTTATTTGTACTAGCATATTGTATACATATTCGCGGCTAACATCTCCCTCCCTCAGTCTAGCCAACGTTACGACCATACAAATATCATGTCCGAGTAAGCTTAGCTCAATTCCCGGCAGATGGCGTGGCGTTTCCAGGATTCTCCACACAGGCTGAATCTTGAGAACCTTCTAGAAGACATCCTTCAATTATCTCTTAGTGAGTGGTTTTAGCACTAGTGGTGTACCACCATTATTTTACATGAGTTAGAGTATATCTCCAATACGTGCCCCGAACGGTGGATAGTGATGGTTGTATTCGGTGGCCAGCGAGATCGCCCATTTTAACTCCCCTGGACGTTTTCTTATGGGGATATATATGCGACACAGAATCAGAAAATATCGATAATTTAAAAGAAAGAATAAATCATGTCCGCGCTTCAATATCAGCAGAAATGTTAAGATGTGACCATGCCAATACTGAGAGGCCCTTGCATGAATGTATTCATCAAGGCGAACATGTATTTGAACATGTTTATTATGAATAATGTACTAATAAAAATAATGCAAGTCTAACATAGCTTTAAACAATTCAAATATATTAATTATACTGATTATTGTTGATTATGACCAAATAGATAATAGGAGTTATTTGATATTGTTAACTGCGAAGCCTCAACTCGTGCAATTTGTGTTCATGGTAAATTAGCTGTCAGATAATTTATAAGTCATTTCACGTGCGCACATGATTTTGCTCATAGGTAACCTGAATTCTTACTAAATGGGCGAATTGGTTATTAAATGTCCAGACCCTGGACATACCGTGATACTTTCGTGTCCAGAAACCTTTCTCGAGCCCACCCGTCATTCGAACCCGACACTCCTGTCACAGCTAGCAGGTGTTCTAGCGACTGAGCTATGGGACAATTCATAGTAATTAAGTGTTTGTTTTCAAGCTCTGATCTTACGTTAAGCAAGGTCTCCTCTCTGTCGGTATGGACTCCCCTTTACAGTTTTGCTTAGGCAAAGCTTTCGGTATCCGCGTTATTTGGGATAAACTTAACTTCAACGAAGAACGGCTTGCGTGGGCCACCTGTGCATCTGAAGAGGTAACGGAATACGAGTAAGAGAATATTTGACACTAAAAGAGCTAAACAAGGAGAGGAATGAGGATATTTAAGATAAATGAAGGATGATGTGTTGTAAATTGTCGAGCTTCCAGAATGTATCATTGCCCGCACACCGAGTTTTGCACCTGGGTCAAGGCCGGCTGTCGAGACTCACGGTCGCCTGTCTGCCTGCCTACATCTTTGAGTTTGCTTTGCGACTAGCGCAATACTCATAGACAGGCATAGGAATGTTTAAGTATTAAGGCCAGGACGAAAGGAAATAAAGTTGAACTGTTACTGCACTTAAGGCAAGGACGTCGTATGTAACAATCCACACCCATCTCTCGTACAGTCTGTTGGCGTTTGAAAACAGCACTCACCAGACCATGTAACCTGCCCTTAGTGGCATTTGGCCACTTTTGTTTACCTTCTCTCTATTGACATATGTTTGAGTATAGATAGCTTGAAACCAACTCTTAAAAATTTCTATGCCTGCTCATAATAGTCCACCAGATTTTTACGAAGGAACATTAAACGGTGAGAAACACCGAAATGACACGCTAACCCAATTTTTATTAGCGAACGGAAAACAAAAATCATATGGGTGGTTTCAACAAGATTCTACCACTGCTCATACAGCAGAGGAATCAATGGGAAAATTAGGAGACTGTGTCGCCCTCTCACCCCGCAGATCTTATAATCTGTGATTTTGATTTGAGGAATAGCCTGAAGTACAAGGTGCAAAGCACATTCGAGGCACTCAAGGGTAACATACAAAATAAAAAATAAAATAAAAAAGAAAACATCACAATTGCCAACTAAATAGTGTAAGACGGAATGTGTTTACACGGTATATTTCCTGCTTAACTGAGGAAGCATTTCCAGCATTTGCTCTATGGTAACACAGTTTGAAGAAGCAAAATAAGAGTAAATAAATGGCCGGCTGTGGTATTCCAGCTGCTGAAACGCAAAAACCCGCGCGAGCGTTAAGGACATATTCTGGAAGCTCAGTGCATGGGGGAAGTTACCGAACACTAGTAGCTGCTGAGGAACTGTATCCAGGCAACGGCAGAAGAATAAGATACAACGCCTAAATAATCAGAAAACCTGAGATTGGGGAACATACTGAAACTGATGGGAACAAAAGAAAATGGAAAAACCAATCACACAGTAAAGGATAGAAGCCATCTGATATAATTTTAACCAACTAGGAAGATAAGCTATTAAGTCGAAAGAAGAATAAATGAAGCAGAAATGTGAAAGAATTGAAACTCTTTAGAGAAAACTGATTAAATATATTGTGAAATAATGTATTTGGAAATTATAAAGAGGGACTGAAATTCATAATAAACAACAGAAGACAAAAGCAGCAATGGAATAGTCAACAGACAAGATATAATTAAACTTTTGAATGAATATATAGAAGAGTTATGTGATGTAGGGAATAGCATATTATAGAAGATGAAACAGAAGATTCGGAGGATGAAAGGGGTCAGGGATCTGAAGAACCAGAAGCTTGTGGAATCTGCATTCACCGTGGTTTAAGGCATGGGTGAAGAAAAGAAAAAGGTGGCTTAAGGTGCGATGGTTTATATGAAAATGGTGAATGCCCTATGGGCTTCAGGAAGACAGTGATTCAATGGCGAAGAACAGTAAAAGATACCGGGTCTATAGGCCTAACGTCTTATTCAACAAAGATTTTAATGGCAATAATATATCAAGGCCTATGTACTGCAAGAGAAGGTGATTTGAAGAACAGTTAGGCTTATGGAAGAGTGGAGGAAGAATGGATATAATCGGACGGCTATGAACAATCAGCATTATCTTAGAAATCTGTAAAGAACTGTGTAGGGCATTCGTGGGCCTGAAAAAGGCAAATAGGTTAGAAGAGCCTTATGAAGGTTCCGAAGAAAATTGGTGTGTATTGAAAAAAGGGAGGAATCCAAGTAATTCCTGTAAGAAGGAACTAATCAATTCAGTTTAGATTAAGGTATGCTATGAAGAATAGAATTGGGAGGGACATGGCAACCATAATGCTCAAAAGCTACTTGCAGATTTTGAGGAACTGTTTCCAGTGTAGAGGAAAAAAGAGGAAGAAAGATATCGTAATATGGGCGAAACGTTAACTTTTGGCAAAAGAGGAAAAGATCTTAAGCAACATGCTAATGGGAATAAATGACGAAGGAAGTGGAGAATAAAGATCACAGAGAGACAAAAACTGTGCTTATGATGAAAAGGAACCAAGATACACTTAGGAATTCCAGATTACATAGTGAAGCAAGTGACAGAGTTAGGTGGTTCGGATATACCATAAGAACAAATAAAAGCTATTGTGAAGAAGCTAAATAGAGGACAACGATGGCAATAGAAGAGTTTAATAGAAAAAGGAACACTGTCAGTGGGCCCTTGAAGAAAAGTTAAGGAAGGGATTAATGGAATTTGGCATTCCATACTGTGGATACCTTACCGTTACGACGAAGTAAGAAAAGGAGTAGAAGAGATTACGTGAAGTACATATACAAAGTAAGTAATGAAGATGTTCTACAAAAAGACGATGAAACAAAACGGTTCTGATACTGGTCAGGAAGTGAAAGGAAACTTGATGACACGATGAATGAGAAGAAATGTTTTGCCTATAAATGCACTGGAAGGAACAGTGAAAGCTTCGGGTTGGAAAAAGATACCAAATAACGAACAATAATAAGCTAAATTAAACATAATCGGAGGCAAGAGGAGGCAGAAAGAGGCAAGAATGGAGGAGGCTCCAAAGAAGCACCAGCCCTTCGATAAAAAATCGTGATTGACTGACTGGTATAATACCAAGATTCTTTTTATAGAAAATGCATATTTTATCCATCGTTTGGTTGCGACTTACCATAGACATTTTAAATAGACCATTCAACATGTTTACCTCAAGCTATAAGGAGAGAATATCGAGAGTATAAGGATGAAGAACAGGGATCAATATAAATTTACGGGTGTTTAGCATACATCGTGAAAACTCTTGAGATATCACGAAGAGAGGGAAAGTAAGGAAAGGAATGGATGAGCATAGTAGAGCGAGAAAGACAGGTAGACGGTTCCTTGTGGGACTTTGAGAAAGGGCGGCATTGCCCCAGGCAAGCTTCGCGGGCGGCAACTAAATTAAAAGGAACAGTAGCAATTCTTGCTGGCTCCCGTATTAATAAAGGAGGTCTTCCCTATGTTTAGCGGTCCGTAATTAACGGGTTCAACTGTAACAGGTTTCGGGCAAGCTGAAGATGGGCAAGAGCCGAGTGAGGGCTTGCATAACTGCCTTTGCTTACCTTTAACCCTTAAGGTTGTGCTGATACCATACAATGTCAGCCTCACATACTGACAGGAGGTGTTTTCTCCTGAATTAATTGCTACAATCTCAAACCTGAACGCTTTAGGCGTTATACTAGCACGTATGGCGACAGTTTAAGGACATCGTTATATATGTGTGCGTGTGTGGCACATATCGTACTCATTTATCAAAAACCTTTAGTTAATCCAGGATTAGGCAGCGCTTCATTCATTTTCTTTAATGGAAGCTATTTCATTTTCATAACATGGCATGCTTTTTCTGTTAACAATAACTGATTTTACATGAAAAAGTCTGAGTAAATATTCTGCCCTTATTTGTTCCCTATTTCTCCCAGATGTGGCTAAAGCCGCCCTCGCCAGATTATCCAAAGGGTGATGATTATCTATGAAAATCTGAATAAACAAATATATCTTTATCTCTTTGTTGCTTGGTGTCCAGAGTAACCTCGGAAGCCACTTAACCAAATTTCGTATTAATTTTCACATTATGACCGAGCGAGATGGCTCTGTGGTAATGTATGAGCCTCGCATTCGGGAGGTCTGGTTCACACTCGGACCATGGATATTTTGGTGGTTTCCCCAGGTCGGGAGGCGAAAGCGGGAGTGATTTCTCTTCTATCATGACTTTTCTACCCTTCATTTCCTAGTCCCGTCATTACCTTTTATCTGTTTCAGGGTTGAAAGACCAGGCGACGGCGTTCGGTGTGTTGTGGCAGCGTAGTGGATTGTACGCTTTGGAGAGGTTTCTCCCTGACGTTTAGTTAGTCTGCTGGGGCCCCTCTCCTGGGAGCTTGTCCGCGGGGACCGAAAGGCCATGGCGCTAAGGCGTGGCTAGTTGGCGCCAGGATGTGCTCCATCTGGAATCGTTAGACACCCCGTCCTTGCTAGCTCACATCGTCGTCCGGATCTGGTCTCTCTTCGGGTCTCCCTCTCATCCTTCCCAGGGGCCACGTTAGAAGCAAAAAGGGGCTACTGTGGCCTCCTTGCGGTGCTGTGTTCCAGCTTCTGGAGGTCCTTCCGTCTGTACACTCCTACCTCTTTCACATTAAGTGTAAAATACGTAAACATATACCTAAGTTAAAAACTTATTTTCCTTCTTTTATTTCATTCAAACTTAAACCAGCGTGTTTCAATTTTAGTTCCTTTCATTAAGCATTAAACATTTTGCTGAAAATACGCGAAAGAACTGTCTTGATAATTAAATACCGCTAACAAATTTAATGTCGTTCCTTGAAAGCATAACAACTTTGCTGCGTCATCGAAAAAGAACATACATTTTATTCTGCAGCGAGCCTGAACTTACCGGTCAAGTATGGTTTACCCTCTCAGCTATGAGTGAAAGCGCACTGTTCTCAAAAGGCTCTGGATATCAAAGCGTTCTTCAGCAAATCTTAAAATAAAAGTGTTCATAAAGTTCTTCAATATACTCATCGAGGTATATCTCTGTGTTAAAGGTTGGCATCTATAGGTGCGCCTTCCATACGGCATAATAGATTACGCCCGAGCATGAATGGTTAGTAGACCAAAAGTAATAGAGAACGTATTCTACTTCCTCCTCATGCTTTCTTTTTGCTCTTCGGTTTCTAAACTGTTGTCGATCCTGCGCCAGACTCTAATGTCTGCAATTTCGTTCCTCTATTCCTAGCTACCTCACCAACACATTATTCGCATTCTTTCTTTGGTCTACCTCTCCGTCTTCTTTCTTCTTTTCATGCTGCAATGTAATATTTTATGTTTTTGAAGTAGAGTCAGCTGAAAAATTCAATGTTATAGCCGAGAGTTTTCCCAGGTAGACCACCAAGGCACCGCACTTTAGAGATAGCAATCTCAATGGCGACCTACAATTCGTAAAGTGCTTTATCCATGGGTACACAAATAGTGAAGCCAACTATGAGCTTAAAGATCTACCCGGTCTAGGGACTGTTTTTGATGTAGAGTGAGCTGAAAAATTCAAAGTCATTGCCAGGATTTGAACACAGTGCTCCCCTTTCCGTGCGGCTGCTCTAACTATTGAGTTACTATAAAAAATGTCGGTATGACATTGGATTTTTCAGCCGACTCTAAAAGAACGACCAAAATATGTAAGGCTGGCAAATGCAAGATGGCAGTTTATCCATAGAAACCGATGTGCGCTTTGGACACAGTTAAATTATTAGTAAAAATGTCTAATAAGTAGAGGGGAATGTACATTAGAAGAAAATGGATTAAGAAGAATGCAGGTAAAAGTAAACTAATGACAGTGAAAGGGGAACATGAGGATAGAGATGTAAATATTGAATGGTAATGAGATAAGCTGCAACGATAAATTCATTCAGGGGATTGTGTCCCACTCGAAACTGAAGCCCAGATTTCCTCAATGCTCCCAAAATCAGTAAAGATATTCTAACGCAATTTGAAGCGGAATCAACGGATTTTGCAAGAAATTTGATCTAACATATGCTGGAAATGGCCACCATTTGCATCCAGATAGAACGCGGAGCGCCATATTTTGGAAAGTACTTGCCAGTAAGTGCGCTGTCAATGCCTGACTTTTTTCCAATGGTGTTTGCTTTCAAGACATCTATGGTTCGCGGTTTCTTTCGATAGACACTTTCTTTTGAATATCCCCATAAAAATAATAATTAGACTGCTTCCGATCGGACGAGCTGGGTGGCCAAAGTTCGTTACAGCGGTCGCCAAAACGAACTGAATTTCGGCCATGATGGAATGTAAAGTATGGAATGTCAGTGAATAGACGAGTGCTGGGCCTAACTGGTTTTACAGAAATATATCTATAGAAATCTAACGGAGTTGCGTAACCAGTGCAACTTCTATGTTTCATGTGGAAAGGGGATTTAAGTAAGCTGCCATAACGCACCATTAATTACTTATTACGTAGAATGGATTTTTCCGATACGGCAGCTGTCCGGAGTTTTAGACAACCTCCATACTGGCTGTCAACCATGTGTACGTTAGCATTAACCCCTCTGCCTTTGCCATTGTTCCTTCTCCTAGCAAAGAGCCGTTATGGAAACAATATCTCCATTAAAGTGGATATAAAAACACCGTCTATTTTCTCGAAATGGGTCTCTTCCTTTCTGTCACTTATGTTATTAGGATCAATGGAAGACAATGCAGACAGCAAATCACTAAGGCCAAAGTTCTTCTCTTGAATGTAACCCCAGTTCTCACAACACTGTCATTTCAACCAACATTATTCCTCAAACGACTGGGTGTGTCTGTTTGGAAGAATTATTTTTTTGTGTTACTGTATTATGCATAGATATCTGAAAAAATATTATATTATTCATTTCCCTGAGCGTATCCGACATTTACTTTGTCTTTGAAACATTTTCTTTCAGTTCAATGTGATTTTACAATTCATAATTTTGTCCTGAAATCTAAAAAGCTCCTCCAAATATCAACCATTTTATTGTGATACCTATGCAGTAAAGCCTATACGAGTTCGTTGAAATGCAAAAGTTCTATTACCGTTATAATAACGATTTTCTTATGCGGGCAAGTCCAGTTTAAAAATAAAAATCGGTACATACAGAGTATACGATATAAAACTATTTATATCGTACACTCTGTATTTTGTCGTGACAACTATCAATGAGTAACATTTAGGTTATTTTATATTCTTTTACAAGCGGATAAACTTTTTATGCAAAATAGATGTACGATTTTCAGAAACACATTTGAAAGAATGTAAATGTATCTTTTATTAATGATAAGCTCAAATGAGTAAGGTATCAGGATTCAAGTTTATAGGGTATAGGGTATACAATAGAGAGAGACACTTCGTACACTGAGACCTACGTGAGATCGAATGTTGCTAACATCTCCAGGAGGAAGGGATGAATTCAAAGAACTACAGGAGGCTACAGGCTGCAGTCAGACAGGCCACAAAGATGCGTGGAGGTCCCTAACAATTCCTGGTTCGAAGACCCGTCCCACTACTGGAGCTGCCAGAGAGGGCGATGTAGGACCGTCTAGTGTCCCGGGAATGCTCTTTCATTGGATCAAGCGTCCGCGCCATCTTCCGGCATCTACACACAACACGAAACCTACTGTTGCACCTAATGTTGCGGCGGGACGGTGGAATTTGCGCGTGTCAAGATTTCTCCCTAGCGCTTGTTTGGCCGGCTGGGGCCCCTTCCTGGAAGTGACTCGTTTCACACCGGGACCCCCAGGTTGAAGTTGGACAAGGTGGGATCGTAGCGGCGTCAGTATTGGTGTCATTCTGGAATCGTTATGGGCCCCGACCTTGTAGCGTGCATCGTCGTACGGATCTTGCCTCCCCTTCATGCCTTCTTCCTTGAGGTTACGCTGGAGGCACAAATGACCTCCCATGACTGGAGGTTCCTCCGGCTGACTAATCCTAATACTGTACTGCCTCTTAAGGTTGAGATGCTATATACTTAAACAACACGCGTTGATACTTAATAATTTCATTGTTCTTTCATACCAGCGGTGTGCAGACGAAAGTTGGACAGTTCAATCAGACTTGAAAAATCCAAGTCTGGATATTAGAAGCATTGGCAACATTGAAATTCGCCTTTGAGGTATATCTTGAGGTATATCTGAATGTTTACCAGGATTATACTGGAATCGGATGAGAAGGTCTAATGAGCGTTCGGACAACTCACCTTGATGGCTCAAGTGTTAACGGAGGGCCAAGAATCTGTGGTTCAATTCCCGGCCGTGACATTGAATTGTTCAAGTTTGATTCAATGCGCATCAAATAATGTAACTAGTGAGTGATATTGTGAAGGGATTTAGTGCGTTGTAGGTGGGAAATCTGCAGAGGTCACACACAGGAGGAAGGTCAGGGTTGAGATATTTGTGCGTTTTAACGTAGAAGTATGTCCAATACATAGTCGAGTTAATACAACTCGGTCTTTGCGGTTGAAATGATAGTGTTGAATTTTGGACTCGGAAATGTAGACATCCTGTAACTTGCTTCTAGATGTGGCTTTCCATGTTTGTCTCCATTGATTAATGCAAGTCTTTTTGATGAAGTGGATGGCCCGTGTGTGGGATCTGGATGTCCTGAAGGGGATGCTTGGTACTTCTTTGGCTGCCTGATCAGCTGATTCATTTCCCAGAATCCCGACGTGAGACGGAGTCCAGGCGAATAACACTGATTTACCAGAGATTAGTATTTGGTTGTAGAGTTTCTAAGTTCTTTAACAATATTTTTGGAGGTTGAGGTTTGTTGAAGTGGTGTTGAAACACTCAGCAAGTTGGAAAATACTATGTAATAAAGGTTAAAGTTTATCTTTTTTAAGTGCATATTCCAATTAGAATTGAATTGCGAACAATTCACAAGAACAGACAGAAAAATACTCGGGAAGACTATATTGCATCGAATAATCGGGGAATACCGCTGCACATTATTACCATCAAGTCTGTATCCATCAGTGAGGGTATGAATGTGTGCTGAATAAAGTGTACACAACTCGTTAAACAGACGTTTATAAGAAACGTTATCTGTTGAAGATTTTCCTTGTCTAGCCAGTGATGTGTCAATAAGGGGTATTGAGTGTCCATGGTATATAATCTGAGTCTATGAAACAAGGGAACATATTAGGCACAGTAATGTTAAATTCCTTGAGGTACGCCGAGAGACGAGTTGAAAACCCTGAGGGTTGTGCTGATTCTGTGATATTTTCTATATTGTTGGTGGGAAATATGTAAGAGTGGACTAGAGATGACGGTCTAGTTTCAGTACGTGTTGCATATGATAAACTTGAGATTTTCCTTCTAATTTGCGGCTTCAATTTGTAGGCTCTCTATGGGGCTGGTGTGAAAGGCTCCTAAAGCAGAATGCCGAAGACTACATTGAATCTACCATTTTAATAGCTGTGGTACTTCCTGAATTGGAAACTATAGATCCGTAGTCCAGTTTAGGTTGTATGGTAGTTTTATAAATGCGTAGTAACGCACTGAAGTCAGCTCCCCATGATCTTGCTGATAAAACTTTCAGTATATTGAGTCGTTGGCCACAGTCGGCTTTAAGGAGTTTAAGCTGAGGAATCCAGCTGAGTTTCCGGTCAAAAAGTACACCAAGAATGCGAACTGTATTGACTATAGGGATTTGATGTTCATCGATGATAAGATTCGGATTCGGTAACTGGTTGCGAGCCTTGGAGGAGACTATGCACTTACTTTTTGATCTGGCGAAATTTAAACCTGTGAGGTGGTTCCAGTTCAAGAGTTGTTGTAAGCAGTTGTTAAGTAATCTTTGTGTTAAGTTATCTCGCCCATCCTACAGGAAAATCGCACAGTTGTCACAACTCTCTTTTTTACAAGGTACTTTTATACAAATATATGAAAATGGAAGAAAAATACTCATAAATTCTTTCAGTGTACTCAGGTATTAACTGAGGCATCTGTAAGTCTGCAATGGGCATGTTTGTATATTTTTCATGTATTGAATTTTATTGCATCGTTATATTTAAACATTAATCTAGAAAGCCCTAGATATACTCTGGTGCTGCCAAATGCTAAAACTTCCCTAGCTTTAATAGCATTAATTGCGTTCATTACAGTGATTGGTGGCTGGAATGGATTTCTCGTCGCTCTGTATCGGGGCTGATTAACACCACCACGATACTGTTTGTGTGAATTAACTGTGCTGAACATTTCCACAGCGTATTACGTCATACACTAAGCAGCATACCAGACAAATGCCGATGTAAACGCTCTTCTCTTGTTTCTCATAGTCTTTTGATGTTTGAAACGCTTCACGAGGTACATACATTCTGAAAGCCACAATGCCAAAATAGTGCCAATGTTAGTACAATTCGAAATGGACAACAAAACAACTTCTATGAACTGTTGTTGTGCAGCCACAACTATGGCTCACGTTCAGTGGAGTGTATTGTTCTATCACAGCCACAGTCTGGTATACTGCTACTATTGAAGCAATGTAGCATTGCCATTGTTATTAACGTTAGAATAACTTGCTGACCAGCACTCATCAAGAATTGGTAAATAATGAATTGGTGCTTATATTTCACTCTCTTATTGTATTTTTTAGTAGTAAGTTCACGAACTATTGCAGATATTTACAACGTGATCATTTTCTTCGAACGCAACGCCTCGTTAAGGTATGTGACATCATCGTCGTCGTCAACATTGTAGTGGTGTTGTTAACTAGGACAGAAACTTCATGCTCCAATAAATCCTTTAATATGTATGTATTTATGGATTGAAAACTTACATAATATGTATATAAGTATACCATATAGAAAGTATTATATATATTGATAAAAAATAAAAATTTAAGGGAATTTTAAGCAATCTCTCCGTAAATAAAAGTATTGTGGAAACCATATGCATTATTTAGCTCATCAAAACGTATCTTTTATATTGAATAGTTGGATATACCGCTGTAACCTAGCTTTGTTGCTCACTTTTACTTTTGTCATAACTACAGGAAAACAAGGCCTTCACCATATACAAGTGGTATCGTAATTATTGGCAGGAAGATATAAATAAATAAATATAGAAATGAAAGTGACATAAAGAGACAATTGCAATAAATAATTTCCGTGTATTCAATCAATGCATAATGTAATAAGCCTGAGTTGAAAAGACCTGTCCGGAGAAAAAGGTAATTAGCAAGCAAAGTCATTAGTAACAGTTGAGCGAACGCGCTAGACATAAAGATTCTTGGAATGCAGTTATAAGTTCAGCACGTTTGCAGAGTCACGTAGACAGAAATTCTGTAAAAGAGAAAGGCAATGAAATTCTGAGATTCGCGGAGATACCCCATAGTAACAGTATCAGATACACCTACGTAGGAGCTTAAGATTGGCCCCGTGTGAGGAGGAATCTTGATGGGATTGTTCTAAGGTAGGCGAAGCTTAAGTAATAATAGAGCGTGTATTCTAAAATTAGCGTCTTGTCGTCTTATGTTTCTTTTCTTCATGTCAGATTTAGGGGCTTAGTCTTTTCGGTGATCGGCAGTTCGTAGCACCTAAGACCGCGCTGAATTATCACTTATTAGTTACTTAGTGGTAACCGCGAGGGATTTTGACAGTAGGCATTTTAGCAACTCACGGCAATTACCCTTCTAATTTCTTTTATTGCATAAACAATTATTTCAAACCGTAAACTTGATAC
This sequence comes from Deroplatys truncata, assembly GCA_030765065.1. Taxonomy (NCBI): domain Eukaryota; kingdom Metazoa; phylum Arthropoda; class Insecta; order Mantodea; family Mantidae; genus Deroplatys; species Deroplatys truncata. Next base: position 179,754,262 of record CM060990.1, on the reverse strand, counting down.
TGCAGAAGTTAGCAGGTATAATAATTCAATTATTATAGTTTCGAGCGCCACGATTCGTAATGAGTTTCATTCTTTCTCTTCAAATGGTCGGCAATTCGCTTCAATAGCTCAAGTACTAGATCACATTAAATTTCTCAGTCAATTTAAACTGGGGTTATCCTTTCACTACGCCCACGCATACGCTGAGAGAGAGAGAGAGAGAGAGAGAGAGAGAGAGAGAGAGAACGATCTTATAGCCAACCATTGTAGCAGCCGGCAGCAGAATCAACAGCAAATATTGAAGCAAAGGACACGGCTTAAAAAAAGTAGGTCACGACCAACGCCCGTCGTCACAAGCAAATACACTTCCTAATTGAATGACCGAAGTTCCAACAGTAGTACGAATGCAAACCTGCAGCAATATTTTAGGAATGGAGATTTTAAAACTATTAACGGTTGAATATTTTGAACTCCTTTCCTTTGGGTAAATTAGTAGGTTACAGTTTTATAAATATTAAGAGATATTAAACAATAACATTTAAACTGAATTTAATATTACGTATAAGTATAATTACCACACTTAAACTCATTTGCGAAAGCTCCTCAACAGCCACCTTCATAACGTGAGAGAAGGGCTACTAGCAAATAAGGCGTGAATTCACCCCTGTGACGTGAGCTACTTATTGCGTTGCGTGTGAGCTCAGTGTTACCAAGTTTCAACAGTGACTCAGTGGCACATATTATTTGGAAATGTCGTATTTGCAAATCAAATATGAAGACAAAATGAATAAAACAAAAATATACACGGATCATTCAATAATTATTGGCAACATTTAAATTAACAAGAAAGAAAACATTTTTGAAACAGTCACATTGTTGCTGTGCTCAGAAGTAATCTCCTCCAACATGAATAACTCGCCTCCACACTTCAGGGAGACGACGAATGTCATCCACAGCATCTTGGTGTACTATCTTCGAACAGACTGTTCACTGCTGCTATAATTGTCTGTCTGATTCTAAAGTGAACTCCTCTAAATGATAATTTCATTTTCGCGAAAAGGTCAAAATCACATGGACTCATATCTGGGGAGGATGGAGGATTCTACAGAATTTCCCAGTTCCATCTGCGAAATACATTGACCACAGGAGCAGCTATGTGAGAGCGAGCACCATCATGTAACACAATAGTATGAGAATTCAGGAGATTTGGACGTTTACAACGCACAGCTGGTCGTAAATGGTGTTCCAGAAAGTAATTGCAATATGCACCATTCAGACGATTTCCCATAGGAACTGAATGAGTGACAAGGACACTGTAAATATCATATGCAATTATGAATATGACTTTATGTGGATCCTGTTCTTGTCGATACCCTTTTGGCCGTGGGGAATTATTGTGCCGCCACTCATTTGAATGTCTTTTCAATTTTGGTTGGTAGCATCGAGCCCAGGTTTCACCAAAAGTTATGATACTTCGAAGGAAACGCTCGCCTTCACGTCCATAGCATTCTAAGTGCAATCTCGCTGTTTCCGTTGTCTGCCACATGTTTTCCTCTTCAAGATTGTACGGAACCCATCGAGCGCAGATTTTCCTCATCTTTAACTTCTTAAGTATGTGAAGAGTTGTACCAGGAGCAATTGCAACTTCCCTTGCTAGTTCAATACAAGGATGTTCTTCAAGCAGCGTTCACATGCACATCATCACTTGCTGATTGCGGTCTGCCAGCTCCACGTTTTTTATGAACATCTTCCCTACCTCAGCGAAATGCATGCGCCCACTTAGCCACGGCACGATATGGTAAAGTCTCTCTACCACAAGCTTCCAGTAATGCTGCATGGCATTGTCGAGTATTCTTGCCTCTTGCAATCTGAATTTTAATGAAGCATGTTTGTTCGTATTTACTAAACATTTTAGAACACTACAGATAACAACCGATAAATTGCACTCACTACAAATATCTTATAAATAAGATTACTGTCTTCAAACTCACAGATAACACACATCAGATGCTCTTCTTTCTCATTGTTATCAGCTTGCATGATTTACCGCTGACAGCGCCACATACAAACATTGTTGCCACTAATTATTGAATGACCCATGTATTTATAAAATATACTCGCAAACAGGTAAATATGTAGCATAATTTACAAACTGGTGTAATATTGTGCTTATTAACAAAACAGGCAAAATATGTATTATATCCAACATAAAATATTGTTTAAATTGCTGAAAATTTAGCAGTTAACTCACATAGCAAATGAGCACACTTTCTGAGAGCAGAGAAGCGATGTGTATTTGCATTAAAATCCTGTTCCTAGTGATAACCAGGCAGAGGGGTTTTAGTAAGTGAACAGAGCAATTCTGTTACCGCACACAGTATTGGTGACGTTAGGTATTGTGAGGACACTCTCCTCCCCAACACAACAGACGGTTTCGTTGCGACTGTTCCATTTATTCTATGCATATATAGATCAGTGGAGAACTGTGGCAATATGTCTAAGGTAACGAAGAGCTCATAGATAAAAGACATTATCACAATAAGCATCGTTTGTAGTGGAATTTGGCATGAAATACTTCAGCACAGATGGCGAAATCTTCAGATATATCATTAGAGTTCAAAGGGCATTTAAAACATCATGTTAAACAACCTATAATTCAATGAAACACACGAAACATGTGGTATTATTAGAAAGGAACAATGAGGAAGGTGGCCTTTTAACCACCTCAGCTCCAAAATATGGATTAGAATTTTTCGAGGATCTGTGTCAGCTAATGATGCTTTAAAAGATTGACAGCTTTCGATATAAAAGAAAAGACAATGTCACCAGATTTCTGTACATTAATACCATAATTAAACCATGAGGTAACTATATTACACACTATCAATAGCTAAACATACATTGCTTTATTTTGCTTCTAATGCCCCTTAATTCTGGTATATGTGCTATCGAAGTTGGGTGTACTGCCTTCTAGCTGTACATCATATTTGTGTACAGAGAACACTGCAAGCGCTTCCAACTTCTCTCGCCACCACCTCGGTGCGTTCCTAGCTTGATGGGTTACTCACCAAAACCCCTCTGCCTAGTGATAACACCAAAGCATGAGGAAGGATGTGATAAGAGACCCACATTTCTGCTGTGTCGCGCTAGTCATATTTGGAACTAGTTACCTAAAGTAGATAAAAAAAATACATATTCTGATTGCGCATGCCTTTTGTGAATGTCATTTGAAACATGGGATTTGTTACATTCACAGAACTTTCTCTACCTAATATACCTTTGGTTTTATCCTTCTTATAAAAATATATACGTATTTTTATATCTACTTCATGTTATTCGGTTACAAAAATAGCTTCATTGCACATTTATTTCTACGTACAAGGGGAATACACGAGGCTAAAGCGACAGTTGAATCTTTAAAAAGAGGGTCACTATATGCTGGTTTTGAAATTCCATACCTTTCATAACAAATCGCGAGAAACAAACGAATGACGGATTAGCACTTCAAAATATGTAATGTATTAGAAATTTCAAACACATAACTGATACCTTGGAAATGGTTAATGCAACAAAAAAACTTGGCTTAAATTGTGTGTTTTAACGGAATCTAAATTTTTATGTGATAAGCTTTTGTGTAGGTATCTCTTATGATTTATCAGTTATATAAAATTATACAAAACTTATTCAGAATAAAAGGGACCTCAGAAACTATTTTCAGAGCTTTCAAAATACATTTAAGATACAGTATTCAACATACAATACATTTTATTAGTCATGCAAAAGTCTTAAATAAGTGGTATTTTCATCAAGATATTTGAAGCCATTTTCCAAAAAATATAAAATAAAACATTTCTTCACTTAGAGGGAAATTCGGGGTGCGAAATTTTCTTGAAACTTGTCGTGTCGAATATTCGGAAGACAGTTGGTATTTCTTTATTTTTCGCTTTTGAGTTGTGCTATTCAGATACACACACGCGCGAACATTTTTATAAAAATGCTTATTTTGGATTCGGTAGGCCTCAAAACATGTGTTTTCTGTAAAATTCCGAAAATGAAATCTAAAATTTTGCTTGGAATAATGTACTTCCTCTAGCTATTATTATGTAAAGAAATTAAAAATGATTTATATTGAATATTTTTCTGTTAATTAAAGGTTAATTTTATCATGTAAAATCTACGAAATGTTATTGCTGAATACGATATTCACTAACCCTGGATTGAGCGCGTGGTTGACATGTGTCATCCAAAAGTTTCTGTTTTTTGTTTATTCATTGCTACGTTTAACTTTGCACACATTCGCCCTCAGCTTTCCTAGAAGAAGTTCCATTGCTAGATATTGTTGGCAGTTGAACCAGTATTTTCATAACTCCTGTATAAATGACTGGTTGAGAGATGTGCCCCATACACATATCTAGGCAATTATCACTCCAGGTACGTATATTTAGTAAGCTTTCTTTATTTTTCCTCCAAGGTTTGTTCATATTTAGAAAATGTCACTCAACGTCAATTTTTACTATAGAAAATACAATATTTTAACTATTCACTGGCTTGTGTATTTTTAAATTATATTTGGATGGCTGAACCAATAAAATGACGGGTAAACCTCATCTGATAAAGTTGTTTTATTGCTAGAGCTTATCTTCTAATGATGAAGAAACGCGGCTATGGAACCAGAACTAGAAAGGCCTTATGATATGAAAAAAAGTTAGCATAAATTTTTGTTGGATGAAATTACAAAGATTGGCGTATCCATACTCACCAAAGAATGGCCTGTGATTGTTTTCCATAACTTACTAAGTACATCCACAATTTAATGTATTTCGAACTGCTGAAAATTTTTGAGAACATAACTTCTGCGGAAGTCGTCGTGGAAGGTGATAAAATGCCAAATACTACTCGGCTACGATATGAGTGCTTTTGGAGGAGGACGCCACTGTTTTGTTGACAATGCGTCAATAAAGTCACGAAATGGTTCTACCTTCGCCGAATGAAGGTGTCCGGAATAGCTGAAGCTCTGGGCATTGCAGGGGAACATGTGATTTACCTTGCGAGAATTGAACATGAAAAGTATCTGCAAGTTGGGTGCCCTGACTGCTGACTCCGGATCAAAAGCGACCAGAGTGCAAATCTCCGGTATATTATGGCTCGTTTTCATGGAGATCCTCCCGATTCCGTCGAGTTGTAACAAATTAATGTTGAAACATGGGTGCAGCACTAAATACCTGAAACAAAAGAGCAGTCTGAGCAAAGGAAGCACCAAAATTGTCCACCGCCAAAGAAGACAAAGTGTGTGAAATCGGCTGGCAAGATCACGGCGTCGGTCTTCTGGAATGCCAAGGTTGTACTGCTAATTGATTATTTACCCTGGGATATCTATCCGGAGGGTATTATGCTAACCTTCTGGACCAATTGTAGGCCAAAATATGCAAGAAAAGGCCAGGTTTGGCAAAGAAGGTCATCTTCCATCAAGACAATGCTCGGCCTCACATGTGTGTTGTTGCAATGGGAAAATAATTGAAGTGGCGTATAATTTGCTGCCACATTCACCTGACACAGCTCCATCACACTTCCATCTGTTCCCTAAACTGAGAAAGTTCTTTGGTGGAAAGAAATTATCGTCCGATGAAGAACTTCATAATTTGAGGCGTATTTTGCAGGCCTGCAGGAATCTCACTACAGCGATGGGATAAAGACCATGGAGCATCGCTGGACGAAGTGCATTGATGTCAAGGGAGGCTATGTTAAAAAATAAGAACAGCTTCAAAAATCTGACATTATTTTGCGCTTCAGTCCGATAACTTTTCAAAAGACGTTAGTATCTGTTGTCAGTTTTAACTGGTTACTAAAATAAGAAATTATACCTTCTTTTTCAGAAACTAATCTTCTTATTTTCTAATGTTACCCACAAAACCATGTAGGTGGTATGCATCCTATTTCTTGCTCTCTGACTCCAAGGAAAGGGGGAAAAAAAGCAAAACAAATATACCTAATGTAGTAAAATATTTACCTACTGTACTACTGCAGTGAAATCGGAAATTGCCGCATTATTTCATAATGTTTCATATTACTTAACCAAATGAATAAAAAGGATTTATTTCAATAAAATATCGCTCTGTAACGAGAGATGAAACGTACATACATTTGTTAATCTGCAATAGTATTAATATTACAGGTTAGAGTAAGGATTTCAGTGCTGCGTGCTGTTTCTGAAATTCTGAACTACCTCTACTATACCATTGGGAAGTTCAATTGAATAGAGAATTGCATGCTTCAGTAAAACAGACGAAGCTATGTTAGATCAATACAGATTTTCGTAGACAGTCTGGTAAAAGGATACCAACCAATCAAGGAACGGAAAATAAAACATTTCCTTTGGGAAATGTGCTGAGGCAAATACACCTCACTGTTAACCCAACTTCCCCGTACGCTTGAACCGGTAACTGAATCAGAGTACGTTAATGATGCAGCAGCGATTCCCAATACAAGCTGTGCGACTTCAGCTTACAAGCTAATTAAAGCGATGTTTATACGGAAGCAGCATCCTTCTTATTAAGTCCTTCCCCTCGACGACGTCGTCTATCCGTGTTTCAATATTAGCTTCTCACATAATTTCGCATTGTTATTTCGTTTTCGCTTTTGAATAATCAGTGTTGCCAATTGTTGGAACTACAAAGAAATGTGTTCTTGCTTGTACATCATACCCCGTCACTAAATTGCAAACAAATTATGTATATACAGAGGTAAGAATAGACTGGTAATTGGCTTCTCAGCGCCCAAGGCGCCGTCTTATGAGAAAACCATTTGTGATCAGAGGAAACCTTAGAAAGACAATTGAGTTAGCCTCTTCCTCCGTGAAACTCTGCTCAATTATGTTTTTTTTTTTAAGTTTATAGATAGTTATGACGGGAGGAGTGTTGTTGGAGATTCATCGACTTACCGCACATCAGTCTAAAAGGAAGAGACGCTAGCACTGTCTTCCAAAATCTGTCCCCTGGACGAGTTCCATTGTCAGCATCCATTCCTTGGACTTCCCTGATTATAAAAAGAGCAAGTCTTTTCATGCGTAGACAATCAAACAGAGTATGCAAGGCTGAATTCGCTTCCTGCTTATGCTTTCTACAGATGGTTTGACCTCTGTAGAGTCCCACTTTGCAGAGATATTTTCTTAAGAGATCGTGCTCAGTAATTAAACTAGCTGCTTTTCTTATTCTTCTTCTGTTCAGCTTATAGAGAGATAAGGAAATAGTTGCTCATAAAACCAATTTACAAGCTTGTCTTTGTCCAGAATAGTTTGCCACTTAATTTGGTGTTTTTCCAAATCCATGTTTTATCGAGGTTTTACAGTACATGTACTAATTTAAACCACGGGTACAGGGCCAACATAGTGTATTTCAGTACTCTTTATGTCCAGATGATCTGCTTTTTCATTTCCTTGAACTCCCCGATTCCCCGGTACCTACTGCAGGCCGAGCCTGTTGTAAGAGGACAGGACAATCTGGGAATTTAGGCATTCCCATACCAGTTTTGATTTTACCTAGTCTGAAGAGAGTGTTTTAAAGCAATATATATATATATATATATATATATATATATATATATATATAAGGATGGCCAAGCGAGATGACGCCGCGGTAACGTGCGCGACTCGCATTCGGGGGGTCCCGAGTTGAATCCCCGGCGACCGCTCACTCTGACCTAATGGCTTTTCGACAGGCAAACGGGTTTCTTCTCTACCACGATTTCTTTTCAATAATTTCCATTTCATTCCGTTTCCTTCTCAACTTTCAGATGTGCTTCTAGGTTTCGTGCTGTATGACGGTGCTGGACAGATGCGTGAACGCATGCTCAATTGAAAGAATATTCCTTGTGGACACCAGAGGGTTGCGTGATTGCTGGGTCGTTCATCGCCCTCTCTCAGCGGCTCCAACAGTGGGACGGATCTGCGAACTTGGAAATGCTAGGGACTGCCTCGCGTCATTGTGGCCTGTTCGCCTACGACCTATAGCCTCCTGTGTGGTTCCTTCACCGCATCGCTATAAGGATGAGAATCCGTTTGTCAGAGTAAACCTTCACAAGTCCTCTGAGAGCACCTTTCAGGATATCGAATACATCTGCCTGAAAAACTGTGAGTGTCCCCCAAGGTTTATACTAATGTTTGTCCTTGGAGATGAGCTATATATGCCTGCATACAATTGTATCCCTATATGGGGTCTATTAGTGAAGGTTTTATAACTTGGATACGAGCTCATACACAAGGTGATGAATAATGCTTCAGCAATTCTGATTGCTAGAAAATTGCATACCAAATGCACACATGTTTATATTGAAAGTAATTTCTGCCCTCAGTTGGTTAAAATTTTTATTTTCCGTAATTAGAAGTCCATTTCGTTGTCAGATGCTAATGAAATTATTGTAGATTCCCTCTGAAGGCAGAAAGAAGATAATATTCATCCGCTTATACTAGAAAACATAAATGTACCGTAACGTGGCTTCCCCTCTCTAATTAAACAATTTGTTCTGATGCAACTCCGATAAAAATTTCTTTGTCTACGCGAAACTTTTCTTCTTTTCCTCTTCGCTCGGAACCCGCACGCTAAATGAGTTAAGCAGCAGTGAATAAGAAGCTTATATTTTCCATTAAGCAGGAAATCTAATTAAGCGACAATAAATAAATTAATAATAATAAAAAATCTGACGTGGTATGGTATTATATTCTGGGGAGAGAGTAAATACTTGGTTTTCAAAATTTAAAAAAGAATATAAGTTGCATTGTGTCAGCAAGGAAATATGACTCGTGCAGAAATTTTTTAAGGAACTAAAAATCTTAACTTTATCAAGTCTGTACATATACTGTTTATTATACTACACAAAACAAAATTATGGAAACTTCACCACAATTAGTCAAATACATAATTATAATACCGGGAATAAAACACACCTAAGAACAGCATCATATAGAACCAAGCTGTATTCCAAAGGGACTAGATATACTGCAGCTCTCCTATATAATAAATTGCCAACCAGTTTGGAAAGCTTTAAAGTCATGCGATGTTTTAAGATATCTTTGAAGCAATTGTTTGTGAGAGATAGCTTTTATGATGTGAATGAGTTTTTGGAGGCACTATAATTGTAAAACCAAATCAATGTTTATTAGGTATATGTATACACTTTATCAGTACCATATTGTTATGATTATCACATACATTTACTTACCTTTGTGATTACTTTTATTATTCTATTACTTTTTAAAAATTTATATTTTGCTATTATTACTTCAATATGTTATTGCATTGATGATACGTTGAATTATAAACCTTATCAAAGAGATGTTGCATTGTGTAATATTACTGTATATAGTATTAATGTATTGACGCGTTCAATGTCATTGTACGGAGTAACGGATGAATAAAACCACTAAACTCTATACAATATCATCATTATAATTGAAAAGCAACCAAATCAAATGTTTCTCTTCGGCTCCTGTCTTTATGTGGCTTCCACCTGTCTCTAGAACGTTCTCTTTTAGATATTTGATGCATAGCAGACAACAAAGAGCTTCGCCGTCTTGAAACTATGGCCCACCTCTTCCATTGTTGAGGAGTGTTGCAACACAAATGACCACCTATGCACCCATGTAACAACAGAAACACTACCATAACTTAAACCAAGGTAAAGAGTTAAGCAGCTCGGTTCAGTACTGGATAGCTCCCTGTTCTACTATGAAAAAAGAGTTACTGTAAGAACATGCATTTGTTTGGCGTAAAGACTTGTGTAAAACGACCAAGCTAACAAAATGAGACAACAACAGCTTTAAACAAAGAAATGAAAAATGTTAGCATTGAGAGGTTATTTTCCGATAATCGTAGCGACATCATTGCACAATACTAGTGTTGAAGAACAAACGCTGTCACACTCCAACTAACGCATGACGATCCATTGCGAAAAGCAGAAGAGCAAATATAAAATAATGTTAATCTATAAATCAGGTATTAATGTGAGGAGTGCACACCGTAGAAAGGGCTACTGATGTTCTCTGGTAGATCGATCGGAAATGCCAACCTGTAACAATGATATCGCTCACCTTATCCGTTACGAGGGCATTTAAAACCTGAAATTATTTTATTTTCTCTTCGTTTATCACAAATTTATCTGTAAGCATGTAATAAGCATGCTTTATCGCTTTAGTACTCAGTATTGAATTTATTCTAACTTTGATAATCTCTGTTTTAAAATACCTGATGCGGTGCACTCACATGACCTTTTCTACCCATTACCATTTTTTAGGTATGCTTGGTACATGTATTATTATACTAATCATATAAAAAGTCATTCTTCTATAAGCTTTGCCTCAATCCGATAGCAATGCTTTTCTATAAATTATGTCAAATTAGGCTATATGGTAATACATATTTGTTCATCTATTCTTACACGCATTCTTGGGAAATGACAGTTGTTTGCTTGTATCACAAGCACAGGCAGGACCTGCCATGAAATCATGTGAGAAAAGAGAAGAATCAGTTCCAAAATATGTTCTTAAATGGCAATTACCTATTCAACTTGTGAATGTTTACACATAAGACAACGAATATTGCGAAAAGTTTTGCTAAAAATTGCGTAGTTTAATAAATTCTACTAGTAAGATCTAGTCTATTTCTAATGCTTTCCTAGTCATTTAAAACTCAACGAAAACACATGGGACTTCGTAAACTACAAACAATTAAAGACACTACACTTTATTAATTTTATTAAAGTTCCCTTGTTTACCCAGTTTATCATTAATGTGTTTACTGTTGTCTTTTACCTCTTATTACCGCAATTACAAAAATTACACATACACACAAACATCCATGGCCATGGCGGTACTCGAATCCGCGACCCTCAGCTTGGCGGAGCACTGAATCTCTACACTACTGCGACCACGGCTACGAGGGTTGGCCTTTATTTTACATACGTATAGGTATCTCAAACATACGGTGTTTTAATTAAAACAGAGCTATTTTTGAGAACAAAGACAAGATTTTTCATGTTAAAATTTTCGGGGCTAGGGGAACTTTCTTGAAAATCTTCGCCTAATATCCTTAAAGAGTATCTGACACGAATACCAAATTTGATATTCATCCGAATTGGTTTTTGAGTTATGGTGTACACGCACACAGACGCGCGCGCGTGTGTATGTTTTTGGGTTCAGAAAACCTAAAGTATTTCCGCTGAAATTTCGATATCAAAATTTTGAGTTTAATAGAGTACTTACACTATCTAACACAGGAAAGCGATAGAGAAAGAATAAAAGGGATCTTGAAGAATACAAAAGTATTCACTGTTTTTCAGGAATGTGTCATTACAGAGTTTTAATTCGCCTTTCGCCCGTTTACTGTGCATAAAGAGGCCTAGGACTGCTCTGTGGAAAAGAATCTATAGCTTCCATAAAGTTTGTGAATATCTCACGATAAGCACGTTTGGCGCTAAAATGCGTTTAAAGTCCGACTATATTGGTATATGGCACAGGCCTGCATTAATTATTGTGAAGGCAACTGATTGCAAACAAATGTTTATAGCCTCTGGAGCTCACGAAAAACATTTTTCGTTATAATTTTCTTTAATTTTAATTGTAATTTCCACAACCGCCTTTCTAAAATCCAAAAATATTCTTTTACTATAGCAGTGAATGTTCTCAAATAGGGATAAAGCCTTTCTTGTCAAAGATATCCGTCATTTACTATAATGATATGATAGTTCTATATCAAAGATTATTAATTTGCTTGCAGAAATAGCGTTTCTGGTTTATTTAATTATTTTAACACTAGAAGGACCAGGAGTTTTGTACTACGTCATAAGATCAACACCGATATATCATTCCTCGATAATTCTCACTTTTTGCAGATTATGTTTGTCTTCATTTTAGAGTCACAGATTGATTTTGATGAGTTTTATGTTAATAAAACGCAAATATTATTCTGAAATAAATTGAACAGATTATTTTCATACTATCACAAATTATGTAATAGAATTATTTTCATCCCGAATACTACCATAAACTATAATACTTCACTGTACATACTGTTATCACAACTTTATCATACCTTTATCTTTAATCACCAATTTAGGGTTAATTGTTTTTTAATGCTTTTCTTTACGCCTTTATCCCGTTGCAAAAGTATGTAATCATTACCACAATTCCCATTGTCAACTTCAAGGTCATCCTCACATAAACTGAAAGGAGCATCCCCTTCCGATACAATATTGCGCATTGATTCAAGCTATGACAATATTTCGTGATCTGTTAGATATCTCCGTCCAATGTCAGTACAGAAAAGACACACAATCAAAAATAAACTAATGTATATGAGTTTTCAGGCCTTATATGCGTACTGAAATATACGTTGATAAATACCAGTAGATAATTCTTGGGCTAGCTGGAAGCAACAATGGATGGCTAATTTTTACTTGCAAAGCAAAATTAAACTATTCTTTTTAACATGTAGAAGCAGGAAAAACGAAATAATATGTTACCGGTCAAAGTGACCGGTTGTGTCCTATAAGGCAGCAGTGTAAAATTAAAACATTTGTAATTAAACTCAATAATAACACTTTAAAGGGTCTATAGCTACTATATTAATGATGATTCATAAAGTTTCAATTCACTGGGATCAATATCGTATTACATGTACACAATTACAAACCGTTAATCAGTCAATTTGATCGGCTAGTCCTGCGTTAAATGTGCTCTGCAGTGATTGTGGTTTATACTTCCAGTTATAACATCAAATACAATGCAGTATGGCCCCATTTATGCATGCGATTTCGTGTCGTGCGACAAGTGCGACGAGATTTGAAAGCACATTGAGTTAAATGGAGGCATTTATACCATGCGACGCGACAGTCGCACAATATTCTATGTACGACTTCAAAAACGCGTCGCATCGTCTTTCAGTTCGCATGACTTCAATACACATGGAGGTATATGGGGCTGTTTATGCACGTCGCGTTGTTGCATTGTGAGCGAGACAGTTGAGTCAGTGTTGCCAATCCAGAGCTATAGTTTTCACTTTTCAATGTGGTTTGTATTTTCACGTGTTGCGAGAGTGAGCCGTCGTACTGACTTTTATCAAGTGTGGATACGGGACATTTTATATAAGAAATTCGTGTTAGGAGTTCAGTTTGGGATGTTGTGTAAGAAAATTACAAGAATCGTGACAAGAAGAAGCAATTTCCCAAAGAGGTTCCTAAATGCACTGTCAATGAAACTTGTACCTACTGTTTATCGGATGTATACTTCAACACCGTTTTTGTCCTTTTTTCGAGTTAAGAGCTTGTAATAATAGCACAACACACAGAGGTCACTATTTGTGGAAACAAATGTGGAATCAGGCTGGTAGAACCGACTTCCTAAAATTACACAGTGCGACACGTCACATGCATAAATAGACCACTAAAAATAATGTCGCGTCGTATCTTTCCTTGTCGTGCAACATGAAATCGCGTACATAAATGAGGCCTAACTCGAACAAATAGCTATATCGTCATACAAATGAAAAACAAAAGACTAGCTCAATCTCAGACACGCTGATTGTTATACGCAAATACACTAGCGCCAACCACACCTGTAGTGGGAAGCCTTCAAAGACGACTTCACCTTCCTTCCACACCTCGCTTCTCAGTCCTGAACGCCTACTCCAGAGTATAACCTGACAAAACGTATATTTACTTTTGTTTCATATAACGTCCGCTGTTTTATCAGGTGCTTTCAATAATTCTAAATGTTTCAATATCTCTATTGGATAAAATTGCTCCAAATAGCCAGAAACTCTCGCATTGGTGGCATCTGCATCTCAAGGACTGCAATCGTTGGTAATCTGATCGGATGGCTCGAGCTCTAAAGGAGATGGGAGAGAAAACTCCCACCCAATTTTTTCAATCGTTGGTTCGTAAGGGACCAGGTGCTGGAGAACCTCTACCAGATCAATGAAGATATCTGAAACGTTATGCATCCCTTCTGCAGACTGCCTGAATGGAATTTAGAAAAGGATCTTCACCTTCCCACACACAGCGAGTATGAGGAGTGTTCAAAATGAAATCTTCGTGCTTGAATTCTGTATTGAAGTTACATGTTAATCCCCCACATCAGTGCTCTTCATTAATTTAAATACATAAACTGTAATTTTTCAACAAAATTAGTTGAACCATAGAAATTGTTAAAATAAGACGAATACAGTAATCTAAAGCGATAGTCAAATATTTTCAAAGGTGGTCACTATGTAATGGCTTTGAAATTTCGTCCTCTTTGCACGAAAACGAAAAAAATAAGAAAAAGAATATTGCAGTTAAGAAATGTATAAAGTATTTGAAGAATCAAACCAATAACAAAGAATAACTCGGAAATGGTTATCGCCACAAACATTTTTATTTGGCATAAATTGTGTGCTTTAACTATATCTACATTTTCTGTGTAGTAGGATTTTGTCTATCTCTTGCGGTTTACCAATTATAGAAACGTAATTAAGAACGAAGAGGACTACACAAGCTATTTCCATAAAATTAAAAACTTACATTTTATTTGTTATCAGAATAGCTTAAATATATGGTATTTTAATCAATCGTTAGAGCCATTTTTGAGAAAACCAAAATTTCAAAAAAATTCTATGTAAATGGTAGTTTTGGGTGGGGGATTATCTTGAAAATCTTCGTGCCTTGGAAGATATTGAACTTAAATACCGAGTAATGTGTTTAACCGACTTTTTATTTTTGAGTTATGCTGTTCAAAAACACACACACATATGCGGATCTATTTCCAAAAATACCATATATTTTTCTCTATTTCTAGTGAAATCTCGGTATCGAATTTTTGGGTGTAATGGAATACTTCTACTAACTGTTATAGGTAAGCAGGAGAGAAAGTAAAAGAGTCAGTAAAAGAGTCATACAGAAATGTAATTTCTGTGTACAAGTAAATAACTGAAGGATCATGATAATAACCATGATCTATTGCGGTCATGTGGCGTGCCGCCGTAATCGTGTCCGCGTGCCATTTAGTGTCACGCGTGTGATAGGTTCGCTTTCCCTGTCGTATACCCTATAACATGATGTGCAAAAACAAAAGTACGTGAAAAGCGTGTTCTCTATGCTATCGTGTGCATAGGTGCGAAACTGAGCATTAGGAAGTGCCAGATATTAGTATCTTGCATGGGAAGTGCATTGTTACTGAACCGAGGTATAGTTTGACTTGGTCTCGTCTTTTGTTTCCGAGATTATGTAACGTATTTCACATACATGTATTCCACACTCTTGTTTGCACTATCGTTATTTTGAAGGAATTATTAATAAAATAACAGTTTCAAATAAACTTACCCATCGTCACCTCGGATTTCCAGTAGCGCAATTCTGCAAATCCAATAGCTATGGCATCGGAAGATACTACTGTTTCTTCGGTATGAAATCTGACCGCTCGCACGGTGTTATGCGCCAGAGCCAATGCCGGCTGACTTACCACTACCCACACTCCGCTCTCACGACAGGCTTTCTGTCCTTCAGTGACCACATAGTCATTAGCGTCAATAGTCGAATTTCATTTGCGAAGATGGGGACGCGGTTATCTTTAGAAGAACGTATATATCTAAATGTTACTTTAAATACGAATCGGCTCGCCGCGTTTGTGAAGAATTCATCCTGAAGTTTCCTGCACAATTGCCTCTTCCCAGAACATTAATTAACGATCTTGTGAATAAATTTGAGACTACTGCTCAGTGCAAAACAAAAAACACATGCGAATACGTAGAGTGTTAACAGAATAAAAAAGTTAGATGAAATTAGCGAAAATCTAAAACGTTCGCCACGAAAATCACTATCGAAGTTAGCACAAGAAGTTGGGGTTTCAGTGACTTTTGCACATACAGCATTTGCTACGAGATAAGAGTTAATTTTGTTATATTTTATGTACAGGTTTACAGGAATACAATTTAAGAAGGGAGGACAGAGTGCTGGCACAGTCGACTGTGGCATATCGGCCTACCCAGACGCAAACCTTCGTGCGAGCGGTCAGGTTTTATACCTATAGCCCTGTATAATTTAGGTGACTTTTAGTCAATTGTTTGATGGCTGATGCCGTGACTCAAACGGGATTGCTTGAAAATGATAATATATACGATAAAAGAGATTCTGTATTTCAAGAAGAATTTAATGTCGAAGATGTGAATAATGAAGACACAGGTATTGAAGAGACATGGAAAATTGGGTGCGCGTCATTGATTCCTAAAAATTCTACAATGAGGTATGAAATGTTAATCTACCTTTAATTACAGTTAAAGTTTTCAACAATGTTTTAAATAACATTAGTTATTCTGTTCAAAGTGCGCCACTCACTGCAATGTATTACTGATTATTAAACCGTTGTAAATTAAGGCTTAAAGTGTATTTTACTTCCGGTCCTACTGTATATTGTATGTTACTATAGCCACCAAATTTATGTTGGTAGATACGGGTTTTCTTAGAAACAAATTCATATGTTGGAATTTTAAATTTCCTTCTGTGTAAATATCATCGGAAAGACGTAGAGAACACACGATCATGCAAAAACGTATTAAACAAGAGTGACAAACTTCAGGTACGCTCGTTTTGTGGTGGAAGCATTGCGATAGCAGGATGGCCGAGGTTATTAAGATCTGTACTCTTGAACGGGAGGTCTGTTTCAAATCCCGTCAGGAACGTCCTCCCTGAGGTATCTTTTGGGTTTCCATCAGTCTTCATAACTCGGAAATTCCGGGGTATCTACCCTAAATTTATATCAGGAAGGTTTGGTTTGCTTACTAAATTTGCTCTACCGATTATTATTATTATTATTATTATTATTATTATTATTATTATTATTTCATTTAATGTACAGTGTCCAACGCATGTTGTGCCGCATGTAGTAAGAACGGGCGTTAAACACTACAAAAGATTACGATAGCACACGTAACTTTGATTATGATGTATTTTTGAAAACAATGACGAAAACGTGCTCCGATTTTTAGGAGGCTCTCATTAAAAAATACCGTTTAATATGATACGATTTCCACCAATTATTTGCTAGATTACATTTTCTTCAACGTTGTACGTGCAGCCGTTCTGGGCACAGGTGGAGAAGGCGACTCTAATAGACGCTTCCTAGTAGCGAATGACCTAAAAGGGAAAAATGATAACGCTTATAAAACTTTGAGGTGTAGTAGCTTGGCAGGTCCTAAAACCAATATAATTGCTTTCCTTTACGTATTTCTTTTTGTTTATACTTTTAGGATTTATATGAAGTGTTAAATGAGTAATGGGAGGCAAAACCTTGTAAATATGTATTAGAGTAATCAAGAACCACACCCTGATGTACGGGACAAGTGTCTTACGGAGGCCGGTATTTTAGGGCACTTCAGTTTCCTGACAACCGCTTGAGATGGAGGCATTGCGGTTGTCGCTCTTCTCTAGCATTTTCATCACGCAATCAACCCACTCGCTTGGTCAGCAGACTTGAAACAGGTATGCTGTACAATATACGAGAGTAGCCCTTAGAGTTTTGTGAAGGAATTTGAATAATTATCTATCATTTTCCGATATGGCGTCTATAAAGTTAAATATAATTGTTCCTGCAACATTCTACGCACAATATTCCTTCTCTTAAATAGTGTTACCTAAAGGTTTGTAAAATACTCCTTTCCGTACTAATCCACACGATTCAAACTCCAGGGAAAATGTTTCACGGACGTCCAACACAGGGAATCATTTTGTCTTATTAAATGGTAATTTTATAAAACGAGGATTATAATCAAGGCCCGAATTCTCATGGCATGTTATCTTTTAATTGTTGAATCATAGATATTGCTAACGTGTATATAACCATTATCATGAGTCCCAGGCTATGCAAATGCACATTTATTGGGCAATTTTTGTAATCTCATGCCACATTCTATTTTAGGGGCACATTTTTCTATTTTACGTCACTATTTTGTCATTTTCTTGTCCTTTGTGTCTTTATTTAGTAATTTTCTTGCATTTACGTTCATGTTTAGGGTGTATAGAAAAACCACGGACAACGCTTGGTATGTCTGGCGTGACATTAAGGTGAACTTTTTCAAGAAGGAACCCAAGTCCGGAATAACATGGTATGGACGCTGTGGGGCGTCAAAGTTTGCGAACGGTTCGGATATGTTGATGGGTGTGCGTTCCAAATTTGGTTAAGAGACCCAACAGTAACTTCACACCGTGCAGTAAATTACAAAAGGGGTTCAAACTGTTGATCTTCTACTTGAATGCAGAGCGTACATCAACTGTGCAGAGACACAGGTTAAATAAGAGCGGCTGTGCGAATATTTCAGTCGCAGCGTGGTTTCGTGCGATAAGGTCCTCTTCTGATGTTACAGGGATAGCATACACCATAGTCTTCATGGTAAACGACAGAAAATAGTCAAGAGGTGTAAGTACAGGTCCCCCTCTACCAGTCCATCGATTAGGGTGTGTGATATCCAGGTGGTGCCGCACATTTGCATCAAAGTGAGCTGGAGGTCCGTCGTGTTGCAACCACGCTACTTGACGAACCTGTAGTGGCACCACATGAAGTAGAGGAGGAAGAACATCTCCGACAAAAGTGAGGTATGTCGGTCCTGTTAGTCTGGTTGGCAGTATACGGTCCAATGATCTAGTCATCAATTATCCCAGTCCATACGCTCATGCTGCACCTGTATTGGTTACTTCTAACTAATATACCACGCGGATTTCCTCTGCCCAAACATGAATGTGCTAGTTCACAATACCGTCTTGGGTGAAAGTGCATTCATTGGTGAACAGTACCAAAGTCGGGAGTAGTGGCTGGAGTATGCAGCGCTATAAATACCATTGCGCAAACGGTACTCGTCACTCGTCTTGGGTAGTCATCTCCTACTAATGCCTGGACTTCCTGCAGGTGGATGGATGTAGCGGTTGTTCATGGACAACACTCCACACGCTAGCGTGACATGTGCCCAACCTGCGCCACTTGACGAGTGCTGGTGGACGGATGATTGTATTCGAAACGTCTCAACACGTCCTCCTCAAAGCCAGGTATTCGAAACGAGCGTGGACGGCCCTCATCCGTTTTAGTCGTACAGTACAATTTATTAATACCACACAATAAAACTGTACCTACAGTAAAAATGTAAAAAGCAAAACCATGCACTGTACTGTATGTACACGCTACAGTGGTGGAATATTGTCACCTACTTCAACTTTCCGGATTCTCTTAGTCTTCTCACATTTGCTGCGAACGTTGTATGATACGGAGTATGTCTTTTGGGAAACCTTTCCCAACACAATCCTGCGGCAGCTCTGCCGTATGCAAGTAGCATATCGGTCATTTCGATATCTGTATACTGGTACATGTCGTAATGTTGTCAACAGCGTTACTGCACTCGTACACAACACAAACTACTCCATTAGGATGCGAACCTTGCACTATGGGCAGATGTAGTGCGTGCGTCCATCCACCGTACGCTGAGGGTGAGAGGGTTGCATAACTACATTAGTTTCCGATGAAACTTTTGACACCCCACAGCGTCCAAACCATGCACTTCCGGACATGGGTTCCCGGTTGAAAAATAATCCCTTTAATGTCCCGCCCAGCATACTAAGGGTTTTCGGTGGTTTTTCTATACACACTGTAGAAAAAAAATATATTATTGACACTTTACATAAGTTAACTTTTCAGACATCAGAAATTTCACCGTTCAACTGAGAAATATGAGAACTTTGTACATCTTTACACGCGTCCTTGAGTAAAAATCACACTCCTATGTAATGGTTAATCTGAAAATGGTTATTTGCGGGTGGGGGGTGAATATTGTCAGGGAAATGGGCATTATTACAGTTATAAATTCATATCCTAAATTAAGGATGAAAAAGTTCAGTTTTCCACTTTCGGATTAATGAGTGCACAATAAAAGTTACTACTGTCTTTTTCATTATGTCGTGTCATAGCTGTGAAGTCCACTTTATTTGAAATGAATTTAGTGTAATATAAGAACTCAAAAGAGTTAATACTATAGTTTTGTAATAGATGCTTCAAAAACAATTTTCTTAATTTTCTTTTCAGATTCTTCAAACAAGAACTTGGAAAAACATATTTTAATTAATTTTCTAAATTATCTAATCACTATTCTTGTTCCTACTTTTTCTACTTGTATAGCAGTAATACTAATTTATAAATTAGTTTATAACTTTCTGTACACTAATTATAATAAATTACATAAATCTTAGTTTTAGATCTTTTTGTTATGTTAGCTTTCTAAAATTTTTAAATCATTTTATAGTTTATTTTTAAAAAATTTTAGGTCATCAAAATCCGGGTAATGCTTATAATATTCGTTTATAGCTTCCATTGTTTAAATTAATACTGGCTGTATCGTCTAGTGTCGCATAGGTGTAATTTTAAATATCGAATATCGCGATTTAATTGATTTTATTTACCTCCCTCCGTGCTCTTTATGAAATCATTCTACGATGGTCGAAAATTTTCCCCTTTGCCACTTAGAACTATAATTTCATTTTGCCCCCTTGATATTCCAAATAACGTTTAAAAAACTCCTTCATACTTACACAAATGGATACAAAATATTGTAATATATTGTAGTTCCGATTTTCTTAACTCGTCTGACCGTCTTCCAAGTTCTGGAAATGTATTATAGCTTATACATATCTTTTAGTAGCGAAATGATTATCGGAATGGTCTAGCAATATCTACATTATCACATTAGATAGCATTTTAAACCTTGGTAGCTTCTCTTTTGTCTCCCTTAGTTATTCAATAACAAAATTTACACCGTTTTTACACAACACAACCACCCCGGCTTCAATATACAACGAAATAAGGTGAAACTGGTGAATATGACGATTTCCCTTTCTCAGGCCACCAAGTTAAACCTGAAAATTGTACATAGTCAGTAACCATCCAGAAAAATAATCTTCTCAGTTGTTGACTATAAATATCGGTTCAGAAAAATCTTAACGCTGGACTTAATGTCTCTTTATAAGTATACTTATTTAATATGCACCGGTAATGAACCCGGATTCATAACATGCAGAGGAAATACAAAAAGGCGTTCTTACTTAAAGATTTTGGAATAAGCGTCGCATACATATTGTACCGACATAAGTACATCGATTGTGTTTTGTTTTGCTGTTATCTTCTGTTTTGTTAGTTGCTACATCGGGACCATCTATAATACATATAATGCTTGTAATGAAATAAACGTCGCTCGGTGCTCGTCCTGTTTGTTTCGCTCTACAGACATACAAGTTGAAGTCAACTCAACATTCAGCAAAGTTAGCATATTTATTGGAAAACTTAAACGACACAGGTAATCATAAGTAGGTATTCAACATACAGCGAACACGGTCCACCCGCAAAAATGATCTTGAAGCTCTCAACCCCGTACCTGCATTCGATCATCCAAAATTCATAAACTTTATGAGGTTCTTCATAAACTACCCATAATTCTGAGCCTATTTTACCGAGCGGGATGGCTCGGAGGTTCACATGTGAGACTCGCATTCAGGAGGTCCCAGGTTCTACTCCTGTCGGGTCGGCCACTTTGACAACGGGATTTTTCGTGATTTACCCAGGTCGGTAGGTGAATGCTGGGGTAGTTGCCTTTGTACCAGAATTCTGTGTCCGCATCATTTCCTTTAATCTGTTTCGGGATTGTAGGACCAGGTGACGGCAGTTAGTACGTTGCGTCGTACGGTGGAATTTGCGCTTTGGAAAGATTTCTCGCTGGGGCTTGGCGGGGCTGCTTGGGCCCTCTTCCTTCCTAGAAATGTCTTGTCTACACCCGGGACCCCCAGGTTGCGAGTAGCTAAGGCAGAGCTAGCCGGCATCAGGATTGGATTCATGTTAGTGCACATCGTCGACCGTATCTGGTCGTCCTTCGGGTCTTCCCTTCATCCCTTGCTCCCAGGGTCACGTTGGAAACACAGAAGGTTCACTATGGCCTACATGTGATGCTGTGCTCCAGTTCATGGAGGCCCCTCTGTCTGACTACTCCTGTTCCTATCTCAAACAAACTCGAACAATATCGACAAATGCCTCTGCTTCATCCCTTGCTCCCAGGGTCACGTTGGAAACACAGAAGGTTCACTATGGCCTACATGTGATGCTGTGCTCCAGTTCATGGAGGCCCCTCTGTCTGACTACTCCTGTTCCTATCTCAAACAAACTCGAACAATATCGACAAATGCCTCTGCTTCATCCCTTCCTCACAGGGGTCACGTTGGAAGCACAGAAGGTTCACTATGGCCTACATGTGATGCTGTGCTCCAGTTCATGAAGGCCCCTCTGTCTGGCTACTCCTGTTCCTGTTTCAAACAAACTCGGATAACGTCGACAAATGCCTCTGAAACCGTTAAAACCGTGTAGTTTTAGGAGACAAACTACCCTTAATGTTGAGCTAGCTTTAGAAATTTGAAAGGTCTCGACAGATTTTATTTAAATTTAAAAATGCAGCAGTTCGTGAGCTATATAGTTCTTAAAGGGTACACGGGTGTGAAAACTGAACGAAATCCTTCAAAATGTCCATTTTATGTTTGTAGGTGTATTATTAAGAATGAATCATCTAGTTTCATAATCTCTATTTGGTGTCTATTACCCACTGATGATCAGAAATAGTTTCACACGAGTTTTTAAAATGTGCCAGCGCACATGGCCAGACAGCCTTTTAGAATTTGAAAACTGTTTTTCTCCCATTCTGTTTTTTCTAAACATTAACGCGTTCAAAATTTTCCAAACGACACAATTTTTGTTTAATTTCCTTCAACTTTTGTAGACACCGAAAGCTATAAGTATAAAAATGTTGTGGTGATTCTTCTTTATCAATTAGTATTGGAGGAATATTAATTAGAATAGCTAATTAATACACTAAAATTAGTAAAAAATATTGTTTCTCATAAGCTTATAATTTCATTTCTCAAATAACAAAACATTAACGAAAAACTCTGTTTCAACATTTTTCTGAAATATTCGTTAGGAGTCAAAATAGATATTTATATTAGTAAAACTGTAATTTTTCCATTGTAGGGTTAATTTCTTTTCACCGTTAGAAGAATAACTCGAAACATTCTGAATATATTGCAATGAACGTTACTATACATGCTAATGATTTGATGTGTTACTTGTATAAATTTCGAAAACATAATATGTTCTGTAATGTAGAATTTAGAAATTTGCCTATGTGTACCCATAAGCACGAATAGGCAAAGCGAACGTAATGAGTAGAGAGAACTAAGTTCTGGGCACGCCATTGCCTTAGTCAATGCCTGAAGAAGGATTGTGACAACAGCGCCTGTTGTTCCGTGCATTACAACCGAAACGTAGTTAATCTGATGCATCCCTCACCACAGGCGTATTAATTAACTTCACTAACGCAAAGTACATGCAAAGTAGATTTAGTGCAAAGTGCCGTAATATTTTCTTATAGACGCCATATCTATTCTCGTCTGCGAAAAATAATGCTGCAACATAAGTTACACTTGTATGCCGCGTCTTAGATTGCAATGCATAATGCATGATGACGTCACTGCTGAGAGTCGCGGCCTTGAATACAAATTGTGTTGCCCCGGACCACCATCTAAGAAGCAAGCAAGATTTCAGGTTTGGTAGGAAGGAGTGACATTGCGCGTGCTAATTTTAACACTTTAAACACAGCAGGCCGAGTAATGACCAGGAACAAGGACAAGCTATTAAAATGGTGCCACCCACTTTTATCCAAAATGATCTGCTGGTCAGTTCCACATTCTTGCGGTGCAGTGGATAATATCTGATCACAAGATCGACGTGTGCGGGTTGCTATGCAGAACAAGTCTGAAATTCCAACGACGATCACACTTGTAACAGCAAATCAATCGAGTACCCAGATTTTATTATACACAGAAATCATATGGCGAACTCAAGAAAATTACAGCAGAAAGCTCATTTTAAAGATATAATGTAACAAGTTTCTACCTAGGTGGCATGAAATCGCGCACGAAAATGTTGTCAACTATACCAAATTGTTAACAAACACCAGATTAACTTCCGTACAGTTATCTTGCGTACGTAATATGGGGCACTCCGGTTAATCAACAGGTAGCAATAACTATAAGTTAGAAAACTCCAGCTTTTATCGGAGATCGTAATACAACCCCTTAGTCGGTAGTCAAGTTTCGGTAGCAAAAAATTAAAAAAAAAAGTACCCCACGATATTATTTCCAAATCTCAAATGCACGAAGACAGAAGATAGTTCTCTTCTCGCTTTTTAGATACCTAATGTACAGGAAATATTGTTTCATACACAGCATTTTTATATCTAGATATCACCAAAAACACACTTCTGAAATCCACTGAATCTAAAAACACTTTTAAAAAATCTGACATGTTACACTGACATGACCTTCTTCATCCTGTCTAATATATTAATGAGTATAAAAACTATTCTTACGAAAGCTTATTTTTATCCACCTCATTTTAATCAAGATAAACGTTTGCAGAAATAGCTACATTACACATTTCGTCATAGATACAGAGGAAATTGTGATAGACAAATGTTTAAGAACTGGACGCTATACGCTCGCCTCGCTGTTTCCCTGCAATAGCGAGAAACAACTAACTTGTCGACGGGACTAAAAGAATGACTTGAGCAATTCGAACTATTAATAACGGATATCTCGGAAACGGCTTATGCCACAAAAAGGTTATATGAAATAAATTGTGTGTTTCAAAGAGATCTACACCTTTTGTGTAGTGCGATTTAGGCAGTATTTTTAACACTTAAATAATATCAGTCCGATTATATAATATAAAATATAATAACAGCCCGCCTTAAAGGCATATGTGTATAAATAATATATAAGGTGTATGTAACAGTCACTGTATTATGTTTATATTATTATGTACATGTATAATAATGTTATGTGAATGTATTAGGTAATTTAACAATGTAGGAGCTGTGAGAATAGAAGCCGAAAGTTGCTAACAATGAGCTAAAAATGAGGTAACCTTGAGACAAAAATCAATTAGAAAGTTGAATAATCCTACAAGTAATACTTGGAACAATAATGTAATATTTAAAACAGTATATAAATAGTCATCAACAACTATAACAAGCTTAAGTTAAATAAAAGTATTCTATTGGAGTAAAATTAGCCAATCAGAGACTTGAAATATAGTAAAAGTATAAATTTAAGCGGTAGAAGCCAGACGCTAGAAGACAGCGTACCCAACCAGACGCTACTAGGCAGCGTTCCCGAACAGTTCGATACGTATTCAGTGTGAGACATAAAAAATTCATTACGGCGTGAATAATATAAAGTTTACGTGTTAAAAAGTGCAATTAAACAACAATCTCACAGCTCTACAGTAGGATATATCTGTGAAGTGTTATTTAATCGTGAGGAGGATTAATAAAAGGAGTGAAGCAAAAATTAAAATTTGTGTAAGCCTTCATTCTTTAGCCGCACCAACCCCTGCTAAGAGATACGTGTTTCTGCAAATTACTACTGACGCAGCCGAGGCAAACATACATATATAATATTTAAATAAACAACCAAATTACAAAGTTGATTTTTTTTAAAGTGGGGCGAAAGCCACCGAAAAGTATCGTACGTGGGGCGAACACTCCAAGAAAACAATCTCCCATACGTGAGGCAGCAAATAACCCTCTCAAGCTTGGCTCCCAACAGTGGGGCTGCAAAACAATTCTCTCGAGTTTGGCTCCCAAAGCGTGGTGCAAATAATTCAAAGATAAACTACTTCAGCTTTCGCCTATAGCTTAAAGTTTACCTGCTATACAAGATTACACAAAATTCTTTTCTAATGAAGAGGACTTCACAGGCTATTACAAGAAAATTCAAGATATACATTTTATTTATCATGTAAATATTTTTAATATCAGGCATTTTAATCAAAAACATTAGAGCCATTTTATAGAACATGAAACTTTTCGAAAAATGTTCCATGTAAAAGATCGTTTGGGGTGGGGAATTTTCATGAAAAACTTCGTGTCGCATCTTTCGAAGGTGATGAACCCAAATACAAAGTTTGGTACTTTTTATACTTTCTGTTTTTGAGTTATGCCTTTCACAGGCTCGCATACACGCACACACACGCACGAACCTATTTATAAAAATGTTTTTTATTCAGGGGGTCTCAAAACATATATTTCCGTTGAAATCTCGATATCGAATTTTTAGGTGGAATGCAATATCTTATTCACCTACTATGTGCGCGGTAGAGAAAGTAAAAATGACAGCTTATTGAAAAACTCAAGGCAATAACAACGGATCTCTGATATGGCTGATACAACAGAAAAAAGTTATTTGAAATAAATTGTGTGCTTTAAAGAGATCTACTTTTTTACGATTAATAGGATTTTGCCTGTCTTATGGTTTACCAAAATTCAACATATACACATTGTCATACAAACATCTTAAATGCGTATACCGTAATGTAATCAAAATCGTTAGTCATTTTTAAGAAAATAAAAAATTTCGAAAACTTCTTCATATAAAGGTTATTTTGGGCTGGGGAAAGTTTTTTGAAAATCTTGTTGTCGCATCTTTGTAAGATACTGAACTTAATACCATGTTTGGTGTTTATCCAGCATTTCGTTTTTGAGTTATGTTGTTCACACACACACACACACACACACACACACACACACACACACACACACACACACACTGATTTTTTTCTAATTTTTTTCATGGGCCTTAAAACTTGTATTTCCGTTGAAATTTCGACACCGAATGTTTGGGTGGAATACAATACTTCCTTTTACCTATTTTAGGTAGGTGGCAGAGAAACTAAAACGAATCTGGGAGCACTAAAGGACTCCAGTAAATAAACAAATGTATAGTTTATAATTTAGGGATGCAATGCAAGAGTTTGAAGAAAATTTCCCCATTCCAAACAATACTTTATATGCAGTTATTATTTGTATTTTTTAATTTTCTCAAACAAATTACTATAACGGTTTTGATGAAGGTGTCCTTGCAGTGACGTACAACTGTATATATGGAGTAAACAGCCTTAGAAGTTCCTTGTTACTGATAGACTCGAGATATGCAAAACTTCCTCAGTAAATATATAGGTTCCGATAAGGTTACTGCCAAATAACACTATACGTTGTTCGTATGAAGTTTTCACATTGTAAGCTCTACAGCTTAAGATGTTAAGCAGATGATTATCACTCCTGCCATATAATTTTACTACAGACTTACAGTGAGTGTTGTGACAACCTACAACATGTAGGTATTATACGCTACTTAAACCCTTTCTGTCGATTATGTTAGTCTTGAAGTTCCATATTCTTTTCGTGATATTGTGAGAAACAACTGAATAGTGACAGCATCTTAAAAGCACCTTAAAATGAGAACATTGAAAAATTCCAACCGTTAATAACGGATATCCCGGAAATGACTGATACCACACGCTTTTAAACATCTGATTTTATCGATTCGGTTTTCTCTATCCCTCTTTTACACAAGAAATGTGTACTGAAGATATTTCTGCAAAGTTGTATCTCGATTAGCATGAAATAGATAAAAAAAATAAACTTTCGTAATAGTTTGCAGCTATGTAAAAATTAGCAATAGTGAGCAGAGAAAGTCATGCGAATGTAACAAGTCAGATTTTTTTTCATTGAAACTGGATACAAACTGTCCGAGCTATAAGCGTTTGAACCTACTCATATGTTCGTAATGCTCCTAGGGTCATGTGGGTAATAGTAGATTGTGATACAAGGGGTAAAGCCATTTTTAACACGTGCGGCATATACCATTTTTAGATAGCGCTCGAGTATGTAAAATATCAATAATATTATATTGACTCCTGAAACTAACAGATCACGTTTAGATCACGGTTCTTGAAACAAGAGAAATGACGTTAAAAAAGGGAGATGTCAGATATTTTGATGTTTTGTTGATTCGCTAGCAGTCATTTTCAGCGAAATTATTTTCAACATGTTTCGCCTTACATCAGCCAGTGAAGCGATTAAATTTTATATTTGTATTGCTTTCTGGATGTTTTGGGTAAGTACTTCTAGTGTTATTCTTTCTGTTGCTTCTGTAATTTCACCTGGCTCTTCCATTTCAGTATATTCTAAATTCATAATATCCGCCATACAATCTTTATATAGGTTAGATCAAACAAAGCAGAAGGCTGCCAATATAACTACTAATTGCGATACATTCAAGTATGACGGTTTGTATTGTGAACAGATAATACGAGCGACATGGGAAATTAATCATGTAAACAGACATAATGAAAAGTAAAACCTAATCAAACCAAGTCAAGTTAATACAAAGGGTAATTGCCATGTGATTGGTTTGAAACCAAAGTTCGCCACATTGAAGATTATCGCGATAATCTGAAAATTTTAGCTCGTGTGCACTGTGTTAGAAACTTTTAGGCCATATTGTCCAAAACTAATTTTAAAAGCATCAACGCATAAACAAATGTTACGAAAGCAATACTGATGTATATCAAGAAAGGAGAAGATAGGATTCTGAGTGAAGTTATGTGGAAAGTATAATATGGCATATACCAGCTTAAAACATCTATTGGCTGCATATCCTTTATTTCACCAAACAGAATTACCAAAAATTGCCATTTCATTTATCAAAACAAGGCAATGGTCTTTCTTGTACAAGAAGTTCGTTCGAGAGTAATACCTCATAACAACTTCCTCGGCCAAGCGTTTCATTTTCAATATCTACACTTTCATCAGTCATACACGATAGACTGAGGGGAAAATAATAACATATCAAACTTCCAAAACATTTACAGAACAATTTGAAGATCATAAAAAGGAAGAAGAGGACTAGGAACAACATAAGGTTCTATAAACTGTTGGTTATCTATCTTGAATTCTCCTATACACAGTGTTCCCGATTTCCCGTCCTCTTCTGGAAGTTATATCTCCTAGTAGTGCTCAACGCGCCGGTAACATTGGTTATAAATTGTAGCGGTTTAAGGGTGATATAAATTTTAAGCAGTTACAAGTTGTGGCTCTGTACATACTTGTACACATAAAGTACAGTATGTATTACAGATATAAACTTTGCAGACGTGAGCGGGATTCGAACTCGGACCCTCTTTATTAGAAACCTGCCGCCTTAACAACTCGTACACAAAGCACAGCTGCGGATATGTACGTCAATTCAGCTATGTAAGAAGTAATCTTCTGATTCCTGATTTATGACAGACGTGTATTATTATTATTATTATTATTATTATTATTAATACTGTAATTTATTACGCATTATTGTAGGTTATATATAGGGTAGTTAAATTATATTCGAACCCAATCGCGGCCTCTCTCTACTGCGCGAGACAGCCGGCAGTCGCCGGGAAAATTACGCCGGCAGAGGCGGGCTAAAATTCTTATCTTATAATAGGTGCTGGAAATGTTGACCTTTTCTCAAACAGGCAGCATATCTGGTGTAAATATTCTCACTCACTCTTCGAAGCTCAGCAGCAGGAATTCTTGTGATTTCTTGCACAATGTTTTCTCTAAGTTCCTGTAGTGTGCGAGTATTGGAACGATACACTTTGTCTATTAAAGAATCCCATAAATAAAAATCACAACTCGTTAGGTCAGGAGAACGAGGGAGCCACAAATCAACACTAATTATTCCGTCATCAAACACCTCTCTTATTGCTGTAATGATTCGACAGCCGTATGTGCTGTTGCAGAATCTTGCTGGAACCAACCATACGATTTCTCTTTTTCTGTCAAGCGATTGCAAAATGGCCTCAGTATATTAACATCTGATATCACTCTGCATTTATTGTTTCATCAAAGAATATGGACCCTATTATTCTAACCCTTATCGCACATGAGGCGTTTCATCATTCGAGAAATTAAGTTCACTATCATACGTTAAAAGTAAATGCTCCGGATACCATGCTCAATGTCATTTAATTTCGAATTCCTTTTTAAGTTAGGTCTATACCTCGCCCTTAACTACAGTGGTCTTATCGGCGGCCTTTCCCTTGGAACAATATAAGCAATGGTGTGAACTCGTATTTGCTTGTCGTTGGGTTCCCAGTAAACTATGGACTTTAATGATAGTTCACACACACATTTACACTCTCATTCATAGGGAATAATCTTGGCTACAGAAAAATTCCCACCTCCATCTGGGAATCGAACCCGGGACCCCTCGCACAGCAGGTAGGTGTTCTACCGACTGAGCTACGGGGTCAGTCAATTTCTAATCGTAGCTTTTGCATATTTAAAGCACTATTAATGGGAATCAAAATTGTAAAACGTGATAAAATTGTTTTATACCGGATTTACACGTATGTTTTACGTAATGATTCATTAGAAATATTTACAACATGATTTTAATTATTTTATTGCATGCTTCAGGTTAAATTTCCCTATACAGTTGTTCAAATAAATATTTATATATCGGAATCCATTTGCTGTCAAAGGCTGTAGTCTGATTTAGTATTTAGAGACAAATTAGTTACATATGATGGTAGAATTTTCTGTAAGATCTCTAGCGTTAATCCTAACGAAGTTTATTACCAAACTACAGTCATTTCTTAATATTCAGTTTTTGAAAAATATATATTTTTAAAAATGTTACTCATATCCTCAGAAATCCTTTATTTTATAATTTTGAAATCTATTTACACTTATTCACATAACGTTACTGATAGTGCTAAATTTGTTAGACACGTTTCCATTTTCCATATTGTTTAACTCAGAGACTTAATTTTTTGTGTACAGTATTCTCTCATTATTGGCACCAGCACTCTCAAGCTCAATTGTTGTGGGTTTAATATTTTGTAATTATTGGATATTTTTGTTTAAAAAAAATTGTTTATTTTTCAACATGCAGCTAGTCCCATAAATACCAAAGATGTGACAGGAAAAAATTACATATGGTTTAACAGAAGAGTCGTTATTTTTTATAATATTGAGTGTATTGAGGACCTGGAAAAGATAATTCCAGTGAATTTGAAAATAATATTTTAGTACCTATACGGAGCATTCTATTTTTAAAAAATGAAAATTTAAAATTTAAAAGTTCAAAAGTTATTCAAAATGGGTTTGTGTAACTTTCTTAAGTTTTAGAATATGCAGTAAAAATTTCAGGTATGTAGATAATGATAATTATGAATAAACGATATGCATATCAAAGTAGAGAAAATTACTCTAAAGTTAACTAAGATTTATTTAATGTGCGTAAGCATTTAAACGTTACTTCATTATTGAAAATACTAAGGGTCGTAGGGCTCTTGAAGTCGTACCAAGGTTACTAACAATTTTTGTAATAACAACGGATCTTTTCTTTCTGAAAAATCGGCAGATATTTGATCCATTACCCTCCTTATGCTCTAATAAAGGCAAATTAATAGAAACATATAGCATCAGTGTGTGTCCATAGAATATTTAAGTTCGAACCTTAATTAGTTCCCAAGAAAGTGGGACATGAGCTGGTAAATTTATCATAGACCAGATAGGCCAGATACCTGGGAAAACCTCGAATAAGTTGGAGAATTTAGTGGTATGTTTTAATAGTAACTGAATATTTAGAGCAACCGCATGGAAAATGCGAAATCCGTGTTCAAATCCCGGGTATGGCATTGGATTTTTCAGCTGACTCTAGCAATCAAAAATATCCTTAGGCCGGGTTAGGCCTTTAAAAATAATAATTAAAATATACGCAAGAAAAGAGCCCATGTCCGTTTCCTGCCTTAAGGGCACTCAGAAGTGTTTTTGGTGAATTTTCCACATAGATATGCGATATATCTTCAAAGGGGGGAATATCTATGCTTGGTTTTAAGCTAGGAACCACAATACTTTTACCACGCATTCAGCAAACCTTGATTATTACGTGAATATGAAATGCAGTTTCCTAGAATGATTGAATAATTTTTGTGTGTAGTGATTAATTTTCTGTTTTCCCTTAAATTTGTATTCTTTTTATTTTCAGGTATACTTAACTCAAAAACTATTTATGACAGCAGCTTAAAATGTTATGTGTATCCGTATGCTATAGAGTACTTCATATGAGTCAAGGATTTTCAGGATAAATTTAATACGTTAAGAATTTTAGCCTAAAAGCTTTAACCAAACATACTAAGTGTTACAATTTTTTTAAACCAAGGTAAAATAATAAATGTATGAAGTGATTCACCTCCAATGTCAGAATAGTATTAAGTAATATAATTTAACAGTAATTGACGCATAATATGTTTTTTTTTAAAATGTGCGTAACCGAAAGAACTTTTTGGGTTTCCAATGTTTTAATTGTCAGTCACGGGTACAAAAATTATCCTAGGGCCTGGATTTCATAATGATTCAATTTTCAAAGGTGATAAATCACCTTGTGTGCTAAAAGTTTTGTGGTTCTAGCTTAAAGCCAAGGAGATGTAGTATATTTATTTGGAAAAGTCACCTAGAACACTTCACAGTGACCTTAAGTTAAGACATGTTGTATTTCCTCAAAAATTAAATAACAGTTCAGACGCAAATTGTAGTTTCAAAATAAAAATAATTGTGGTACAATGATTATGCAAATATGCACTTACTTCTATCATGGAGAATTTAATTCTACAGGAAAGTAATATGTGGGCACATATTTCCAGAAGATTAAGAACACGGAATCTGCTCTTCTCCTAGAAACCACTACGGTTGAAAAGATGTGTAATGAAATTCATAGGAATCGCTTCTGGATGGTGATTATGGTTGGTGATTTGATTACATGTGTACCGCACCTTAAATGTTGCATCACCACAAGATTGCCTCATGCGGATTCTCCGGATTACGTTTCACTGTTCGTCCTTGCTATGGCATGTTTCCACTTTGGCCTTTTTTAAGAGTTCTAGGCAACGGACAGGTAACGTTCTTTGGGAAAACCTCCACGGTAATTCCGGAATTAACATCCTTCATTTTCATTTAATGAAATTAGTTGCGCAGACTCAGGAACGCCCGTGCAGATAATAACGTGCCTTGAAACGTACAAAACACGTATCATTCCTTTTGCTGTAGAAATGGAGCTCTAACATTCGCCTCAAGTGGTTTATGATCGACCACGGAGAATGAAGTTTATGCACTCAGTTCGGTTAAAGTACACTAGGCCGAATAGAGTTCTGAATTTCTTCTTCTTTCTCTGATTACTCTCCCCGTTAGTAGGGTTACACCATCCAGGGCTTATGAGCGGGTACCTGGGGTCAGACGTCTGTCGAGGATCACATGTTTTGGATCAGAGAGACAGTCGGGATGGGGATCAGCCCGAAGCCTGGTATGGAACCGATGAAGGAGATGACATACAATGATGGTGAAATGGATGAAAGGAAAGGTGTTGATGGAGCAGTTGGTGGAATGAATGACGGGAAAACCCGGAGAATCCGGTGAAAACCCGCCCAGACGCCGCTTTGTCCACCACAAATCCCACATGCAGTCCCCTGGGATCAAACCTTGGTGAGAAGTGAGCGGTCTAACCACTCGGCCACGGAGCCGCTTTGGAGTTCTGTATTTCTATGCATAAATTCGCCATTTAGAACTCGTCTACATTAGCGAGGGCAAACAGATTTTCACTGATGATTAATTCGTCTTTCCGGAAACGACACGATATTAAGTCGGTTTTTATAGAATTATTTTCGTTTCCGTAGTGATGTGAAATACTCTCTGTTACTGGTGAGTTTTTTGCGAGACCGATGTACACCATATTGACTCTAAAGGTAGATGCTACTGAAACTTCTAAGTCTATATATACGAGGGTCGGGTCTGAATGATTTAAGCACATACCTATAACATGTGCGTTGTATTATGTGCCCGCCAAATTAAATTTAGCTACAGTAAAAATGTACCTTCAGAAAATGACTGAATTAAAAACAATTTTACATTACTGAGAAATCAAATTACTAGTTCAAAATAACAACAAAAAAAAACATAAATAAAAAGAGCATTTTTAGGTCAGAATTGAGCCAAATGTCAATTCTCTAGAATTGTAAATTGCCTTAAATGATGCTTTAATGATTAACCTGTAAATATTATTTTTTAAACATTTCTTATCCAATCTAAGGTAAAAATTATCTTTAACTTATTGCCTTAAGTAAAACTAAATTTATATAGAGTTCCATTGTTATATATTCTGAGGAACTGTAGAAATTTTCATGAATCGGGATCAGTTACGAGAAAAATTATTAACATTGCTGAAAATGTTAGAGCCAGATTAGACGATACTTGAAATTAAAGTTGGTGATATATGCACCGTAGATAATGCAGGTTTTCAATAAATAGCACACTAGAATATCTGAACAAGTTTGCACTGTTAAATTGCACATAGAGTCAGCCACATTTCAGCGGAAACGTTTAAAATTGTATAAAAAATGAGACTTTTCCTCACATCTCAATAAAAGATACCATTAAAAATACCAAAAATCTTTTAACCCAATGTTACCTAACTCTACATAAATGTAACCAATGCCATGCATTTTTTACGCCATTAACAAGGTCCATTGCTGAACATATTTTGAAGTAGTATATTTGTAGGTAGTTGGTAGATGCTTCATGTTTATATGCACAACTTATGGGAGCCAATTTGTCGCGGTCACTTCGTGTTATCTTATTTCTGAGCGCCTGTTATTGTTTTACTACTTTGAATGTTGGGTTCATTGTCCTCCGGCTAGCTATTGTTTCTCGGTCGAGCACATCTCTTGAACAAGGTGTGTAAACGGAAAGGATTTGTTACTCCAGGATAACACTGATAAAAGAATCTGTTTTTACACTTTTATTACCGTCACAATTAATTAAGTTCACATATTGACTCTTGATACACGCCAGACTGAAAGTGTTATATTTTCTAATATCAATATAATCACTTATTTACTTCACATTATTAATTTGCGTGTTTCACATTTATAACAAACTTTAAGACGCGAGAGATTCTGTAGAATTGCGTAACGTGTACTTTATGTATGCTTCCGTTGAACTACGCGACGTATAACTCACGAATACTTATGTTGAACTGATCGACGTATTACACGCGAATGCTTCTGTTGGAATGAGCGACGTATTACCCGCGAATGCTTTTGTTGGACTCGGCAATACTTGCCTCTGGCTTTAGCTTTTTATACTCCCACACCCCGATATGCCTAAAGATTATAACCGAGCTGCTATTGGTTAATAAAACGCGCCAACATTAGCGTCTATTTTTATATCCAATCAAAAATTACGAAAACATATGCTCTAGGGAAGAAATTCCCGCCATTTCTAAGAAAAGCGCGCCAATCTGACGTCATTTGCTTGTCTCTAATACTTGATAAACAACTCACCCCCTCGCTACATTGTTACCCGCTCTTATTGTCAGTTTCAGTGAGGCCGTGTAAACTTATTTCCTAACAATGCTTATAATTAACAAACATCTCAAATCAATGTCATACAATAATGCTTATTTACACTACAATCACTCTGGTATTCACATTATTGTGATACAAATTACTGCCACAATTTAAGCTGAAATTCACGTTTTTGTGCTATAGAAACTCTAATCTTTCATTCTGTTATAAGCAACTGGTGATATCAGTCAATATTTTGAGATAGTGAGTTTTAATTTTATTGTGATACGTACTGAATGCCGGGTTGGAAATTTCGGAAATGTTCACCTTCCTACTCTTCCTGTCGTTTCAACCTTTCTATATTATTGTTCTCTCTGGGATGTATTTCGGTAAGAACCTGGTGCCATTCGCATACAGATATCTGTGAAGATCTACCTCAAATTGACCTCTCCAGTACTGCACCTATCCTTGTCGGTTGACGTTTGCGCAGCCCCCTTAACCTGAATTCATTGCGACCTAAGGAATAGGTCCAGGAGCACTTTGAAAATGATAGGAACCTGTTAGCTACACCATAGCAAATCACTCCTGGTTGTCAAGCCCCGTGCGGATCCTACCATTCATCTCTGCCTTTTAGAGTTACAGTACCTATAAATGCCTATAGCAGAGGTGAAGAAATTCTCCTCCATGTAATCCTTTTGCAGCTTCAAATGAAGAAAATCTGATGTTACATTCACATAACTTTCTTTACACTTCTAAACTATCGTTCATTAATGAGTAAACAAATAGTTCTCACAAAAAATTATTTTCCTATCTACTTCATTTTAATGAGGATAAAAGTTTCCAGAAATAGCTGTATTACACATTTCGATACAGATAGAAAGGGAATAGCGATTGCCAAATGCTTTAGAAACTGGACGATATACACTGCCGTTTAAATTTCATACTCTTTCCATGAAATCGGGAGAAAAACAGCTGAAAATCGACAGGATTTTAAAAAGAACGGCTAAATACTGAACAATTCGAACAATTAAAAACGGATATCTCGGAAATAGCTGATGCCACAAAAAAGTTATTTGAAATAAATCGTGTGTTTTACAGAGATCTACATTTTTTTAGTGGTACGTTTTCGTCTATTGCTTAAGGTTTACCAGTTATACAAGATTGTACAAAATTCCTTCCGAATGAGGACTTCACTAGCTATTCCCAGAAAATTCAAGATATACCTTTTGTTTGACATGTAAATATCTTAAAAATATGGTGTTTTAATCAAAATCGTTAGTCATTTTACAGATATTGAAAAGTTTCTATAAATGTTCCATACAAAGGGTAGTTGGGGTGGGGATATTTTCTGGAACATCTTCGTTTCGTATCTTTGGGAGGTAATGAATTTAACACTAAATTTGGTATTTATCCGACTTTTCGTTCTTGAGTTATGCTGTTCTCAGACACACACACACGCACACGCACACACACACACACACACGTGGACCTTTTCTAGAAATGCTTTTTTTTATTCAGGGGAGCCTCAAAATATGTATTTACGGTGAAAATATCGGTCGAAGGTTTAATTGGAATGCAATACCTTGTCTTCCTAATATGCACGTTATAGAGAAAGTAAAAATGGACATTGGTGGAAACATTTTTGTAAATGCTATGTTAAAATAGTTGTGTGGATGGATGCTTCATCTCGAGTAGTCTTTTCAATAATTCCTTTCGCATTACACCACGGTCTAAGAGGCGAAAATGAGGCACATAATTGCGTGTAAAGAAATTACTGTAGTGGGACAGATTCGTAAGTCATAAACCTATCTGCGTCAGCACTCTAAATGAGTCACAGAAACAGCTCTACGGAGCTGAAGGTATCAACGGTATCGATATATGATAGAGGTATTTTGGTCATAAAATTACGGGAAAAACGACATGCAGAAAGAAGTGCCTTTTGAAAGGGATTAACCACGGGTATAGAAGGAAGATTCAAGAAAGGTTCACAGATATGAAATGTAGAAGAAATAATAGAAGAGCACTATGTTTCATAATTGAGTGGAAATTTAATGCGGAATACAGAAATATATCATTTATAAAGGAATGCGATAGCTTTCGAATAATATATCCTTCGTTGTAATTGTTCTGAAATCTTGCAAATTCAGCAGGTGTAGCTAAATGATGAAATTGCACTGCAAGAGGAAATATACATTCGGGGGATGCTGAGATGGTGAAATATAGGCAACTGCACGTTTTCTTCCCATTTAGCTGCTTTTCCTTACTGGCACTACAGTTTTAACCGCAGTATAGGCAATCCGGGTAATCTATATAATCCCCCAACTGAGCAAAACCTTGCATATTGTTGACCCTTCCTAAATCCCCTAGCAGCTTTTATGCGGTACCTGAGAAATTTAAAAATACTGGAAATAAAGCCGTGAACCACAGCTGGGCAAATATGTTCCATTGCGCAGAGTATGCATTGTTATATAGGATTGTTCTTATAGCCGCACCGTAACACTAATAAGAAGAAAACTGAAGTACAGTCAAGTGCATGGAATCATGCCATATATTGCGCAGTGGTTTGTGTTGGTAAGGAAATACAAAGCCGCCTCCGCCTCGCCCAGTCCCCACCCCTTACCTGTAACTAGCACTCCACCTAATGTTTTTCTTACTTCCCCTGTTCCTAAACCGATCTGTATTCATAGGTTAATATTTGCGTGCCAGATGTTTGCCATCAAACCGATACGAGACGGATTTCCCTAGGGGCTGGTGTGGACCTTCGTTGTGAAGCATGCCTTTCAGCCACTCAGGTGAAATGCTTCCGTACTCCTCGCCTTTCGTCGTTCACCTAGGCCTGACCTTCGTTCATAGGCTAATGCATGTTTGTCGGACTTGAATGCAAACCCATAAGATTTTGGCCCACTCAGGGCTGATGTGTAACACAGATGATAAGGAGAATCTGCCAACATTAAATAAAGAAAAGCACTAAAACAAACCAAAAGCATTGGCCCGTTTCCGCGCACTCGGCTGTACATAAACATATAAAGAAAGGAATGGAGTGGGAAAATGTATTAATGTGTTATTTGTCTCGTTAAAATTTACCTGTTAGTGTTGCTAAGTGTTGATAACACTGGTGAACTTTTGGCGTACTGCATCCCACTAACAAGTGTGCCCCCTCTTCCGAATATTCTCCGTGGCGTCATGAGCAGAACCGGTAGAATTTAATCCGATGGCTTGTCCCTAGTAGTAATCCGACCTGTGTGAAGTGTATTTTAAGTCAAGCCATATTAAGACTGTTTAAAAATATAAGCATAACTCTATGAAAAAAGGGGATAAAAGTATAATTTGGACTAAATTGAAGTGATATTAAGTGAAAAGCTAAATGCTGGTGTCAAAAATTTATAATACCAGTATTACTGGAGAGAAGAGTCTCTACTTTTATTCGCAAAGAAGGGCAAAATTTGACCCGAAATAGTATGTGTGAATTACTGAGGTTGGAAAAGATTTTATGGCCTTAGCCCTATTCCTATAATTTGAGGCAGTGTTTTTAACACTAACATGAATTCAGTCAAATTATATAATAAGTCAATTCAATAGCAGCCCGCCTTGATGCAATATGTGTATGTAATAATTTGTAAAATGTATGTAACAGTCATTGCATATGCTTATATTATTGTATCCATCTGTAATAATGTTATGTGAATATATTACGTAATTGAATAATGTAGGAACTGTGAGAATAATAAGTTAAACGTTGCTAACAATGAGGTAACAATGAGGTAACCTTGAGGCAATAATGAGTTTGAGAGTTTAAATGTTATTTGTGATTCTTGGAAGCATTAATGTAATTTTAGTGACAGTTTATAAAAATAGCCAATCAACAACCAGAAAAAGCTTTAGTTAAATGAAGGTATTCTATTGGAGTATGATTAGCCAATCAGAGACTTGAAATACAGAAATTTACAAGTTTAGACGGTTGAAATCTAGTCAGTTGCCTCCAAACAGTACTCATAACCAGACGTGTTGCCTGCGGACAGTGTTTGTAACTGGATGCGTGATGCGTCCTCGAAAAATATAATATGTATTTGTGTGAGAAGAAAATATTATACGTATTAAAAAGTGCAAGTATTAAATAAAAGAATCTCACAGCTTTCGATATCAGTGAAGTTCTATTTAATTTGTGTCAAGGATTAATAAAAAGGAGTGAATTAAAACTTAAAAATCTGCGTAAGCCTACATTCTTGTCGCATCACGCCCTGCCAAGATATCCATGTCCCTAAAATAATACTGTCGCAGCCGAGGCAAATATAAATATATAGTATTTAAAGAAACAGTTAAATTACAAAGCTATTATTTTTAAACTTGGGGCAAAGACCACCTGAAAGTACATTTTGGGGCGAAGGCTACCGGAAACTGTTTACCATACTTGCGGTTGCAACTACTTCAAGTTCGGCTCCCCAACAGTTGAAATACGATACAACTCCTTCAATACAAATTACTTCAAATTGACGCCCAAAGCGTGGTGCTAATAAATAACATAACAACAACTTTCTCAAATTGGCATCCATAAGTGGAGCTAATAAAGAGAATATTCAACTTCAAAATAAATAAATAAATAAATAATGTTTTTCAAAACACGATGAAATCCTCCCCTAGGAATATTCCAGATATGACACTAGTATTTGGATGTCTAAATTTCAAAATCACACCTTAGTGATTATAAATGGCAGTGCCAGTAACTTCTACTGCGAAATGCCTTCTAAAATATTTACCAGTACCAATAAGTACCAGTAAAAGTATCACATATAATTACAACCCCCAATACGATTCAATTTGTATTGATTTTTTTAACATTTATTTCAGTAAAATGAATAAAGGCAAGCTTGAAGAAGAACGAAAGTTCGAGAAACAATTTTATCTCCATTTGCGTAAGCTACACCTGTGCCATAAAATTGTTACACCGAACAAAATGATCGTTAAATATAGTTTTCCAAAGAGCATATAAAATTGTACCGCCTCGGAGGGTGATTATATGCGTTAAACATAGATATTTATTTGGCCAAAAACATTCAATGATGCAACATTTTTCTTTAAGACTTTTCTTCGTTAACTATGTAACATATCACATTAGTATATGATGTGACTTGTGTATATGAAAACTTAATTAAAATATCAGAAATGTGTTAAAAATAAATATTTAATTCACGTCTCCATTACTTTAAAGGTAATTAAGAAAGAAAACATAGCTTTTGTTACATGAAGGGAGGCATTGAATTCATAAAGACTATATGCGCCTGCGACTTATTACTTTTTTATCTAGTTGAATTAGGGGGTGTATGTGTGCTCAGTGGAATGCTTGGAATCGTGCCGATATACGGCACAGCGGATTATGTTGGTAAGGAAATACTAAGCCGCCTCTTCCATGTCCGGCACCCACCCCATACCTGGTTCTAGCGCTCCACTTAATATTTATCTTACTCCCCACTTTTCCTTCGCTCCTCAGCCTAAAACCGAATTGTGTTCATGGGTTAATATTTGAGCGCTAGACATTTGACATTAAACCGATACGAGACAGATTCATACAGGGGCTGGTGTGGATAGTCGTGGCGAAGCTTGCCTTCCAGTCACTCAGTTGAAATGTTTCTAGTCCTCCTCTTTCGCCGCTTACCTAGGTTTGACCAGGCTAATAAGCGTGTGTAGGACTTGGATTCAAACCAATAAGAGTTTGGCCTACCCAGGGCTGATGCAGAACGCAGATGTTAAGGATATTCTGCCAACATTAAACAAAGAAAAGCACTATGGGAAAAAAAGAAGCTTCGGCACGTTTCCATGCACTCGTCTATACCTTTATCTTTCTTTTGATCGGTGATTAACTACTCATTCTTTTATATCCTGACCTATCTGAACTTCTGAATTCTTACATGAATATTGGTGTTTCAAATGTTTTCCATCTAAAGCACGCGCACACACAACGAATGTATTGGAATTGCGGAAATGTAAAAGGAGGGAGAGTGTGAAATGGAAACGTAGTTACCTAACGTAAAAGTTTTATAGATTTATCATCTTCAGCTTCCAAGTTTCCAATGACTCTTCATACTAAGGGCTAATGTACAAGTTTTATACCTTTATCATTTTCATTTTAAAGCAGTTATATCTTATGTTTTTGAAGCACTAACGTGTCGTTACTTGGGAACCCACTGATTAGCTGAATCGTCTGCATCGAAATCTGCAGTTTCATGCCCATACAAAAGCACGTCATAGTAACTTTATGAAATGATCTTACTTTTCTTCACAGCTTTGTCTTTTGAATTTAAAATGTCGGTAACCCTAAAACAGACAAGCTGCTGTTTCGTGCTAGCGGACGCAAGCCTTGTAATTAATTTTCAGCTGTAGGAAGCAGCCGGTTTATGGAGCAGTTTCACAATGAAAAGCTGTGGTTATACATCTTCTGCAAGTTTTTACTTCTTAGTTTCAACTTTGAGTACTCTTAAACAGTTTTGAAAATGTGTTCTAACAATGTCATCGGTATCATAATCACCAACTGCAAGGACTGGGCGCAATCAGTATCGAACACTTGCCCATGTTGACATTTGCACAGAAACTATACCTTTCGTAATCA
Organism: Deroplatys truncata; assembly: GCA_030765065.1. Taxonomy (NCBI): domain Eukaryota; kingdom Metazoa; phylum Arthropoda; class Insecta; order Mantodea; family Mantidae; genus Deroplatys; species Deroplatys truncata. Next base: position 179,712,362 of record CM060990.1, on the reverse strand, counting down.
TTTTGGCAAACACTGATTTCATTCAGGCATATTCGGGCGAAATTGGCTTTGTATGCATCGTCCCTAAAAATAAAATTGTTTTATTTATGGACGCTCATTAACTGCTAAGGATTTTTACGCTTGGAAAAAAAAAATAAACATCGCCCTCCGCCGAGTTTGAAACCGCGGCCTCGGGAACTAGAGGCTAGCATGGTAACCACTACCCACGGAGGGCGACATATGCCCCTCCTCCTTATCTTCCTATGCACTATGATTACGTACATAATACTGAAATGGGGTAGGTTTATAAAACATTTAATCAGGCTGCTACCTGAACTTCAATAACATTTTCAAGCAACGTTAAGGGATCAGATGTCTAATACATCCCTGTATTTAATTACACGATTTGTGATTTTAATATTACTATGATTGTTTGTGTTTCTTTGATTCTTCAAAGCCTCTCTGAAAAACGGGATTTATGTAGAGCTCAGTGGCTAGAAAATACAGATCCAAAAATATCTGTTTTAGCTTTTTAATGAGTTTTGTTGTATTGAATAGAAACAAAGAGATAAAAGACTTAGCAGCTGTTTCAGAGCATATTTAATGATATATATATTTTTTCTCTTTAATAGTAGAAATGAACAGCAGGGGCTATTTTAATTTTCTCCGCTTTACCTCCTCGTTCTGCACATATTCTACGTACCTGTTTAAATTGCCCTTTTCATCTTCTGAAATTGAAGCTCGGAAATAAATGTCAAATCTCTTTCAGGTTTCCTGGTTGCAAACCTCAGTCTTCACCATAAAGAAAATTCTCCTTTTTCACCATAATTTAGGAATTTGAATTAATATTGTAATATGTAAATGCCAAGTAAATTGTGGCATGTGCCCAAGGTCTTACTTCGCAGTCGCTGCACGAACTGTTGGCATAATTCTGAGACAATAAATAAGAACAGTATTATAACTCACATTTACAGCCGAACTGCTTCTACGGAAAAATCGGTGATCTCGAACCCAACTTAAGGAGCTGGTTTCTTCCTTTCGTAATCAGCCTGTGAACTTTGCATAATGATTTCATATACAGTTGCATCATTGTTTACGGTAGCAGCTGGTTAATATACATTTTGGTTTTTCACAAAAGCTTAGAGTCAGATAACCCTAAAAATGTGAAATAGGATCTGCTCCATAATAGTTTTGATCATTAACAAATTCATATAACTGCAGCCGCTCCAAACAACAATAATGATAAATAATAATAATAATAATAATAATAATAATAATAATAATAATAATAATAATAATAATAATAATAATAATAATAATGCATAGGTTATCTGAAGAAGCAAAGTGTTGTTTTGTGGTTGTTTGTTCTTGTGAACATAATGAAGTACAGCGTTTTAGGGCAAGAACGAAGTATTTTGTAAATTCAATTGTAGTTAAGAGTATGGGTGACCTGGAATAACCGGGAGAAGTTTCCGCGCTCGTGCACGTTACCTACTTCTGGCGTAGTGCTACCATCTAGTGGAATTAAGGTAAAATTGTAGTATCTAATAGTATGGGAACACAGCGCAGGAGAAGCTTCGTGCACGCCTTCAAGTGTGCACGACCCGCATGTATTTGCCCCATAAGGTAATTACGTCATAAGTTGCGCATGAACAAAAGCTCCTTGAAACGTGCACAAGTTAAGATGTGCCACGGACCCTGTTGTCACATTTCATCGAGTTTAGAGTTGTGGCGCGGTAGAGTTAACCACCGTAGGTTTTAGATTACCACATATACATTACACTTAATAGCATTAAAAAATATATATTCGACACAATGCATGTTTAAAATTATTTACACAAAATCAGGTTTCACATTAAATGAATTTTCAAAAATATCTATGATATCAAATATTTTACATCGACCCCTAATTATTGTAGAAAAATTATTGCTTCTTGTAATCTCCAAAATTCTTGATTTTTCAAAAGTTAGTAATTCATTTCTCAAAATTGGAGTATTATTTTAATATAGTAAATGATCATTTTAAATGTTTATTTGAGAGGCGGTACAAAAATTTTGAAGCGAATTAATGAAAAATTTAATCTCATGGACCATTTTGAGTATGGAAAAATGATGAAAAAGGTTTGCGAGAAAAAATAACCTTTAAAGTTTGGCGTGCCTATTAATAAGCATGCGACTGTTCATTATCACTTCAGTTAATTGGTAGCTTAAATGCGTGAAATGGAATAGTTTTGAGGTAACATTATTAATTTTTTTAATTTTCACAATTTTTGTTATTTTACAGATGCATTAATTTAAGGCTGAATACTCAATCTTTGCATAGAAATGTCTGGAAATCAAAGAAGTTTGTATACAAAGTTTCACTTCAATATAAAGTTGCGTTCTTGAGATGCTAATTTATATAGAGTTTATTAATTAAAATCAAAATGTACCACGTACCACTGATATTGCAATCAAATATGATTTTTAAATATTTTCAATGCTTCTATAAGGAATTGTCTAATGGAAATATTAATTTTGTGTAAAAATATTATTTTATCCTGCAAAGCAGAAAGATTTAACATTGCGTATGGTTAGGCAAATAATTTTTAAACGATAAACCAAAATATTTACCATCACTTCAATTCAAAATGTTGTTTTACACATTCTGAATAGAATTATGTAACATTTTCGGACCTTCATTTCTCTTTTTGTGGAAGAAGAAATTGTCAATAAATCTGCTTAGAAAAATGGCCGTGAAATTCGTAATGTATATTTATTTCACCGGTGCAGGGATTTAAAAATGGCAACCGAAGTATGAGTTGTATTCACCAGGGCGGATTTCGCAGAAGTGTGTTTTAATCTATGGTATGTTTGTTTGTTTTATTTTTTTACACAAATTATTTATTTTACCATAACAGCTAAAATGGTATCTCGCTTTTTTATAATCAGAGTAAGTATAACCTCAACTGCACGGAGAAACACCTCTATGTCGAAGTACTTAAGTCCCAAGCTTTGTAGTTGACCACTATTAAGTCAATCAGAGTTCATTAATTGTTCTTCCACACAAGTCGTGTGTAGGCTAAAGTTGTAAATGTAGAAGTAAATTGAAAAATTCAATGCCATAGCCGGGATTTGAACTACGGATCTTCGGCTTTCCGTGCCGTTGCTCTAACCAATTGAGCTACAATAGCAACATGCCAACACGACATCAAATTCCCAACTGACTCACATTTGCACAGAACAATTAATTAACATTGATTCTACACTTCAAAGTTAGGCTACAGTCCTCATATATAAAGGAGTAAAAAAGGCTATGACTTTATAATATTTTATTGTGTTAAAAGGTTTTTGTTAATATGTGTTACCCATATTTATTGTATCTTCATTTTCTTTATATGTAACAGGCAGCCGAAATATTTACAAGTATATCTTACTCATTGTATGGATTTAATATGTTAAAATCTAGTTCTTATTGGGATATATCCCTGAAAGATCATAACTGTTTATTAATGCTTTCATATTACATTTTGTCACAATTTTATGTAATTTGGAAGCTACCCGCTAAATGTGTTTTTCAGAATATTCTATACGTAGCTAGTTGACTGAAAATAAGATTTTGAGTGTGTTCATCAGCTAAGGAAGGGGAAAGGAACACATGTGCAGGCAGAGAATGCATGGTCCAGGTATAATCGACTCATCCCATAAAGGCAGGCCAACTAGGTGGGTGGCCTGGCCTGTCTTTTAGAGCTTTCACTTAGAGACCGAGGGAAAAAACTAACGCTTTGTAACTAAAAGAGATATTAAACTAACATTACGTAGGAAATAACCACGTTAATGACTGCATTTCGCGTTTGTATGATGCTGCACACGCGACAAACGGGATGCTTAAGTCCTGGAGAAGTGTCTTCTTTACTACTTATTTAATTGGTAATGGTATTATTGTATTTTGCAGTAGCATGCACTCTTTCCGAGGTATATTTTAATGCATGTTATTCATTTAAAACATTGACAATTATTACATACGCAGTTTGGTCTCTATTCGCATTTAATAGGTTTGATTAGAAATACTTTTCACTTTAAGAGCCATTATTCAAAACTACAATTATTCACGCTTATGCTCCTTTTTCTCAGCCCCTAATAATATGTGGAAGAACGGAATTTTCATCACATGTTCTCTGTATGCATGTGGGTATTTTAACACAAGGATTTCCAAATAACGTTATTTTGTCCAAAGTAAAAAAATATAGATTTCAGCATTTCAGCATTTTAATGCACAATAAACTTTAAAAGGTTGTATATCAAAGTCTATGAAAGCTTTTAAAAATGCTCATTATAAAATTATAAAGGCTTCAAAGAGTGTGTGGTAAAAATTTGACTTCCTACGCTTTTTATCCTGTTAATTAAGTTATTGAGAAAAAGGTAACATGAACATGGCTATTTTTAATATTGTCAAGATAGCTCACAATGAACCCCCTAAGTGTTCCGGGCTATGAATTCTTACTAGTTTGCAGGAAACTATTGCTTTTAAGAATTTTCATTATATTTCACAAATTATTTTGCCTGTAAATAAGCAAATGTTAATACTTTTTCCTTTAGATCTACTAAATTATAGGGTAGATATATAAAGGAACTAATTCCGGTTACTCAGTACTTTAAAAAAATTAAAACCTTACGAAATATAGATTTACTTATGTACTACTTCCAAATTAGATAATGAAGCCAATAAACCCAACATTGAAAACGCATTCTATGGATTCTATGTATGGAAATTCAGTTAATTTTAAAACTGAAAAATATTTTGCAAGATTTATAATATTTTATGGTTTATTGTACAAAAAACACATTTTGAACTGATGTAATCCTATAAAACTAGCATAATTTTAAAGTTATGTAACTAATAACGGAATTTCAATATCACTGTGATGTAAAAAAGTCCTCAAAAATTCAAACATTTTTCTATATGTATAATTAAAGGCGAGGTAAAATATTTCGGAAGATGAACCCAATCAAGGGTCCGATTGAAATTCTAATTCTTAAAATAAATTCTATAGAAATGTAGGCTCTTCAAAACGGGTATCATTCGAATTTCTTGTAATATTAATGACTCAGTACATTTAACTGGAACCGAAGTGAAAAGTGCATGCTCTGAAGGTTAGACATTATTATTTTTAGCACATACATTTGAATTAGGCAATGAAGTACGACTCTGTACGAAATTTCAGTTCAATATCTTGATAATTTTTAACTTATTAATTTATATGAACACTATTAGTTGAAATAAAAATATATTATTTCTTCCCTCAGTATCACATTTTAAAATATTTCTATTAAAAATTAATGAATGGAAATTTTGAGACTTTAGACTATCATTAAGAATACTTTTGTCCCGCAATCTGGACAGCCAAAAATAATATTGCACTAATATGCAAGTTGTGTTTTGAAATAACTAGTCAAATATACAAAATCTGTTCTGCATTTCTTGCACATATTTTAAAGTGCACTGTGAAAAAAGCGTTGGTCCTCCACATCAATTTCCGTGGGGAAATACTTAGAATATGGGGAAAATAACAAGAAAACTTAACCCTAGAAAAACGCCCATAAAATATTTCGGACTATGTCATCTTAACCGCCACAACGCTTTAAAGAGATGAACCACGGAAGTTTTCAGGCGGTTTGATTGAAAATGTAATCTTGTTTGTCTTATGTTTTCATTGATGGAGCTTAACTTTGTTTTCCACATACGTTTTAGTTTTCAAGTTATTTAGATTTAAAAATGATTTTTAGTATCCCATGCAGAATGTTACATACGATGAGACTTTAAAGCAATATTAATTTTAAATATGCAAGCTATTTCTCTGATTATAGTGCACAGAACTGTCGTATAACGTTTGTGCTATTTATGAAAGATTATGTAAAATTATAAGATGCATAATTTATTAAAGTTGCTTTTTCCTGTAAAAAGAAACAATTGGAATATCCTTGTAACACGATATAATTGTTTGACTTTTCATAATGTGCATAAAACTTGCAATTTAAGCTCCATCATATGTAAGAGCAAAGGTGCTGAGAAAAGAATTTGCAAACATCTCAAAAGTTAAAATGAAAAAACAAAAGGAAAGAAATGAGGATGGTTTCTTTACCACATACATAAGCAATCATCTACAACATAAGAGGTGAAAACAAAAATTTCAGTGGTACCTTTTCCTGAAAATAGCGTCCAAAATGTGTTTTGCATCCGCTCTTGAGAAACAAAATTTCGCAGAACTGTGCAAAGTATATTGCATACTTGCACCAAACTGGTTTTTTTTAATTAAGAGGGCTAAAACAAAATTTTGGTCTCCATTAAACCAATGAAACGTTAGGGAGACCTTATTATAACTTCTGATCCATGCAGTAAGAAATTAGACATTTCCCACATTTGGGCTTGAACAACCAATAATTTAATATAAAACAAATAAATTCGACTTTTCTTTATATAGGAACTCCTATAATGGAAAAATAAATTTCTTATAGTGTAGAATAGCTGTCTACTAATTAATTTTTGTTTTCGTAATTCAAATTTTGTCAGATATTGAGTAATAATTTAAAAAATGCTGTATACAGCAAGAATTTCAAGATGAGTAGAATTTTTACACATATTTGTACCTTTGTTTTTAAGGATAATCCAAGAAAGAATATTAGCATACTTCTGAGCATCTATATTCCTGGTAGGCAGAATAAGCGAAGGCATTATTAATAGATGACCTAGGGAGAAAGTAGAGGAGGGCGTAAGGAAATAATGGACAAAGGACTGGAAAATAAACTTTACAAGCATTGCTATTAATTGGAAAGTAGAGCTGTGAGTAAAACACAGCTTTAAAACAATATCAAATATAAATATTAAGATTTCTATGCCTTACTGAAATAAACGAGAACATTATTGTCTAAAGCCTACGGCAATCATTGTTAGTTTCAGCGATGTAGACTCTGTATCTGTGCCTTTCTTGTTTTTATTTTCCAAATTCTTTCTCTCGAAGTTTCAAATAGCATATAATCAAAATTTATGTAACCTCGCGGCCCTCATAACCGTGGTCGAGGGAGCGTATAATTTCGACGCTCCGCCAAGCTGAGGGTCGCAGGTTCGAGTCCCGCCATGGGCATGGGTGTTTGTGTGTGTGTTGTATGTGTGATTGCAGTAATAAGTGGTAAAGTAAACAGTTAAACACAGCACTCATAAACTGGATACACAAGGGAACTTTAAAAAGAAAGAAAGAAAAAACCAAACAAAATCCATTAGCAGGAACACTAACCAAATAGGGTAATTCCGGGAGAGATGGAGCACTAGGGGAGTTGGCGTAACCTGCAACTCCACCATCAACCACCAGAATGCGCATCAAAGCAGATGAGGTGTTCAGTAGCATAAGAACTCTATGGACAGAGTCATTTAAGTTCTCAAGTTCTGCAACTAATTATTCGATGTAAGTGTGTTGTCCTCCGTAGTGTAGTGGTTACCATGCTAGCCTCTAGTTCCCGAGGTCGCGGGTTCAAACCCGGTGGAGGGCGATGGAGTGCCCAATATAGAATGGGACGCTAAGGACCACAGCAGTTAAAGAGCGTCCATATGTAAAAAAACTCAATTTACAGACGTAAGTGTATTGCACATGTCGTGAAAACTTGTTCCGCTCATAGTTTAAACTCTCAGTGACTAAAGTAGAGGCATAAAGTCAAAGGAATTTTAAATGCTAGTGTAAACGAAGGATTTCATAGAGTATATTGTGTGCATTTCCGGCCATGTTGGTCAGCCTATGCGAAAGGTTGTCGTGTGCGCCATCTATGCCCTTAAGTGTGAGAAAAGGGGCGTTCAAACGCTCAAATTCAAGTTTCAATAAAGTTGCATATAACATAATTGTGTAATTGCTGATGTAATGGTTCCAGCTGTACAGCTTTGGAACTTTACGAAGTTGCTGATCAAAACGGTTTGGTTTTGTTATGTTTATGTTTACCCAGCCTTTCATGCTTGTTAGACGAAGCTTTCTTTAGTTCATTGAAGCAGTATTTCAATCAAGCAGCAAAAATTGCAATTAAAAACGAAGGCAAGCATGATCTGACCAGATAAAAAGTAATCCACACCTTTTGGGTAACGCGTGGAGGAAGCTGCCTCCGTAGGTAATGCAACCAATGGCTTCAGAAAATGTGGTATTTACCTCTGAATCCTCATGCCATACCTGATGCATGTTTTGCTTTGCGGATGCCATTCCAGATGATCATCAGCTTCTACACCTAAAACTCCTAAAAAAACACCGATTTGCCCTCGACTTCTTTTGAACGTTTTACTCCAATTAAAATACTTCAGCAAGTAAGTTCTCTTCCAAAGCTGAAAAAGAGAAAAAAGAAAAGGGAAAGAGAGTTGAATGAAGCTACGCTCGTTCAAACAGAGAAATACAAACTGTTCACTCCTAACGAGTAAAGTGAAGGTGAAGAAGATCCTCCATTGAATATTGGGAAAATTATTTTACTATAAAAAAGAAACATGACTTCGTGAAGATATATGAATTGGTTACACGAGGATTGTACAATGTGCAAAAGAATAGGTTTGTGTAACAAGTGGTAAGGATATAATACGGGAAAAGAGTATGATGAGCCAATCAAAATATGACAATTTGTTTAGAAAATGAAAGTTAATATCTGATTTTGTAGTAACTTTATTTTGTGAATAAAATGGTGAGGTTTTAGCAGTATTTAAATTAATTCTGTACGCCGTCTATCTCATAGCATGCGCCAACTCTCCCAAACAGTAAGGCAGAGATGGCGCATTCTTCAAAATGACGATTTTCATAAAGTTATTAAACACTCTTAGCAGTAAAACGTTAATATTATGAAAAGCCATTGTTTCAGAATATTTTTACAGACAAAATAACAATTTTTTATCCCAAAACAATTTTTGGACAAATAAATGCAGTGCGCCACCTCTCCAGGAATTATTCTACAAGGTTATTTTAAGATCGCAAACCTTAAATGCAGAAAGGCAATCAGGAACAAAAGCTTATTTTAAGAACATTAATTATATAATCTCTAACGTTTATTTAAAACATGATGGATTAAATCGTGCTGAAATAATTCCACCACAAACAACCCATAAGTGATAAAATCATTGATTTATAACCTTATAGTATTCTCCATAGATTACCTCAAATTTATAAGAATAAAGAAGTCATGACAGTTTAAAGAAAAAATAGAAGAAAATTAAGTATGAAAACATAATTACAATATTTTAAATTGATATGAATTAACAGAGTATTTTTATGTGTTGGAAACAAGAAATATTTTTTAAACATTTTAATGCAGAAGATGCCTAGAACTACGAATAATTGATTTAATTAGGAACATTAATCGTGAATTAAATTAAAATCGTGACTAGAGCAGTGCCTGTTTAAAATGACTCAGTTAATAGCTCTCTTCAATAATGTATTTGAGGGTCTTGTTTGATGTGATCAATGAATTCGAGAGTGGAAACAATAATTAACTTTGCATGAAGAAAAATCGCTAATTTGTTCTGAATTATGCTGATTCTGAACTAATTGGTGATATGTGCCATATGCAAAGGGATTATTACCGCTCAGGAATTAAAGATAGAATACACAAAATAAATGAGGATTATTTGCTGGACATTTAAAAATTCTTAGACTCATATTGCAACTTTGAATAAACTCACTGCAAATACGTATTCGACTAAAACATAATATACGTAGCAGATACATTGACATTTGCATTTTTTAACCCAATCTGCATAATTTGCTTAATAATGCAACAAACGGCATTTGTGTTTTCAGTAAACCTGAACAACTCTTTATTGTTTACAAAAATATAGGCTAAAATAAGATTATCTTATTCATTATTGATCGGAGAAGTAATGTAATAATCAAATTACATTAGTAACGTAATTTTCTAGTGTTTTTAAAGAGCACAAATAAAGCACAGTTCCTTATTGTCTTTAGCAGAGAGGTTCAGCAGCTTTCGAAATGCGAGGGGTTCAAAGTGCACATAACTCATGCAACGGAATGCGACGTGATAAGTATGGTCCTGTTTGTGAAGAAGGTAAGCGAAGCCAGGGTAGCAACCTGACTAAAGGAAACAGATATCACCTTATTATCTCCTGAAGTCATGCGACGTGATAAGCTTTGTGAAGAAGGTAAGCGAAGCCAGGGTAGCAACCTGACTACAGGAAACAGATATCACCCTATTATCTCCTGAAGTCATGCGACGTGATAAGTTTTGTGAAGAAGGTAAGCGAAGCCAGGGTAGCAACCTGACTAAAGGAAACAGATATCACATTATTATCTCCTGAAGTCATGCGACGTGATAAGTTTTGTGAAGAAGGTAAGCGAAGCCAGGGTAGCAACCTGACTAAAGGAAACAGATATCACATTATTATCTCCTGAAGTCATGCGACGTGATAAGTTTTGTGAAGAAGGTAAGCGAAGCCAGGGTAGCAACTAAGTTTTGTGAAGAAGGTAAGCGAAGCCAGGGTAGCAACTAAGTTTTGTGAAGAAGGTAAGCGAAGCCAGGGTAGCAACCTGACTAAAGGAAACAGATATCACATTATTATCTCCTGAAGTCATGCGACGTGATACGTTTTGTGAAGAAGGTAAGCGAAGCCAGGGTAGCAACCTGACTAAAGGACCACAGATATCACCTTATTATCTCCTGAAGTCATGAGACGTGATTAGTTTTGTGAAGAAGGTAAGCGAAGCCAGGGTAGCAACCTGACTAAAGGACAACAGATATCACCTTATTATCCCTTCGAGACATGCGATTTTATTCATGCAATATTACAAGTGAAAACATTATAGACAAAACACAATGAGAATGGCGTTTGTTTTCACTGGAGTAAAATGAAACCTTATTTCAATTATATACTGCCTTGGTTTTAATACCTGCTATATATTCGTATGCATACATTACAAATTCTTCGTAAACGGGCTGTTTTTATTCTCTCTACCATGTTCCTAGTAGGTAGACTGCATTCCACCCAAACATTCCATACCGAGATTTTACCTGAAATGTTCCTTTTGAGACACCTAAAAGAAAGTTTATAGTAAAAGGTTCCTGTGTGTGCGAACAACGTAACTCAAAAACGGATAAATACTAAATTTGGTATTTAACTTCAGTATCCTCAAAAAATGCGCCACGAAGACTTTCAAGAACTCCCATCCTAAACTGCTCCTTGTATGGAGACATTTTCTATATTTTTTTTATTTTCTCAAAGCTGGCTGTGACGATTTTTGTTAAAAAAATACCTACATTTAAGATATCTACATGGAAAATAAAATGTATATCTTGAATTCTCTGTGGAGTTCTCTTCATCTGGAAGGAATTTTGTATAATTTTGTGTAACGGGTAGACCACAAGAGACATTCAATAACATACTGAACAAAAAATATAGGTGTCTTTAAAACGCACAATTTACATAAAAATCAGCCATTTCCGAGATGTCCATTATTATTGGTTTGAACTTTCGAACACTTTGAAATTTTTTTGAAGGGCTGTCGCGGTGTCATAGAAAGTGTATGATGTTTGAAGGCCAGCATATAGCTTCCCGCTTTTTAATATCTGACTATCAATTCGGTTTCCTCTATCCTCTTAGAAGGAAATGTGTAATGAAGCTATTTCTGCAAATTAAGTTTTTGATTAGCATGAAGTGGACAGAAAAGTAAGTTTCGTAAGAATGGGTGGTAGAATCTATATAAAAATTAACTATAGTGGGTAGACAAAGTCATGTGAATGTAACACATCAGATGACACTTACTGCATTATGTCCATCGTTCCTTACTGTTTATCTAGAAAGCTGACAGTTATCGGACGGTGAACCATAGAGAGAAATGACTGAAATATTGTGTGAAACAAATGGTATGTATCTTTTTAATTTAATTTGGTGTATTTTACATTATACTCAATATTATATATTCCAGAAACCCATGATTACCTAAGCGTTTCGTAGTCATTAATCGTTGCATAACATTACATTTTCAGGCAATTTAACACTAAGAAAACGTAACGCTTGAACAACGCTATACAAATGAAGTATGCTATTATACTTTCAGATGATAGCGAAATGAATGGCAGTTTAAGTGCAAAACATATTTGTTTCACAGTAACCATGTTAATATCTGATTTTAGCTCCGTTTTTTTGAACTGGACAAACTTACTTCACCAATGTACCTATGTACTGGCCTGTCTGGTGTATACCTATACATACAATAAGACTTGAGTTTCTATATATTGGCATTAACCTACTAGTCGGTCACGATATGAGTACGTTTGGAGGAGAGCGCCAATGTTTTCTTTGACAATGCATAACGATGTCAAGGTTTGTGATCCAAGAGGAGTGAGGGGCAAGGCGATAGTGGGAATGTGCAGTTGTACAATGAAAACATTACTACATTTGCGCGTCTCAGCCTCTAGTGAATGCAACTTGGGACTGAGGATGTTTTCTTTACCTGACTGCAGTTCCGAAGCCCCGCACACATGTTCCGTAACTGTTTAATTCATTTTCCCACCGAACGCACCCATATCGTGGTCAGCTATTAATTTTCCTCTTAGGGTATGAAGTTTATCTTCAAATCCCATTAAGAAAGCAATAGGCATAATATTGATGGTAAATCCTATATATCACATTAATGAACACAATGAACCACTAATTAGATTGTATATTTGACGTTGCTATATTGTACAGCCATAACAATAGATTACATCCTTACTCACTCACTCACTCACTCACTCACTCACTCGCTCACTCACTCACTGACTCACTCACTCATTGCCGCTCTTTCGTCCCCTGAACATCTGTTAACCCTGGTTTTGAATTCAGTACACCTTTTTGCTTATTACTCAAGGGCTGATATTGCAGAATGGGTTTGTCCTGAAGTTCCATTATGTTATATTTTTGTAGTTATCACATTTGAAAATCACAAGCTTCGGCACATATAGATGGCGGTAGTAGTGCACATGCTACTTTTCAAAATGGTACACTGAAAGATTGGTAGGCAGGAATACAGTAATTCTGTTTCCTCTTGGAGCATATGCCTGCAGAAGCTTGAGAAAAGCTTAAGCAGCCTATGGTGGACGCTCACTAAGTCTTTTTATTCATTTCGAATGGTTTAAAATAGTTTAAGGAAGCCAGAGCTTCAACAGCTGAGGTGATAGGCCTGACTCTTTAGCAGATACAGTTACAGAAATTTTCTCAAAACAGTTGCTGCAATCCTCTGTGAAAATCGGTGGATGATAGGATAACAACGAAGTGAAACCTTCAGAACTTTAGCAGGTAGAATTTTCGTAGCTTCGAATGATCAATGATCAGCGGTAGAGATTTTACCACATTGGTATAATTACATTGTCTACGGACAAAATACGCTTCAAATGGACATATCCTGATATACTGGGTCTATTTTCACCCTCTGCATCTCATCTGCCTAATTGTGAAAAAAGTCTAGACATCGTTTGAGAACCAGAAAGCAAAGCTAAAAGGTCTAAGGTAATTCTGTAGGACATTACAAATAATGGTTATGCCATGTTTTGAGGGCTGGCAGGAACGTTTTCATTAGTACTTTGAAACAGATGGGGAGTTCATTGGTAAAGAGCATATTAACACTGACACAATGTGATAAATGATTTAATGAAAAAATATTACTCAAGTTTATTTCCATGGATTTTATACACTCCTTTCTGCCGTAATGATTACCGATATTCTTGGTTTAAAGATATCCATTGATGCTTCTATCGACAACGGCAGGCAATCTTGAAAGAAGAAGTCTGTCTCTTCCCGTTGGCTATTAAAAAGGGTTCACATTACAGCATCTACATTCTCAAGACATTTATATTAGGAGTACGTTGCTGCAGTGCCCAGTTACAACTATTTAAGTTGTGTTCAATCAAGAAACAGTGGGGAAATAAGAAAAAAGAAGGAGTAAACCATGTAGGTCGAACCGCAGGATGGATAGAAATGTAGCTCTGGGTGGGGACGATGGATGTTTGCCGCTGGGGTAAGGGGGTATCTGGAGGAGGAGTTCCAGAACCGGCTTGATAACCCCCCTCTCTCTCTCACCCTACAGCGGCTCACACATTAATAGAGGCGGCTTCTTTTGATCACGGCCTCACGACAACCCTTTGTGATAAATATCGTGAAAACGCCGAAGCTCAAGAAACAAGCAGTGGGCAACCAGTGACTTTGCTGGTTCTAGACAGACTTGCATACTTGCATGGGTCAAATCATAACACCGAAACAGCGCAAATGCAGGACACCGATGGTAGAGCAGATATGTTGCTCACGAACATTCCCCTGTCCAGGTACAACATATCACCCGTGATAATGACGACAGTAACAGCAGTTCTCAACATGTCTGACAGTCCAACTGGCAGACCCAAATTAAACCCAGTTCCGCGCCCCGTGTTTCATCTTCTTTATTCCTATGATATCAAATGTAATTTCTCCAAAGCAAACTATAATTCTAGAAAGAGACACCTCCACTGTTTTTACGTTGTGCTGTTGGAAGGAGATCAAGCCGAGGAAACATTTCAAAATGTGATGTAAAATAAGACATTTAATTTATGTACAATGGTTGTTTCATAGTTCTTGAAATAATCCTTTTTTTTAAGTTCCGATTTTATTCAGCACATATTATCGAAGTGTACAAATGTATCAAGATAATTGTCCGTCCATCCATCCATTCCCCACCAATACAGCCCGTTTTATCTATTCTTATCTAATCGATATATCTAAATATTAGAGCCATTAAGCCATATGAAAAAAAACATTAAAACCATATGTAATAAAGTAGGACTATGACAAAAATAAAGCACAAAAAGTAACAGGAATTAAGAGAAAAGGAACCGCAATAAAATAAAAATATAAATAAACGCCTATTTTATGCACATAATACAGTACTAAAATAAATTTTATCAGTGTCGATTTTAATAGCTGACTTAGCTAGAACAGAAACAGAGAAAAGAAACAACAAGAAGCTAAAGTTACAGCCTTCTAAAGTTCAATAGGTAATATTTTAATTTAGTCTTATATTGTGTTACAGTCTGACAGTATCTGATTTGAAAATGGAAAGTTGTGAAGTGATTTACTGAGTGATAAGGAATAGAGGCGTGCTCGGTGGCGAGGATAGAATGTTACGAAGTTCAAGCTAACGAAAAGTAGGGGCGATATAGTGAGGAATGGAGGTTAGGAGTGTAAGGGAGAAGAAAATTTCTCATATCTTCAACGGAAGTCATACATTTTCATATAAGGGCGTCATGTGATCAAATTTGTTACTGATAAATACACGTCGAACATAGGCAACATAGATGCTATTGCAGCTTATAGGTATAAACCGCACATGAAACTCAGGGCCCCTAAATTTACGTATCGCCTTGTTTTGACATTATATAAGTTGAATCACTAAAACAATTAATGAAGAGTGCACTGCAACAGAAATTTTAACCGCTGTGAGTTCCCCTGCTGAGACTGATTCATCAGTAAGTACTGTTTTCTGACTCATCAAACATTTTTATAAAGAGTTAAGCTGTTGTCTTTATTTATTCTTTTTGGATGTCTCTCTTATATCACAAATGATTAAAAAAAGTGGCAATTAGAGAGCGGTAAACCACTAATCATTCTCAGAATTAGTTGTTCAGGTAAGGCGATATCGGTTTTTTTTTAATTGTTCCAGTTATACCCTGCCTTTAACTGCAATGATCATATCGGCGGCCTTTTACCTTTGGAACATATCACCTATCAGCAATGGTGTTTACTAGTATACAGTTGTCATTGGATTTCTGTTTTTGGCCGGTTTTATGCATTAGATCACACACACACACACACACACACACACACACACACACGCACACACACGTTCACACTCCCATTCACACTCCCATTCATACTTCCAGGTTCTGAGGGGTGGGGTGGGATAGGGAATAATCTTGGCTAGAGAAAAATTACCAGCCGGGAATCGAACGCGGGAACCCTTGCGCAGTAGGCAGATGCTCTACTGACAGTACTGCGGGGCCAGCTACAATTAGTTTTTGTTTAGGCGAACGATGCTGCTTTCTCTATGTGATCGATTAAGGAACAATTTCTGTGAAATTATGTTTCCAACTCAAAAGAAATGCAGTTTTTGGTTCCGCTATTATTATTATTATTATTATTATTATTATTATTATTATTATTATTATTATTATTATTATTATAATATATTTTATTTCTGCACCCGTTGTTCTCACATTCCCTGTGTAATTTGTGTCTAAAGATTTAATATTTAAATAACTACAAACATGTATATTTCCGAAGATGTTGGAACTTTAAATATTGAGTTCCTCCCATTTAAGATTTTTACATTTTCACTCTCTTCACACATTTCTTTGAGTAATGAAGTATTCAGCCAAAGAAATCGAAATTCTGCAACTGTTAAATAAAACGTATTCAAACAAATTCTCATATCAATTTGCCTAAATCCTATTTCTTAATACGCTGTTTGGAAGTGTAATCCGGCACAACGAAATGAGTAAACCTTGTATATTAAACAGTCTCTGAACACCAGTATTTTGGGTTTTTTTTATTAAAGATTCGGGATGCTCTTAATTTGCTTATCGGGTGGAGCATTTTATAAGAACGGAAAATACCTTAATGTTCTTGAGATTTTCAAATTGCTATTAATATTTGGGCACATAAAATTGGAATCCCCATTTTATCAGGTCCAACCACATCACGTGTATTATTCGTGCTTCTCTTCGACCATGCTCTTTTTATGTGATTCTGCATATACTGCGTTATAACTGGACATTGACAAAACACGGGCATCCGTATTCTGAAGCAATGCTGTCAGCAGTATAAGAATATGAAGTTTTACTGTTTGTAATTTGTAGAATTGAATTTACATGTTGGAAAAGTGCATGCTGCATAACAGTTTGGTAACACTGTCGTGTTTAGCGAACATTTTCATATTATGTAAAGGTTACAATTTTTTACTTTTTCATATTTTGACGAGTTTTTATTACTCCGTTAATAATTCCGTTAAAATGGACCGAGTTTTCTGGTTGTTTAAAAAAAAACTAATATGTAGAAAGTTTAAGGGAAGAATTGACTGAAATTCCAGGGACGTTTGTAATAGCCAGTTCTACTAAATTTTGTGTACTGCAGGAAAGGAAATTACTTGAAGTTAAGAGTAGTCAAATACCAACTATTAAGATACCAAAAGCACAATAGAAATATGCTTCCATTATTACATGCGATATGAAACAACTTTTTCATAGTACAAAATAATACTAACAGATAATGAAACCTATGAAAGTGTTAAATTCTAGCAGTTTTATCCCTATCTAGTCCTGATTTATGGAAATAAAGAAATAAACAATAAAGGCTTTATGTGATCTACAGCGAGCTTACACCACGGATGACGAACCTATCATACGATTTCGGTGACACGTCATAATATTAAATTACATTACATTGTTGTTATAGATGTAACTTTCCCTACCGCTTGCCTATGGTAGTAGAGGATGTATTGTATCTGCTAAAAAAATTGATATCGCGATTTTGTCGGAAATATACTTATCGGGGCCCCCTGAGTCAATAGAAAAAGGTTATATATATATATATATATATATATGAGAGAGAGAGAAAAATCCAGCATATTTCAGGGATGTAACACAAATATTTTCTCCAAAGCCAGTACTAACTACCCTTTAAATGGAGAAATATACATTGTTTTTTTATTTTCTTGAAAGTAGCTCTAGCCATTTTGATGACATTGTTTTGATATATTGGTGTGAGAAATAAAACACATATCTTGAAATTTCTGGAATTCCTATTCATTCTGACAGAACTTTGTATAATACTGTGTATCTGGGAAGCTATAAGAAAAAGAAAATTACTAAAGCAAAATATGTAGCACTAGTTAAAGTTAGCGTTAAAAAACTTTTTTTGTAACCTTTGTAACGATTTACAAGATATTTTCTGTTTTTCCTTGAATTTTTAAATATTTTCATCAATACATATATTCTACATTATGTGTTTGATTTTTGGTGCATTCAATAAACCATTTGCACTGAACAATTTCCATTGCATTTTAATTCTTCATTACTAAATATGCATCGATAGATACTGTTTAGCCTTAACATAATACGTATATGTACGTCATAAGAAAATTCTGCGCCCATTTTGCGGACACACTGTATAATAGACAGACCCCAATATTGTGTTAAAAACCTTAACTCTCTCAACTGGTAAACCAGCCTATGAAAGCAAACTAAATCTATAATAATTTCAAGAGAAATGAACTAGTGATGTAGACTTTTAATAGAGTCTTCTGGTTATTCAGGCACGTACCCAAAATCCAATGCTGGCGATATCTAGTAGTTGTGATGCAGATACTGTCAGTTATAAAGCTATGACGTTGCAATGCCTGCTGCATAATAAGACACAGTCACGTAATGAAAATAGTCCCATTTCAGTTCAGAAAATATAAGTGCTGTAGCATTTTGATAGAGATTAACACTAAAGTGTTATTAATGGTGTGATAGCTATCTGTTGTAATCGTGTAAAACCATCCAAAGTTACACATTTATATCAGGTAGTTGCATTACTAATAAATTACAGCATTCATGGCACTACAGTAATTATATGTTTTTGACGTGGTCTTTGCGATATAACAATGCTCGCTAACAGAAAATACGAAAGTGGAAAACTGGGGACTCCTTTGAGATTTTTGCCTTCAGGTTTAAGATATCCTGATAGCGTGTATGAAAAGTTAAACCCAACTTATTTATTAGCTTATAGTAAAAATTATAAAACTAAGTTCAAAAACAAGAAAGGAAGTGATGTAATAATTTTATAGCGTTACTCAGTTGACCATTAGTGCCTGCTTGAAGTGTTCCTGTGTAATAATGAAATACCCTGCCCGGATTTCCAGTTCTGTGTTAAACAGAGTTTATTTAAAATTTGACGACAGTGAAATAGAACATGAAATAATACACCTTAATCGATAACCTACTGTCACGGGTGGTCGAGGTCGATAAGGTATCAACTCGTGAACGGGAAGTCCACGGTTCAAATCCCTCCAGGACCGCCCTCCCTGACTGAGGCTTTTTCAGGTTTTCCACAGTCCTCATAACTGGCTATTGCTGGGGAAGTATCCTAAACTTAGGCCTGAAATCTTTCATTCCCAAATTTTCTTTCCCAATTACCATTTCATTTCATTATCATGAGTATCCACCGCCAGTGGTGTTCTATGTAGCAAGAACGGGCGTTAGACACTACTAAAAAGACATAGCCGTTTCAGTGTATTGGAAGTTACGTATAGCACAAATTGTGTATCAAACGAGCTCTCGCTGTTAAACCCGATTCTTTCTTTACTATTATCTAAGCAATTATGCTTTTATTTATCCAATAATTCATTTGCGTACTTATATTCTTAAAAATATTAACACAGTCCCTTCTAACAATTAAGGGTTTTAGTTCAGTTCATTATTACACCGCAACGCCCTTGACATCTTAAGGGCAGGGACCCACAATTTGTGAAATACCACACTAAAAGAGTGTGTGCTCCTGAGAGAAGCATTATTCTATTTTGTAATTATCGAATAGGTTTGCGAGTGCATAGCAGTAATTAAGCTAAAAGCTTTGAATTATATTAATAGTATGACTAATGCACGAATAAAATCGATATAAATAATGTCGTGGTTATTATAAAATAAACACAATAAAAGTACATTTTCCTTGTATTTGCTTTAAAAACAAACCAAATTTCTGCATAGTTTTGCATTTAATACCAAATACTGAATTATGACACACGCCTAACCAAAGTTTTTGTATTCACAGAACAAAGGTGAAATATTGCATTAACAGAATTAAAACAATTATGATGTGTTACATTCATATGACTTTCTCTAAGCGCCTATCACTTATTTTGATATTTTGATATAACATCTACAAACTGTTCTTACGAAAGCTTATTTTTCCATCTACTTGATAAACTACGGAGATAAACTACTGCAGAATTAGTTTCACTACACATTTCGTTGAAGGTACAAGGGGATAGAGATGCTGGCTGACCACGTGTAGGGTTGCTATATGCTGGCCTAGAAATTCCACACTCTTTCCATGAAATCGCGAGAAAAATTGAATAGCAACAGCACTTTAACAATCTGATGTGATACACTCATGTGACTTTCTCTACCTTCTATCGTTTCTTAGTGACTATACAAAATATTCTTACTAAAGGTTATTTTTCTATCTACTTCATTTTGATCGAGAGAAACCTTTGCAGAAATAGTTACATTACACATTTCGCTATAGATATAAAGTGACATTCAAATGTTTAAGAACTGGGCGCTGTATTCTGGCCTTAAAATTCCATACTCTTTCCATGCAATCGCGAGAAACAACTGAAAATCCACAGGACCTGAAGAGAGTGACAAAGTGCTGAACAATTCAAACCATTAATAACGGGTATCTCGGAAATGGCCTCTTTCGCTAAAAAGGTTATTTGAAGTAAATTGTGTGTTTTAAACAGATCTACATTTTTTTCTGTAGTACGTTTTCGTATATCGCTTACCAGTTATACAAGATTCTACAAAATTCCTTCCGAAAGAAGAGGGATACACAGGCTATTCCCAAAACAATTTAAGATATAAAGTTTATTTGTCACATAAATATCTCTAATGTATGATGTTTTAATCAATGCCGTTAGAGCCATTTTTGAGAAAACCAACAATTTCGTAAAATATTCCATGTAAAGGATAGTTGGGAGTGGGTGATTTT
Source organism: Deroplatys truncata (assembly GCA_030765065.1). Taxonomy (NCBI): domain Eukaryota; kingdom Metazoa; phylum Arthropoda; class Insecta; order Mantodea; family Mantidae; genus Deroplatys; species Deroplatys truncata. The sequence continues at coordinate 179,691,619 of CM060990.1, read as the reverse complement.
CTTGAACATCTGCGTGTCGCACCTTAGAAAACATCTAAATTAAATACCAAGTTTGGTATTGATCCAACTTTTCGTTTTTGAATTACTATGCTGTTCACAGGCCCTCAGACACACCACGCACACGGACCTTTTTCTAAAACTACCTGTGTTCAGGGTGCCCCAAAACACATATTTCCGGTTAAATTTCGACATCGAATTTTTAAGTGGAATGCGGTACTTCCCCTACTTACTATACGTAGTAGATAAGGTAAGAAAGGGGCAAAGTATTGAACAACTCAAACCAGTAACAACAAATATCTTGGAAATGGCTGTTGCCACCGAAAAAATCATGTAAAATAAATTTGGTGTTTTAAAGAGACATACATCTTTTGTGTAATAGGTTTCGCCTATGTCTTATGATTACCAGTTAAACAAAATTATACAAAGCTCCTTACGAATGAAGAGGGCTTCACGAACTCTTCCCAGAAATTTCAAGGTAGTCATTTTATTTGTCATGTAAGCATCTTAAACATATGTATTTTAATCGAAATCGTTAGAGCCATTTTATTTAGAAAATACAGAATTTCGAAAAATCTTCCATATAAAGGTTAGTTTTGGGCGGGAGATTTTGAAAGTCTTCGTATCGCAACTTTGTAAGATGCTGAGCTTAAATACTAAGTTTGGTGATTATCGGACATTTCGTTTTTGGGTTGTGCTGTTCATAGACACACACACCACGCACACAAGGACCTTTTGATAAAAAGGCTTGTTTTGGATTTATGGAGCCTCAAAACATGTATTTCCAGTGAATCTCGGCATTGAATTTGGGTGGAGTATAACGCTGTCTCTTATCTACTGTAGATAGGTTGTAGAGAAAGTAAAAATGCAAACACTTTGGGAAAAAAAAGGTTTATTTTTTAAAGAAAGAAATTATTGTAATATCCTACGCTAAATCTGAAGGATGGCGATTATCAGTTTCACTGGGCGCGTTAATTAGCCTGTAATTGCTGTTTCAGTATTTCAGCCTAACATGATTAACCCAAACCGTAATTCTATATTTAGGAGACAACAATTTTTTATATTATTTAATAAGAGATATGTTTTAAGTGTTTCACTTAAAAAAGCAAACTTTTCTTATATTTAGTAAGTAGTGGGTAGGAAGGCAAGTTTCTGAGTTCCTGGAAATATGGTTATCAGTATTTATTTTGCCTCCTACAAATCATTCATATCAACACACTACTTCACATTGCATTTATATTATAACGTTTTTCACTGCATACATCTATATATAGTAGTGCGGGGCAAAAGTACGCGGCGGGTAAGAGTACGCACAAGGGATATTTATATGAAGACGGCCGTGCAATTGGCAGTACTGTATGCTGTTGGAAGAATTACATGGCCGATAGCCTCTCTACATAGTTTCGTTGTGCTGGTGTGTTTCGTCTTTAAACTATGAGGTAAGATTGAAAATCATTCATCTTGATGTTATTTTTCGTAGTTTTGGAAACGTGATTGAGCTATTAGGAATGTGGGACAGGTATTTTAGCATTATGTCATTTCTCAGACAAATTTCTGTAATAACGTGTGGTGGCTTGGCCATTGTGTGAAACTGGCCACAGATGGCAGTACGGTCTGGGAAATGTTAAAGACGACAACGGGGCAAGAGTACGAACTGTGGAGTGGGGCAAAAGTACGCACTAAACAGCATGCGAAGGAATTGGCAGAGCTTTGCAGACTCCTTGACTCCCACTTGTATAGTTTAACATTGAAGGATTTGCGTAGAACTGGCATTTTAGTTTGTTGACATTAACAAGGTAATCCATCCATTTAACAAGGACAGCAAATTAGCTGGCAGAGACTGGGCACTAAAATTTATGAAACTGCACAAACTATCACTCCGTGTTTCCACCAAAACAAGTCTTGCTCGAGTTATGGGCTTTAATAAAGCTCAAGTTTCTTTGTTTTTTTGATAATCTTGAACAAATGATGGATCAATACAAGTTCTGTCTATCAAGAATGTATAATATGGATGAATCAGAATAAGCACTGTCCCTAGTAAGACTCCTAAGGTTGTATCACCTACTGGTAAGAAAGCAGTTGGAACAATTGTTTCTACAGAAAGAGGAAATTTAACAACTGTTGTTTGGCAGTCAGCGCAGTGGAAATTATGTTCCCCCAGCTATAATATTTGCAAGAAAAGAGCTAAACAAGAACTCATGCACGGAACTCCACCAGGTTCAATCATGATGTGCTCAGACAGTGACTACATCAACAGTGAGCTATTTTCTGAGTGGCTGAAGCATTTTCAGAAGCATGTAAGAGGAAGCATGGAGAATCCAATACTTCTGGTGCTAGATAACCACATATCCCATATAAACTTGGAAGCAATTGCCTACTGTAGACACAATGGTATTCATCTATTATCGATTCCTCCCGATACTTCACATAGGTTGCAGCCCCTTGACAGATCATTTTTCAAGCCGTTAAAAGATCTATATTCTGCAATGTGTGACAAACGGTTACTAAATAACCCAGGACGTGTAATAACACAATTTCAATTGCAGAGGAAAGAAATAAGAGAAGTAAAAAATTGGAAGTACTGACTAGCTCACCCTTTAAAAGACGATTGGAAATGAATCAAGCCTTAAATCATTCAGTGCTTCAAAACACGTCAAGCGTGATGTATCAAAATATACACAAAACGAAATGAGACCCCAAAGGACCAAATGCCATTCAGTCCTACCCAAAGCGTCAACTTCAACTTCAAATGAGAAAATCCACTGTCCAGGATGCGACGGGGAGTATGTTGAACCACCAGAAGAGGACTGGATTCAGTGCCAAAAGTGTGCAGAATGGTGGCATGTAGCTTGTTCCACCCATGAGGGAGGCAGCAAATTTATCTGCGACTATTGTTAAAAATGACAGGCAATGAGAATATTTCAATCTTTTCTTTATTCAAATAATTTTATATTTAGGTTATCTTATTCTTAGAATGATGTTCAATATTAGTCAGACTAAGGTGTATTCTTATAATGTAAAAAAAGTTACAGCACCAAGCATTAAAATTAAACATTTGTGTTTTCTGCGTACTTTTACCCCACCTTATGCGTACTCTTACCCCCATCTATGGGGCAAAAGTTCGCATGGGTCACATTTTAATTGAACATTTATAAAACTATTTTTCGCATGTAAAAATAGGTTTTAACCACTGTTTGTGATGAAAAATAGAATAAAGATTGCATAATAAAAATTTCAGATATACTGGTTGAATAGATACCGTTGCAGAGGTCTTGAAAGTTTAAGTGCGTACACTTGCCCCACGCTACTCTATCTGTGTGCGCGTGTAAAAATTTACTCAATCCATAACCAAAAAAACAGCATCACATGCAGAATCTGGAAAAGAAATCTACAATAATACAATAAACAGCTAAAACGTGTGTGTGTGTGTGTGTGTGTGTGTGTGTGTGTGCGCGCGCGCGCGCGCGTGTGGTAATCTCTAAAATAAATCAACCGATTTTGATAAATCTTACACCACTGAGGAGTCCTTAGGAGATGGGCATGGGCTATAAAATACCCTCTAATTTCAATTCAAAGGATACTAAAAACCTAAAAAGGATTTAGAAAGCCTTCTTGTGAATGCCATGGAGTAGAACATGGTTGCTGTTCTCCACAGAGAATGAGTGTAGAAACAAAAGCCGGTTATTTGCTGTATTCAGCAGAGAATGCGTGGTAGAAACAAAACCGGTTGCATTTTATTCCTAGCAATATACAGATATGACTATACTGTAACAAAGCTTAACACAGAGCTTAAAAAGCGACAGTCGATCCTATTTATAACGGTACGAATCGTATGCTATGTTTTTTTTAATTGCTATTTAAAAAATACTGCAGATATGTGCGCAATGAAACAGTAAAAAAAAACCTCTGAATAACCTTTATTCTAATGCTATAGATGTATACACTGAAGTTTCTGATGCCAAAACCTTCTAATTACACTCACGTAAGAAATCTTGGCGTTATTTCTTTTGTAATTATATTGTAACGAAGTTCGTTGGCAGGGCATGCTAAACAATTGTATAAAGAGAGAAAACTGTTAATATTAGAAATCAGTAAACCGATATTTTACAATTAGCAACTGAGAAGTTTATTTTTCTCGATGAACGCAGACTATGTATCTTTTCCAAGGAGGTTAGCTTGGTGGCCTTGGAGTGTGGAATCGTCATATTCACCAGCTTATACTCTTCTTTGTTGTATATGTTAAGCTTTCAGCATTATGTGAAAACTATGTAGCTTTTATATTATTAAGTAACTATGGGGCCAAAGAGAACGTATAATGGTTTATAGTTTCACTTGCTGTAATTACTAAAAAGTTACTCGACCATTCCAACCGATGATTGTTCCACCGCAAAAGGATACTTATAGGCTGTGCAGCATTTCCAGAACTTGGAAGACTGTCGGGGGGATTAGGAAGTCACACGTTCCGCGGATATTTCACATCCTTTTACGTGAATATCAGAGGATTTTTCATCTGTTATTAGGAATAGCCGGGGTTGTACGAGATTACAATTATAAGGGAAGGATTCACCATAAAGAACCTTTAGTTCATTGCACAATCACTACATAAAGCACGGGGTGAAGGTAAACTGAATTAATTAATTCATCATTAGAGTTTCAAAAGCTAACCGTGCAACGACGGGTAAGCCAGCTACTAAGGGGATAAAATTGTACAGAATTATGTATGAATTACTCTAGGGTTGTGTGCAAAGGGCGTTGTTAGCAGCAGCATATTAACGCGATTTTAAGAAGGTAACTCGAAGGTACGACATCACAGCGCGGGTCAAGTAACATCGCATGACCGCTCCATTTTTTGCCTTCCTTAATACAGGATCTTAATTGCAGAAGGTAACTTTGGGAAGCGGTATGGAGTCAGCATCCTAAATGTCAGACAAAAGAAGAGAGCTTTTCAAATCAGAACTTTAAGACACGAGCTATGATTGTGTCGTAGATAATGATGATGATGATAATGATAATAATAATAATAATAATAATAATAATAATAATGCTACAACAGAGTGATGATATATTTATGGTTCTCCTAGCATTCTCTGAAAGAGGAGAAACTCATACTTAGGGGGCATTCTGCTACAGTATAAAACTTACGTAGTCGAAATTATTTTAAACAGTAATACAATAATTATAATATAATATGTATAATTAAAGTAATTTGTGCCTTAAAGTTCTTAATATCTTCCAAAGAAGCAAGGTTTGGATTTTAATTAAGCTATACTTTTATTCCATATTTTTATGTATTTCAGGTATTAATGCGTATACTGTATCTTTGGTGCTTATTTCCACTAATTGCTTTTTCTCTTTCAATGTTTCTCTCTATGGAGAGATTTACACACAGTGAGGACGAAATCTCTTGTATAAACTAGCAGAGAGAGGACTGAAATTTGGTTTAATGCAAGTAGAATTAAAAAGTAAATAAATAAATCCTTCTTACTAGCAGGAATGTGTTTGAAATGCCTTGGATTCTAAAAATACTGTCAAATGTCGTTTACACTCAAAATGTAAAACATACATAGATTATATGTACATTTTAGGAATAAAGCAATGGGCAGCTAGAAATTTACTAGCTCCGTTGCAGAACACTGCGCATGATCAGATGTGGAGTCTCCTAAAGACGATTGCCACTCATCTTCTCTATTACTACTGTCATTGTAACATGTTCTATAGGAATTGATTGCACCTCAGAAGGAGGAACTAAAAACGTTCTCTTTGTTGCAATTAGAAGCAGAATACAAGCGGAATGCTGCGGTTGATTGCAATTTAGTTATTTATTTGCCTACAGGTAGAAAATGGCAGCGCGATGGTCCTCGTTAGTATATCCGATTTTTGCTGGAGAACCAGGATTCGATTCATGCCGGGAATTTTTAAAATGTATAGTCATAATTAGATACTTTTCTTTTGACATCTCTCAAGGTGCACCCAGGGACATTGCGTGGCCCTTACAGTGTTGTCTTAAATTAAAACAACGTAAAACTTACCATTAAAGCTACCTAAAAGATTGTTGCATTTAACTTTGTGAAAATGAATGTTGCGGAACAGCGCCGGTTCTAGCAACTGAATATTAATATAAAAGGAATGGCGTCAGTTGAGATGCATGATTTTTAAAAAGAAATGCAGAAAGTATTAGGTTTATAAACCTGATTTTTTATTTTGTTTGAGGAAAACAAAATATATCTTCCAGGTAATGTATATCTTTTTGGTTGACCACACTATAGTACGCTGATAACATGTAACGTAACTGAACTGCTATGGCATCTATAATATTTCAACGACTTATTATGAGCTTACTCGGCGGCGTGTGCAGATCCTCTATCACCCATACCTTTTAACACCTTCAAAGCAGCAGTCCACTGGGACCCATTTCCCAGATAAACAATGAAATATGTCTATTTAAAATAAAATAAATTCTGTTCATTGTAATTTTAATATTCCAATAAGCTGAGTTCATTTCCTGTGCTTAAATAAGTGTTGCCTTCACGTTACCTTCAAAAATCAATAAATACGGCGTGAACTCAACTGTGCTGCCGTCTGTTGCGCTACTCGTAAACATTCTCAAGGTCCTGCCATTAGTGCTGCATACGATCAGCATTTAATTACACACAATTAACAAGGTAAGTTCTTTTTGTAAAAATTCTAAGTTTTGAAATTATAGTGCGGTCGGCTAAAAACAATTGTACGCAACTTTTCTATAGTGGTAATTAAGACAGTCGTAGAAACGTATGAAACTCGCATCTTAATTACTACAATTGTAGTTTTGTTGCATGATATACTATTAAGGACAAGTGAAGTATATCAAAAGTCCAAAATAATTAAGTGGTAATATTTCCAGTTGTTTGACTGAATATTAGTATAAAGCTCTCAATCAACTGTAATGTATATCAAAGGGGACAAGATCACTCACAGACACGATGATTTGAACCAAGTGCCTTGCGAATGGCAGACAAAGGCTTTACCCAAACGATTACTGGGAGGTTTTGTAGGGTATTAGCAGGCCTACCTATTCTGATACGCTATTCCGATTCAAAATACAGAGTAGAGAGGAATGGTATCATGTGTAGGGTGCTCTAAAAGTAGCTCCAACAGGTTATCTGTTACTTTATTTAATTAGTGTCCATACTAATTTCTATCGGATAAACAAATAAATTCATTGTGTTCAGATAAAGCATGCTACATTGAATCAAAATCCAGACGATGCTTAAAACGTATACTGGCGTGCATAAAATGTGGCCCATAATGGAATGTAGCTGTTTATATTAGTAGCCCACCACCTACCAGCGTGACCATCTCTGTTTTACGAGTATAATTCTTGCCATTCTATAATTCTAGGATTGGCAGGGTACTTTACCTCCCCCAAAGTATGGCCGAACTGCCAAAAGGTAACATTACAACCTAAATCTTATATTTTCATGCTACACTATCGTTTTCCTAATGCAGGTTTTCTTATTGTCGTTTAGTAGCGAGAACAATTTTAACCTTCGTCTCCATGTCGTTAATGAAAGCTCTCATACATGTAAATGTCATAGCTGAAGTTCACTTTAACCACACATGCAGATAATTCTTCATCCCTTCCTCTAGAAGACCGAATTATGTTGTATTGATTTAACCTGTCCTTGTGTACCAGTCGTAGCGAAACGCTTTCATAGAGGTGGTATCCTAACCACATCTCCATTTCACATTATAAGCATCGTTCATTGGTTAGTTTGTATGTCCCTGTATTGCTTTTCAGGCCAGTCATATAGAGAACCGATACCCGTTATCTGAAGGTGGGAACCTTACATGTTGTATTGATTTAACCTGTCCTTGTGTACCAGTCGTAGCGAAACGCTTTCATAGAGGTGGTATCCTAACCACATCTCCATTTCACATTATAAGCATCGTTCATTGGTTAGTTTGTATGTCCCTGTATTGCTTTTCAGGCCAGTCATATAGAGAATCGATACCCGTTATCTGAAGGTGGGAACCTTACATGTTGTATTGATTTAACCTGTCCTTGTGTACCAGTCGTAGCGAAACGCTTTCATAGAGGTGGTATCCTAACCACATCTCCATTTCACATTATAAGCATCGTTCATTGGTTAGTTTGTATGTCCCTGTATTGCTTTTCAGGCCAGTCATATAGAGAACCGATACCCGTTATCTGAAGGTGGGAACCTTACGAAGGGAAAAACACCATTGCGAACAATAGGAATGGGCCACCTTTTGTGCACGACAGTGTACATATTGCTTAAACGATAGATTGTAACCGTTACGCGCACTTCAGTGTAGATTTCTTAACGTTCCTAATGCTGTGTTGTTGAATCTAGGTAAACTACCAACAGGGGTCCAATTGGACTCCACAAGAATTTTAGGAAACATATCATAATTGTTATGATGAATGCTGAATATTTAATATTTCACTAACATGAAGTAATAAACAATACATAATATAATCTTAAGCTCTTCTCCCATTGTTTCATACAAAATCAACCAAACTGTTTGTTGTGCGACGTGATACTCCTGCAGGAGAGTTGGACAAACTGTACCAATCTTGGCAGCAAAATGATGATTATCATTATTACACACCTGGTTATCTGAATCATGTCATTGTTCATCTGTAACATCATCTTCTATTGCTTCTATTTCTAAACTGCTTCGTCTTCCGACCCATCTGAGAGAACATCTTGTTCATCTTCGTTGCCACTACATTGTGTTATACGCAAACCTTTCTCTGTATTATCGTCTTTATTCAAATCATATACCTCCCTTCTCCTCTTTGACATTTTAGTGATGAATTGTACAACTGTATGCACAACTAGTTGTTTGAAGACCAGGAACAGGACAGACAGACAGACAGACTATTTTTCGCGGCCTGAATGCAAATTTGAACTCAACATATAGGAAATATTGTGTTGAGAAATACTTTACAGCAATAGGCACGTAATAAACCACAATAATGAACTTATTTATTACCAACTTTGAAAAATGTTTATACAACACCAAAGGCTATGAGGGGTCTAAAGTGAACCCCAAAACCTATATTAATATTTAATGTTAATATCGCTCCTATATTTTGAAAGACTGTTTCATAATCACAAACTGTAATACATTTAAATCACATTAAATATTGGCATCCCCTAAGCACATATTTGTGTAATACACTTTATTAAAACATTAAGACTGGGGGATAGATGGACCCCGCCTAGTATTACGAAGAATAACGTAATTGTTCTTTAACATTACCTTACATTCATAAAACATTATTTCAGCAATAAAAGCAGAGACTCCGTCGTTTAGATGAAAACAATGCTACTGAAAAGTTTAATAATCACAAAAACAAGCAAATAAATCAATGAATAAGTAAAATATAAGAACCTTATTTATGTTTGTTTTAATTCAGCTTTAACTTATACCCATATTAGGTGAACGTTACTCCATATTATACGAACAATGACTCTTTAGTTTATATGAATGATCTGAATTATAAATGCCCTATGTGTTGTGCTTTATGATTGCACTTCACTTAAGGGTATACCAGACTCTGCTGTTGATTCTTTTTACAACGTGTGAGTCTGCATATGGTGTTTCAATTGACTTGCATGATGTCTGACAGCCGTGTAGAATAGCACCAGCACCTGTCATATCTAAACCCAGCAACACGCCAAAGGTAAATGAAACATTACAGCTGTTCCGGCGGATCATCGCTAATTATCAGCTCCGTTCCTAATACGTAAACTTCTGTCTTCCTTTTAGAAGTTCTATTACTAATACTAGGCTATGCTTTCTTTCAATAGAATTCTGTAGAAAATTAACTGCGGATTGTGTATTTAAACATAATTTACAATTATTAGTATTATTTAAATTAGAATTAAAATTAATCATTATTTACAAACGTGACCTCAAGAGTCCTAAAATATAATTGTAAATCTATATTTTTGTTAAAAAACTATAAACTAGTTATAGACTATATATCTATATAAAATTAAGTATAATAATTAGAAAAATCTTGTGTTACATTCACATGACCTGTATCCACTATCGTTTATTTTTATTCATGTAGTTTGTACAAACTATCCTTTACGAAAGCTCGTTTTTCTATCTACTTCATGTTAATCCAGGTAAGTCGTTGCATAAATATTTCATTACACACTTCCCTGTGGGTACAAGGGGGATAGACGAAACCAAATCGATAGGTAGATGTTTAGAATCGAGTCGCTTATGCTGGACTTGAAATTCCATTCTTTCCATGACATTGCGAGAAACATTAAAAATAATGGAGGTCTCGAAAATGACTCATACCACAGAAAAATTATTTGAAAAAATCTGCATTTGTTGTGGAGTATATTTTTGTCTATCTCTTAACGTTTACCAGTTGTAAATAGTTATACAATTTCCTCCGAATTAAGACTTCACAGGCTATTCCCAGAAAATTAAAAATACACAGTTTATTTGTCATGTTAATACCTTAAATATGTGGTACTTTGATCAAAATCGTTAGTCATTTTTGGGAAAATAAAAACTGTAGGAAAATATTACATGTAAAGGGTAGCTGGGGTGGGGAAATTGGAGAATTATCTTGAAAATCTCCGTGTCACATTTTTGGATGATCCTGAACTTAAATACCAAGTTTGGTGTTTATTCGAGTTTTCGTTTTGCAGTTCTGGTGTTCACAGGCGCCGGCGCGCGCGCGCGCACGCACACACACACACACACACACACACACAAACACACACACACCCACATTTTCCAAAAATGTCTTTTTTATTCAGGGCGCTTCAAAACAACTAACACCTATGCCGACCAGATACGTGGTAAGAAAGTAAACAGTTGTAAAGTCGCTAACAAAATTCTTCAGAATAAAAACAACTCAAACTGAAATACAGTAACTTAAAACATAACTGCTCGTAATAATTTATTAGTCGGCCACGATATGAGTGCGCGTGGAGGAGGGCGCCAGGTTTTTGTTGACAATGCCGAACGTCAACAAGGCTAGGGATCAGAGGGGAGTGAGGGGCAAGGCGATATGGGAATGTACATGTGCACTCCTCGTTAGTAAATGAAACTCACAACTACGATGTTTTCTTTACCTGACTGTCCTTACGATGGCGCAACTAGTTTTTCCGTAACTGTTGAGTTCCTCTTCCCACCGTACGTACTCATAATGTGCCCGACTAGTTCAGTCTCGTAGTACACCAAACATAGGTACATCGTGGTGCTATAACAATCAGTCTTTGTTTATAGTAATTTTGTTTCATGTAAACTTCGGAACAAGGGCATCTGCAAAACATTTCTGAAGGAGGGATAACGTGATCTTAAAAGCAGGTAACAAAAATGTACCAAGTCTGAAAAAAGAAAGGAACAATGGATAGCAAATTCTTTAGGGAAACACACTTGTATAGACCATTACATAGTTAATACTTGGCTTTCGTTTGTTGAATAACTAAAAGGTGCATTTTAACACAAGCGTACATTATTCAACATTCGAATCATTCATCATCCGATTTAATAAATTTTATTTGAAATAAGCAACTAGCATATTGTAAACTGTGGCAATAAGATACCCTATTTACCAATATGGCACATATAATGATGTTGTCCTTAAATGTCCTGCTGTACATAGTAGCTGTGAAGTTATACGCTGTCAAGTTTTATCCAAAGTGTTCCATTTTAAAGAATTTCACAAGCTAATTAAGTATTTTTTAATTTCTAAGTTGTTGATTTCAGCATAATATTTTTAGTTCAAAGTATCCATGCCCTTTGCACCCCTTTAATTGAACCTTATTTACTTTGTCCCTCCCCCCTTCTTACGGACGTCCATGCTTCAGAACGTTTTAAGCGGGTATTAGACGTAGCAGAATTCCCTCAGCCTTGGCGTATACACCATTACGGAGATGCGTGCCCGCCTAGTTGGATATCACACGCTGGAAAAGCGTGCGACGACATGTCTGGAGTCCTGTGTAATATCTCCAAACTGACGATTTAAGAAAATGTTCCAAGCAGTTTTTAGAGTAGTTTATTGGCATGTTTAGGGATCTTCCTTGTCTTCGGAAGATAAAATCCTAGGAATATAGCGATAGACCAGCAGGGAGAAGTCTTATGAACAGTTTGTAAACAAAATGAAGGAAATAGAGGGCGATACTGAACATTTTCAGAATGCCATGTTTCTAAAAACAAATGAAGTTTCTTTATATTTGACACCTACTTTCTAATGTTTTGCGAGGTGATAGCTATACAGTTTGTTCGATTTGCTCTAATAGATTGTTAATTATAATCCTTTAAAGATTTTGCGTTCACCCAAAAAGGAATTTGAGTAGAGAACATTTCCGGGCTATGATTTTTTACGATTTTAAATCGTCATTAACGCCTAAAGAATGTGAAGATTGGTTTAGAAATGCATTTGGAAAATAAGTCACATCTAAGGCAACAATTTTTAGTTTGTACTGCGAATTCAATAGAGATCGGTTTTTTTCTTAGTCATGAATTTCGTGAAGGATGTCTAAAAGCTGCTGTTATTGATGAAAATATTGCTGCTGTTCGAACAATGCTTGGAGAGGATTGAGGACATCTTATCAATTTATTCGGGCGACATTGGACATTCATATGAGTCAAATCCAAAACACTTTAGATCAACAGTTAGACGTGAGAAAACTTTGTTGTCGATGGATTCCACATAAACTGACTCCCGATCAAAAACAACAACCCATTGAGTGGTCCAGAGAAACTCTGGAAAAATTCCAAGGTGACACTTTAAATTTGGTGTGGAATATCATTAATGGTGTTAAATCTTGGATTTATTGTTGATCCTGAAAAGGAAAGCCAATCGGCTCAATGGGTCTTTCGAACTGAACCTAAGCCTACAAAAGTCCAACGAATTCGCAGTGCTGGTAAGAAGATGGTTGCTAGTGGTTTTTTTTTTCTAAAACGAGCCATATTGCTACTATAGCGTTAGAAGATAGCCGTACTGTTACTGTCGATTGGTACACAAATGTCCGTTTACCGCAAATTTGTTAAAAATTTCGTTAAAAAAGCCCAAAACGAAAAACAATCTTACATCATGACAACGCACCATGGTCAAGTACAGCAAAACTAACAATGAGTATCTGGATGCCCTAAAGGTCAGCACCATGTACCCTCCACCATACAGCCCTGACCTAGCACCTTGCGATTTCTTTTCGTTTCTAAAAGTTAAAGGTAAAATGCTGGAATCACTTTTTTGTCATCAGATGAAGCAGTGGAACATTATATAAACCTGATATCTGAAGTGTCTCAGGAAGAGTGGCATCGTTTCTTTAAGGAATGGTTTCATCGAATGTAAAAATGTATTCATATTAAAGGGGAATGTTTTGAAAAGCAACAACATTATTTAAATTTGTTAAAACTAATCCTTTTTGATTTTCTAAAAATACTCGGTGTCGCCCTTGTAGACCTGTAAACTAATAGGGAAACGGTGCAAAAAAGGATTACTCTTCCAGAAATAGTTGGAGAAGGTAATTAAAGAAAGTGAAGAATCTTGACGGTCAGGTAGCGGAGAGGAAGAAGTGTATAAACCACATGTTTTGTACTATGTATTGGTAAGCACTATTTAACTTACTCTCTTCATTTTCTTATTAACCTCTCCCTTAATATGCACACTCAAAGCAAAATCCAACAAAACATCACCCCATTCCATCTTTCACAACGAGCACACCGCGGAGACACTACTGAAAACTCAGCTTTCTTGGCGTTTTGCGTGCATGTGTAATAGGAAAGAGTCAATGCGCCTTTTATCCCGCGAAGCGTGTCTGCGTGTATATGGAGAGAATGCTGCTGTGTCTAATACCCGCTCTAGGTAATATATTGAGGTTGGTTTTGGCACTCCGCTTAAGCAGGTTTAAGCTTTGGTTTAAGCTTTGCAAGTTTCAGAATAGGGAAACTACGTTCGGCTTTACTGAACTGAACAACTCCACGGAATTGAAAGGTTTGTAATGCTTGCGCATGGGCAACCAGTGTATTCTAATCATTTGTTTATGGCGACGTGTTACTATAATACGTTTTTGTGGGATATCCAGCAGTATACAGTTAAAATGACCGAAAAATCAGAGTCAAAACCTACTGCGAACTTTACTCCTCAAGAAGTCAGCATTCTCCTAGAAGTTGTGATCCAGCATAAGCATGCAATAGAGTGCAATCAATCAGACAAATTGCTATGGAGTAAGAAAAACCAAACGTGGGGAAAAACTATGATGTGATGAGTGGATTAAAATGGTGTGAACAATTTTGGCAGCTCTGCATGCTGTAGATTTTGAGATGTTAGAAATATCTCCAGCTGCAATTAGTACCCTTCCACCTGAATATACCTCAATGTCAAGAGAAGCGATGCTTCTGAGTTAGAGAGCTTTGTTCCTGAAATATAAAGCAATACGTTAATGATGCAAGGTCAATGAATGCGACAAAGTAGGTATATGATACAAGTATTAACTATAGATTTAAAATTAATTTTAACTTACCAGTAGGATTTATGGTTGATTCTATCATAAAAATATGACGGTTTGGAATATTTGATTGTATTATGAAAAGTATTTCATATGCCAATTTTGGAAGATATTATCATATACAACAATATTTAATTATTTGCTCTCAGAAATGTCCAAATTTTAATTCGAATATGTAGCTCCAGGTTACCACGCTCATTAAAAGAAAACTATTTTGCGACATTCACTTTAATTTCACACACTTTTTTCTACTTTTTTTTCCACCATCCATTAAAAAATTCCAAATTGAAATTTCACCACAAGTACATTTTGAGGTGCAAAGAATAAAAAAAATGGAAAAATGTGTTTGTTTATGTGCGTCTAAAAGACATAACTCAAAAACGAAATGTGAATAAAATACCAAACTTGGTATTGAAGTTCAGCATCTTCCAAGAATGCACGAATATTTTCAACAAAATCTCCCCACCCCAAATTATCCTTTGCATGGGAAATCTTTCTTATTTTTGAGTTGCTAAAAAATGGCTTATTTTGATTAAAATCCATAATTCAAGGGATTTGTATGACTAATAAAATGCACATCTTAAATTTTCTATGAACAGCCTCTCAATTCTGAATGAATTTTGTGTAATTCTGAATAACTGCTAGTCCATAGGAGAAACTTTCTATACAGAAATGTTGATAGCGTTAAAACACACAATTATTGCAAAGTTATTATTTATTTTTATTTTTGCATCATCCATTTCCCAGATATTCATTGTTATTGATTGTATTATTCCAATATTTTATCATCCTTTTGTTTGTTTCTTGTGATGTCATACAAAGAGTAAGATTTCAAAGCCAGCTTAAACGAACTCCCTTTAAGGATTTGACTATCGCCGCAGGCTCCTGTTTCCGCTTTGTACATGCAACAAAATGTGTAATGAAAATATTGCTGGAAATGTCTATCTCAATGAAGTAGAAAAAAGAAGCTTATAAAGGATTATTGTATAACACAAAAATAAAAATAAACGATAGTGGGTGGAGAAAGTCATGTGAATATTACAGGTACATGAAGCCTTTTGTAATAAGTATTATTTAGTATAACGTAAAACTGCATTGGAATGAAATCTCAATATACTTTTGCATATTTTTATCTCTTGCTGCAAGCATTTGTTACTCTTATCTCAATTTTTGTAGATAGAAATTATAAAAATTATGAAAGAGAAATACGAAGCATCTATATTTTGATACCACTGTTGAAGTACAGGATTTTCGTTTTAAAGGTCGATTTAAGATCACTCGAAACTTCTGGGTGAAATTTATCAGGCTTCATAACATTTTTGACAAAGAATAGGAGGACAAGTACATATATTTTCTCATCCGGCTTCCAGTAACACACTGTATTATTATCATTGTTCCAGAGTAATATAATTGTTTTCACACGTTGCTTTCATTTTTGACATAAGGTTATAGTTTTGACATAAAGAAATAAAGGGTATTTCTACTGCTATATTTTTCCTTTTAAAGAAAGATGAAGTATGGGTACTAGTTGACATTTTGATAAAGAATAGCGTATTGCATTCCTGTTTGATATTGATGTTACAATAATACCGCAATAAGGAGAGAGTTAAACATATCTCATTTTGAAATATATGTTAGCTTCTGTCATACCATTAACTTTACCGTGCTTTTAGTATTTGCTCATAGATCCTCCGGTAAGTCACGCCCATTTGGTCTGCACAAGGGCCGCACCTCACGCCGGGAGGCTCTGCCGGACGACATATCCGGTATCTGAAAAAGCTGTTCGGAATGTGCGAATATGCATCTAAACACATGTAACCTGTATTACTTAAGGTTTGAGGCTTACATCATGGGTTGCTTCAAAGATTCAAACTATTTCTTTTTTATTTTCTATACCATATACCTGTGACCGGGGAAGTGCTGCATTCCACTCAAAAACTTGATATCAGGAATTTGCTGGAAATACACATTTTGATGTTTCCGGAATTCAAAGTCGAAAAGACTTTTTAATAAACCCTTCAACGCACATTTTAACGAAAGCGGAAATTCAGATAAACACAAAAATTTTTGCTGTCGAGCATATGAAAACCTGCTGATGCTTTTGGGTTCCTATAGTGTTTTTCTTTGTGTAATTTTGGCAGAATCTCTTTATCATGTGTTCTATACCATCCCGGGTGAGCCAACCACTTATTGGTTTGAGTTCAAGTCCAACACACACGCATTATCCTATGAACAAAATCCTAGGTGAGCGGCGAAAGGGGAGGAGTACGGAAAATTTTCACCTGAGTGGCTGGAAGACATACTTCGCAACGACGGTCCATATAAGACCCTGGATGAGTCCATCTCGTATTGGTTTGATGCCAAAAGTTTGGCACTCAGAAAACCTATGAACATAGGTCAATTTCAGTCCAAGAGCGAAGGAAATGGGGAGTAAGACAAATATGATGCTATTACCATTTAAGGGGTAGCTGGGAGTGGCAAAGGCGGCTTAGCATTTCCTTACCAACGTAAACCACTGCGCATTATATTAGCATGATTCCATGCACTGGACTGTACTTAACACAATGCATTGGTAAATGGCAAACAGACATTTTTTATTTTTATTTTATTCTTATGCTCAAGCTCATTTTTCTCACTTCTTTATTTTTCAGCATTTTGAAAATTCAAACTACTGTATGTACCACAGTTTTTCATTCGCATGCCCTAGGTTTACAACAGAGCTTCAGGTTAAGGCGTTGTGTATTTGTTAAAAACTATTAAGTAACCCATTTGAAATTAAATCTTTTCAAAAGTTAATATACATATCATTGAAGCACTCTATAAGATATGCACAGAAGAATTTTGTTGTAGTGCATAGCTATTTTCATATTGGTGCTCTAAGTTTAGAATAACATTTTGGAACGTTATGATACACCATTTGTACAAACAGCATAACAAAAGTGATTAATCACAAATGAAAAGTAACATCTGAACTTTAATAAGCTTTACACATAGCTAATTAAAATGTAAACATTTCCAGTTAATTGAAGCACAGCTGTGGGTTTTAATTTTTTCACAAATAATGCGTTCTTAAATTATGCACCTTTCAAAGATGCAAGGCAAGGATATTCACGAAATGCCACCTTCCCAAGTAACCCTTTACAGGAATAAAAAATGTATTTTTCTTCGTATTTTTAAAAATAACGTTTGACGATTTTAATTAAAACACCATATGTTTGAATAAAATCTCCCCGTTTATTTTCTATAAAGCGCCTGTTTAACAATTAGACATAAACCAGAATTTGTTGCAGAAAATACTTAGAAGTTCTCTAAAAAGTGCAGTTTGAGGCAAATTACTTTCTGTGACATTAACTGTTTCCGAAGTATTCTTTGTATGATTAAAGTTTTACTGGACGGAGGTTTGACGTGATATAACATGTTAAACATATGTGATTTTACTTCTCATTGTCTGTTTCCTTTGCATGAACCGATATTTATTTTAAAAAATTGGACCAGATCTAAACAGTTCTGTGCTGTTTCCAATAATATTGTAATAAGAATAGTGGAATCATTTTACATGCACTAATACATAGAATTTGAAAGGGTAAAGAGTTTTATGAATGTAACATACAAGGCTTTCTTCTTCCTCTTCCAAATGTTCAAACCCCTGTTTCTGGATATGTGCAGTTTTTCATTTATGTTATTTTTGAGTTTCCAGTGCAAATTAAGTAACGACAAACCTATTTTCTTTACATTATTTTCTTATATTACTGAGGAAAAAAAATATATACAGGTTGTTTCAGAAATACTTTTACAAACTTCGGTTATGGGTTCATTACACCACAAGAAGAAAAAAAAGTTCATATAAACACATGTCCAATAATCCTTTGTTTTCTCGTTAGGAGGTGTTCAACACAGTGGTGCACTTATAACACACAAAACTCATAATAAATGCTCGAAATGTCCTCCTCTTGCTTCTATGCATGCCTGTACTCGTCGAATCATGGAATGTCGCACCCTGTCAAAACTTCCGGGATGGTGTCGAATGGTTTCGCAGGCTTCCATGACGCGTCGATGAAGCGTTTCTGCATCCGGGATGGCTGCTCCATAAACCAATGATTTAAGATGCCCCCAGAGGTAAAAATCCACAGGATTGAGGTAGGGAGAATGTGCAGGCCATGGAACTGGTCCTCCTCTGCCTATCAATCGGTCATGGTAGATACCAGTCAGTGCATCTCGAAAAATGCGACTAAAATGTGCCGGAGCCCCATCATGCATAAACCACATGTTTTTTTCTTATTTTCAGGGGCACATCTTCGTGAAGTAATTCGGGAAGAGTGTGCTGGATAAAGTCCCTGAAGACAGCACCAGTAAGACTGGTGAAACGTATGGACCTACCAGACAGTCACCTACAATGCCAGCCCACACATTCCGACTAAACTGTTGCTGATATCTAGCCTGAAGTACAGCATGAGGATTACGATCTGCGCATACGTGTACGTTGTGGAAATTAGTAACTCCATCTCTCCCAAACGTCGCCTCGTCTGTAAACAAAACTGACGAGACAAACAATAGATTGGCTGTTTGTGCTACAAACCATCGGCAAAAGTTATCCCGTGGTGGATAATGGGCAGGCAAAAGGTCCTGCGCACGTTGAATATGATATGGATACAGGAGCTGCTCGTGAAGTACCCTCCATTCTGTCATGCGTGATGTACCAGATGCCACAGCCAATTGTCTTGTACTGATACCTGGATTGTCTTCGACACACTTTAACATCTGTTCTTCACGTTCCGGCGTACGAACAACTCTTGGTCTTCCTCGATCAATAGTCCGTAGCGCAACGGTTCCTGTGTCAGCAAGGCGACGATAAACAGCGACAAAGGTTGGATGATTCGGTTGTCTTCGGTCTGGAAACTCCATCTGATAGAGTCGTGCAGCCTCGCGTCCATTACCATTCGCGCGACCATACATAAAAATCATCTCTGCCTGTTAACGAAATGAATATCCAGCCATGGTGGAACGAAACACGTGCAGTTAACTCACTACATGTACACAATTGAAACGTTGAAGACAGACTAATGACAAACGTAAACAAGCCTCCATGGCAACACTTCGCCATCTACCGTATGTAGTACAATGGGTCAACGCCTTCTATGAATGCATAGAGAAATGAAGTTTTGAGGTTGGATCCCGAAGGCCGTTGAACTCACACTTTCATTGTGACAGGAATAACGCGAAAACCAAGGATTATGGGACATATGTTCATATGAACTTTTTTCCTTTTTTTGGCGTGAGGACCCCATACCCGAAGTTTGTAAAAGTATTCCTGAAACACCTGTATATATGTATATTGTATATATATTGTATATATTGTAATATATAAGGTTGCTAAAGGTTGCTTTAAATTTTTAAGGAATACAAGTATATTTCCATTTATTTTCGTTACCAATTATATAAAAACTTATTTGTTTGAAGTTATGATCTAACAAGGAACAGAGCAAATAGCTATTTAGCCTTGGGGTTGAAATACCTTTCCAGAATAGTATCTAGGCCCTGCAGTTTCATTGGTGAATATAAAAAAGCACTTTATTGCTTTGAAGCCCATTTTTTTAGTAGGTTTGTAAATACGGAGTAATCTAATCTAAATGTGCAATCAATATTGCTATTAAACATAAACAAATACGAATTTCAGGGTGTGACAGAATATACCACTTAAATTCACACCACATTAAATTAACTTATTTATAGTGGTTAAAAAGCAACATATTAAGGTTGGAATTCACCTCCCTGAAAAAAGTCTACATTTTATCTTGACTTTTTTCACTAAATGTGTCTGATAAAAGATAATGTTAGTTTAAGTGACTTGTAAAAGGAAAAATTCAAAATATTTTCGAAAGTAATTAAAACATTTGGAAAAAATGAGTCTCACTCTTTAAGACATTGTTACACTCATGAGAATAGTCCAATCTCAAACATTTTTGCAACAATAGTTTATCTAATCTTAAGTAATGAACCTCAAATATTCTGGATAAATTGATTTTGAAAACTATTACAACAAACTAAATTTAAAATTACTACTAATTCATTTATTATGACTAGAAAATTTGGAATTTTGGTCATGATTACTTTACGAGTAACTTTCGCTGCCAACTGTAATGCTCGACATGGGTAGCTGAGAACGTAGAGGCACCGACTGGCAAACGGGAGGTCTACGGTTCAAATCCCACCAGGACCGTCTTATCTGACAGTTTTTTTTTAGGTTTTCCTCAATCCTCATAACTGTCAAATGCCGGGGAGATGCCCTAAACTTAGGCCTGAAAGGTTTCCTTCCCAAATTTGCTTCCCAATTATAATTTCATTTCATGCATCATCAGTGTCCACCGCTGTATGTAGTAAGAGCGGGCGTTAAACACTATAAATATATAATATACGGTATACTTTGCTACGCATCTCTGGAAACTTGTATTCGGTGAGCACCTATCAGATGAATTTAACATAAAAACAAGTCAAAAACACCTATATCAGAAAATGTGTACTACACAATCAGGTTAAATAGAAGACACTGAAATAATATTTCCATTCGGGCGTGATTTATGCCGCGTAATATATTGTATATACAACATTTAATACACACATTGTGTCACTTCATTAATACGGATGGACCTTATAATACAAGCTTAAAGTGTGATAAAAGTTAATGACATATAAGCAAATTTTGGAAGTGGTAATAAATAACTGGCCCAACATAAAGCTGGATTAGATATATTTAAAACCTGGAGGGGAACAGGGTAAAACATTGCTAAGTGGTATCATTACGCTTATTCGGAGTTACGAAATGCCTGCGCAAGTTCAAATCAGACATCATTGCAAATGAAGTTCCCCCTCCTCCCTTCTTTGCTGCTTTGGGCTTGAGATTGGATATTTCAGTATAAAATAATATATGACAGAGGTAGGTTTTTACCGGTATAGATTTTTAAGTTACGTCAGCAAGTATTGAGGTGATTTCCTGACTTAATTGGAGAAAGAGTTAACGTTAAATATATTCATTACCCTACGCCACCAATTACAGGGTTATTCAAAAAGAAAGAACAGACTTTAAATATTTATTTCCAATGAATGACAATAAATGGCGACACATGCGATACATCAATGAATAGAGGAAAGTTCAAAATTTCATTTTATGTGTTCAAAATGAGCACCATTTGTTATCCGAGGACGACTAGTGCTTTTCTTTTGCATACGCAACCATTTTCTACGAATTTATTGTATCAACTGTAATTTTTTTATGACGAGGTGGCTCTTTGTTGAACTTACAACGGAATGCACGCTGCAATGAAACAATATATTTACTTTTTGCATACTGCAGCACACAAAAGGACTTTTCCTACGGCGGCGCCATTTTCTCGTAAACAAACCCAGCGCCCCTGTAGGCAGTGAATGGAACTAATATTTGGGTCTTAAAACTTTGAAATTTCCTCTCTTCAGTGATGTGTCTTATGTGTCGCTATCTATTGCCGTTCATTAAAAATGAATATTTAAAATCTGTTCCTTCTTTTTGAATAACATTGTATAGTAGCTTAATTGATAATTGAATTATAATAATTAGTATTTGAATAAACTTCTTAAAACTCCTTGAGAATATATGATGAGCGCAGGCAGTTCAAATTTTCCAATTGGGGCAATGCATATAAAATCTATTCAGCAAAGGTAAAATTACAAAACTATCGACAGAATTTAAATACTAAAGCTTTACGTCAAGGATGCTGTTAACTCTAAATTTATTCAAAATATATTTAGTGGAAGTATTGAAGGTCTGAAAAATATGTAGAGAAATAAATGTTAAGAACAGATTTACTTACTGTTTGCAACTTGCTGATGACCAAATTATGTTAGCAGAAGGTTATAATAATTTGGAGTATATGGGCAGAAAGCATATTTATGAATGGGAGAAGCCTGGACTTAAGTTTGATTGGAAACTCTAATTATATGCTATAGGAGGAGAAAAACAAAATTTCGTGATTTAAAATAAAGGGGTTATTACACATACATATATATACAAATACTTAGGAACCATAATTACTAATGATGGAAGAAATGTTAAAGGAATTAAAGAACATTTAAAGAAAGAAAAATATCCAATATCAACATTGAATGCTATATTATGGGATAAAAATATCATACACGAAGCCAAACAGAAAATTTATAAATTAATTATAAGAAGTACTCCTTTATACGGATAAGAAATGTGGGATATGAAAAATATTTTCAAAAATAAATTTTAGCAAAGGAAAAGAGAATTGAAGGTCAGCCAGAGTTCCAAGAGGAGAAAGAGTAAGAAATGAAATAATTAGACAGACCATGGGCCTAAAAACTAATATTGTGGAAGATATATCAACAAGACAACTAACATTGTATGGACATGTGATGAGAATACGTGAAGAACGATTACCAAGGTTGGTAGTGGATTCCAGCAAGAAGAATAAAAAGAGGAAAACCAATGACAACATGGAAAAAGGCTATTATGGAAGCGATTGAGAGAAGACAATTAAGAGAAGGACAATGGTGGACACGAGGAGAATGATTTTTATGCACTGAAAAAATTTATAAATGACTTGAAAAGATGTGAATAACATTGTATATTGGCTGAGTGGGTAAACAACAAACCTCTTCGGCTCAGGTGTTATAAAATTAAAATTGAAGAAGCTATCTTTATATCAACTTGCTTTCAGATCAACAACAATGTTTTGCTTTATAATGCAAATGTAACTCTGATATTTGGTAAAATATGACAATTTTCAATTTGTTGTATTATTATTATTATTATTATTATTATTATTATTATTATTATTATTGTTATTGTTATAACGTGTACTTTCATGCTATACAGTAATGGTTTTTATATCAAAAAACAATTTTAAAGCCATAAATGACTATTTAATCTGTCGTGTACGATTTCAGTAAAGCGCCGTTTTTCTCAATTCCTTTATTTCAGGATTTCCTATTCAAAATACTCCTTGGACCACAGTTTATAACTTACTAACTTGAAATTTTCAGGAGATATTAAAAAATTACGAATTTGAACATTTTTGGACACAAGTTGAAAGCATTTGTTTATATGAAAGTAATTATTTTCCATAACTCACTTTGAAAAAAGTGGAAAAATTCAATAACGTGCACGTTTTTTTAAAACTAATGAAAACTAAGATATGCCTTGCACAAGAATTTGTTTAGTTTATCTAGTAAGGTCAACTGAAAAATTTGGGAGTGATACGATAAACTGTAGGGTCCAAGGAGCATCACATATTTCGGTGTCACAAAGTGATTAATTACGAATAAAAAATGTACATCTTAACAACAATTTGCCACATCTCGTTAAAATGTATTGTGCACTAATGTTCTATATTTTGAGTATATGGTGAAACGTTATAGCAATCAGAAAAAAACTGAAGATTTTTGGATTTTCACACATACATTGGCTTAAGTTTTCTTCATTGATGCAATATGTAATAAATAATAACAAAAATAAGTATGTTACAAGAAGCTTAGCTGCAGAAAATATATTTTGTTTGTCTTTTTACTGATTGCAAAGACACAAAAAACCAGAGTGATCCACTTGGCTTTTTTTACTACTGTACTGTTTCTAAGTTGAACTTTTAAGGGCCCATTACCCAAATTCTAGTTGTTAAGGGGAGTTTAAAAGTCCTATCCCACCAATGTTAAAATCTGTTAAGTTAATGACCCATTATCCTAGAAGTTATTTAAGGTATGAGAATGAAAATTTTACAGGGTGTAATGCGTGCCTTCCAAGTCTATTGATCTACTGTTATACAATAAGTTTGTTTATTAAGGAAGATAGAATTCTTCATTAATTATACCACATTTTGATCAAAATTTATCAGATATTATTATTTTAACAATAATCAATCATGTTATAACATCACAGTATATCCACAACTGCAATTACAGGGTTTTCTTATCATCTTAAAATTCAATTTAGCTACCTTCAAAAGTTTCTGATAAAACAGTTCAATTAGATACACTAGAAAATGTCGTTCACAGATAAAGTTGTTCAAAGCAAAAATGTAGAAAACAAACTCTGATATATTTATAAAAAGAAACCACGTAGCTTGTTGACATAGATGCTGTCATACTTAACAGTAGTACCAATTTGTAGGGAAAAGCTTCCCCTAAAAGGTGCGTAACGTCCACCTCTCTACTCCAAAGTGCGTGGGAGTAACGATTTTTTCTTTTAGTTGATGGAGAATACACGTACAGAATGGCACTACAGTATCATTTTGAAAAATATATTTAAAGTATGAGTATTATGCTGACAGAGATAATATATATTCAAATTAAAAAGGAAAATCCAATTTATAAGACTGCATAAAAACTAAGAACGTCATTTTTGTCAACTTTCGCCATTTAGTCTTCCCTTAAACGCGAATGCTCATGAAGTCAATTTCCGAATGCCAATGACTTATTTTGTTGCAGCCAGATCGGCATGTGTATCTTTTCACCCCAACTGTGCGAAATTAATTGAGGTGGTAAAATATTTGGTTCCGTGAGACTCCAAGGAAGGTCAGCCCTGCTATAGACTCACATGTTTAATGTGTCGATGCTGGTCACGAAGCACAATTAAACGCTCAAGTCAGGTATACGTAGGTGTGTGTGTGTGTGTGTGTGTGTGTGTGTGTGTGTGTGTGTGTGAGGTGGTCGGTTCGGTTGGGCCGGTTCCTAGCCATGAGATACAAGAACGGATGGACAGAGTGGGAAATGTAGGAGGGGGCGAGGCTAAAGGTAGAGGGGGCAGTCACTTGTGCCCGGAAGCATGCAGATTGTTGTCTTTCATTAAGAAGTCATTGTTCTAGCCCACCTGAGCGATACCTGTGTGGGTGGCCTAGTGTTGTTTTCAACTTGGGCGCTTATGACATTGACCATGGAATTCTTGGACTCAATACGTCCTTGTTAAACTCTTCAACCCTCTTATTCTGGGCTCTATTTCAGAAAGATTTAATAAATAACTCTAGTATTTTGCTATTGTATATTAGTATATTTACCAAACTTAAAACACTTTCTGTTTTTTTCGTATAAGTTTTATTGCTTCATAAAATGTTTATTTTCCCTACTACTTATCTTATAGTAAGTACTGTATTCCAAACAAAAAGTCGATACCGAGATTTCACCGCAAATAAAAATTTTGAATATACGTTCCCTGAATAAAAGAAAAACATTAGTGGGGATACAAATTATTCTCACGAAAGCTTTTACCGAGCGTGATGGCTCAGGCGTAAGTCCGTAGTACGCATTCGGGAGGTCCCGGGTTCGAATCCTGCGACCGCCCACTCTGACCATGAGGTTTTCCGTGGTTTTACCCTGGTCGCCAAGGTGAATGGTGGTGTATTCTACCACGACTTCTGCTTTCCTCCATTTCCTTTCATTGCATCTGCCTTTCATGTTTCAGATGTGCTTTCAGGTCCTGCGGTGCTGACGGTGTCGGGCACATGGCATGGATGCATGCACGTTGGAAAGATTTCTCCCCTTGAACGCCAGAGTGAGCTGTCCTGCCCCTTTAGGGTCGCTGCGTTGCCCTCTTGGGATTTATCGCCACTCACTGGTGCGTGGATGTTCAAACTGGAAATGTTAGGGACTTCTGCGCGTCTCCGTGGGCCTGTCTGCCTGTGGAACTGGCACCTCCTGCGGCTCCTTCAGCTCATCCCTACCTCCCGGGGAGTGTAGCCACAATCGATCAAACTGGTAGCAGCGCGCGATGTGTCCCTCTCCGCTGAACATGTCACCCTACATCCTCCTACGAAAGGTTTTCCTATCGACTTCATTTTAATGAAGATAAACCTTTCCGGAAATAGCTGTGTTACACATTTCGTTACAGATAGAAAGGGAAAAGCGATAGTCAAACGTTTTAGAACTCGAGGCTATATGCTGGCCTTAAAATTCCATACTCTTTCCATGACATCGCAAGAAATAACTAAACATAGACAGACAGGACTAAAAGAAAAAGTCCCGAAAATGGCGATGAAAAAGAAAACTTATTTCGTTGTGTGTTTTAGAGAGCACAAATTTTATGTCGAATACCTTTTTTACTTTCTTTTCTTTATGTGGAGTTAACCGTTTTCGAGATATTTTTGTTATTGGTTTGGATTTTCAAATACTTAATATTTTTCTCAACTGGGAAGTCGCTATTCGTTTTTTTTTTCGCTGTCATGGAAAGAGCTCGGAAGTTCAAAGCCATCACATAGCGACACACTCTTTAAAAATCTATCCCGTTAACTACTATATCGTACAATGATACACATCTTGTTAATGGGAATTGAAATTTATCTGAATTAACAAGAAGTATTTAGAATAATACTATGTTGTAAGAATATTTGCAGAAGAGTGAGTAGAGAAAGTCATGTGAAGGTAACGCATCAGATTTTTACTCTAGTAGGCTATCGAATGAAAATACCATTAAGCATCTTAGGAGGTCATAATTATTGTTAAATTGGTAAAATGGCTGACAAGAACAATAAATCTTTAAAATAAATAAGCTTCCTGCAAACAATTCTAGTAATCAAGGAAATCTTGTTTGGAAAACATTCTGCTTCTTTAACAAGAAACAATAAAAAGGAAAAATGAGCGGTAATAAATCAGTTTGCTGTTTCTGCAGAGCTTATAACCAATGATAAGCCATACACTTATGTCAAAGAAGTTATTTGAGGAAATGCTAGAAAGAAGAAAATAATAAGTGTAATTTATCTTCATTTATAAATAAATTCTGATATTTTAATTGTGTTCTAAACCGTCTTCCTAAACTATTTTCAGTCGCATTTTTCAATTTACAATAGTCTTGGTGCAAAAGACACATTTATTTCGAACTATAGGTTAAATACGATTACTCTGACGATTACTCTATTACTGCGAAATACATTATTTATTTATTTATTTATTTAAAAAGACAATATCTGTCATTTGACTCACTTGAAGTAAGTAATTTGCACTTAAAAGTTAAGTGTTGTGAACATTATTAAATTATTTTACCCAGCAATAGTTTAGTAAAACATCTTAGCATTGAACTTAAGTAACATTACTAGTAAAATACATGAAGCAGTTGTGTGTTTAAACTAGTAAGAAACTACAGTAAAAGACAGTTTCTCCTAGTAATTACTACAGTTATTATTTTTACTTAGGTAATAAAATTATATAATACATATATCTAATGTATGCTATAGTAGAAATAGACTTACTAGAGTAATTTTCTTTTAACTTGAATGGTTATGTGAAACACATTCTAGCAATCTATTTTAGTAATTCCAAAGATTTCCTTAGTATGCATTAGAATAAACGTTTATCAAACAGGTTCCTGAAGTCCAAACTATAGTACACAATTTATATATGAACTTCTTATTTAAATATCTTCACTAAATATTAATCATTGAAGGTAAACGCGCGAAAACTGGATATTTTAAAACAAAAGTTGAGTTTTGCGAAACTGTTTAAAATATTTGGAACTGATATGACAATTTTAATTTCAAACTATGGTGTTAATAAGTACTTAAACTGTTCTCTTATGACGTTATAGTTCATTTAATTCAATAAGTATGCTTTAATTAATTATCATTATTAATATTGCGTATCAGATTGAATGAATATGGATTTGTATAATAACAATATGGGAATTTGTGTACTAAAATATTTTAAATTAACTCAGACATAGAAATGTATTATTACCAGTAAATACAACACTTACATATATGCCTACATCATAAATACATTAATAATAATAATAATAATAATTCACATTTAATGAAACAATCTAACCATAATCAGAGATATCGAAATGAATGTCATCATCATCTGCACTATTTTCACCATTACCTTATGATGGGCCAGATAGATTGTTATAATACTGGTGATATACTGTTGGCACATAATTTAATAGCTCCAGCAAATCTTTCAGTTTGGTCGCAGCTATTAGGCTGCGCAGCCATATTAATTCGGCACGTAACAATTAGACGAGAGGGCCTACCTGCAATATGTTTGTGCCTTGAGACACTCAAATACTTCATCAGAATACGAGTATTTGAAGAAAAAGAGGAATGCTCTTCTTCTTCTACCTTATAATACACCACTTTAATGATCAATGCTTTGGTTTTGAAAATGACAGGTATTTGTCGTTATTTTGTCCAAGAAAGTCTTTGTTGTTATAAACATATTCCTGATCATATTAATTACAACAAAAAGATCTCTTACTCGCGATTTTCTAACAGTGGTTGGGCACAGATGTTGGCTACAATGTTTTGGTTCGTTTTTCAGGGGGTTAGACCATTTTTGCTCTCTGGAAAAGTATCTTAGCTTACATGCAAAAACTTTGCAGTGAAATATTTTATCACCAGGTGGTGCTTAACGCCAAAACATAGATACTCACCACTATGTTCCACAGAAGGTAGCAGAAATCAGTTCATTTGCAATTTTGAGGGTTAGGCCATTTTTGCGCACGCCTTCAATTGTTCCTTCAAACAGTCTGTTTACAGACTAAAGGTTGGAAAGTTGACACAGGTCAACCATTGATGGGCTGAATGGGAACCGCGGATCTTCGGTTTATCGAGCCGACGCACTATCATTGTGTCGCCGAGACGTTATCCCGTCCACGTCCAGAAAATTATAAGTACATAATTGTAGTCGCCTTCAAGTACGGCATCTCAAAGTAACTGAGATCACCTTGGAGGTCGCACAGGATAACGTCACGGTCGCATAATGGTCCGTAAACGGAATATCCGTATGCAGTCATGGCTGTAACTGCTTTTTCCAACTTAAATTTAGCTTTCCTCTTTACTGGAGATTTGGGAAAAACCAAACCTTCAATATTTAGCATCCTACTAAACCCAAGCTAAAACCACGAACCTGCATAATTTGTCTATTCTTATCAAATTCATTTTTGCGTATACATCTTGATTAGCTATGTAACGTCAAAACAGAAAATGTGTAATTCAAACCTAAATGGTTGAAAATCTGTATTAATTTCAATTCCCACTTGCGTCAAACTTGCATAGTTCTCTGTAACGTCTCTTCTGCTGTAAAATCAGTGACTGATTCTTGATGATATCATCCGTACAAATTCTCTTCACTCAGGGAAAATGGATGGAGACTGTCTTTTGGTTATTTCTGTTTCAAAACAATTGCCCCGATTATTCGCCTTGCAATGAAAATCCACAAAACTCAAAATCTATTATGTTGAGAGGCTTCATGAATAGGGCGTGAATTTTGAGAAAAATAGTACCAAGAATTTAAAGTGTTTGCATTAAACTGAGGCCACGACTTGTACAAAAAGAGCGCAATCTGCGGCTCCTTCACAGATGAAAGAAACCTCACAATAGGGTACATTAACTTCAGGATCACCTGGGAGAAAACAATGTATCCTAGTAAAGTTGTATTCAATATTATATACGTTTGTGCGTTGAGAACACTGATGCATCAATGCTGAGTCAGGGAGTACTTCTGTTAGTGTACATGCAAGTTCACCATGGTTATTACTTTTTGTTTTGTTAAAACTGTATATATTCGCTCAAATTTATGCAATATTGTGACCGCTGCTCTAAAAGGAGTAACTGCTAAGCAAATTTCTGAAAATCCCCAAATGTATAGTACGTAAGTAAACTCCAATAGAGTTAAAAGTCACTGTTTAACCACATTTGCGGTGAGCAGGGAACATTTTCACAAAGCGCATAACAACCGAGATATACAACACCGGGAAAGCGGTCACTGTTCATAACTAAAGCTTGATGCTATGTATAGGAACCAGAATTTTAAGGCGGTTATTTAAGGCAAAAGGTTCTTAAGGTTGCTAATTTAAAGAAGCTAATGTAACAGCTATAACAGGCGGTGTTGACCTACAGTAAAGCTATACGTACAATGCATGTAAAAACAACGCAGTTCCATGGACAAAAACAAAACACGATTAAATGGGTTAATAGGACTAGAAGATACATGACAAATATGCGGCTTATAAAGTCAGTGAATCTTTACTAAATATTATTCAGTGCTATAAAATGTTGTCTGAAATGTACCATGGTTTTAAATCCTGAAAATGTTATGTATAACATTTATTGCCAAAATATATTGAATATTGAGTACTGTCACTCAAATTCAATGGAGTAGTAACCATAAAAAATACACTACTGTCTAGCCTGCAACTCAGAATAATTTTGTATATAGTTTCCTTGAAATTTATTTATTTATTAAGGCAATATCAATAACAACTGCCCGTATTTACGGGCTGGAATGAAAAACAGAGTAAAACACGCCAATTACAAATGAATTCTCTACATAAGAAACATTAATAAAATTGAAACTTTACTATAAAGAATAACAATGTAATGTTCACAGTTCAAATTTTTTCTTCACTTAATATGATAGTCAAAAGGAAAACTAAGAGGTGCAAAAGAACTGTTAAACTTAATATCAGAAAATTTATATGTAGTAAGTAATTTATAGCAACGGCATATAAACTGTAAAATGCTAAAATGATTATTATAGATATTATTTCGAAGAAGCGCAATTGAACCTTTATTGCGCATATAAAATTTATTTTATTCTGTCCTTCAACTTTTTCCAGGTGTTAAAAAGTGTAGAGGTATGGTGCCCGAGCTTCGACCATCAGGCCGATTACTTCGATGTTATTGAGATCATAGCTGAAAAGATTGTGTTCACGACAGAGATAAAATTTACAATTGATAAACCGATGTACTAAGAAAAACCAGTTTATCTTCTAAGAGGATTTGAGGAATATCATTGAGCATTTGCCTATGGAAATAAAGGATATAACAGGCTGTAGCTTAATAAACAGGGAATGGCATAAAAATCATGTTAATAACCTGAGAATAGTTGGCGAGCTGTTAACAGCAGGAGAGATAATAGCTACTTTAGGGGTTTTCAATTTAGCATTTTATTCCGCTCATGACAGTGAAATATTAATATAAATGTTCTGGCCATATGGGTATTAATAAGTTACCGAAAACAATATCAATTTAATCTAAAAAAAACAGTGGCAGCAATAGTTGATGTTTATTGGTCCAGAAGTTGGCAGTTAGGCATATCGGTCACTAACAAGATAGAACCTAGTTAATTGAAAAAGCTGACGATCAGCAGAAAAGTTAAGGAGTAGGTGATATGTAGGGTATTACACAGCGCCACTGCAAAGGAAGCGTAATTAAAATTCCGTTGTAGCAAAAACATTTGGCGTGCCTAATTAAGTACAATCGATAAAAACGCTTGTATACTGTACGGCAATTAATTGCAACTATAAATTCAAGAAAGGAATTATTTTACATCTATTCGGGTAGCACGTACTTCGAGGAAAAAAAAACATATCTGAGTGTATTAGGAACTTGTTTTATACTTAATAAAGAACAACTTTGGTGAAGAATTGTTACTAGAAAAATACAGGAGTGGTACACAGCAGAAGGAAGCAGAATAGAGTGCATAAGATTAGCGGATGACATAGCACTGCTATTGGAAGATAAACGTTCTAGTGGAGATAACTGCAAAGGTTGAAACATTTGGAATGAAGATAATGCAGAAAATATAAGACCATTGTTTTCAAAGAAAAGCACATGTGCAAATTTAAGATTAGGAAGTGGAGGATACGGACAGCT
Organism: Deroplatys truncata; assembly: GCA_030765065.1. Lineage (NCBI taxonomy): Eukaryota > Metazoa > Arthropoda > Insecta > Mantodea > Mantidae > Deroplatys > Deroplatys truncata. The sequence continues at coordinate 179,659,494 of CM060990.1, read as the reverse complement.
TGAAATACTTAGGATGTAATCTTTAGACACCCCCAGCAAAAGAAAACCAACTTTCGAAGCGTATATCAAAGTTCCGCTCGCTCCACGTTATATTCACACTTGCACCTCTGCACGCCAGCCTTTAGCTTCACTCTGGCAACAGCCACGGTAAGCTCTGAGCGCGCTGATAGCCGAGCGCTCTTAAGCGGGTATCTAGCAATAAAAGCCACCGGATGTTCGAGTTCCACCCGTGATTATTTTAATTCTTCTTTAGATTTTATGGTAATCGGGACTTTAAATTTGCCCAAAAAGACTAATTATTATTGAATTCCAGATATTTGTGAGTAAGTACACTTGTGACCAGTGCAAATTATCTTAAACTATAGATTTTGCATTCTGGCATTTTTAAAGGTGCACAGTAGAGTGCATGGAATCGTGCCGACATAATGCGCAGTGGTTTATGTTGGTAAGAAATTATTAAACCGCTCTACCACGCCCAGCCGCCACCCCTTACCTGGTTCTAGGACTATACTTAATATTTGTTTTACTCCCCCGTTTACTTCGCTCCTGAGCCTGTAACCGACATATGTACATAGGTTAATGTTTGAGTTTGGCATCAAACCAACACGAGACGGATTTAAATAGGGGCTGGGGGTTGATCGTCGTTACGAAGCACGTCTTCCAGCCACTGAGACGAAGTGTTTCCGTACTCCTCCCCTTTCGCCGTTCACCTAAGGTCTGACTTTCATTCATAGTCTAATGCGTGTGTGTTGAACTTGAATTCAAAACAACAAGAGATTAGCTCACCCAGAGGTTCTGCCAACATTACATAAAGAAGAGCGATAGGAAACCAAAGCATCGGCATATTTCCGTGCTCTCGACTGTAATAACATTGTTGAAACGGTCAGTGTATATGCTGATGTTTTCTTCTAAGGGTGTACCATCAGTAACAACATCGCTTTTGTCAAGAAGTCAAGCAGAGAATAGCAATGGCAAAATACGTTTAATAGAAAAATAAGCATGTCTCTCGATCGTTTAATAAAAACTCAGTAAGTGGATAGTACTGTCCACTACTCCAATGTGGAAAAGCTGACCTTGCGACAAAATGACGGAAAATGATTGCAAGCATTTTAAAGGTGAATATGCAAAAGATTATACTATGGAATGGATACAACTTCTGGTGTGCTGTATTTATATGACTTTCTCTACCCGCTTTCATTTATTAGAGTTTATACAAACTATACTTACGAAAGTTTATCTTCCTGTCGACTTCATTTTAATTGAAATAAACCCTTGCAGAAACAGCTACATCACACATTTCGTCGTTTTCCGTGGTCTAGTGGTAACAGTCTAGCCTCTAGTTCCTGAGGTGGCGGGCTCAAACCCGGCGGAGGGCGATGGATTTTCTCGGCGTAAAAATCCTAGCATGGCTTCCTTCAGAAGAGAAGTAAAGTCGGTGGTCCCGTGTCGTAGATATACGGCACATTAAAGAACCTCAAGCCTGATAAAGAGGTCTCTGAGCAAAACTTCCGGTCTTTCACGCCCAATATAGAATGGGACACTAAGGACCATAGGAGTTAAAGAGCGTCCATAAATAAAATTCAATTTAATTTGTTTAATTACACATTTCGTTATAGACACAAAGGAATAGCGATAGTCAAATATTTAAGAAGCGGAGGCTAACGCTGGCCTTAAATTTTCATACGCTTTCCATCACATTGGAGAAACAACTGAATATCGAAAGGACTTTAACGGGATAACAAAGTATTCGACATTACGAACCATTAATAGCGGGTATCTCGGAAATGGCTCATCGCACAAAAGTTATTTGGAATAAATTGTGTGTTTTAAAGAGGTTTACATTTTTTTGTGAAGTACGTTTCCGTCTATCGCTTAACGTTTACCAGTTCCACAAGTTTATACAAAATTCTTTCCGAATGAAGAGGACTTCACAGCATAATCCCAGAAAATTGAAAATAAACATTTTATGTGCCATGTAAATATCTTTAATGTGTGGTATTTTAATCAAAATCGTTAAAGCCATTTATGGTAAAATCAAAAATTTAGAAAAATCTTCTATGTAAAGGGCAGTTTTGGCTTAGGGAAATTTCTTGAAAATCTTCATCTCGCGTGTTTGGAAGATACTGGACTTCAATACCAAGTTTGGGTTTTAACTCTGTTTTAGTTTTGGAGTTATGCTGTTCACAGGCACAAACACACACTCACCTATTTTAAAAATGCTTTTTTTTTTTAATTTAGGGAATCTCAAAACGTGTATTTCTGATGAAATCTCGGTATCGAATTTTTGGGTGGAATGCAATACTTCCTCTACTTACTATAAGGTGCCGAGAGGGATGGATCAGGCGGCAACGTCTGTAGCCTGCATTCCATGGTTTTTATCGGGGTTTTCCCGGATCGTCAGGTGAATGCTGGAGTGGTTTCTTTCATCCCCGAATTTCGTGACTTTCCATTTCCTTCCATTCGTCATTTCATTCATCTCTCACCCCGTTAGGTCTATTTCAGGGCTGGAAGTGTCGGCGATGGTGTTTCGATGCGGCGTGGCAGGGCAAAACGGTGTTCTCTGTGGAACTTTCTCCATCCCTCAATCTTCGACTGCTTGCCGGGGTGTCCGAACCCGCTTGAGGAGCGTTGGACCCCTCTATGTGGGGCGGGGTCCCCGGTCTATCTGTCCAACTGCCGGAGTGTCTCGGTTTTGAAACTTAGGGAACCTGTCGTTACTGTGCCATCATTCCTGGTTCCGCTCGCCCGGTGTCTCTCTCACATCATCCCTCCCTCCCGGGAACGCACCCTGGTGGGGCGTAGTCGCAATATCCTCCTTGGATCGGTGCCAAGTCCCCTCTGTTACGGAAGATCAGATAAGAGAAGAAGTGGTTTAGAAACAGTAGGTGAATGAAAATACATTTCTAAATCTGATCAGGAACAGGTAACATAATGAGTATTTATGAAGGAACTTTATTGTGTCGTGACATTCCTCTGATTTTGAGAAGAATTCAAAATTTTGTCTAAATTGCTTTCGTAGTTTATAAGATGTTTTACGATTATAAACTGCCCGATGACAAAAGATTACAATATGTATGTGCTTCACAACAGCGAATTGGTCTACAGAAAAAAAGAAGATCTGATGTATTACATTTACATGACTTTCTCTAACCACTTTCCTTTATTTTTATACAGCTTCTACAATCTATCCTTGAAAAAGCTTATTTCCCTACTTCGTGTTAATTGACATATAAACGTTTGCAGAAATAGTTTCATTACACATTTCTTTGTTGGCACAAGGGGTATATAGGAAACCGAAGCGATAGTCAAATGTCTAAAAACCTCATGTGTTACATTCGCATGACTTTCTCTAGCCACTATCGTTTATTATTATATAACTTTTACAAACTGTTCTTACAAAAACTTATTTTTCTATCTACTTCGTGTTATTGAGACAAACATTGGTAGTATTAGATTACACATTTCGGTGTAGGTAAATGGGGAAAGCAGGATAACCAAGTTATAGCCTAATGTGCAAAAGCGGGTCACTATACGCTGGCCTTGACATTTCATAATACTTCCATAAAATCGTGAAAAACAGCTGAATGGTGACGATAGCACTTCAAAAAATGCTAGAAGTATTGAAAAATTGAACAACGAATATCTCGAAATGGCTGATGACACAAAAAATATTATTTAAAGTTTATTGTGTGTTTTAAGGAAATATGCATTTCTTATGTTTTTGCCTCTCCTATGGTTTACCGGATATACAAAATTCCTTGAAAATGAAGAAGACTTCATAGACTATTCCCAGAAAATTCAAGATGTGCATTTTATTTGTATAGTAACTATGTTACAAATGTGGAATTTTAATCAAACATCGTTAGTCATTTTTTCTAAAATAAAAAATCAGTAAAAGTTTCACATAAAGGGTGGGAGGATTTTCTTGAAAACCATGTCACATCCTTGGAAATAAAAAGTATGATATTTAATGGACATTTCGTTTTTGAGTTATGCCGTTCTTACACACAAAAATAGACACTCACACAAATACGCTCACTAACACGCACTAAAGAGGATGCTTTTCTATAAATAATTGTTTATTCAGTGAGCCTCAAAATATGTATTTTCGCACGCTAAGCATAATTACCTAATATAGACCAATATAATTATTCTTTAAGTGTACTGTAAGGTCTACCAATGATGAAGTATTCATTTTTAATTATATAGATTAACTAACACATTTTTTCTTCGTTGATTATGTACAGAGTGTGCCATAGATATAATTTTTTGCTTACCTTACCTTTTTGAGCAAAACCTACGACGGTTGGCAATTATACTCGATATTCCAGCAACTTGCTGTAACACAAATTTATATTTTTAATTGGAACATCTTATAATTCATCCCGTAAATTTGTTCTACTCTTCATCCTAATTCAAGTTATGTACCTAAGAATAAACTATTACATATGTGTATTCAGGTCAGTCCCAAAGCAAAAAATAAATGTAAAATTATGTTTCCGTTCTTTCTGTTTCATTATAGTAATTTATGCAACAAGTGAATAATCTTAATGATTATGACACGTGAGTGTTTGTCATATTAAGATTGTCCACGAGTTGTGTACAACATTTTATGTAATTTTAGCATTATACTGTAGGAAATGAACCATGAAATAATTCGGCTTCTATAGTTGACATATTTTCGCATCGATTGAGTCGTTAGCTGTACTTCCTGCATTTCATTTGTTATTACTTAGCGTGTTGAATCAATACGCACGACAGCCACTTCATGCATTCGCTTCCAGGGAGAGAAGTGAGCTGGTGCTACGGACGTGATGTAGTATAATTATTAGCATAGCATAGTAATAAATTATAAATTGAGATCTTAAGCATTCTATATTTAGCAAGTATAGGCGTTTTTGCACCTTCCCCGCTCAGAAAAAAAACAATATTGCATGGTTTCATCTCTCTATAAGCCACGGCAACTTTAACACCGGTATTACGTCATTGCTATTATTGACAGCCTGCCGCAATGAGCAATTATGCACGATATTGAACGCAATAACAATTTGTTTTAACGGTAGCATTGCATAAAAGTATTTATAACTAGATAAATTTGAATTTAAATGTTCAAATTACTTTCTCTCTGGTGCAATGTATTTCTTAAAATTCTTGCTCATATACTATCTTATCACATTAGGCTAAAGAGGGAATACGTCCGTTGGAGTAAAAAATCTTGTTTTGCATATCCCCTACATTTTCTGGTTCGATGTAGCAAACCTCTGATTTTACTTGTCTTCATACAAAGAATGTTAAAGGTGTTATACTCCGGGAGCCTGTCGTTTATCTAGTCGGTCAGTTGCTTCAAATACATCTGCGAGAATTTCTTGTGCACGTATTCATAAATTACTGCTGCTGGAGCACCATCCTGCTGAAGAAACCCTTGAGCTCTTTCTGGATGTATGGTAGAGTAAACTTCACATTTAAAAGACCTGGATAATATAATAGTCTTTAGATTCTGATATGCTGCTAACTAAGAGGTTGGGAAAATGAAGAATGAAAATGGCAAGAAATTTTATTGAGCCCATAACGCGGCAGATCCGGAAACCAAGAGAATATAATGCATTCCCTGAGAGAAGGGAAGGAAATAATATACTTCGAAGACTAATGGAAAATTCATCTTCTGCTTTCGATGGCTTTTTCATTATCATTATTGTTTAAAAGAATGTTATCATTTGGCAGTAATTTAAATGTTCCAGCACCCATCATCCAAATCTCTAGTAAGTCTACCATCTCTCGTAGAGTCGTCCTCCGTGGACTAATGGTACCGTGCCAGCCTCTAGTTCCCAAGGTTGCGGGTTCAAACCCGGCGTAAAAATCGTTAGCATGGCTTCCTTCGGAAGGGAAGTAAAGCCGGTGGTCCCGTGTCGTAGATTTACGGCACGTAAAAAAACATCAAGCCTGATAAAGAGGCCTCTGAGCAAAATTACCGGTCTTTAATGCCCAATATGGAATGAGACGCTAAGAACCATAGTAGTTATAAAGTGTCTATAAATAAAACTCAATTTAATTTATCTCTCGTAGTAAAACTTTTACCTATATTTAGAATTTTTAATTCCAGAAGCTTAATTCCAGGGTGACGTTTACCTCATCCACATGGGAAAATAAGAAAATCTGTTTCATTTTCTCACATCAGATCCGCCTTAGAAAGTTAATGTTTCAGGCAGGCTATTAGTAAAAATTCAAACATTTAAAAATGTTTTACTTTGCAATATTATTCATGTTTGATGATGTGACCATCAGCTTTATTCTTAGATCTGACCCTGAGTGGAATGCAGTACTGCCTTTGTCTTAGGTAGTTAAAAATAGAAAGGGCCTGTATGAATGATTAGACGAAATAAATTCTGTTTTATATTAAATTTAATTGAATTTAGATTTTAAGTGAAAAGGCTTAAATAATAAAGGAAAAAAGAGAATTGCTGATATAACCTTCGCTTATGGTTTTCGATAAACCCATCAGAAATGAAGAATGAAAATTCAAGCTATATATTTTATTTGTCACACTAATGTCTCAAACATAGGATATGTTAATCAAAACTCTTACTGCAGTTTGAGAAAATATAACATAAAATTTTCCGTGTAAATGTCTGTTTGGGGTGGGAAAAATTCCATGAAGCTTTTGCCTAAGATGCCTGGCTTATGTGTGAACTTTGTTGCTTGCCCGACTTTTCATTTTTGAGTTATGTAGTTCACTCACACTCATGGTTGCGCGGTGCTTTCTCTAAAAGTACTTTATATTTTATTCACGAGACCTCAAAACGTGCATTTGAAAGAAATCTTGATATCGAATATTTGGACAGAATACACTACCATTCTACGTACTACAGGTAAGAAGTAGTAATTAGGGGACCGAAAACAAAAGTTGACTGCACTAGAGTATACATCAACCGATTCGCTTCTGCTTACCGGGCTACATACACATGCACATCGTCAAGATGCAGGTAACCCAAAAGCAGAGCATTCCACACTATCGGTTCCTAAGACTAAAAGCCTAGTAATAAACACACTGTGGTCATAACAATCTCAGGTATTTTAAGCAATTAAAAATATATGCATTATCATGATTGTTAGTCGTATGATGAAGTTCGTTAGGACAAGGGACAGTTTACGGAGGGGACACCTGGTACCTCCACCCCTAATGAATCTTTTATGCATACATCCTCGAGAGAAACGGATGAGGTTCTGTAAAGTGACTCCTCAACTGGGTCCCAAGGACCTGAGTGCATCGCTTACCAGGCTCACAGCAGGGAAAAACATTTCCAAGTTGGTACCGGAAATCGAACCCGAATCCTTTCGAACCGCAGATAGCAGCGTTTCATGGAATGATATTGATAATGATAATAATAATAGTTAATAACTGCAAAATAATTTTATTTAAAACAAAATGAAGTAATCGGTTCCGTGCCAGGAGACGCATGGAGAGTTCCCTAATAGTTCCAGGCTTGACCACCCGGTCACGGGAGGACGCTTGAAGAAGTCCCTTTAGTGGGACCGGGAAAACATGACTCAACAAGGGAGGCTCGACAGGCTTCCCTCTAGAAAGGTCGAGAGGGGGTTCCAATTCGCAAGCCTCTGCGCCATCTGCCCGATACCGGTTGAACCACAGTCCCGGAGTCATGAAACATGAAAGAGGGAAATGAAATGAGAAGAAATGGGCGCGAGAGAAAATCCGTGGCAGAATACACCACTCCAGTATTCGCCTTTGCCAACTAGGGAAAACCACGAAAAACCCATGGTCAGAGAGGGCGACCACGGGGAATCGTACCCGGGACCTCCCGAATGCGAGCCTCACACGTCACCGCGGAGCCATCTGCTTTATATGATTTCGTTAACATCCATTGGCACAGATTTAAAATAGGATTTTAAAGGAAATTAGTAATTCTAGAGGAGGTGTCGCAGTGTACTACATAAGGTGTAGGGGCTAGCTATTAACAGCAGTCTTCATTGTTTGTCGGCAGAACAGATAACAAGCCTACTATTTTAGTAGTGTTTAACGCCCGTTCTTATTGCAAACGGCATCACAGTTGGTGGACGCTGATGATACATGTAATTGAGAAAGAAATGTTTCAGGTCTGAGTCTAGGATAGCTTCCCGGCATTTGCCAGTTATGAGGACTGAGGAAAACCTGGAAGAAACCTCGGTCAGGGAGGATGGTCCTGGTGGGATTTGAGCCGCAATTTTCCCGTTCACGAGTCCGTGCCTAAACGACCATGGCTACCCGTGTCGGTGGTATGCCTACGTAACTGACCATGCACCCTTCTGGAATTACTAGGGTCAAAGAATGCGGGTGGGAAAACTAAGGGAACGATAAGCAACGACCAAATGGATCTAAGACTTTTGCGGGTTTTGCAACCAGAAATCCATTATTAGAAGGCAGTGAAGTGTGGCGGTGATTCTGAAAATTCTACGAAAACTCATCTCCTTGACTATCAATGACGATAACTGTTACCCATCTATGAATCAAATCTTTCGCTACAAAAGCTTTCGTACAACGTGGTGCTCTTTCGGCCACCCGGACACTGTTCGCCCCATGCTGTTTTTCAAGATACGTATTTCAGACCGCATGCTTATTTCAGGCGCATAGTTTACATTTGCCAGAAAATCTGCTACCTCTGCTGAAAGTTGACATAACGCTACTGTTTGTGCGTATGTAATGCTAGCCACTAGTTCCCGAGGACGCGGGTTCAAACCCGGTGGAGGGCGATGGATTTTTTCGGGCGTAAAATTCGTTAGCATGGCTTTCTTCGGAACAGAATTAAAGCCGGTGGTCCAATGTCGTAGATTTACGGCACATAAAAGAATCTCAAGCTTGATAAAGAGGCCTCTGAGCAAAATTACCGGTCTTTCACGCCCAGTATTGAATAAGACGCTAAGGACCACAGCAGTTAAAGAGTGTCCATAAATAAAACTCAATTTAATTTTGTGTGTGTGTGCGCGCGCGCGCGTGTATGCCGAGTACAGGTCTGCACGGGCCGAAATTCATAGGTCCGGCTCGGTACGGCCCGGTCTGATCCAAGCTCGAGAATACGTTACACTGTAGATACTATACCCGGCACGGAACCGATTACTTCATTTTGTTTTAAATAAAATTATTTTGCAGTTATTAACTATTATTATTATCATTATCAATATCATTCCATGAAACGCTGCTATCTGCGGTTCGAAAGGATTCGGGTTCGATTTCCGGTACCAACTTGGAAATGTTTTTCCCTGCTGTGAGCCTGGTAAGCGATGCACTCAGGTCCTTGGGACCCAGTTGAGGAGTCACTTTACAGAAATTGTGGCGCGGCTGTGGGCCTGGAATCCGCATGTGGTAATCGGCATACCACCTTATTGACCATATACCGCCCGTGTTAATACATTCTGTCCAGGATGACCTGGATATGGGTGGACGGAGGAGGCGGATTTTGCAGTTGCCATGCTGTTCTAACGTTATTCGCAATTGACCGAAGCAAGCATTTGTTGTTATTATTATTATAATTATTATTACTGTTATGGGTGTGTACACGCTGAGATAATAGCTATTCCGAGTATCTAAACATCACGGACCAAAAAATGAAATAAATTGGTTTTTTCGTCTTTATTTTCTTTTTACATGACAAAGCTTTCTTATTCTTTATTTTCTCAAGAATGACGCTAATGATTCTATTGAAATACCATACGTTTAAGATATTTACATGACAAATAAAATGCATATATTGAGTATGATAAATTAATTTTTTTCGTCTTCATTTTCAAACCCTAGCCTGGCCCGTAGCCCACAAACATTTTTCAAATTAAGCCCGAACCTGGCCTAAGGCCGAACCCGTGCAGACCTCTATTGTAGAGTGGGACAAACAGAGTTTACACCGCTCAACATCAACTCAACATTTAGCAGAGTTAGTTGTCTTATCAGCATATGCAAACAAAACAGCAAATGTAATCATGATAGATAATGCCAATATAAAACACATAGAAGCACAGGAACTTTATCCTATTGTGTATGTATACACACTTTGCATCCCAGAAAAAGCTTTCAGCTTCAACAAATATTAAGTTATAAGCATAACATTTGTTATATGTTCTTAAATCCATAAGGATTATCTCCTACTCATGATAATTCAGTAGAGTTTAAAAGAGGCTTGAAAAAATGCAATTACTAGAATTTTAAAATAACAATAATTTATCAGTTCAGTTTTTCTGTATACATATTTCAATGTTTTAAAGCTTTTAATAGTACATACCTTCAGTAACGTTGTGAAGAATATGCAATAATAAAGCTCAATTAACATCTTTAAAATTACAGGGGTTAAAGTATTTGAAAATAAGTATATAAAATAATGCTAATTAGTACATGAAACTATACTTAAACAACACAATTATTTACACTAATATGTTCTCAAAAAAATTGCACTTTTAGCTTCAGTATTTCAAGAAATAATACAGCTAGATAACCCTTCCCTTAAGTTCATTAGGAATAACATTGATCTTGCTAAGTATAGGCAGGATTCCAGTTAAACACCTGCTGACCAAGCAGGATTCCAAACTGCTTCTTCTGCGATTGTAGTCGGCTTTGGTCCTACGCCCAAACAAACTCAACCAGAAGGTGGCTATCATGCCTATTTGGAAGCGTTTGCAAGAAGATGCTATCTGCTCATAAATTAGTGTTTCTCCACGCTGAATGCGTTGCATGTAAAGGATGCAAAACTACCTTGAAAACTTGTGGAACTCGCGTGTTATCACAGTCTTTTTGGATTTCAAAAGTAAGTACCGAAGATGACGTGCATAAACATTTTGAAAATTTAATAGAAAAGAAATAAAAGTTGTACTTGAAGTAAGTGGTACCGGACAATAGTGACAGAACGAAAGAATTAGCGCTTTCTTTCTAGTGGACACACGTGCTAAAGCCCTGCAAGACCGAGTAAGCGAGAAAAATAAGAGATAAGGTGAGTATGACCCATTTTGTTAAGCTGCACACATTTGGAAATCACTCTATAGTAAATAAAACTACACCTTGATGTTTTTACCGAATATTAAAAGGTGTTTATTATGCAATTTGAACTCCAAAGATACCATTTATAAATTAAATTTTGTCTAGGGATCATATCTTTTTTGGCAGTAGCTACTAATGTGGCTTTATAAACTGATAACTGAATATAGAAATAAACACATCATTATGCAGACATGCGCATAGCTAGGTACATATTGTATGAACTTGCCAAATTCTTTAACTTTTGCCCCTATTAACGCAGAAAGATCCTAAAAAATATTATTATTATTAGTGATGGATTTATTCATGAAGAGAGAAAGAGAGAGCTATGAATGAGTAACAGGCCTGTGTTAGCCTGGAGGCAGGATCCGGCAAGACTGTTTAAAGGATATTCAAATATTAGACATGGACCCAAGGACATGCCGAATAGAGGGAAGTGGAAACAAACACTATGCTCAATTCTTTAATTAAATAGGTCAGTCGCGATATAGAGAAGGTGTCGCATTCATTTAGAAAATGTGAAGCGATTTACTTCTGAAAATGAATAGGGTCAACTTGGTCCTGGAAGCAGATACGAAAACAACCGCTATAGAATTATCTAAAAAATGCAGAATATAGACATCGATTGACATTGATAGACATCCCAATGAATGCGGAGGAGTAATTTGAGGAACAGTTACTACCTTTCAAGTTCTGAGAAACTAAAACACAATAAACAGTTTTGAAAATTCAACATGGATATAGACATTTCTAAGATATAAGTTCTCTATAAAGAAGCTACAAGAATTGTAGTTCCGTAATATTATATACTCCCCTGCTTATCATTATGATCATGTACAGCTAATTTGGATATCAAGGGATTCCCATAGCTTCAATTGCTTAATGAATTATCAGTTTGTTATATTATTTATTTCGGGCTGTTTTATAGACGGGGCGGCGCCGTGGCCGAGTGGTTAGACCGCTCGCCTCCCACCGAGGCGGCCCGGGTTCAATCCCAGGGACCTGCATGTGGGATTTGTGGTGGACGAAGCGGCGTCTGGGCGGGTTTTCTCCGGGTTCCGGGTTCTCCGGTTTCCTCCGCCATTCATTCCACCAACTGCTCCAACATCACCTTTCCTTTCATCCATTTCACCAACATTTCGTTTCATCTACTTCCTTCATCCCATACCAGGCATCGGGCTGACCGCATCCTGGATGTTCTGTCTGATCCATGAGTGTCTGCTCCTCGAGGGGCCTCTGACCCCAGGCACCCGCCTGTAAGTCCTAGGGGGTGTAAGTCCTACATAAGAGGAGGGTAAACAGATGATGAATGAATGAATGTTTTATAGGCAGCTATTGCAATAGTTATGTGACAAGTTTTGTCATAAAGGTCACAGAAAATAAAAGCAGGATGTTTACAACATTTAATAATACCAAAATCAATATTTGTGATACTCAGCAGTGTCTGACCTATTTTCGAATAAGGTCAACTTAAATGTTTGTATGTTTGCTCTTCTTCGTTCAACCATAACAGACTTATTTGTAACTCAAAAATAAAGATTTTCAGTTAAGTAATAGCTTTAGACATTTCAGACAAACAATCTGTGAGATTTTGCTCCAAATTTGCTGTTATCGCTTGTTATTACACAATATCAGCGTTTCCTAGAAAATAATCTGCGCACTTTTGACAGGCGGGGCCTTTGTCTATTCCTGACCCATGCCATGTGAGTGACCTCGCGATGTGGGCGGCAAATATCACAAACGTGAAAATTATCAGGTCTAAAGTCTGAAGAATCGCATTCACTTCAACTGACCCAGCAAAGAAAATGCAGACATAGCGTAATCGATTACGAAATTAGTTCCTGGTGGATATACCCACTTTAGTAGGAAAAAGAGTTAGGTTAACCCTTAATCAGATGTGACTAATTTCTTGACTTTAAAAGGTGCGCGGAGTAGTTTATACCCAGTGATTACGTTTATACATCGTGAATCCAAATTAATGGATTGTCTTCTTTTCCTATTTTTTTTGATATACCGAATCATTACGGTCTCACATTCAAGAGGTCCCGAACTCGAATTTAGGTTAAGGTCGGTTACACGGATAAGGTGTTTTCTGGGTTTCTTTCCCTTATCCTATGAAGGTGAATGTCGGATAACTTCAAGCCCTATGGACCTCGGGCACTTGAGCATCATTTCACCAATTCCATTCATCTTCCGATATGACCTACCGTGTTAAAGGGCGTTAGAAATTAAAAAAGTGGTATAATGATATTATAGGAGGTTTTGGAAGACAAATTTTATATATATATATATATATGCTATATATATAGCAAATTTTCAAATTTTATATAGGGTGGACCGTTTAAGTTGAGAGTGTACAATATCTCCAAAACTAAACGTTGTAGAAAGAAATGTCTTGAATAAAAGTTGCTTGATATTATGGGGGAGAGTAAATGCCATTAGACGTGTTTTATTTAGAGGAAGTTGTGATGGTCATTTTAGGGTCAATTCAAATTGATCCTAATTGTAGGTTCCTGTTTAAAAAAAATTAAATTCGCCTTAAAATGACGATCATAACGCGTGAAATACACATTTGTTTCTGTGAAGGTGCCTTGGTCACAATTGCTAATGTCATTTTCATTCTTATATATACACCTAAATAATTTCTTCTTTATTGTTTTCTTCGGTAAATTTTAGCTTTCCTTCATGATAATCAGATAATGATCTGCTCATGACGATCAGAGGATTCCGGTGGAATATCAGCAGATTGTTTTCTGTTTAAATGAAGCAATAATTTTGTAAGTTACTTCCTTATTAGTGTGATTAAAATACGTATATAGAAAATAAGGTCCCCTTAAAATCAGTTGGTTGGTTTGTTTGTTTATTTGCAATTCCGAACACGAGGATATTTTACGCCAAAGAGAAACTTCACTTTAAGGCAAAGTATTTGTGACATTTGGTAACAATGTGAAGCGTTTCTATTTTTTAGTTTTTGCGGCATTTTTATTATACTTATAACTTGAACTCTCATACTACTACACAGTTTTTTTTAATAGAAACAGAGTCTGGAGGTATGAAAGAGAGCGGTGTGTGTATGTGTGTGTGAATTTAAAGAAATTACAAAGATTAACACAAACAGTCAACTAGTGAACATCATTGCCATGAGTAATTGTTCCAAAGGCGAAGCCCCCAACCTGACTTAGATGTTAAAGGCGGCATATAATGGACAAAAACAAACAACAATAAAACACACACAAAAAAAACATAAACAAAACTAAAGCTACAAATGGCTATTTAATTGGCCCTTTACCATTTAGGTAAAACCTGTATAGCAATTTAAACTATTCTTTTTTTCATTTTTCACTATTCAAAATGTCCCTTGAACCACAGCTTCTAACTTAATAGCTTGAAATTTTCAGAAATTACGGATTTAAAATTGGTATGCAACTAGTTAAAAATAATCTGATGTATTACATTCACACGATTTTCCCTATCCTCTATCGTTTATTAGTGGGTATACAAATTATTCTTACAAACTTTATTTTCCTATCTACTTCATTTTAATCGAGATAAACCTTTCCGGAAATAGCTGCATTACATATTTCGTTATAGATGCAAAGCGAATAGTGATAGTCAAATGTTTTAGAACTGGACGCTATACGCTGGCGTTAAAATTCCATACTCTTTACATGACATTGCGAGAAAGAATTGAAAATCGACAGGACTTTAAAAGAATGGCTAAGTATTGTACAATTCGAACCATTAATAACAGATATCTTGGAATAGGATGATGCCACAAAAAAGGTATTTGAAATAAATTCTGTGTTTTAAAGAGATCTACATTTTTTGTGTAGTGCGTTTTCATTTATCGCTTAACGTTTACTAGCTATACAAAATTACCAAAACTCCTTCCGAATGAAGTGTACTTCACAGTCTATTCCCAAAAAGTTGAAGATATAAATTTTATTTGTCATATAACTATCTTTAATATGTGGTGTTTTAATCAAAATCATTAGAGACATTTTTTAGAAAATAAAAAATTTGTAAAAATGTTGCATGTAAAGGGTAGTTTGGGGAGGGGGGATTTTCTTGAAAATCTTCTTGTCGTTCTTTGGATGGTATCGAATCTAAATACCAAGTTTGGTATTATCCAACTTTTCATTTTTGAGCTATGCTGTTCACACACACATGCTTGCGCGCGCTCGAACCTTTTTCTAAAAATGATTCTTTTGGGGTTCAAGGTCCTCAAAACATGTATTTCCGGTGAAACCTCGGTATAGAACTTTTGAATGTAATGCAATAATTTCTCTATCTACTATATACAGGGTAGAGAAAGTGAAGATACTAAATCGCTCAGCTGAAATTAGTTATTTTTTATAATTCACATTGAAAAATTTGAAACATACAATAATATGTAGAGAATTCTTTTTACCTTAAACTAGTTAAATTTAAAAAAATACCTGCACAACAATTTTTTTGTGTTTGTATACTAATCGCAAATTAAATCTTTGGGAGCACATCGATAAACCGTACGGTCCAAGGAGTATTTCGTATTAGCACTTCAAAAGTGATTAATTATGAATAAAATATATCTTAACAACGTGTTGACATACCTTGTTAAAATATTGTGTGCAGTATATGATTTTTATGCTGAGTATATGGTAAAAATACAAGCAGTTAGCAAAAGACAGTAGATTTTTGGATTTTCACAAATACCTTAAATAAGAGAAAATATCTCTGGTAAAGGTGAAGAAATTAAAATTCTGAACGTATCACTCAACAATGGGAACAACATCGGAGGAATAACTTTTGTTTGAAGATGATAAGCTTTACAGTGTTAATACTTTCTAAAAGCTGAACATAGGGTTAATACCCCGGTGTGGCTGCTCATGAGTTAAATGCTTTGTGAAGGTCAAGAGGATCTCTGAGGCTCAAGAGAGTTATGAAGATATAGGAAAGAATTTGAACGTAATCTCAGTAAGCGTGTCAGCACTCTTGTCTGGTTCTAGCACTCTTCTTAATAATTGTATTACCCCCCCCCCCCTTTTCCTTCGCTCCTGAGCATGAATGACCTGTGTTCAAAGGAAAATCTTTGAGCGTCAGACATTTGACATCAAACCAATACGAGATGGATTCAACCAGAGGCTAGTGTTGACCGTCGTTGCGAAATATGCTTTCCGGCCACTCAGGTAAACTCTTTCCGTACTCCTCCCCTATCGCCGCGCAAGGTCTGACCTTTGTTAATAGGCTAATGCATGTGTATCGGACTTGAACTGACCCCAATAAGAGATTGGCTCACCCAGGGCCGGCGTGGAACACAGATGATGTGGAGTTTCTGCCAACATTAAATAAAGAAAAACACTATAGAAGCATTGGCACGTTTCCGTGCACTTGGGTGTACAAAATTCTCACATTTGAAGCTTTGTTAGCGAGAAGTAGTAGATTACGAAGAGGTGTTTCTCAAGGATACCCCTTATTACGTATCCTGTTCTACATCTGCATGGATGATTTAGCAAGAATTGTTTCCAGAACAAGGGAAGGATGGTAATAGGGCTGGAGAAAATAAAATCTGTAATATTTGCAATTCCGGACGAATTTCCAAAAATGAAATTCCGAATGGTATGTTTTCACAAATGTAGAGGTTCCGAACAGTTTTACTTCCAAGTGAACTCCTTCCAAGGTTCCTGTTTCCGTAAATCTATAAATGTGTTTCCAAAATAAAAGAAATGAATAAAGAACAAATGTTTGAGGGTTAATATCTGTTCCATAACCTTCTTTCGCAGCACTTTGGAATTGCATTTGAAAAATATTTTCATGTTTAGAATTTTTATGCATAAATACATTATATAGTCTGATAACAGTTTAGTTGAATCTCCTCTTTTGAGGACGACAGTTACATATCCTGTTATCAGTATTTGCACTATATAATATACTAAATGTATAGCTGCTTATCTAGAATTATTTCGATTTTCTGGCTCATTTAAGGATACTCTGTACAAAAATTACTAATTTCTGTAAATTTCCACCAATTTAGCTGACATTTTATAAAGCTTTGTTTCCAATAATTATAGTTGAAAATTAATTTTTATGGTCCTATGTCCCTAATTATCGAAGAAATAGTTCTAATAAAATTATAATACAGACATGTGATATGCTCCACGTGCTGTAAATCTGAGGGTCTCAAACTTTAGTAATCTTGAAATATGCATCTTTATAAAATCAAATATTTTTTTTGTAATATTGAGATGTTTTATGTAAAAAGTAATAATATGTGTGACTTTCAATTTTCTAAACATCGGTAATGCGTTCAATTATTATTAATACATATAATCCAGAACTATAACAGATCTCTTGATCCTCCTTCAAAGAATACATGCTAAAATTTGAAAATAATTAAAACTAAAATTGAAACAAAAGAAACATTTTGAAACAGCACAGCTATAAACAAACACGATTAACGGGAAAAACAAGTTTAAAAATTTCATACGTCATTTGCACATATCTGTGCACGGCTATTTAAATGTTCAGAAAGGCAAACTCACAGTTATATCCCGTTTCCACGATGTTTGAGTTTTTTTTCTATTGAAATGTAAAAAAAAAAAATATTTTTTGGAATTTTGTCCAGAACTCAGCATCGAATATTCTTAAATACTATGACTGTAGTGGCGACTTTGATTTCAGAAACACTTCCTTGGTGGTGTTGACTCGATAACTTTAGTGTCTAAAATTTTTTTCGTTTGTGTCTTTTTAATTGTTTTACTCAGAAACACGCATACGCTTAGATACTCATGTATACATACTTCCAGACTCTGCGGAGGTCAGGGAAGGATCTTAGTTAAAGGCAAATTTCCCGAGAATCGTATCCGGGACCTCTGTCCACTATTTCAAATACACACATTTAACTTTTTGGTACAACAACCATTTCAATAAGAAATGCCAAGAGGTAGCTTGTAAACAGAGGAAACCATCATGAAATCAATGAACTTGAATTGTTTCTTATTTTTCCCTCATTCTCAGTTGGTGAACATGCTTTACTTGTTTTTCAGAGCTGTCAACATCTGGTAGTACTATTAATTCTAAGGAATCAATGGGAACCGTGTTCTTCAATGTCCATGCACAAGATGGTTGAGCGTCGCTTGGAATATCGTATCAGTCACAAGGTGAGCAAAAAGTATCCGAAGCGTTTGAAGTGTGATGGAGAAGCATGAAGCTTATGAAATAGATGGACAAACTCTAAACCAAATAAAGCTATAACCAAAAGTGTGTTGCTAATTTTCAATGTTGCATAAAACGTTAGCTTGTAAGTCATGAAGGCAAAAATCGTTGTTTTAAAGTTAGTATTTTATATGTGTATAACATTTTTACTCAAGAACGGCGAATCAGAGATTACGAAACTTGATAACATTTTTAGGTCCAAATTTCAGAACTGGTCAAATTATTTCTTTTATTACTTCTACCAAAGGAGTGATAAAACATTTAATTGAGGGTGGTGCACCGAAGTCATGCCACTTAATTATTGTATTAAAACGGCAATTTTATAGATTCGCTGTTCAAACTGTGAGAGCAAATGCTGAATTTGTGGAAAATTCCAAAGATGTCGGCACTTGCTAGAGCACCATACAGACACACCAGAGAAAGGATGGTTCATGTTCAGCAAAAGATGAAGACTGTATTGTTTTTCGCGGAAACAAAGAGAAACAGAGACATTTTCGTGCTCACATTTGTACAAAGTGTGGTTCTTGAAAACTGCGGGTTTACCTAACAAATTAAAACTGGTTGTTTGTCGGAGAAAAAATAACCGCGCCTCTAGTGCCCGTACCCCTGAAAACATCGAGGCGGTTCGCGTGGTCTTCACTTGAAGTCACGACAAATCAACAAGGAGAGCTTCTGCAGAGTTGGGAATCTCTAGTCAGTCAATTAAAAAGAATGCTTCATTCAGATCAGTACTTGTTCCCATGGAAAATGACTGTAGTGCATACGCAGAGAGACAGTGATTGAAGGCCCACTGAGCGCAGTGGAAGAACAGGCCTTGGTTAACAACACATGATTCACAGACGAGGCCTACTTTCATAGGAACCGCGTTGTGAAACGTGAAGCCGGGCGATGGTCGTCAGTTTTTTGAAGGCGTACCCTTTGCTTCAATATCTGCTATTGATTCTGCTGTCGGCTGGTACAGCGGTTGTATATGAGGTCCATATCTCCGGGTATGGGTGGGCGTATTTTGAAAGGATAACACCAGCTTAATTTGAGAGAAACGTAACGTGATCTAATACTTGAGTTATTGAAGCGAGCTGCCGACCGTTTGAAGATAAAGAATTAAACTGTTTATGAATCGTGGCACTCGAAACTATAACAATTAACTTATTATACCTGTTAACTTCTGCAGTATCAATTTCGCGGTTTGAAATAACTGTTTCAGCAATAGAAACTAGAAACGTAACTTGCTAAAATGTTTACCGGTAAAACCCTTCGCGGTTACCGCTATATAACTATAACATAGCGCAGTTCTTAGACTCTACGAACTGCCGATCACCGTAAAAGACTGTAAGCCCTTAAGGCTGTACACGAAGAAACGAAAGGACGACAAGACGCTAATTTTAGCAATGGACGCTCTTTTATTACTTAAGCTTAAATTTCTTGAATTTCGCTTCCAACACGGAGTACAGATCCCTTTCAGGAAACACAGGCTGATTCCGTGTTTGAAATATTTTGTCACAGATTTCTCCGATACCTGTCTCCTCCGATTGTCTTAAAACCAAAGAAATAATAAGAACGCCAATGAATTTGAGCATGCCCCGAGAGCATGCTGTCGCCTCAGTGCAAGTGAATAAAATTACGTTGACTCCATACGACGATAAAAGGGCCATTACGGAGGATGAAAAAACGACATATGCATGTGGACATTACAGCATTACAAACAGTGCGTAAGAGAATGTGACTTGGATCTCAAGATGATGAATTTCTCCGTGTATACACCTAGACACCGGATGAATAAAGAAGAATAAGAAGACGGAAGGAGATGCCTTAACTCTGCCGTTAGGAACAAATCCTAGCGCTGGTCTCAAGCCCAGAAATAGCAGAGAGCCTCGTATCGTTATAATCCTTATCTAATGAAGCATCCATTAACTGGTAAAGCTAATACGCTTAGCCAAAAAATGTAAGTACATAAAAAACGACAAAGGCTGAGTAAAACAATATTCACTAAGGGAGCTTAAGGCTGGATTAGAAAGACTGTTAGCTGAATATAACCTAACGCATTAGAATGTACAGAAGATTTTCTGAAGAATATACAGCTTCTAAAAGTACCTTTGATATACTTGAAATTCTCCTGTTTGTGTTCTCGAATGTCGTGGAAGCCTGTGCCCATACCTCCTCCATGGTGTAGTGGTTACCATGCTAGCTTCTAGTTCCCAAGGTCGCGGGTTCAAATCCGGCGGAGGACGATGGACATTTTCAGGCGTAAAAATCCTTAGCATGGCTTCCTTCGGAAGGGAAGTAAAGCCGGTGGTCCCGTGTACTAAATTTACGGCACGTAAAAAAACCTCAAGCCTGATAAAGAGGTCTCTGAGCAAAATTACCGGTCTTTCACGCCCAATATACAATGCGACACTAAGAACATAGAAGTTAAAGAGCGTCGATAAATAAAACTCAATTTAATTTTAATGCCTGAAATGTTCTAAAAACGATAAAAAGCCCTAAAAAGCCCATAAACGAATGCTAAAATGCTTAACAATTCCTATTAAAGTGGCTAAAATACCTTCGAAATCCTAAAAAAACCAGCTGCATTAATATGAAAATATCTGTACCTGTACCCCATAAGCTCGTAAATGGATACTAAAATGCTTTACAATTCCTACTCTACGATCTAAAATATCTTGGAAATGCCCCCAAAACCAGCTGCATTACCTGACAACACCTGCACCTGTGCCTAAAAAGTTCATAAATTTACACTAAAATGCTGTGCAATCCTATTCTAGGGCTAAAATACCTTCGAAATGCCTCCAAACCAGTGTCAATACCATGAACATAGCTGCCCTTATAGCTAAACGCATTTTCCTCCTTCAACCTCTGTTTAGCCTAGCATCTCTCCTTTATTTCCTATCTCTCCCATATAAAACACATATTCTACCATTTAACCCTGTCTAGCTTGGCATTTCTCATCGTATTCTCTCTCTCCTATATAAACATATATATTCTGCCCTTCAACCTCTGTCTAGCCTAGCATCTCTCCTAGTATTTTCCATCTCTCCCATATAAACGCATTTCTCTCCTTCAAGCTCTGTTTGGCGTAGCATCTCTCCTTGTTTTCCTATCTGTCCCATATAAAACACATTTTCTACCCTTTAACCCTGTCCACCCTAGCATCTATCCCATATAAAACGTATATTCTGCCCTCCCAAACCCTGTTTAGCCTAGTATCTCTTCTTATTTTCCTATTTGTCCCATATAAAACATATATTCTACCCTTTAACCCTGTCCAGCCTAGCATCTCTCCTCGATTTCCGTATCTCTTCCATATAAAACGCAGATTCTGCCCTTTCAACCCCTCTCTAGCTCTCTCCTCGTATTCCCTATCTGTTCCCATAAAGCGCATATTCTAGTCTTCAAGCGCTGTGTAACCTAGCATCTCGCCTAGTATTCCCTATATTTTCCCATAAAACGTATAGTCTGCCCCTTCAATTCCTTTCTAGCCTGACATTTCTCTTTGCATTCCCTATCTGTTCCCATAAAACGCATATTATAGCTCTCAAGCCCATCCTCCTTAGTATCCTTCCTCGTTTTTCCTATCTCTTCCAATATAAACACATATTGTATCCTTCAACCCCTGTCTAGCCTATCATCTCTCCTCGTATGCCCTATTTGTTCCCATAAAACGCGTATTCTAGTCTTCAAGTCCTATCTAGCCTGGTATCTCTCCTCGTATTCCCAATCTCTTACATATAACCGGATATTCTAGTCTTCAACCCCTGTCTAGCCTAGCATCTCTCCTCATATGCCCTATCTGTTCCCATAAAACGCATATTCTAGCCTTCAAGTCCTGTCTAGGCTTGCATCTCGCCTCGTATTGCCTATTTTCCCATAAAATATACATTCTGCCCTTTCAATCCGGTCTAGCCTGGCATTTCTCCTCGTATTCCCAATCTCTTCCATATAACCGCATATTCTAGTCTTCAACCCCGGTCTAGCCTGGCATCTCTCCTCGTATTCCCCATCTCTTCCCATATAAACGCATATTCTATCCTTCAACCCCTGTTAAGCCTAGCATCTCTCCTCGTATTCTCTATCTCTTCCATATAACCGCATATTCTAGCCTTCAAATCCTGTCTAGCCGAGCATCTCGCCTCGTATTCCCTATCTTTTCCCATAAATCGCATATTTTTCCATTCAGTCCCCGTCTAGTCTAGTATCTCCTCATATTCCCTATCTTTTCCCATATAAGGACATATTCTACCCTTCAAGCGCTGTCTAGCCTAGTATCTCCCCTCGTATTCCCTATCTCCTCCCATATAAGCGCATTTTCCTTGAAAGCTCCTAGACTAGCATCTCTCCTCGTTTTCCCTATCTCTCCCATATAAGCGCATCTTTGTCAAAAAGTGCGCTCGCTTCCATTTAACTATCCTACTGCTAGAAAACATAATGCAGATCAAAACCCACATGGTGCAGTGTCGCCGTGCACTGTCTGAAGATTTGTGCTGTAAGGTGGTGATAAAAACAAGGATTGTTTTGCAAGAGTTTGTGAGTCAAGACAATAACATTGAACGTGTTATTCATTAGGAACATTTTTTTCAGATTACACCAAGTAATTCTGCAAAAGTTCTGTACTAGTTTAATATATATATATATATATATATGTGTGTGTTATATAAAACAAATGGTCTGATACTTCGTGCACTACCGCCTGTATTCCTTACTATTAAATATTGTGTAAAATTTACACAAAATGATGTTATAAATGTAAGCTTTCTATCCATATCCTGTCGCTTCCTTTCAAACTATCCATATCCTTAAGCGCTGTCGTGATAACTAAAGACAGCACAGAATAGATAAATGATTAAACTCTAACACAAACTACATGCAATATACAGTTCAGAATCAGCTTAAGCTATAGGAATCTATATTCTTCAGCTCTGTAGCTTTCCTCTGAAAACATCGTTACTCCTTAGTTTAAACCAAAATTCAGGACAGCATCAGCTGTTCAAACCCGGGGAGTGCGATTATTTATTTCCGGGCGTAGAAATCCTTAGTATATCTTTCTCTGGAAGGGAAGTAACGCATTAGACTCATGTAATGTTGGAAAGGTAGAATCAGGCGACTGAAAAATTCAATGCCGTAGCCGGGATTTGAGCCACGGATCTCCGTCCGGTTACTCTAACCACTGAGCTACCATGGCAACATGCCGGCACGATACTAAATTCTCCAGCCGATTCGTGTTTTTTTCCGGTAAACCACATGGAGATCTCAAAATGTATTGAGATGACATACCCCAATGGCGACATACATTATTGTAAGTACTTTAAGTCCCGGGCTTCATAGTTTCAACCACTATTAGGTCAATTAATGGAATTAATTGTCCTTCCACACAAGCCGTGTGTTGGACAGAGTTGGAAAGGTAGAATCAGAGACCAGGAGATCCGTGGTTCAAATCCCGGCTACGGCATTGAATTTTTCAGTCGCATGATTCTACCTTTCCAACCCTGTCCAACACACGGCTTGTGTGGAAGAACAATTAATTCCATGTAATGTTAATTTTCACGTAATTCATCTGATACTTTGAAAGAGAAAGTCTCTGAGCAAAATTGGATCATTTCAAGCCCGCACTGTACATCTCCCGTGGCACTATATGTGGGAGCTGGGCCAAACGCCTGCCATCATGCGCATATATTGGCGAAATCAGTGACTGTAGAAACTCACTTGACTACAGAAAACACCGCTAGGGGTGTGTCTATACGCCAACGGCAAGACAGGAAAACTAATACAATTCACAGTTCTTATCATTTGTGCTGTCCGTTACAAAACGCTTTTTTGTTTAAGCATAACGAGAGTGGAGCTGCGAGTTCTGCAAGTAGGTAATAATACTATTTTAGAAGTGTAGGCGAAGAAAGAAGAATGCTGAAAGTGATTAAGAATAGGTACAAGGGTTTGTAACATTGTATGAGAAGAAACTCCGTTTTAGTTAAGTAGAATGGTTAATGGGAAAATATTTCCTGGTAGAAAATATGCCAGATTATGAAATATACAAAAGAAAATGAGAGAAAAAGAGAAAAGCAGAAACGACAGAAGAATGGAAGAGACTGATTTGAAGAAGGGAATATTCCCTTGGGCAGAAAACTATGGTTGATAGGCCAGAAACGTGATGATGATGATAGCAGCAGCAATAGCAGTAGTAGTAACCACGAGTCTCTGTTTACCTTGAATTTCAATCTGCCTCTCTGCATGCATTTGGCTAATTTCCTACCCTCAGAGACTCAATAGGAAGTGATCACGGCCAGAACTGACATGTAGGAGCGGATAAATGTGCCATGTTCCCTCCGTCATCTGTAGAATTGCACTCTGTGGTTAATTTAGCACTGCAGCCTTTCGATAACTGCACTAGGTTATAGCAATATCCTCTGCCGTGTTCGCGTACACAGTACTGAACCATTCAACCCCAAATGCCAGCAGTTTTCTGAATGTTTCAAGTTTTAAACAGTAACCAGTTTAAGAATGTTCACTTCTGACATAGGTACAGTCGAGTGCATGAAATCGTACCGATGTAATGCGCAGTGGTTTATGTTATTCAAATAAAATAAAATAAAAACTGATCCAAGAACCAGACGCTAAGGAGAAATCAAAGAGATAGACAGAAAGTTGCTGAACAGGTTTTCTAAATCTGGGTAAATTTTGTGCAAAGAAACGTTACTAAACAATAAACTGAATTCAGTATATTAGTTTGCAATAGATTTCCCCTTATACGTCCTCATGTACAAATATGCCTACAATCGTTTACGGCTGTCTATTTGGTTGACCAATATGGCCAAAAACGTACACGAAATAACCAACGAATTCCGTCATCGACAATCATATAAAATCATATACTGCTTCTGTACATAAGGGTTTAAGTTATGACATAACAAAGTTTTCCCCATGCGTGCACTACGCTCACTTCAAACGAGCTGTAGCTGCTATAAAGAAACAATTAACCCAGAACACAATGTCATTCTTCACGCAGTTTCTGCGCGACTGAACATGTCTTCTGCTATATTGGTTACATTTTACCGAAGGTTTCTAAAGCACAACTTTGACATTTATCCCACCATTATGGGATAAGTCACTAGAATTTGGTGGTATTTGAGCTGTTAGATTCCATTCAAAACCGGCAACTCTTTCTCAAATACGCACCTGTTGCACATATTCTGAAGATTAGTTACATTATCCCGTTACTTTGGCGCACATTTCATAGAGCCACAGGACCTCAAACTTTGCGCGCCGACAGTTTAATCACTAAAGCTTGGCTCTCCCATATCTTAACACCCTATAATAATAATAATAATAATAATAATAATAATAATAATAATAATAATAATAATAATAATAATAATAATAATAATAATAATAATAATAATAATAGTAATAGTAATAATAATAATAATAATAATAATAATAGCCCATGAAGGGCCTAGTATTGCCAAACCGACTGCCGGCCTCACGTCCACGTACGCACGGCAGAGGTGGGGATCGTCCAACGGATAAGGGGAGGTGACGTGGCCAGCATCACGCATTCCCCGTCCAGAGTGATCTACGTGGCCGGGATCGCTGCCTATTGCAGCTGCTCGCTTTCCTCACGATGCTAGAGTGAGCACCGGTCCTATACCCGGGACTTAAAATCCGCACCCTTATGGGTGGGATCCAACCCGGGCGCATTCCGTGGCCGGGCACCAGAGCTCCACGCTCTAGCCCCCAGCGCCACGGTACAGGACCTCAACCCCCACTAGAGCCACTATAATGTATCTTGATTTCCCATGTTGTATAGGTAGAGGAGTTTACAGGACCAATGAACGTTGCGCTCGCATTTAAGTGTGTTGTATGTATTTATTTAAAATTGTATGCTTCTTGGAGACAACACCTTTTGAAAATACAGTACTTTTAATTATTTATACGCTTATTTTTGTTAATATGTTTTTGTTAGTTTACACATATTTTATTGTTTGGCGTTTACTTCTTCCTTGTTAATCTGTATTGTAATTTTTACCAATATTTGTAAATATTTTAATTATTATGTTTACCTTGTCCATGTTGTCAATCTAAATTCAGGAGGCTCTTTTCGTTTTTATGAATAAAGACCTTTCTGTAGAACAAAAAAAATAATTTTTTCTACTCTATGGCATTCTTAACTAAAATCAAGGCTCTCTTCGCAAGCAGCTACTTTCATAACTCCAACGTGCGCATATTCAATTCAAGGGCTTTGCAAAACCATTTTAATCTTTTAGTAATTAATGAAGTTTTCCCCGGGGCTAGGCAAATCCTGGGAATGATAAGTTGATCCGCGAATTTTTCTATCATCCCTTTCATCACCGCGTTTCATTTCCTTCTTCACCGCCATACCAGGCGTTGGGCTGATCACCCATTCTGAATATGCCGTGATATAAAGTTTGCTTGCTCCTCGACAGGCTACTACCCAAGGCATTGGCTTTTAAGTCCTACAAAGAGGAAGGTAATCCGTTAAAGAAGTACAAGAAGTAATTTTGAAATGAATCATCAGAATCGGTTGAGTGGTTTTTGAGATTAGCCTGCATACACAAACAAATTTTCTCTCCTTATAATATTAATATACAGATGGAAGGTGACCTAAAACCATCCATTTAAACTATGAAAGAGCACGGTGTTTTGAGTGTTTTTCCTTAACAATTTTTTTTTCATAAAGCTTTCGTTCTTGTTGGTCATCTTATTGGTCCATTCCTAGCGATCCAGCGTTCTATGTAGGTTTGCGTAGATGGCCACTCACGGCTCTACTTATGTACGGGGATGCGCCGTCATGTAATATCATTTCTTACTACCACTTTCCTCAAGCAGAAGTGGTAATGTTTCTTGAAGAAACTGGAGATAGATGGCACCTGTCAAAACCCGAAGAACCGATTAATGTGTCTCCTATGATTGCTGCCCAAACATTTACAGAAAATCTGTGTGAAAGCTGTCTTGTGTTATTGTGTATGGACTGTCGTAAGCTCAGGTGTGTGCATTATGGTAATTAGTTTCTCTATTTCTGGTACACGTTGCTTTATCCATTGCAAGAATTTTAGAAGAAAATTCCCCTCCTTGTTGAAGAAACCATTTGGAAAATGCTATCTTGGCGCATAATCTGTTTCAGAGAGATGCTGGATGCGCTGAGTATGATCAGGGCGTAGCATTTATTATTTTAATATTCTCAAAACATTCCAATGGGATACGCCGATTGTGGGAGCTATACCACGGCTGCTGCTTCCAAGTTACTCTTCCACTAAGTGAAGGATTTCTTCTTCTTGTGCAACATTCTTTGACGAACTCCTTCAACATGAAGAGATACGCTTCCTGTTTCTGTAACTCTTTGACAGATGAAAACAAATTCCTATGATGTGGTGTTCGTCTATTTGAAAACCTTCTCGATTTTTGCCACAGCTGCCGCATTACGATGTATTTTACTGTAAATGAGTAGCATTTCAAGATACTCGGCATTAGTAAAGTGAGCCATTTTGTAGTAACTAAAAATCCGCTGTTTCGATAACAAGCCATAAGCGCAATAAGCAACAGCTGAAGTGCGTTTCTTTCGATCTTACAGAGTTGTCATGTTGTGTAGTCACATGACTAATGTCGCCCTCCGTGGTCTAGGGTAATCATGCTAACCTTTAGTTCCCGAGCTCGCGGGTTCAAACCCGGTGGAGGACGATGCATTTTTCGGGCGTAAAAATCCTTAGCATGGCTTCCTTCGGAAGGAAAATAAAGTCGGTGGTTCCGTGTCGTAGATTTACGGCACGTAAAAGAACTTCAAGGCTGATAAAGGAGCCTCCAAGCAACATTTTCGGTCTTTCACGCCCAATATAGAATGGGACGCTATGAACAAAGCTAGTTAAAGAGATTCCATAAATAAAATTCAATTTAATTTTAATTTCGTGGCTAACGATGTAGATTCAACTGAGACAAATTTCGAAATCTTGTAATAATAGTAAGAGTGCGAATTGTTTAATTAAAAATGTATTTAAGCACGAAGAAAATACTTATCTTTCAATCTCCTCTAAGAAATATTTGAAAAAGTCATTAACTTTCGTAAAATCTTAATTTAAAATTCTCATTTTTTCTCAAAAAGTGCCTTTAAAACAGCAAAACTGCACTAATATTGTTTTGTTCTATTCATTACAAAGAGTCATTATGTTCAAGGATAATCATAGGTCACCTTCCATCCTGTAGATAAATAAATCCGTAAATTAGAGAACTGGTTTGAATGATAGAACAATTCATTGACGCACCCTGTCCTAGCTGCTTCAAGCTGGTAGCACCTATAGCTCGCATTCGGGGGATTCCAGGTTTAAATCTAGTTCACCGGCCAATCTTCTTGGGACCTTATAGCCTCAAGTAAATATGGAACTGGATACTTCAGTCCCACGACTCAAAGTTTTACCACTCTTATGAAATCAATGGCACACATAGCCGACTACGTAGCCTTCGCCACTTTTCAGCAGATGGTACAGGAAGCAGACTACAGCACTAATGTCATTTGTCTGGAATAAACTGGCATGCAAGGTGTCAGGAGAATGTTTTTGTATTTATACAGATTTACAAAGATCCTATTATAATTATATATTTACAATGTTAACATTGTAATGGCATGAAATGTATATTAATGTCTCATAGTACTAGCAGAAAACATCAGTATCCATTAAAAATGATTATGCGTTACATTCATATGACTTTCTCTAACCTCTATCGTTTATTAGTGACTATACAAACTGTTCTTACGAAGGTAGGTATATTTTTCTACTTACTTCATTTTAATGGGGATAAAGCTTTGCAGAAATAGCTACATTACACATTTTGTTATAGATATAAAGGTAATAGCTTATTCCACAAAGCAGTTATTTGAAGTAAATTGTGTGTTTTAAAGAGATCTACACTTTTTGTGTAGCACGTTTTCGTCTATCGCTTAACGTATCTACATCTATATAAGATTATACAAAATTCCTTCCAAATGAAAAGGATTTCACAGGCTACTCCCAGAAAATTCAAGATATGCATTTTATTTGTCATGTAAATATCTTTAATGATTGGCACTTTAATCAAAATTGTTATAACCGCTTTTAGAAAACCAAAATTTTGAAAAATGTATCATATAAAGTGTAGTTTGGGGTAGGGGATCTTCTTGGATATATTCATGTCCCATCTTTGGAAGATACTGAACTTAAATACTAAGTTTGGTATTTATCCGAGATTTTATTTTTAAGTTATGTTGTTCATAAATTAAATTAAATTGAGTTTTATTTATGGACGCTCTTTAACTACTATGGTCCTTAGCGTCCCATTCTATATTGGGCGAGAAAGACCGGTAATTTTGCTCAGAAGTGTCTTTATCAGGCTTGAGGTTCTTTTACGTGCGGTAAATCTACGACTCGGGACCACCGGCTTTACTTCCCTTCCGAAGGAAGCCATGCTAAGGATTTTTACGCCCGAAAAAATCCATCGCCCTCTGCCGGGTTTGAACCCGCGACCCTGGGATATTGTTCATAGACACACACAGTCACACACTCAAGCCTTTTGCTTAAAATGCTTTTCTTAATCCGGGTGCCTCAAAACATGTATTTCCG
This sequence comes from Deroplatys truncata, assembly GCA_030765065.1. Taxonomy (NCBI): domain Eukaryota; kingdom Metazoa; phylum Arthropoda; class Insecta; order Mantodea; family Mantidae; genus Deroplatys; species Deroplatys truncata. Next base: position 179,629,698 of record CM060990.1, on the reverse strand, counting down.
GTGAAATCTCGCTCTCGAATTTTTGTGTGGATTGCAATACATATTAAGTATGTGGTAGAGAATGTACGAGTAACGATGGCGCTGATGTCAATGTTTAGATACGCCACTGTTCTACCACAGAGGCATGCAGGAGCATGATTGCGAAATAAGTGTTAAAGGTAAGAATTTCGGTCAGTGCTATTTTCACTTTTTCGCCTTAAAGGTGTCCAACATAGTGGGATTTCAAATAAAGACAAACACTCCCATACATAGTATACCAATGTTACTCACACATAATTGTTTTTCTTTGATGAAAACTTTGAAAATATATTGTCTTTAACCGTTATGGCAACACAAGATAAATAACTAGCGAAACAGTCACGTTTGTTGGTTACAAAAAGCCATTGGTTAACTATGATAAATAACTAGCGAAACAGTCACGTTTGTTGGTTACAAAAAGCCATTGGTTAACTATTCGTTATCGGCCTGATGTTGTAAGGCGAGGAAAACGTTCGTCATACTTCTTTTACTACTATATGTAGAACATCTATAACAATATCAGAGCGCACGCGAGAGAGAGCGAGAGAAAGAGAAGGAGATTGAGTGATTGTATAGGGGCGAAAGCGAGCAAGGGATAAGGTGCATGACACCTAGCGTCGAAGAGCCGAGTTCGAATCCCTGGTATGAAATTGCATTTTTTCTTTCCTTTTTTCCCTCTTCAGTCTTTAAAATGAATATCCCGTAGCTTCAGAACTCGTTTGTGCAATGAGTAGTAGCACAGTAGCTGGGGTAGCGCAGTGGTTTCGTTTCAGCCTCTCGTTCTCAGTGTCCGGGGTACGATTCCCGGCTGTGGGGTGGCGATTTTAAGTCGGCCGTATCCACACCTTCATCTCTGGCTTGCTCTTGGGAAGTATCCCCAAAGCCCAAGTGGTTCAAAGTCCACGGTAAAAGCTGTAGGTCCTCTCATTCCATCGCCATCCTCATCATCACCCTCCCATCGGAGGCAACCGATTCCGCCCGCTGGGTGCCTCCGCCTCAGAAATGGGTCAAGTCATTGCCTGGTGGAATGAGACATCCCCCGAAGCTCATAGGTAATATGGTGAGCGTTAGAAACGACGACAATCGAAAATATTAAACTACGCATTTTAGCATATTTTTTAAATTTAGTTTATGCATAATACTGGTTTATAGATTTATATATACATTTCGATAAATGATTTAGAAAATAAACATATTATTATTATTATTATTATTATTATTATTATTATTATTATTATTATTATTATTGCATAGCTTTTGACCTAAGTTTAGAATACAGAAGTATTTATATACATAGACTGTTGAGATTACAAATTAGAATTACTTTATTTTAACCCACAGTGTTTAAATCTAACCTAAGGCAATAAATTCTAAACAATACAATACACTAAAAGTTTCACGCGTCAGTGGCAAATAGTGACAAATAATAGTCATTACAGTTACAGTTTGCTACAGAAAATGAAAAAGGATGAATAATAATAATAAGAATAATAATCGTGTGTTACATAATGTTTACCTTGGTTTCAACATGTTCGATAAGACGTAAATATGAATAGTTGTTGGTGCGAATCCATAGAGTTGCAAAATCAACAATGGTACATGACTGTAGTTATGAGCTTTTTAAATAATTATGCCAATGTCCTGAACGAAGTTATAGCTTGACTATAAAAACAGAACTGGTCATTTGAGAGAAGACAATGTGAATATTTATTACTGTTTGAATAAATTAAAGAAACCAGTTGATACACTTGGCTTCTAATTAAACAATTGTAAAGTGCCAAATTTCACTTGCTAAAATAAAACAAGTAACCTTGACTGATTTGCTTTCTAGAATGAAAGCTCCAGTTACAACTGTATAATCACCATTTACTCTTAACACTGTTTTGTGAGAAATTGATTTTCTTGCTTCCTTAGGTGACCAATATAGTGGATAGACAAAGGTATATTTGATGCGCGCAGCATACAAGGAAAGCAATAAATAACGTGCATAGCCTAATGATATCATAAGATTTGTCCCGTGTTGCAACACATATAATTTGCTATTTGGTAAATAATTCCTTCGCACGACAACAGTACTTTATCTAGTAGATAAGGTACTTCCAAAGGTTCTATAAAGGAGTAAAAATGGGACATTCCTATTAGCGAACAACTAAAGATCGACAAAATGCCAAACCAGAAACGGAATTGTTGGAATGTGGGAAGCTGACCGAACCCTTTCTGAAATTGTTAATGTAATCAGCAGAGGAAAGGATTACCTCAGATTTTGGACTAAGCGTTTTCAAGATGTCGAAGATGTGCTGAGTTGTTATCCAAGGAAAACAACTCAGGAACAGGACTGAGCCATAAGGCAAGCTGATACAAAGAATTCTTTCTTGTCAGCGGCTGCAATCGGCCGGGAATTGGGCTTGCCCGTCGCAGCATCTATTATTCGAAAACGCCTCACCATCAAGACAGCCATGAAAGAAAGTCTTAACAACAGCACACCGAGAAGACGGTGAGCTTCGCTCTTCTCTACCTTCTAATGGCACGTGATTTCTGGCAGAGCGTTATTTGGACGGACAAGAAAGTGTTTTGTTTTGCTGTTGAGGGGTGTTCTACACTTTGACAAGCAGACAACGCTCTTTACAGTCCCGAGCATGTAATAGCTGCCAAGAGGAGCGAGAGAATCAGTGTAGCATTCTGGGGCTGGCTGCCAGCCTGCTGGTGTTGGGGAATTGGAAGGTATCTACCAAAACGGATTCCGAAGAATACACCACTGTACTCGAAGACTGTATACTGCTCACTGTTCGAGCAGTGCACGAGGATATGCCTCAAATATATATGGTGCAGGATAACAGCAACGTCCACACCTCAAACATCGCCAGGAAGTGGTTAAATGACCATCCTGAAGCTTTACTACTTCCTTGGTCGGCTAAATCACACGATTTAAAAGTGATCGAGAATATATGGGCCGTAATGGTTTCAGAATGGGATCCTGAACAAGAAAGAATAGTAAAAGCGCTTTCAAACCATGTCATAAATGTGTGAGGGGTGTAAGGCGGCTTCCAAGAATGTCACATCCTGGCGGTATCTGTAACCAACAGGTGGAGTAAAGGCTGGACAATAATGGGTGATGGTCCATTTACTGAAAGTCTGAACCTGCCTTCCTCTGTTCTTTAAATAGTTTAATATTATTTCTGGATCAAACGCAGAGTGATCTGTAACATTTGTTAATTGTGATGATAGTGCTAATAACAACAACAATAATAACAATAATAATAGTAGTAGTAGTAGTAGTAGTAGTAGTAGTAGTAGTAGTAGTAGTAGTAGTAGTAGTAGTAGTAGTAGTAGTAGTAGTAGTAGCGCACATTACAAACAGACAAGAAGCAATCAAAATACAAGTGCATAAACAGTATGGACTATATTACGCTATTATATCCGTAAACACACTAATATATTGCAATTTAAAGGAATGTGTGTGTGTGTAATGTTAAAACGTTATTGTTGTGCTCACTTTTCTGATATGAATATAATATGCGTGAATTACTGGATGCACGTATTTTAATAATTTGCTCAGTGTCAATTCTGAAAATACAGAAATAGTTCTTTAAATAATTGCTATACGCACACAATAAGCGCGTTAACACTTATCCACCAGTCTCTGGCTATCATAAGCAACCTACTTAATGAAAGAAAAAGCAATAAGCATCGTCTGGAATCGTACCCAGTACTTTACTCCTTAACATCTTAAGAGAAAACCGCTATGTGTTGACTGAGCTATAGTTACAGCCAAATAACCTCGTGTAACTGCATTAATGATGTCTCTTTGTTGAACTTTGATTGATAGCTCAAGCAGTAGTGGAATAATTGCAGTCCGATTTCTTCAGGTACCGGACCGAACCGTTATACGAGTGCGCCCAAGTGTACCATTTTTGCTTGAATTACTCTACCACTCACTCGTATATATCTGTATTTTCATAGTTGATACCTGCGTCTATACTGTGAAAGAAATCAGTTCATTTTCACACTAAACATAAAAGCATTACGGACAAAAAGATACAATATGAATGTAAGAAAATCACCGATACTGGTGACATAACATTTCATGATATTATTATAGATCTTAATAAGAATTTGCAAGCTCATAATGATTATATCCTATCCAGATCGAGTTCTGAAGGCTTGAAATTAAATCATTAATTCTTTTTACAAGCAATGGCATATTTGAAATAATATATTATTAGGCTTAATTTCATTCATTAATGACTTATTTAAATGCAGCATAAACTAAAACATATCATAAAAACTGGTATACTGGAATTCAAGTGCGATAACTGTATCACTGAAGAAGAGAAAGAATTTGAAAATATAAGACGAAGTGAGGATTTTCTACTTCCGAGATCCTTCAATGCCCTTAACACATGTGTATTGTATACTATTAACATTAGTGGCGAACTGGCGATAGATTATTATCCACACCTGAGTGCTGACCTTAAAAATATCAATAACAATCAGCTCATAATTAACTGCTGCGAGAATTAAATCGTAAATAAACATTAGCAAATTAAAAGGACATAAAGATACAGGTAAGATTTAAATGATAATATTTAACTATCAAATATGATCCTACTCCATGCCTGTGATAGTAAATATATAAAAAGTTATAGGATTTAATATAGTTCATGCACATAGGTGCAGTAAAATAGGCAAAACACTCAGATACGTTAGGTTACCAGCACTAAATGAAGGAAATTTAACTTTTCACCAGGATAGCATGAACGGAAAGTGGATAAAAGAACACTAACGTCAAAAAAGTAATAAGAATGATGGCAGAGGCAAAACAATCAAGTTGTAAGTCTGTATGCAAAATTTTGTAATTTTAGCTTTCGAGTATGTTTTAGTTGCATTCCTACTTGTAGAACTAGAACAGTGAAACAAATTCTACGTGGCAATTTTATATATTATCATTTGAATAATATGGTAGTATGTACTTTTATTTTATATTTTCAAAATTACGATTTCTGAATTATGTAGAAAACCCAATAGTAGTTTATATAGAAGAGAGCAAGAACACTGTTTTGCTTTTATATGGGAGAACGAGGGTGGATGCGACGGTTCACTGAGGAAAATGCGTTTATATGGGCGAGATTGGGGAATACAAAAAGCAGACTAGATGCAAGCAGGAATTGCATAGATCAAGTAATACTTTGCAAGCATTCTGTAAAGAAGTTTACTACAACGGTATATTGTTTTAACTTCCATCATCTATAAAGAACCTGCATACTAATGAGGATATGTTAAGGCTAGTATTATAAAGTTTTCTGATCACCTTCATCTTCTATACAAAATAGGATTTTTCATTCAATCAGAAATAATTGTCTTTTTAAGGGTACCCATAGCTGAAATCCTCCAAAATTGTCAAAAAATTCAAGAATTAGCTTTATGTTCCAATACTAATTTTAAACTTCAGCTTCCATTGCATATTTTGACTTTTGCTCTCAGGGCTTATTAAAGGTTCAACAGGTGACCATTCAAATGTCCAAGAATACACAGTCTAATGGCCTCTATTTACTTCTAATGTCTTTTACCGGACTTTGATATTTCTTACACTTTTGCGCATTAAAAATGCACTATGTGATATAGTTTGTAACCAGCTTTCTTCAAAACTAGCTGAAACTCAGAGAGAACGGACTTAAAATCTGTCATATGTTTTTGTTACGCTTTTAAATTCACCCACTGAGGATATATTGTTACAAACATTATATTTGAATGTTTAAACATTTTTCCGAAAAAACTAGAACAGTGAAACAAATTCTACGTGGCAATTTTATATATTATCATTTGAATAATATGGTAGTATGTACTTTTATTTTATATTTTCAAAATTACGATTTCTGAATTATGTAGAAAACCCAATAGTAGTTTATATAGAAGAGAGCAAGAACACTGTTTTGCTTTTATATGGGAGAACGAGGGTGGATGCGACGGTTCACTGAGGAAAATGCGTTTATATGGGCGAGATGGGGAATACGAGGGCTGATGCTAGGCTAGACGAGTTGAATAAAGGAAATGCGTTTATATGGGAGAGATAGTGAATACGGTGTCGATGCTAGACTAAACAGTGGTAAAGGAGGGAATGCACTTTATATGACAGAGATAGGGAATACGGGGGCGGATGCTAGGTTAGACGGTGGTAGGAGGAGGGGAATGCGCTTTATATGAGAGGGATAGGGAATGCGTGGAGAGGTGCTAGGCTAGACGGATGCTGAAGGAGGGGAATATAGGCTTATACTGGAGAGATAGGGAAGGTGACGGAGATGCTAAGATAGATGTTAAAGCTGGCATGCGTTTATATGAGAGAGATAGGAAACCGAGGAGAGGTATTAGGCTAGCAAAGGTTGAATTAGTATGCGTTTATATGGGAGAGACGAGGAAACCGGAGAGAGAGAGAGATCCTACGCTAGAAGATAGTTCAAGGAGGGGGAAATGCGTTTATATGGGATGGGTGGGGGAAAACGATGATAGGTCTTATGGGTTGTGGTTAAAAACTGCTACACAAAGAACCGAATTATTCAAGAACTTTAACAATAAAAGGTCAAAGTATAGATTATTTGTACGGTATTCGAGGAGGGGTCTTTAGTGGAAAAACCCCCTAAGTCAGTAGTGATAAAATGATGATTCTAGGCCACTTAATATGTAGGAATGTGCAATTTATATGCTACTTAGACCTCCCACTCCACCTGCCACGCCCTCCCTGGTACCTTTATGTTGCAGCTGAGGTCATAAATTTTGTTGTGTATAATGGGAAGGTTGACAGGTATGCCATTAAGGTCTCCATTACCTGTCAAAATGAACAATAGTACAATGAATTATGCTTTGTAAGAAAAGAGCAAACGCTATTCTCCCCATTCCAATCCTCGCACACGTGCACGTTAGGAAGGCCTCCGCCGCTGCATCTATTCTCTCTCCAAACACGTGCAATGTAACAAAGAGCCAAGCTGGAGAGTCATATGCATTGGCATGAGTGTGTTGGAAATCTCCAAGACATTAATGTATCATTATCATTACGATGTGCTGTTGCCATATTACGGAGCTGAAAACCTGAAGCTTATGTGTATGAATACCGATTCATTCATTCACCGTGTAACAACTGAAGATGTGTACCAGGACAGGCTACGTTTTCTTGAGCATCTGGATACAGCTGATTACCCTGTCAACCATATATGCCACTCTACTCAGAATAAAAAGGTGTTGGGAAAATTTAAAGATGAGGCTAATAGCAAAATCATTCTGCGGTTTGTCGGACTACGACCTAAGATGTATGCATTAGATATTCAGGGATCGGTGATAAAAAAGATTAAAGGTATAAAGCGTAGTGCTATTAAGCAGTACATTACATCTTACAGCTATACAGACTGTCTTAAAACCTGTGAAATCATCAGAACGCCCATGAATCTGATCCTGTCACGTGAGCACGCTGTTACCACAGTCCAATTGAATAAAATTGCATTGAATCCCTATGATGGTGAAAGACTTATTACCGAGGATGGAATAACTAACTATGGATAAGGGCATTACAGCATTACAAACAGCACTTAGGAGAATGTAAGCAAAAAATGAAGATTTTTTTCACGAGTCTACAATCTTAAAAAAATTGAAGATTACTCATGTGCTGTGTATACACCTAGCAGACAACTGGCAAAGAAAGGAGAAGATGGAAAGGGAGGCGGTAACTCTGCCATTAGGTGCAAATCCTAGTGTTAGTCTCAAGCCTAGGTAAAGGGGAGGGAGGTCTACCCTTAGAATCCTTGTCTAATGAAGTAATGATTTAACTGATAAAGCTGCTACACTTGTACAAAAAAATGTAAGCACATAAAACAATAAAGCTGATTAAAAACGTTATAATGTATCCTCAACCACACGGATGCGATAGTTTATACTACTCCTATATAACCTCACTGTTTCACCCCCACCGTCTCACACACTAGCTTTTTAACATATAAAAGTTTGTAAGGTTTGGAAAAAGTATACTATAAAGGCGTTGTAACCTGTGATACTATCTGAATTATCTGTTAAAATGACTGAAGTACCTGACATACTACACGAATCGTATGACAATTAAATAGCTCTGCTACAAATCGCGCACGAAATTAGCACGAACACCTGTGATTGTATCAGGATTATCTAAAATAGCAATGGTTATGCTCAAGAATTCATAGAAAGGATTGTTTTAGAGAAAAAATAATTATATATATAAAAGGTGCTTTCATTCCCCTAATAACACAGTTTTTGTTTCTCCACATTTTCAAGGATGTAATAGTTAGTATTTGCATGAACATAGAGAAAAAACAATTCATTAATATGTTTTAATAAAAAAACTACAAGCACACATGCCTCAACATTATCATCCTTAGGGGTATACTAAGGCGTTAGTATCAGCGATTGATATAGCAACACATCGATATTATCACAGATATATCAACGAGTTTTGCTACACTAGAGATCTGCCATTGCATACAATGAGTTCTTTCCATTATCATTCTAGGGAAAAGGGCGATATTGCTCTCATATTCTCGAGCCTATGACTCGGTAACAGACAGGATCGATTGAAACTGAAAAACTGCTTTCTGTATCCCCATTGTATCTGCAACGGAATGTGTAATGAAACTAGTTCTACAAAGCTGTATTTCGATTAGCATGAAGTAGGTAGAAAAGTAAGTTTTCGTAGGTATAGTTTGCAATAGCTATAAAAATAAATTATAGTGGATAGAGAAATTCGTGTGAACATAACATAGTTTTTCGTTTTAAAATGTTCCAGAAGATTATAAAAACTCCAACTTTTCCGCAGGCATAAAAAGGGTTCAACAATTGTGAAGTTGGTTCAATCACGAGTAGTGACAACAAATCCGACAGCTGCAGCAACATCCACTGCAACAATAGCTACAGCAGCAACAACAGGCTACACAGCAGCTGTAGCAACAGCATCAGCTAATCCAACAGCTGTAGATTCACCCACCCCAGCAACAGCGGCCATCACGACAACAACAGCAACAGCAAATACGACAGCAGGAGTAGCAGATATAGCACTTGCAACATGAGCAGCTACAACAATGCCAGCAACAGATCCAGCAGCTGCAGCAACATCAGGCACAGCCAGCACAATAGCTGCAGAAGAAGCAAATACAACAGCTACCGTTGGAGATACAGCAGCTGTACAACAATATCTGTAACAGATCCTGCAGATGTAGCAACATCTGCTACAACAATAGCAGCAACAATAACCGGTTACATAGCAGCGTAGCAACAGCAGCAGCTATTCCAGCAGCTGTAGATTCAGCAGCCTCAGCAACAGCAAGCATCACAGCAATGACAGCAGCAAAATACGACAGCTGTAGTAGCAGATACAGCATCTACAACAATAGCAGCAACAGATCCAACAGTTGCAGCAACATCAGCCGCGGCCACAACACTAGCTGCAGTAGCAACAAAAGGTCGCACGGCAACAGCAGCAGCTAATCCGCCAGTTGCAGATTCAGTAGCCACATCTATGAAAGTGAATTACGTTTTAAAAAATGGGCTCGAATACCTTTGATAACACATGAATCAGCTGAAATTACATCCAATAACAGTGATACAAATCACTGATTGAAATTATCACGAACACCTGTGATACTACTCTATTTGTTTTTAATACAGGAAACAATTAACATTGCCAGGGAACAGCTTTCCGTGACGACTGCGCCTAAAGTCGATTTCAAAGTCTAGTACCTGAATAGCCTCCGAACAATCTTGCTTCACCAGCTCCATCGTTGCAGCTAAAAATAAAATAAATCATGTTCAATGTATATATGCTAATATCCGTAAGTAATGCCAGAGTATAAAATAACGATACGCTAATAAAAATCAATTAGTATACCATGAGAGCTAACGAGGTTAAGATCGCAGGATGTTCCGGTTGAATTAACTCTCTCATTAACCGGCTGGCATTTGAAGCGCATTTGCCTGGATACAGATACTGCGGACCTGGGACAAAGCTAGAAGAAAGATTAAAGAGAGGAGACCCCGGAATCAACCCATTAGACGAAGCGTGCAATCTTCACGACGTTGCCTACGCTCAGCATAAGGACTCTGGTTCGAGAAACATTGCAGACAAGGTCTTGGCTGAAAGGGCGTGGAAAAGAGTGCAATCATCTGATGCTACACTAGGCGAAAGGATGGCAGCGTGACTAGTAACAGCCATTATGAAGGGAATGGTGCTGGATATAAGAAGAAGAAACGAAGTGGATTTCTACCTCTCATACCAATTATTGCAGCTCTAGGTGCTGCCACTGGAGATGCAGCACAAATTGCTACAGCCTTAAATAAGAAAAAGGGTGCAGATAAACATCTTGCTGAAATGATGAGAGATAACAGAGAAATTGAAGCAAGAGGGAAAGGCATTCGAGTGAAGGAGAAGAATAATGCGAGGAACACCGAAAGGAAGAGGAGCCAGAGCAAGAAAGAGAATTCAAAAAACTCCGGCAGAGGGCTATACTTGTCCCGGAAAAAGCATTGAGTAACATAGATCTCGACTTGTATGCCCAACGTTTAAATATTCCTCATTTTAGAGGTGTATACTTGATTGATCAGGTACCTTCAAGACCTCGTTACAGAGAGAGAATTATCTCAATCTCGATACTTCAGAGAATGAAGGAACTCATTGGGTTGCTATAAAGAAGGAGGGCAACGTGTCATTTTATTTCGATAGCTTTGGAAACTTGAAGCCTCCAAAAGAGATAGCAGGCCTTAAGGTGCTGTATAACACTAAGAGGTTTCAGAGTTTCAGCTCAGTCATCTGCGGGCACTTGTGCTTGCAATTTATATCGCAATGAGTTACACTATTGCTGTAAGTGGCAATGAATCTGTTCTTACTACATTCCTGAATCCCTCTCTTCAGATAGATCCAAAGGGTCATTATAAGATTGCTCTATTGAATTTTGAATCCTTCTATTCCATTCTTAATGTTGATTAGAGTAATAATCAATTTGATGACATACACAATGATGAAATTAAGATCATTGATATACCCAATGGAACTTAAGAGATTGGTGATAATGAATACATCAGAGATAAGCTAGGGGTGGATGAGAATGTCTTGTTTATTAGACATAATAGTAACAACACAATGAAGCCTGAAATTATGTCCTTTCACCGTTGATTTTTCCAATGATCTTTCTATAGGATCGCTCTAGGGTTTTAGTGACAAAGTTAGTCCAGGTAATAAGCTGGCTGAATCTGATTTCCTGGGGAATATATTTAAGGTGAGCATCATGCGAATCGAGTGCAGTATTGCAACAGGTTCTTTCATCGACGCTAAAAGTGGATCACTGCGTTTTACCCATCTGTACCGCCTGGATATCATATTTCTCAAGAGCCATCAAATCCAATTTACCTTCCAATCATAAACACCAGTGTCATTGAGCAAATTAGTCTTCGTGTAGTGGACCAGAACGGTAATATTATTGACTTTAGAAACGAAGATATAAGCATAAGGCTTCACATCCGTTGCAGTGGCAATAGATTTTAGAAGAAGTCAGCGACGTCGAGGATATAAGAATGGAGTGATTCGACGTGCGCGTTATACTCTGCCTTTGACAACCAGCGGGTTAACATTACGCAATTGTCAGTTCCTCCAGGCACTGGGCTTCAGAATCCAATAATCATGGACGTCTTCAATGTTACCGAGACACCGAGATTCGATGACAAGATCACTAAAGAAGAGGAACATGTGTTTTGCCGTATAAATCATCAGCTCTGGACTATAATGACGAGATTAGAATCCCTTTCCAAGCTGAGGATTTATATACATTACCTAATCGAAGTTATCTATACATCGAGGGGAGTATTACTAAACCTAATGGAGCAGGTACTACTGCAAAGCTTATCAACATCGCTATTGCGTTCATGTTTGAGCAGATTCGACTGGATATGAACGGCTCAACTATTGATAGAAGCAGAAACCCCGGGATCGTATCAACTTTACGCAACTATGCTGCTCTCAACCCAATGGAATCTGATCGTCCTCTGAATGCTGGATGGTGCTATCCTGGAGAAGATATGGACATTGTATATGCAGCAAATGGGGCCTTCAACGCTATAGTACCGGTTTCGATGCTTCTGGGATTTGCTGACGACCACAAGGAACTCATACTCAATAGCAAGTTTGAGTTGGTGCTGATTCGGTCCAAGGACTCTAAAAACTGTATTATAGCACTCAGGGTGAAGAGAATGCCACTGTTAAAATTGTACGAATTGAGTGGAGAATGCCTGTGATTCGACTTTCTGATGCTGAGAAGGTTGAAATCCTCAAGATTGTCAAGTCGGAGAAGCCGCTGTATCTCCCATTTAGGACCATGGATCTGTATACTCAGCCTGCTGTGCCGCAAACTAAATCATTCACCTGGAATGTCGCCACCACATCAAATGCAGAAGCGGAGATTTGTCAGTTTGGGTGCTCAGACTTTAAGATCGAGTAATGCATCCATAGGCTGTTCCCTTTTTGATCATTGTAACATAACTGGTTTGAGAGTTTATCTTAACCCTCCGTCAGGCGCGCGCTTTGGTAGAACGCCGTTAGTCGCGAGGGGCCTAGTAGACCCGCGCAATATTTTTGTTGGTATTGTTTGTATTTTTGTTTTCTTTCGTTTATTTTCTTTTTTTCCTGTTTTTACCTTTATTTAGATTAAGCGTACAGGACTTTCATTAATAGGTATTATCTTACAACATAAAAATAGAAGCTAAAATATGAGTACATATACGTTATAAATTGTATTACAGTAAGTATAAAGAAATACATTGCCATTTCCAGGTATACATACAACTTGTAATTTCAAATGTTCAGTTGCTCAGAATCATCTACTATTTCACCCGTGTTTTCCCCGACTAAGCAACTATCGCAAATAATTTTAGCATATTTGCTCAAACACATATTTAGTTTTACAGTTCATTTTGTCTTTGTTGCTGGGTTCACATCGTTTCCTTTTCAATGTGCATAGTGGTAAATTTGACAATTCATCTACGCCGGATTCTTCAGGTTTATATTACTTCAAAAGTCCTTTCAAATCATCGGATAGATTTGATGCTGTTGCTCTCCTTTGTAGCTGTTACAAGAGTAAAGCTAAAGATAGTGATTTCAAATACTCCTGCCTTGTAGAATATTTATTTTGGTTTCCAAGGAAGATAACCCTAGAATTAATATCTGCAATGTTCAAGACATGGTCAAAAATTACCATGGGCCGCCTTCTCGTTGTTCTGGCTACATTGTATGTAGCACACAGTTTATCTACTGCATCAACTCCACATATAGTGTCGCTGTAATGCAGGATTATTTCAGGCTTTTTCTCAGCACCTTCTGATAACTGTGTGGATGAAACATGTAGACTTGAGAGCAAAACTACTGTTTTACCCTTTTGGAACATATGAAACAAGCGTTTCATTTTATGTGAAGCCAAATACGCTTTCGTGTTGACTGCGACCTTTTGGAGAAGTGAAATTAGTGGGTAATTCTTTTTTGTTCTTTCGCACAGTACCGACGAAAGAAAGTTGTCTTTTGCGCAATTCATTCACCAGCGATACACTAGTAAACCAATTATCTGCAGTAACGTTTCGTCCAGTGCCAGAGATTGGTTCAGTTAGTCTCAGCACTACAGCCTCTGCCGAGTTAGTTTGCAAATATGGTCCGTCCGGCTGCTGTCTACAATAAATCTCCATGTTAGTTGTATAAAACAGTTTTCATCACTCAAACAGAATATTTTTATGCCATACTTGTTTGGCTTGGATGGTATGTATTGTCTAAAAGCACATCGACCACGAAATGCCAGCAACTGTTCGTCGACAGTGACATTTTGTCCAAGATAATAATGGTCCTGACAGTTGTTCAGAAACAATGTAAACATTTCTCTAACAGCTGCCAATTTATCCAATCTACGTCGCTCCAGTCTTGAGCTTTTGTCATCAAAGCGAATACAGCGTATTAGAAAACTGAATCGTTTTTCGGACATAGCCATTCGGAATAGAGGAATTCCAAGATCGGTTCTCCAAAACTCGTGAATATTCTGGCGTCCACCACGAAAAATTCCTGCCAGGTACAATAAGCCTAGGAAAGCTTTTATTTCTTAAATCTGTAGGTCTGCTGTCTCACAATCAAATTTGTGCTGCACACTGCTAATGTAAGTATTTGAGCTTTCAACAACCAACTCAACTATTTCTTCGGTAACAAAAAGGTTCCAACAATCAATTTCCGTTTTCGCATTTTTGGCAGCTCCTACCACACCAGGAAGTTTGGTCAATATATTGTGAGCCCTTGTCTGTGTTATTTTCAAAGGTGTTTTTTTCGTTTTGTTCCATCTCTTCCTGTGAATCATAACATGTGAATGTATTGTCAATAATAATAAGAAGAAGAAAAAGAAGAAGAATTACTATAATACGCATATGATGTTACCTATAAAATACATGCTATCACACAAGCTGCTTTCATCGTCTTCCTCTTCATCTTCATGGTCAGTTTCTGAATCTAAAGATCTTGTTTCAAATTTATCTTCTGAATCAGAGTCATCTTATTCATATAAGTTTTCATCCACGGGCAAGGCATCATCATCGCAAAGTAGGCGATGTACTTCTTCCAAATCATTCGGATTTTGTAGATCGTACCTTTTACTCGTATTCATGACGAAGCAGTAACAGATCCTTGCAATAGTTAAGCAATGTTGCACAAAAGCTAATGAGAAACAAATCTGTCAACAATATGTAACGAGAGCAGGCGCGCGGGGCCTGGTTGACCTGTGCGACACGTAACTGCTGATTATTCATTCCTCCAGCCAAACAAATAAACAGATAAGGTTATCGCTGCAGCAAATAATCGCGCAAGGTGTAATGTTAGATGTCCTAGTCAGGCAATTGCATAGGTGCGTTCGTTCGAAAATTATAACATTTATATAATGCCAGGGGTCTCTCAGGCCCCTAGCGACTGACGGAGGCTTAATAGGGAATGTTATGCTTACCATGACATGAATTTGGACTTTGGAAACTCGAGATTTGCATCATTGTATGACATGAACTCAAAGTTTCGAAACTATTATTATGAAAAAGAGAATTAACCTTTATTGAAGAGAAAGGATTTTCTTAAATTTGCTCCCATGTTTGTTATAGATTGCTCGCATCAACCAGAGGAAGTTGAAAATGGTGCTTTCAACATCAGAATAGAAATTCAGGCTTGTGCAAATATCCCTGCACAGACCTCATTGTATTGCTTAATAACTCAGGATAAATTACTTACATACAAGCCTCTGACTCATGTGATGCAACTTATATTTTCAACTAATCATTGTAATGTAAGGATTTATTTTTTCATTAGGGATGTAAGGATTTATTTAATAAATAAACATGATGTAAAAGCATACCTTCATTCTTTGTATTACTTTTTATCATACAATTCCAGCACTTTCTTCCTCCACCACCTCGTTCCAGCATATGGTATTACACTTGCAACCGATAGGTTACCTAAATGGTAATCTATAAACTATTCAAGTCTTTTTAGGATGTAAATTTCATCACTATTTAAAAGTATTTCACAATCATTTAAATTAGTGTTCAAAAATCCTATTTTGGACTCTTCCATATAAGCAATGTCACTATAAGAGAAAACAATATTTTCACAATATTCCACTCGCGGGCACATTCTCGATTGGGGGAATCCTTTGAATATAGGGAGACTCTCGAAGTATCTTCCAGTTTTGCATTGTCAATATACAAATTTGTCTGTGTTTTACACTATAAGCACTGGAAGATCGTAGAAGAACCCTATCTTAACGTTGTGGCTTCTCGAGATGTAGACGTCTCGGCACCCGCTTCTTACCGACATGTTTCTTGGGGGTGTCGATGCTTGCTATTCTATCCTGCAAGATCGTTAGCTTCCTTTGCAGATCTGCAAAGCTGTTCCTCTTCTTCTTTCCCTTATTGCAGCGTCTGAAACATTGCCCAATAAAAGCCTTAAAAACAAGCTTTTGTAAGTGTAGGTAGTCTGAAAATGAGTGCATTTTGTTAGGTTACAGGGAAAAGAAACAAAGATTTTTTATAGATATGAAAGTACTCACATCAATGTTTTCCTGAGTTCTGCCGGATTGCCAGGGAAAGGTTCTGAGGTCGTCAGTGTTAGATCCCCGACCGCCTGGGAAATGGACTCCTTCTGTTTTTCATCTTTGTGATTAGCACACTGCGCTGCAAGTGGGTACTATATCTTCTGATTCTTTATCACCCGAATCTATTTCGTTTTTAGGTGCAGGGATCGTCATTTGAATTCTGCAAAGGCATAATAATTTCCAATGTTAGTTACGTCTAGATACCCCTGTACTATAGTACTGTGTATCGAAATAGCAATGCATGTTAGTATCGCCTACGCAATTAGTTTTTTACATTAATGATCTCTGAGGTTACTTATATGGCGTTACTAATGTACAATCGTATTGTATAGTTTAAAAATGCTACTTACTTTAAATTTCTCTGCCTGAACAGGAATACACTGCAGCTCTTTTTGCGTGAAATGTATGACGTCATCTGGTAGTGTACCTCAGGTTTTGCACACAGTACAGAGTGAGTATATCCGTTGCAGTACTCTGAATGCCACAGAGAGCTGTGACTTGAAATTACGTTGTCCATCTCACCGCCACTTTCGGAATCAGTCTCTCTGGAAAAGTAGAAATACAAAGCAATAAGCCATTTTATTTTCACTCCTCTTTGGAGAACTATGCAAACTTTTTTAGAAATTGCATTCAAGAATAAAAATCTGTACTTACATTATGCTTCTTTTGTAGACTGGGCAGTTGTCCGTGAATATATCTCAGAAGACATCTGGTAATAATGGGAAGACATGCTACACACTATAGAGTGCATGGTGCCAGTGCACGACTCTTTATGTTAATATGTATAATGGTATGATTCTTCCACACATTCGCTCCAAAAATCATACATCGTATTATCGGCTCGATTACACATCGAATAATATTCAGAGCAGTGCGAGAAGAGGCTCCTTATATACACGGAATAGAAAACCGGTTCTTCCGTCACATGTAATGACATGCAGAGAGGATCGGTGGGGGAAACGCTCTTTAGGGCGGGGAGGAATGTATTTTCTCTATGCAGGAGAATCTAGAAGAGCCTAGAGGCGAGGATGCAGTGAGGGGGGAGGGGATTGATAACTTCTATTAAAGAGAGGAATGCACATAAATGTTTTTTGATATCTCTGTTTGAAAGACAGAATTGGTGCAAAAACAGAGAGTTAGAATAGATTGTACATGTATATCTATGCTCGGTGATTCTCGTACGTCTTCGTGCTGGTTCGTGTGTTTGGAGCAAGGGTAAGTATGTTACGCGTGTGTGTGTGTGTTCGGGCACTGGTGTATGTGTGTGTAAGTGCACTGGTGTATGTGTGGATGTTTGTAGACGTATGTACGTGTGTGTTTAATTGCACTTGTGTATGTATACATATGCATGTGTATGTGTGTATTTGTTTGTGTAATGGCTCTGTGTATGTACTCGTGTATATATGAATGCATGGAGGTATGCAAGTAAAGAAAAAAGAAAGAGATAGATAGATAGAAAGAAACAGGGAAATGAAAGAAAACGAGAGAAGAAGAAAAAAAATAAAGAATCGTGTCTAGGCATAGGAATACTTAAATATGCACCAGCGTTTAATATAAATAATTACATTTGTTAAATACATTTTAATCTGGCAGTCCATACTCGCTTAGTTTAATATTTGTAAAGCATTAGAGTTTCGCAGGGGTGTGATTCGAACTAGGACCTTAGGATATCTAAGAATATCCTACATTAAGCATCGTAATTATATATAAAATTAACATGATTTGCTTAAGCTCGTCTATGGTACTTAATTTATTACTTATTAAGCATTAATGTTTCGCCACGCTCAGACTCGAACTCTGACCTCTGCATACCCGAGAACGCCTTTCATTAATCCTGGTAATGCCATAATAATGTTTACCCTATCCAAGTATCATGTTTTTCATTAGCAATTAAACATTAAACGTTTGTCTGCAGTAAGATTCGCACACAGATCCAAGGATATCTAAGTATACACAGGGGTGTAATATAGGTAATAATATTTTAAAACACGTTTCTGATATCGCTCTTTGAAAGAGACAATAGAATCAAAAACAGAGAGTTAGAACATGTTTAACTATGTTCGGTGATTCTCGTAAGTCGTCGTGCAGGTTCGGTTGCTCTCGGAGAGAAATACATGATATGTCATGATCGCTGCCCGAAAGCAGGGCCGGTTCCATGACGGTGAGATCGAGCGGGGGGAATTTATTGCCTAGCAGGTAAATGAAGCTTGCCCCGTGGGAACTGAGATGGCGCCGGAATGTCCGGGGGGGCTATAACAAAGCGTGATTTATTGCCCGTTGTTCGGCGCTGCTGTACGCTCTCTGTCGAGTTGGAAAATTTATTGTGCCCAGGTATTCCCGGTTCACCACCTGTTCTTTTATTATCGCTGCACCAGCCTGGCTCTTTGTTATATTGCACGTGTTTTGAGAGAGAATAGGTGCAGTGAGGGAGGGGGTTGCTACATGTGAGGCCTTACTAATGTGCACGTGTGCGGGGATTGGACTGGGGAGAATAACGTCTGCTCTTTTGTTACAAAGCATAATTTATTACACCATTGTTCATTTTGACAGGTAATGTACGACCTTAATAGCATACCTGTCAATCTTTTCCTGATATACAACAAAATATATGAGCTCAGCTGCAACAAAAAAGTACCAGGGGCGTAGCAGGTGGAGCGGGAGGCCTAATTAACATATTAACTGCACATTCCTGCATAATAAGTGGCCTGGAAGTATCATTTTATTACTACTGACTTAGATGGGTTTTCCATTAAAGACCCCTCCTCGAATACCGCACAAATTATCTATACTTAGGCCTTTTATTGTTAAAGTTCTTGAATAATGCGGTTCTTTGTGTAGAAGTTTTTAACCACAAACCCTAACACCTATAATCGTTTTCCCCACCCCTCCCATATAAACGCATTTCCCCCTCCTTCAACTATCTCCTAGCATAGGATCTCTCTCTCTCTCCGTTTTCCTCGTCTCTCCAATATAAACACATATTCTGTCATTGAACCTTTGCTAGCCTAATACCTCTCCTCGGTTTCCTCTCTCTCATATGTAAACGCATACCGTCTTTAACATCTATCTTAGCACCTCCCTCGCATTCCCTATCTCTCCAGTATAAGCCTATATTCCCCTCCTTCAGCGTCTGTCTAGCCTAGCACCTCTCCACGTATTCACTATCTCTCTTATATAAAGCACATTGCCCTGCTTCTACCACTGTCTAGCCTAGCATCGGCCTCCGTATTCCCTATCTCTCTCATATAAAGCGCATTCCCTCCTACTACGACTGTGTAGCCCAGCATCGACACCGTATTCCCTATCTCTCTCATATAAACGCATTTCCCTTATTCAACTCTTCTAGCCTAGCATCAGCCCTCGTATTCCCTCTCTCTCCCATATAAACGCATTTTCCTCAGTGAACCGTCGCATCTACCCTCGTTCTCCCATATAAACGCAACACAGTGTTCTCGCTCTCTTCTATGTAAGCTACTCCCGATTAATTCGCATAAGTCAAACAATTTATTCTAAAAAATATTAAGGACATGTGCACGAAGTTTAAAACGCGCATATAGTATTAGATCAGTATGTGAAAAAAGTTTGAAGAATTTAGATATAAAAAAACTGCAAGATTTTGAAATTTCATCAATGGTAGAAAACAAAAACTACATTTTTAGACGTTTTGGATTTGGGTGTCCAGTTTTATTGGCATCTTTTGACTAATAGGTATTTTATTTGTTGACGAAACTGTCAATTGCCAGGATCGTATCAGCGCAGTCGGTGTGCCAGAATTTCCATTCCGCAGGGGTTCCTTTACGTGCTAGTAAAATGTTTTGATCCGGGCACTATATTAGAACTACTTAGCTACTTAAAGCTGTAGTTATTTGAAAGAAAGGAAATGTTACGTCAATAACGATCCATCACTGGAACAGGTGTTGCATTTCAATTGTGTGTGGCATGTCTGGCGTTAAATAGTACAGATGTCAGACAGGTGCAACACTTAAAAGAACAATATAAAGGAGACATGTAGCAACTGGATCCGGTTGCAGAGTTCACCCAATATACAGTGAAACTCTGTGGGGCTAAGGGCTAATTCATGCAACTCGGTTATACTACCAGAATTATAAATATGCCCAATGCTGCAAAAACATGTAAAAGATCCTCCTGTAAAAGTTTGGAAAGACAAGATATTTTTGGCGTTATCAAATGGAAAACTGAACAAAAAGGCCTCTCGTATTTATTATAGTACTTCATTTTATACTAAGGGTACCCAGAGGTAAAGTTTATAAATCTTGCAGTGGTTATCTAAATATTTTTAAAATTTTGTCACCTCCTGGTCTGCTACAATTACAAGTGTGTTTTAAATTTCATGCAGTGATCTTTAATAGTTTATTGGAAAAAAATTACGTTTACCTGTTAATTAATCAGGCGTTGCATACGACGCAAAAGCATAATTTTGAAAGCAATCTAATGTATCACATTCACATGACTTTCCATACCCTCTATTGTTTATTAATGGCATAAAATGACTCTTACTAAAGTTTATTTTTCTACCTACTTCATTTTAATCCATCATTTTAATAGCTTATTTGCGCATTTCGTTATAGATACAAAGGGATTAGCGGCAGTCAAATGTCTTAGGACAGGACGCTATACGCTGGCCTTAAAATTCCATACTCTTTCCATGACGTCGCGAGAAACGAGTCGTTTTGAGAACGCGACGTAGAGAGAAACTCAAAATCGAGACGACATTAAAACAGTGACCGTCCTGAAAAATTTGAACCATTAATAATGTGTATCTCACAAATAGCTTATGCCACAAAAAGATTCGTGTGTTTTAAATAAATATACATTTTTGTGTATTACGTTTTCGTCTATCACTTAATGTTTACCAGTTATACCTACAAGATTAGGTATACAAAATTCCTCTCGAATGAAGAGGACTTTAGAAGCTATTTCAAAAAAATTCAAGATATACATTTTGTTTGTCATGTAAATATATTTAATGTTTCGTATTTTAATCAATCTCGTTAGAGCCATTTTTCAGAAAAGAAAAAATTTGAAAAATGTCCCATATAAAGAGTGGTTGGGAATGGGGGGATTTTCTTGAAAATCTTCGTGTTGCATCTTTGGAAGACACTGAACTTAAATACCAGGTTTGTTATATTTTTCCGACTGATCTTTTCTGAGTTATGCGTTCACACACACACACACACACACACACACACACACACACACGGACCTTTTTCTAAAAATGCTTTTGGGGGGTTTAGGGGGTCTCAAAGCAATATTTCTGGTGAATCTGGTGAAATATCGGAATATCAAATACGAAATATTGAATTTTTGATTGGAATACAACCTACTTTCCCTACTTACTATACATAGTAGAGAAAGTAAAAATAAAAGCACCACCTCATTATTTAAATATTAAGACAAAAACTGGAATAGAGAGATATTTTCACTATTTTGGTTCTTTCAGAAAAAAACTAAACCTTTAAATATATTTTTGTAACAATTTATCTTCAGTGGTAAAATTATGTCACATCTTGAGCAGTTTAAACTTGTAACGAAGTATTATCCCAGTTTTTTAAGTTAATTTCCTTTGAGTTTCAACTGAAAAATTTCAACAAGACTGGTTACCAGCTACACGTATGGAACATTTTCAATGCGCAAAGGTGTAAGAAAATTCAAAGTCGAGTAAAAGGGTTGGAAGCAAATACAAGCAATTAGGCCGTTTGCTCTTGGGTATTTAAATTGTCGCATCTTGAAGCTTTAGGTCTCTAAGAGAAAAAGTCATAGTGTGTAACTGAAGCTAAAAGTTCTAAGTATTTTTTGATATAGAAGCTAGGTTTTAAATTTTTTAAACATTTTGAACAAATCTCAGTTGTGGGTACCCCTTACGGTTTAAAATCTGGTGGGTATTGCAGAATGTTAATTATTTACAATAATAATAAACTAAATATAGGTATTTTGCATAAATTAATAATCTAACTCATGTGTAAGGACATATTGTATTCACACTGCCGCACTGCCTCTGTTAGGATTTGTTATTTTATTTATTTATTTGTCTATTATTTTTCAAAATTTGCTCATAATTTCCTATTACTTCCACTTTGCTCATAGTAGACTAGGTTCATAATTTATGAAATCTAAAGCCTATTTCAATGCAGTAATAATAAGCTACCGTAACGGAATGCCAGATAAAATTTTCCATTGTAGTTGTC
Organism: Deroplatys truncata; assembly: GCA_030765065.1. NCBI lineage: Eukaryota > Metazoa > Arthropoda > Insecta > Mantodea > Mantidae > Deroplatys > Deroplatys truncata. Next base: position 179,607,320 of record CM060990.1, on the reverse strand, counting down.
TTCGCATCTCACGTATTGTGTTGATTGTTTGATGCACTTTGAAATGGCGGGCGTTGTTGAAGCTGCAGGGATCGTTATCACGCGAGCCCGATTTTTGATAACCTAAGAATATTGGAAAATAAAATGTCTCCAAAATTTAAAAACCATGACAATATTAATGAAAAACTACCTGAAAACTGATATGTATTTAAGTTTTTGCAATTAGTATACAGAAAGCTATAAGTTAATTTATGCATGGGTATAATTGCTATACAAGTAGAAGTAGTTGTAGGAGTAAAGATGCGATAATTTAGAAGATTAATTAAAAAAAGCATATTTGCTCCATGATCTTATTGAAAAGAAAATAAAGAAACTTGTTTTTGAAGCAGGTCTTACAAAACCGTAGCATTAACTTTAAGTTCTCAGATTACACAGAATTCATAGCGAATGAAAAGGACTTTCACAGCCTATGACATAAAATTGGGATAAGTAAAGCAGAAACCTGACTTACGGGCTCATTAACCCAATAAGGGAAAAGCTGCCCTGTCTCATCACTAGTTTGGGACATTCATAACTGTAATGATACGCCCTCCCCTGACAATAGCCAGTTTTCCATCCACAAGTAACCCTTTGCAGGCTAACCAGTAAATAGAAATTTGATATTTTTCCAAGAATGCGAGTAAAGGATGTACAAAGTTACTTTTATTTCTCATTTTAATAGTGCTATTACTGAGCGGGACGACTCAGGCAGTAACGACTGTGGGCCGTATTTAAAGGTCCCGTGTTCAAACCCCCGGGGCCGACCAATCTAACCGAAGGTTTTTTCGTGGTTTTCCTCGATCGTTAGGCGAATGCTGGGTTGGATAATTTAATCCACGAAATTTCCTATCATCCCTTTCATCACTACACTTCGTTACCTTCTTTTTCACCAGACATGGGGCTGATCACCCTTCCTGGATATGCCATGATCCAGCATTTGCTTGCTCCGTGACAGGCTACTGACCCAAGGTATTGGCTTGTAAGTCTTTGGGGGTGTAAGTCCTACAAAGAGGAGGTTAATAAGTTAAAAAAGAAGAAGAATAGTGGCATTTCTGATGTTTGAAAATTTATCGTTATATAAAAAGCCAGTAATATAAAACTCTTCATATACCTACTTAATGCAAGTACAACAAAATTACTAAAGAAAGACGCAAAGGCGGTGTAATTGCGTGCTTATTTGTTTTATATTTTTGGCACATAAAATCTTATTTTTTTTAATTTATGGACGCTCTTTTAACTACTATGGTCCTTAGCGTCCCATTCTATATTGGGCGTGAAAGATCGGCAATTTTGCTCAGAGGCCTTTTTGCCAGGCTTGAGGTTCTATTACGTGCTGTGATCTACGACACGGGACCACCGGCTTTACTTCCCTTCGAAGGAAGCCATGCTAGGGATTTTTACGCCCGAAAGAAATCCATCGCTCTCCGCCGGGTTTGAAACCGCGACCTCGGTAACTATGGGCTAGCATGGTAGCCACTACACCACGGAGGACGACATATAATTATATAAAATCTGATGTCTAGTTATCACACATGGTAGATAAAATGTTTATTGTTACTTCCTCTGGCCCTGAAAATTTGTAGCACCACACAAGTTGAGCAATCTACCCTTTATGTTCAAGTAGAATAAAAGTTTCGCTTCTACTAAAGCTTTGTTAGACAAAAAAATATGTTTGCTTTAGCTCTTAAACTTTCTGCCACATTAAATGAATGTTTTTGTATCTTAAATATCCGGTTAGTGAAAAAGAGTGTAAATAGATGAAGTTATAAGGTGTAAATGGTACTGCAAGCCAAATTATTAAGGCACCAGTTTGCTACTGAACGCAGGAGATTAAATTTACTATAAACACCATGAAGATAATCGCTCCTTTTCTGTAACATCTGGTAAAAGGTTTAACAATTTTTAAAGTCGCTAACCAGTTGCAAGGCGCAATTTGATATTATGTAACATCGTAAAAACAGCTTTTGGAGAGGAAGAAAATTATGGTTAACGATACCAAGGGCCAAGACTGTGTTGTGAGAGCTAGCAATACTATAGGTACTTCTACTGGCTGAAAATGGATGCACTTTTAGTGTTTCTTCATCTTAAAGAGTAACGGTAACATTCTTCTTAATCAGAAAGTCACAGAATAGCTCCACCGAGCACAGATTTGAATTAAATAAAGTATATATATATCGATACCGATATTTCACCGGTAACACATGTTTTGAGACTCTCTGAATCCAAAACAAAAAGCATTTTTAGAAGGTCCGTGTCTCTGTGTGTGTGTGTGTCTGAACAACATAACTAAAAATCAAAAGGTATTTAAGTTCAGCGTCTTCCCAGGATGCGACACTAAGATTTTCGAGAAAATCCTCCCCCTTCGAAATTTCCGATTTTACCAAAAACGGCTCAACGATTTTGATTAAAATATCATATATTAGAGATATTTACTTGAAAAACAAAAAGTTATATCTATAATTTTCTTTGAATAGCCTGTGTAGCTTGTAACCGATACACGAAAACGTATTACAGAAGGAATGTATATTCTTTAAAACCAAGAATTTACTGCAAATAACTTTTTGTGGAATAAGCCATTACCAATATATCCGTTATTAATGGTTCGAATTTTTCAAAACTTTGTCAGTTTTTTAACATTCTATCGATTTTCAATTGTTTCTCGCGATTGCATATAAGGAGTGTGGAATTTTAAGGCCAGCCTATAGCGTCCAGTTCTTAAACATTTGACTCTCGCTGTTCTCTTTGTATCTATAACGAAATATGCAATGTAGCTATTTCGGCAAAGGCTTATCTCGAATATAATGAATTAGATAGAAAAATAAGTTTTCGTAAGGATAGTTTGTATACCCACTAATAATTGATACAGGGTAAAGAAGGTCATGTATATGTAACACATCAAGTTCTTTCCATAAGCAGTGTATCTAAGCCTATACATGTAATACGAGAACATAATGTTGGTCTCTGTCTTTTATTTGTTTGTTTTTCGAAAACTCTAGCACACGTGGAAGGGAAATAAATATATTACATTTTATTTCTAAACCCTGAAGTCATGTTTTTCTTCTTATCTCCTTGAAGGAAAGTTAAAGCAAATGTATGATGGGACATCATTTATTTCAGAACGTCGTGCTTTTCTGCAAGCACAAATATGGTTGCTTTACACGATTCAAAATATAAAGCGTAATCAGCGTTTGCATTTTAGTAAAAAATATTGGCCACACACAGAGTAGGAGTCTTGAAATATGAACCTCCGATCTGTCACAAACCTGTCTTGCGTCATCAGGACCTATTCAAACCTGCTAAGTTTATGTGGAATGCTCCTTCTAAGATGTTGAGAGGAAATACGGCATCCATGCATTCATTTGTTTTACACATTATTAGGTTATTATTGTGTAATATTAACGACCACTGCCACAGAATATTAGTAGACTAAACCAATTTACCTTAATTTTGAAACTAAAATATGCTGGGATATAATTACAGTCAAATAATTTCTAACATTTTCCATAGTATTTTAAAAGTAAAATACTTCCATTATAACGTAAAACTGGCTTCAGAATCTCCTCTGATTTAGCTTCTGGGAAACTTGTCGAGGTATATTCCAATTTATGATATTTGTCCACATCATTTATTTCCCTCTTTGTTCTGCATGCTGTTTTCTCCTTTTAACCGCATTATAGTTTCACATAGAACGTTTCATTAAAGCGCTGTCACAGCCGTTTTGTTTAGAAGTTTTATCAGTAGTCTTTCAAGTTATATTTATTTTAGCAGGAAACCAAGAAAGGCATTTTTGGAATCTTTCCTAGTTATTATTAGCTATATAAGTTTATTTTATGATATCTGTATTCAATTTAAATGTTTTGATTTAACTGAATAATGTTATATTTTCCAGTGTTAGCTGAAAATTAGGCAAATTCATACACTCTTTAATTATTACATATTATATTTAGATTTAAACGAATGATTTCTATGAAATATTTAGTCCAGATTGTCGTTTAGTGTCCTACAGACATATATGGCAACAAAAACATATTTATATTTTCCTATTGAAAAAAAGTGTGTAGGAACCTCTTCTGGGTACGAGAATAGAATTGGTTTCATGTTTAAATTTCAAATTGCGACTGGAAAGGATACAGAGCGTTAAAGAAATTGTATACACTTTTCTGAGAGGAGATTGACTCATTAAACAAGAAAAGGATTGTTTGAGGAATCTGTGAGGTACACACTCTCAAAACCGACGTTTATTATGCAAAAACTGCATATTATTTTTATCTGTAAGAAAACACATGTGTGTTACCTAATATTCTCTTTAATTATTTCTTACAAATGCGTTTAAAAGATTAATCAGGATTTAAAGGTTTCCCCATGAGAAGCTTGACACTAATTATTCTGAAAATTATATTTGTATATACCTACAAAGAAACACTTTCTCTAGTATTACTATATTTCGAAAGTCGATATTATGCACAAATACTAATATATGCAGCGGATAGCACTGAATTATCAATATATGTACAGCATTAGCAATTTTTTGGAATATTATTTCCTATTGAAAAATGTATCGAGAATTTAATGTTAGATTGTATGTAATCGCATATAATTTAAGAAAACCCTTCTGGTTCAGTTCAAAGAGCAAAAATAAAATGCAAAAAAATAAAAATAAATAAATAAATAAAATAAAATAAAAAAATGGTTTTTCTTCTTTCTAATGAGATTTTCAGAGAAAATGTTTATTTAATGTTGTTAATGTTCATTGTTTTCTCTTTCTTTTTATAGTGCAAGTTACTTTTAGAATATGTAATAAATAAATAAATGAAATAAATATCACAAGCTATAATATCTACCATTACAGTTGACGTTCACACTTCCCATATTTATCCTTAAAACTAGAAAATCTTTCAATTTACTCCACGAGAATGTTACTGTAATGTGAACTGATGTTCTCTGAGCGCTACACTTCCCAGTAGCCTTTATAACCATGGATTCTATAATCCATGCGTCCTGAGGTGTAAGAATTTTACATCATATATGGAATTTGACCCTACGTTCAGCCGTGAACATTTGGTTATGGGAATACGTAAAGCAATTGTTGTCCGGACAAATACCATTAATTTTCTTCACAATGTTGGCCAGCGCCAATGTAACGTCGCGACCAAGCCAGGTTTCTATATAGATGGTGGCGAAATTAGCTTCCTTTCGCGAGTCACCAAAAGCAACGCTATACCATTCAGTGGCATGTGAAAAACAATGGACAGCCTGCCAGCCAGAGAGGAAGCGCTGCCATGAGTTACATATCAGTAGTAATAGTCCCGGATGAGCCAATTGGATTAACGATAATCTTGCCGCTAGGGGCGCTAGTGTCGCTAGTGTCGCTGCGTGCGGCGGCGGAGGCAAGTTTGAAAAGCGCCATGAGCGGAAGGATTATCGTTATTGCAATTGGTTCATCCGGGACGAGTTAAAAGAATTGAGGATTAGGGAAAGATGAAGGAAAAACAGGAAGTGACGTGGAGTGTCTTGATTGGTAAGAATAAGACGAAATGTGATTGGTTCGTTAATTCGGGTGGAAGTTGAAGGAAGGGAGATGAAAGAGTATGGAGGACACGTGATGGAGCGGAGCTGGGTGGCGAGGTGTTGTCTGTGCGGAGGTCGGGACTGAAAGAGGGAAAAGATGGCGAACGAGGGATAAAAAGTATAACAGAAAGTGACGTGTGAAGTTGTGATTGGTGGGAATAAGAAGTGATGTTATTGGTGGAAAGGAGCAAATGAAAGTTGTTGATTGGTAAGAATAAGAGAGATGATGATTGGTGGAAAGAAAAAGGTGTGGGAGTGGGGTATGTTGGAGGTGATGGGAAAGGTAAGTTTTGCTAGCAACAAGATTTGCAAAAGCCTGTGGAGAACTCATCAGCAATTTTTGAACGTTGGATGGTGGTTTTCTTGAGTGGATAGAGAGATGGGGCGATATGAGATGCGGTGGCGAAAATGGGAACTAAACAAGATGGTTGAGACAAGAGGTTTAAGGACGAGGAAATTTCGAGGTTAGTGGTGAACATGGCGGTCGCAAGAGGTGGGGGCAAGGAGACGCGGTGGTGAGAATGGGAACTAAAAGAAGATGGCGGTAGCAAGAGCTTAGAAGAGCAGATTTTGAGGTTAAAATAGTGGGAACTAAAAATGGCGGAGGGTCTGCGACAAGGAGATCCGGTGAGAACTAAACAAGATGGCGGACGCAAGAGGAGGGTAAGGAGATTTGAGGTTACAGTACCAAAACACGAAAGGATATATTCCTACGCCAAGCAGGCCCGAAAAATAATTATGCGTGTGGTACTTACCTGTTACTGATGTGGATGCGTCACCAAAAGCGCAGCAGCTTCACGCGACGCGAACAAATAAAAGAAAACTGTTTTTGAAAATGCTTAACCAGCTTTAAGATCAACCAACATCACTACGCACTGAAATACCTCGGTTTTTTAAAGCGGTACAGACGCCCTTTGCACAGACGTAATTTAACTATACCAAAAACCTGGTACTGGACCATCGTAATGGTCGCTAGCGTACGTAGGAGCAGGGTTCTCATAGCCGGTCGAAAGCGGTCAAAAAAAGTGTACGACGTAGGTGTTGACCGTAGCTGCTCTCGAGTGAACCGTCGAGGTGTGAATGAACGAGATCTGTTCTTGTCGGCAATCTGGTTCGGAGATGAGAGGCGCGGTGGTCAAAATGGGAACTAAATAAGATGGCGGAGGCATGAAGTTGAGGTTAAGGAGCGGTGAGGTGTTGTCTGTGCCGAGGTTGGGACTGAAAGAGGGAAAAGATGGCGAACGAGGGATAAAAAGTATAACAGAAAGTGACGTGTGAAGTTGTGATTGGTGGGAATAAGAAGTGATGTTATTGGTGGAAAGGAACAAATGAAAGATGTTGATTGGTAAGAATAAGAGAGATTATGATTGGTGGAAAGAAAAAAGGTGTGGGAGTGGGGTATGTTGGAGGTGATGGAAAAGATAAGTTTTGCTACCAACAAGATTTGCAAAAGCCTATCCAGAACTCATCAGCAATTTTAAATAACTAGTGTTTCGGGGTTTTCTCTGGATGGTAGACGAATGCAAGCTGTTTCTGCTTTTTCATAGGTTTTCCCAGAATTGAAAATGCATATATATTGTAACACAAATGTGTGCAGTGCAAAAGAAAATAAAAATCAAATAGGCACACACACACACCCGTTACAGTTGCCATACTTATATTATTCGTCTTTTCCTTTTTTTCTTTTTTTCTTTTTGTTTTTTTCGTTTTTTTAAAAAAATAACTAGTTTTTCGGGGTTTTCTGTGGTTGGTAAACGAATGCAAGCTCTTTCTGCTTTTTCATAGGTTTTCCCTGTTTGGTAGGCGTTTGCTGTAGTGGTTGACGAAGCCCTTTCTAATTTTCGAGGTTTTTCAGGTTTTTCGTGGTTGTCCCTGCCCGGTAGGCAAATGATGAAGTTTTTGCTTGTCGGCGCACGGATACTAGGCACATACTCGCGCACACACACAGACACAAACACACACTATAATAGTAGCGTATAAAAAATTTAACAAACAATATCTACACAATGACAAAATTGAAAATGTATATATATTTTAACACAAACGTGTGCAGTGCAAACGATTTTCTAGCCCCTAGTGAGTGTAAAATTGCGTTTACTTCACTTCTTTCAAACTGCTTAAAAATCATATAAATGGTTGTTTCACGTTATAATAAGCCTATATATACCAAGAATACTGAGTTTTTAAAAAGTCAAGAAATTCGATTTTCTAGCTCCTACTGAGTGTAAAATCGTGTTTACTTCACTTCTTTCAAACTGCTTAAAATTTATATAAATGGATGTATCACCTCATAATAAGCCTCTATATACCAAGAATATTGAGTTTTTAAAAAGTCAAGAAAATCGATTTTCTAGCCCCTAGTGAGTGTAAAATCGCGTTTAGTTCACTTCCTTCAAACTGCTTAAAAATCATATAAATGAATGTATCACCTCATAATAAGCCTCTATATATCAAAAATACTGAGTTTTTAAAAAGTCAACAAAATGGATTTTCTAGCCCCTAGTGAGTGTAAAATCGCGTTTACTTCACTTCTTTCAAACTGTTTAAAATTAATATAAATGACTGCATCACCTCATAATAAGCCTCTATATACCAAAAATACTGAGTATTCAAAAAGTCAAGAAAATCGATTTTCTAGCCCCTAGCGAGTGTAAAATCGTGTTTACTTCACTTCTTTCAAACTGCTTAAAAATCATATAAATGGTTGTTTCACGTTATAATAAGGCTATATATACCAAGAATACTGAGTTCTTAAAAAGTCAAGAAATTCGATTTTCTAGCTGCTAGTGAGTGTAAAATCGCGTTTACTTCACTTCTTTCAAACTGCTTAAAATTCATATAAATGGATGTATCACCTCATAATAAGCCTCTATATACCAAGAATATTGAGTTTTTAAAAAGTCAAGAAAATCGATTTTCTAGCCCCTAGCGAGGGTAAAATCGCGTTTACTTCACTTCTTTCAAACTGCTTAAAAATGATATAAATGAATGTATCACCTCATAATAAGCCTCTATATACCAAAAATACTGAGTATTCAAAAAGTCAAGAAAATCGATTTTCTAGTCCCTAGTGAGTGTAAAATCGCGTTTACTTCACTTCTTTCAAACTGCTTAAAAATCATATAAATGGTTGTTTCACGTTATAATAAGCCTATAGATACCAAGAATACTGAGTTTTTAAAAAGTCAAGAAATTCGATTTTCTAGCTGCTAGTGAGTGTAAAATCGCGTTTACTTCACTTCTTTCAAACTTAGAAAAAATCATATAAATGGTTGTTTCACGTCATAATAAGTCTTCATATACCAAAAATACTGAGTTTTTTTCGTACACACCTATAAGAGATAGAGGGTAGAGGTCATACGAACGTAACACTTGAGAATTCTTTATTCTGCGGTTGGTGTTACTCCTTAGAAAGGAAGTATCTGCTGATTCTATTTAATTCTTACATTTTACATAACACGTATGCACGGCACAACACAAAAACACTACACACGACACTCATAGTTTTAAATATTGCACTAGTGGGGGTGCAAGCTGAACCACTATTAACAACAGGTAGCAAGCGTTACAGTTCTGCTCACTTTAGTATCGGAGAAAACAGTAAAAAGAAGCATTCTCATGTGCAGCACTGCGTGAAAAGACCGTGTGCTGATGTGTGTTACTATATGCTGACGCGGTTCAAATGTGTGAAAAATGAGCGTGAGAAACGGATGCTCGTCAGGGATAAAATCTTTTAAATGCAGTTTTATGCTCGATGGTAGGGAAAAGTTCAGCGGTTGATGGTGAGCGGAAATGCACAGCAAATGACTACGTTTACAACTTGACAATTTGTGGCGAAATAAGGCGTCAGGAGTTTTATTGAGGCATTTAACACGACGCGCATGCTGAAACTGCGGTTTAAATCCTTGTTTCATTTCCTTTAACTTTTGGTAATGCAAACAATAATTAATCTGGGGAAATGCTTTATTTCTGATACATTCTATAACGGGTCAGGCGTTTTACGTTTCTAGTTTTGTTTTTTACTTTCTCTACTACGTATAGTAAGTAGGGGAAGTATTGTATTCCACCCAAAAATTCGATACCGAGATTTCACCGGAAATACATGTTTTGACTCCCCTGAATCCAAAAAAAATCCATTTTTGGAAACATGTCCGTGTGTGTGTGTGTCTGTGAACAGCATAACTCAGAAACGAACAGTCGGATAAGCACCAAACTTGGTATTTAGGTTCAGTATCTTCCAGAGATGCGACACGAACGTTTCCAAGAAAATCCCCCCCACCCCGGACAACCCTTTACATGGAACATTTTTCGAAAATTTTAATTTTCTCAAAAATGGTTCTAACGATTTTGATTAAAATATCATATGTTAAAGATATTTTCAAGACAAATGAAATGTATATCTCGAATTTCCTGGGAATGTGTCCAAAAGTATTCTTTATTGTGAACGACTTTTGCATAACTGGTAAACCATAAGAGATGGACAAAATTTTACTACACAAAAAATGTAGATCGCGTTAGAATACACAATTTATGTCATATACATTTTTTTAGTTGAGTGAACCATTTTCGAGATATTGCTTGTTATTTCCTAAAATTTTCCAATACTTATACTTTTTCTCAAATTCGTTATTCAATTTTTTATGTCCTGGATATGCAAACAGAATAGAATGCGCCACATAGCAACCAGCGCTTAAAACATTTGACTATCGCTTATATATCTTGCTCAATATGGTTTTTGTTTTATTGCCCGGCGTGATGCATTGCGCGGCGCGCGTTTGCCGTAAACCGTTACAGTTTCCATACTTATATTATCCGTCTTCTTCTTTTTTTTTAAAAAAATCTTCGCCATCTTAGTTCACAAATTCACAGCTAATTCCTTCTCGTCATTTTTCATCCAATCACCTTTGATTTTATTTTCGCCTATCACATCACGTTATTTCAATTTGTCCACCTATCAGAGATCGCCTTATTTTCACCAATCACAACGTTCCACGTCACTACTTGTTCTACTTTTTAACCCCCGGTCGTGCATGTTTTGCGTCCTTGAGTTTCCATACCTCGCACACGCAACACCACAGCGCGATAACATGTCCACGTGCTAGCTGGTGTACCGGTACGATCGCCTCCTGGGCCTGCTCAACGCCGAGGAAGTGGTAGTGCAGACCTGCGTACCCGTGACGAACCAGGTCTTGTACGTGGTGTTGAGGTAACTCCGAGGAGAGCCCCAAGGTGATCCACGCTACCAATGCCGTGATTGCGGCTTACACCACGGCAACAAGTGCCTAGTGTTATTTTGTCACCTGAAGCGAAAGGTCTCCGTGGACACGTATCGAAGCTGCAATCTGCCGTACACGTATAGAAACAGAGGTACAGTTGCCTAGCACTAAGGTCTCCGTGGACACGTATCGAAGCTGCCATCTGACGTTCACGTATAGAAACACAGGTACAGTTGCCTAGCACTAAGGTCTCCGTGAACACGTATCGAAGCTGCAATCTGCCGTTGACGTATAGAAACAGGTATAGTTGCCTAGCACTAAGATCTCCGTGGACACGTATCGGAGCTACAATCTGCCGTTCACTTATAGAAACAGAGGTATAGTTGCCTAGCACTAAGGTCTCCGTGGACACGTATCGAAGCTGCAATCTGCCGTTCACGTATAGAAACAGAGGTACAGTTGCCTAGCACTAAGGTCTCCGTGGACACGTATTGAAGCTGCAATCTGCCGTTCACGTATAGAAACAGAGGTGCAGTTGCCTAGCACTAAGGTCTCCGTGGATACGTATCGAAGCTGCAATCTGCCGTTCACGTATAGAAACAGAGGTTCAGTTGCCTAGCACTAAGGTCTCTGTGGACACGTATCGAAGCTGCAATCTGCCGTTCACGTATAGAAACAGAGGTATAGTTGCCTAGCACTAAGGTCTACGTGGACACGTATCGAAGCTGCAATCTGCCGTTCACGTATAGAAACAGAGGTACAGTTGCCTAGCACTAAGGTCTCCGTGGACACGTATTGAAGCTGCAATCTGCCGTTCACGTATAGAAACAGAGGTGCAGTTGCCTAGCACTAAGGTCTCCGTGGATACGTATCGAAGCTGCAATCTGCCGTTCACGTATAGAAACAGAGGTGCAGTTGCCTAGCACTAAGGTCTCCGGGGACACGTATCGAAGCTGCAATCTGCCGTTCACGTATAGAAACAGAGGTACAGTTGCCTAGCACTAAGGTCTCCGTGGACACGTATCGAAGCTGCAATCTGCCGTTCACGTATAGAAACAGAGGTGCAGTTGCCTAGCACTAAGGTCTCCGTGGACACGTATCGAAGCTGCAATCTGCCGTTCACGTATAGAAACAGACGTACAGTTGCCTAGCACTAAGGTCTCCGTGGACACGTATCGAAGCTGCCATCTGACGTTCACGTATAGAAACACAGGTACAGTTGCCTAGCATTAAGGTCTCCGTGGACACGTATCGAAGCTGCAATCTGCCGTTCACGTATAGAAACAGGTATAGTTGCCTAGCACTAAGATCTCCGTGGACACGTATCGAAGCTGCAATCAAAATCGTTACAGCCATTTTTGAGAAAATTAAAATTTTCGAAAAATCTTCCATGTAAAGGGTAGGCTGGGGTGGGGGGATTTTCTTGAAAACCTTCGTGTCGCATCGCTGGAAGATACTAAACCTAGACACCCGCACATATGCGCGTATTGCTCTAAAACTTATATCACGTCAAATAGCACGATTTTATAGAAAAACTGATGTGTTACACTCACATGACTTTCTCTACTCTTGTACAAACTATTTTTACAAACGCTTATTCTCCATCTACTTCATGTTAATCGAGATATCGGAATGTCAATCTTATTGCTAATTTTCTTGTAGATGCAAGGGGAACATGGTAGGTTATAAGCGATAGTCAAATCTTTTAAGCGCTTGTTGCTATGTGGCGCATTCTATTCTGTTTGCATATCCAGGACATAAAAAATTGAATAACGAATTTGAGAAAAAGTATAAGTATTGGAAAATTTAAGGAAATAACAAGCAATATCTCGAAAATGGTTCACTCAACTAAAAAAATGTATATGACATAAATTGTGTATTTTAACGCGATCTACATTTTTTGTGTAGTAAACTTTTGTCCATCTCTTATGGTTTACCAGTTATGCAAAAGTCGTTCACAATAAAGAATACTTTTGGACACATTCCCAGGAAATTCGAGATATACATTTCATTTGTCTTGAAAATATCTTGAACATATGATATTTTAATCAAAATCGTTAGAACCATTTTTGACAAAATTAAAATTTTCGAAAAATGTTCCATGTAAAGGGTTGTCTGGGGTGGGGGGATTTTCTTGGAAACGTTTGTGTCGCATCTCTGGAAGATACTGAACCTAAATACCAAGTTTGGTGCTTATCCGACTGTTCGTTTCTGAGTTATGCTGTTCACAGGCACACACACAGGCATGTTTCCAAAAATGGATTTTTTTGGATTCAGGGGTGTCAAAACATGTATTTCCGGTGAAATCTCGGTATCGAATTTTTGGGTGAAATACAATACTTCCCTTACTTACTATACGTAGTAGAGAAAGTAAAAAACAAAACTAGAAACGTAAAACGCCTGACCCGTTATAGAATGTATCAGAAATAAAGCATTTCCCCAGAGTAATTATTGTTTGCATTACCAAAAGTTAAAGGAAATGAAACAAGGATTTAAACCGCAGTTTCAGCATGCGCGTCGAGTTAAATGCCTCATTAAAACTCCTGACGCCTTATTTCGCCACAAATTGTCAAGTTGTAAACGTAGTCATTTGCTGTGCATTTCCGCTCACCATCAACCGCTGAACTTTTCCCTACCATCGAGCATAAAACTGCATTTAAAAGATTTTATCGCTGACGAGCATCCGTTTCTCACGCTCATTTTTCACACACTTGAACCGCGTCAGCATATAGTAACACACATCAGCACACGGCTTTTCACGCAGTGCTGCACATGAGAATGCTTCTTTTTACTGTTTTCTCCGATACTAAAGTTAGCAGAACTGTAACGCTTGCTACCTGTTGTTAATAGTGGTTCAGCTTGCACCCCCACTAGTGCAATATTTAAAACTATGAGTGTCGTGTGTAGTGTTTTTGTGTTGTGCCGTGCATACGTGTTATGTAAAATGTAAGAATTAAATAGAATCAGCAGATACTTCCTTTCTAAGGAGTAACACCAACCGCAGAATAAAAAATTCTCAAGTGTTACGTTCGTATGACCTCTACCCTCTATCTCTTATAGGTGGGTACGAAAAAACTCAGTATTTTTGGTACATGAAGGATTATTATGACGTGAAACAACAATTTATATGATTTTTTCTAAGTTTGAAAGAAGTGAAGTAAACGCGATTTTACACTCACTAGCAGCTAGAAAATCGAATTTCTTGACTTTTTAAAAACTCAGTATTCTTGGTATATATAGGCTTATTATAACGTGAAACAACCATTTATATGATTTTTAAGCAGTTTGAAAGAAGTGAAGTAAACGCAATTTTACACTCACTAGGGGCTAGAAAATCGTTTGCACTGCACACTTTTGTGTTAAAATATATATACATTTTCAATTTTGTCATTGTGTAGATTTTGTTTGTTAAATTTTTTATACGCTACTATTATAGTGTGTGTGTGTGTCTGTGTGTGTGTGCGCGAGTATGTGCCTAGTATCCGTGCGCCGACAAGCAAAAACTTCATCATTTGCCTACCGGGCAGGGACAACCACGAAAAACCTGAAAAACCTCGAAAATTAGAAAGGGCTTCGTCAACCACTACAGCAAACGCCTACCAAACAGGGAAAACCTATGAAAAAGCAGAAAGAGCTTGCATTCGTTTACCAACCACAGAAAACCCCGAAAAACTAGTTATTTTTTAAAAAAACGAAAAAACAAAAAGAGAAGAAGAAAAAAAGGAAAAGACGAATAATATAAGTATGGCAACTGTAACGGGTGTGTGTGTGTGCCTATTTGATTTTTATTTTCTTTTGCACTGCACACATTTGTGTTACAATATATATGCATTTTCAATTTTGGGAAAACCTATGAAAAAGCAGAAACAGCTTGCATTCGTCTACCAACCAGAGAAAACCCCGAAACACTAGATATTTAAAATTGCTGATGAGTTCTGGATAGGCTTTTGCAAATCTTGTTGGTAGCAAAACTTACCTTTTCCATCTCCTCCAACATACCCCACTCCCACACCTTTTTTCTTTCCACCAATCATAATCTCTCTTATTCTTACCAATCAACATCTTTCATTTGTTCCTTTCCACCAATAACATCACTTCTTATTCCCACCAATCACAACTTCACACGTCACTTTCTGTTATACTTTTTATCCCTCGTTCGCCATCTTTTCCCTCTTTCAGTCCCAACCTCGGCACAGACAACACCTCACCGCTCCTTAACCTCAACTTCATGCCTCCGCCATCTTATTTAGTTCCCATTTTTACCACCGCGCCTCTCATCTCCGAACCAGATTGCCGGCAAGAACAGATCTCGTTCATTCACACCTCGACGGTTCACTCGACAGCAGCTACTGTCAACACCTACGTCGTACACTTTTTTGACCGCTTTCGACCGGCTATGAGAACCCTGCTCCTACGTACGCTAGCGACCATTACGATGGTCCAGTACCAGGTTTTTGGTATAGTTAAATTACGTCTGTGCAAAGGGCGTCTGTACCGCTTTAAAAAACCTAGGTATATCAGTGCGTAGTGATGTTGGTTGATCTTAAAGCTGGTTAAGCATTTTCAAAAACAGTTTGCTTTTATTTTTTCGCGTCACGTGAAGCTGCTGCGCTTTTTGTGACGCATCCACACCCGTAACAGATAAGTACCACACGCATAATTATTTTTCGGGCCTGCTTGGCGTAGGAATATATCCTTTCGTGTTTTGGTACTGTAACCTCAAATCTCCTTACCCTCCTCTTGCGTCCGCCATCTTGTTTAGTTCTCACCGGATCTCCTTGTCGCAGACCCTCCGCCATTTTTAGTTCCCACTATTTTAACCTCAAAATCTGCTCTTCTAAGCTCTCGCTACCGCAATCTTCTTTTAGTTCCCATTCTCACCACCGCGTCTCCTTGCCCCCACCTCTTGCGACCACCATGTTCACCACTAACCTCGAAATTTCCTCGTCCTTAAACCTCTTGTCTCAACCATCTTGTTTAGTTCCCATTTTCGCCACCGCATCTCATATCGCCCCATCTCTCTATCCACTCAAGAAAACCACCATCCAACGTTCAAAAATTGCTGATGAGTTCTCCACAGGCTTTTGCAAATCTTGTTGCTAGCAAAACTTACCTTTCCCATCACCTCCAACATACCCCACTCCCACACCTTTTTCTTTCCACCAATCATCTCTCTTATTCTTACCAATCAACAACTTTCATTTGCTCCTTTCCACCAATAACATCACTTCTTATTCCCACCAATCACAACTTCACACGTCACTTTCTGTTATATTTTTTATCCCTCGTTCGCCATCTTTTCCCTCTTTCAGTCCCGACCTCCGCACAGACAACACCTCGCCACCCAGCTCCGCTCCATCACGTGTCCTCCATACTCTTTCATCTCCCTTCCTTCATCTTCCACCCGAATTAACGAACCAATCACATTTCGTCTTATTCTTACCAATCAAAACACTCCACGTCACTTCCTGTTTTTCCTTCATCTTTCCCTAATCCTCAATTCTTTTAACTCGTCCCCGATGAACCAATTGCAATAACGATAATCCTTCCGCTCATGGCGCTTTTCAAACTTGCCGCCGCCGCACGCAGCGACACTAGCGACACTAGCGCCCCTAGCGGCAGGATTATCGTTAATCCAATTGGCTCATCCGGGACTATTACTACTCATATCTCTTTCCCAAACATTTATCGTTCTTCACCTGGTGAAATTGTGCCCGAAAATCTTGGCTTAATGGACTGCCGGCAGCCAACTATAACACGGAGATTCTAAAGCTCATGGAAGATATAACAAATTCATAAATAAGGAGGTGATTATGTGGAAAAATAAAGTAAGCTTCAATTTTTTAAGTGACATTTTGTTTAGTAATTTATTTTTTCTAATATATTAAAGGCAAACGGTCGTTACTTCCTGGATTACCCTCGTATTTTCGCACCTGATAGATGTTCTGTGATTCCTTTTTCTAGAATAATTATCCAAATTTAATGTCTACTGAGTTTCTGAAAAACTGTATTATAATCTACACATACCACAAATGTAAGTAGGTTCATCGCATTCGTTATGTTTCTTGAAGAGTTGAGTTATAGTAAAAATATGCAGTCCATCGAAATCTTTCTGTAAAATAAAAATATTTGGTTGAATAACTATGTATTGTAAACCAATTCCTTAAGCTATATCAGCCTGAGGTAATTAATTTGCATGGCATACTATTGTAATCTTTATGAAAACACAAGTTCCAGACAAGTAGAACTCCACTGGATTGCTTTCTGTGGGTATACACGATTGCCTTTTGTAAATCACGCCACTGTAGTCTGAGATGGATTGGTTAAAGCAATTGTTATAGCTGCTGCACTCATATTCTGTGGACACAGCTTTGGCTCCACACGTGTTTCTATCCTGCATTATATTCCGATGAACACTGATGTTGTGATAGATTAATATGATAAATTACTAGGATGTCTATCGTATTCGTTTAAGAACAAAAGTCATTTAACGAAGGAATATATTTGGTACTCTCTGTTACCCACAGAAGATAGCTGGCCTAATCTCTGAAAATTCTGTATCAGACAGACTTTTTATGCATTTTGCAAATAATGGTTGTCTAATTTCTTTCTTACAAATTCATGTATACAGTTTAATTACGTGGTAACCTTGTAAGTCTGTTTCAATTGCTTTTAATGCAACATGTTTTATTTCAGTACTTACATTTAAGAATCACCGCGAGATGGCTCCGCGGTAACGTGTGAGGCTGGCATTCGAGAGGTCCCGGGTTCAATTCCCGTCCATCACCCACACTGAACTTGTGTTTTACGTGGTTTTCCCTGATCAATAGACTAATCCTGGAGTGGTTTCTCAACTACCACGATTTATTTCCCATGATTTCCCTTTCATTCCGTTCCCTTATCATCTTTCAGATGTGCTTCTAGATTTCGTGGCATATGCGGTGCTGGACAGATGGCACGGAAGCTTGCTCAAAGGAAAGAGTACTCCCCACAGACACTAGAGGACTGCTTGGTTGAGGGGTCGTTTATCGTCCTCTCTAGGCAGCTCCAGCAGTGGGACGGGTCTTCGAGCCGGAAATTTTAGGGGCTTCCTCGCGTCTTTGTGTCCTGTCTGTCTGCGGCCTGTAGCCTCCTGTGATTCCTTCGCTTCATCCCTTCTTCCTGGAGTGTGGTAGTCACAATAGATCTATGCAGGTCGCAGTGCTCGAGGTGCTCCCTCCGTTGTATAACCTATACCTATATATTTAATGTCACAAAAAATGTTGTGTCAGAATGGTCCTTTCAAGGATAGACTGCGGACTGTCTAAGACGACGTTTAGGACAGCAGTATGGCTTTGTTGCAGGGAACAACATTACCAAAGATGTCCTAAATTCCTTGAACTAAGGTTAGGAAGAATAAAAAAGTATATCCTAATAATATTTAAATCTTGTTTGGCTTCGTAGGTAACGCATTGGAATAGTAATCGTGTTTATAACTGGTCAAGACCACCTTAGAAAGACATAACTTCTGGGAATACAGATGGGAGATACCAAATTGAAACTGTGAAAATAGGACTAAGCAACTTCTAAGGAAGTTGTTGAAACTATAATTTTAAAATATGAAGCATTAGCACATTTATTGTTCTAAAACTTGCCATCAAGGATGACAGAGGTGGATCCAAATGTTGGGATGGAAGTGTTGACGCTTATTCAAGGAACAGAGCTGGATGTTTAGTGCTAGTACTGATACTGCACAAAAAGCCATTCGCCAAAATTATTTCTGCCTCTGTTTATAACTGCATAGTTTTAACTTCGGATTAAAGAATATTATAGAATGAAAAACGCATCGGCTTTAACAAAGGCCCATGTGCTTTTTTTTAAAGTTAAACATAAAATGTTTTTTATAATGATAGAATGTTTAAAGATTATTTCTCTGTTTGACTAACTTCTTCGCAGTTACCAGATGCTTTGTAGCTATACTAAGATAGTATGTTCCCACTGAAGATTTAATCCTGTGGCTTCAGATGCATTGTACCTACCCTAGGGGACATGCTTCTGTCTCATGGGTGTAATATGCAGATCTCATGCTGACATTTGTCCAAGGTCACGGGAATAGTGATTAATCTAGCAGGAGACGTAATTATATGTGGCTCAGCACAATGAGCCACAAACTACCAGCCACTGGTTCAGTAAACTGGTTCATCCGTGGTATGGAAAGATGCACACCGATGTTCAGTTGACCTCACTTTCAATTTATTTGATCACAGAAGCTTATATTTATTCCTCGCCCTATGGGAATATTACCAATTAACTAGATATTACTCTTGCCTCCTGAAATTCCCGAGTGAGAACATTATTATTTGAGAAGCTATACTGCTAAAAGCTATCAGAGGAAGTATACAAAGCGAAGCGTTAAATGGAAAACAAAGTTGGATTATTAAAATATTTATAAAGATAATAGGTTTGTAAATTGTGATAATGTATCACGGATGTTACGAGATTAGACATTAAATTCCGGTTTATAACATTCTAACAGTATTGGCAGCAAAAGAACAATACATAAAGCGCGAAGAATATTTTGTTGGAAGTAAAGTTGGGGCTAAGTCCAAGTGGAATATGAAGTAGCACATCAAAAAGGAGCCAAGTTTTCAGAAGATATTTACGTGATTTTGGCTGTGTACATGGTGGAGGATAAAGATGGTAGATATAAATGGTTTGAAAATTTGTTCGATGTTTGAGGAGGTGACTATATATTTTGACAATCTGTAACGGCGTGTTGGGCGTTACTGGCAGGTAGCAAAAAGGTGGAGGATGTAATTAAATATCAGCTTAAGACGAGACAACATAGGCCTGAGAAAGCTGATATTCAGAGTAGGCGGATATGTGCAGGCCTAAGTGAATTCTACTTGGTATTTGTGCTCAATTGCATGCTAAATTATTAAGTTTATCAGATGTAGTATTTATTTATCGATTTTTTTTAATTCTCCTTATATAATATAATAGGAGGTTATAGCTGAAGATTCAATATATTTCCAGCGGTTTCGTATTTACGTTCTTTTGGTTTTAGATGTTAAACACACTTTTCATTTCGTTTTTATGTCACCTGCGCTTAACTGTGGTGAGTTTCTTCTTCTCTGTTTATTTATTAAAGCTGTGCATTATAAAAGTGCACCTATGTTCTGCCATTCTTTTGTATTTGTTAGGGTTAAATGTATTCGTTCATTCACTATTTGTGATACCAGTTTAAAACTGCGGAGCAGCCATATCAAAGCAAACGAATATTGCCTAAAACTTCCCTTTAAGTGAATGTTTTCGCACGTTGGCATTGTAAAACTTAATCTCCACATATTTGGTTGCACGTTTTGGTACTACATGTTTTGTTTTGCGATATTTTTGGTATTGTATCAGTCACTCCTATTGCAAGTACGATGTGGAAAGTTAAATTTCAGAGGTAGTAATCGGAGTAGAGGTTTGGTTGTTAAGGAGAAGTACTTCTGTCATTAGAACCTTCTCGATCACTGACGTTTGTGCGATGTGCCTTGTGCTCGGCACTTGGAGCCATACAGCAGCGCGCTAGCCTTTCACTCTGACATTGCCCGGATTCTGGTACTCTTACTTTCTTCCAGGCCTGAGGCTCAGGCTGACCATTCAAAATTTCAACGCTCCAAAAGTGCCCTAAATATTAATTTGGAGCAAAACGATTCCAACTTCTAAGAAGCACACCTCTTCAGACAGTTACCCCTGAAACCCAAATGAAATCTCAGTTTCGAACGGGTGGTGTGTTCTTTGTAAGTCATGGAAGTCGCTTTTGGGGGGGGAACTAAATACCTTTAACAAGATATTTCAAAATACTGGGAGACAATACATTATACAGTTTAATATAAAAGAGGAGATTTATTTGGGTCAGATTTGAAGATTTAGTGGAAAGTGATATCACAGAGTTCGAACTTGAATAGTGTATTTCCTTAGTTCTCAGTAAATTAAAACGAACGGAATGTACAAACACATTCCCAGATTTTGGAAGGCTATTTTCGCTTCCAGGATTCTAAGCAGGTTTGATACAACATGAAATATCTCATGTTTTCCGTTCACATGACGATCTCTAACCTCTATCGTTTATAAGTGGGTATACAAGTAATTTGTACGAAAGTTTATTTTTTTATTTCTACTTCATTTTAATTGATATAACCCTTTGTAAAAACAGCTACATTACAAATTTTGTTATAGGCACAAAAATAATAGCAATAGTCAAGTGCTTAAGAACTGGAGGCTATCTACTGGCCTTAAAATTCCATAGTGTTTCCATGAAATCGCGAGAAACCACTGAATATCGAAAGGACTTTAAAGAATTGCGAAGTATTGAACAAAGTGAAACATTAATAACGGATATCTTTGAAATGGCTTATGGCACAAACATGTTATTCGGGATAAACTGTGTCTTTTAAAGAGATCTACATTTTTGGGGTAGTACGTTTTGGTCTATTGCTTAACATTTGCCAGTTATGCAAGGTCATATAAAATTCCTGCTTAATTAAGAGGACATAGATAGGCTATTCCCAGAACATTCAAGGTATTGGTTTTGTTTGTCACATAAATATCTTTAGTATGTGGTATTTTAATCAAATTCTTTAGAGCCGTTCTTTAGAAAATAAGAAATGTCGAAAAATGTTCCATGTAAAGGGTAGTTTGGTGTGAAGGTCTTCAAGAAGATAAAACTAAAAGAGAAAGTTAATAAAAAGTACCTTAACTTTGGTTGTGAGTAGCAGTTAAAGGAAAATTATGGCTCATACAACCAACACTGGTAGCCGAGGTTGTTAAGACATGGACTTGTGAACGGATGGTCTGTGGTTCAAATCCCGATAGGACCGTCCTCCCTGGCTGTATTTTTTAGATTTCCCTCATTCCTCATAACTGGAAAATGAGGAGGAGCTACCCTAAACATAGGTCTTTAATGTTTCCTTGCAGAATTATCATTTCATTTCATGCATCATCAGTGTCCACCACCTGAAGTGCCGTATGCAGCAAGAACGAGCATTAAACACTACTAAAACGTCTAGTACTGACAGCGTTGGTCCAAGCAAGTGAGTAGTTTTAGGACTACATCAACCACTTTTATGAAATAAATTATCTATTAATGTCAAGGGTAGGACGTAGCATGTAGGATGGAATTACCGGCGGGGGAACACCTCGCCACTGCGAATAAACAAGATCTATTGTGTCTACACCCCCGGGAGCCAGGGATGAAGTGAAGTGGCCGCAGGATGTCGCAGGTCCGCAGGCAGACGGCATCACAGAGACGCACGGAAGTACCTATAATTTCTAGTACGAAACACCCGCTCTCGCCAGTAGAGGCGAAGAGTCCCGAGAGAGAGCGACGAAGTAGCACTTGTAGTCAGGCCAGCGCCCCCTGTCGTTGCGGGAGATATCTTTCCAAAGTGCAGCAGCCATGGCATCTGTCCATCACCAGACGAACTACGGAATCCGGAGAGACACTGCCTGAAAGATGAAAGGGAGAAAGATGAAATGACAGGAAATGAGGGAAAGGAGAAATCGTGGTAGAATACATCACCCCAGCATTCGCCTAGGCGACCAGAGGAAAACTACGAAAAACCCCACGGTCAGAGTGGGCGGCCACCGGGAATCCAACCCGCGACCTTCCGAATGCCGCCTGAGTCATCGCGCTCGGCTACTAACCTTACATTATAGTTGAATGCATGCTTTCAATTTTACATGTGTGTGTGTGTGTGTCTGCGCGCGCATGTGTATGTGTGTTTCATTAGCAATTGACTCTTTAGACTTGGGGGATGGTGTAATACGAATTACCAAAACATGCAAAAAATGTTCTTAACGAATGATATGTGATATATCAGATAAAAACCTAGACATACGCTGGTTTTCCAGAGTATGACGGTCGGTGTTCTGCCGGGAAGGAGATCTGACCACGACTGGCATCCTCGACTAGGCCAAGGGTGTGCTAGGGAGGAAAAATGGAGTATTACTGTAAAGTTCTGAACTTATACTAAGAGTGAAAGGTGTGCTGAACCACCTTTTGGTGCAAAGGAATTAGTTGGGTATTTATTATTTTCGCTACTGCTTACCTATGGTAGGTAGAGGGAATGTTACGTTCCACTCAAATAATCGACATTGAGATTTCAGTGTGAATATGCGTTTTAAATTCGGGTAAATATTAAATTTCACCTTTAAGTTCTACATGCTTTAAGGATTCTTGGCGAAAATTTTAAAGAAAATCTCCACATTTTAGACTACCATTTACATGGAAAACTTTCGTTAGTTTATACGGTTCTAAGAGTGGCTGAAAGGGTTTGCATTAAAATGTCACAAATTTGCAGTACTGGTATGAAAAATAAAATGTAGATGTTTAATTTGCAATAAATATTCTCTGAATTCCTTTTCAGTCTTAACGAATTTGAAAAAATCTTAATATAACTGCGAAACTGTAACAGACATGCGGGAATTTAATACAGAGAATTGAAGAACTCTTCTTTTTTTTTTTTTTTTTTTTTTTAGGTTTTCCTATGTTGACATTGTTGACATTAAATTTCCAGTATTTCAGACTACACACCTTCGAAATTTCTGATTAGTGCAAAGAAACCGTATGCAAGATCAAGGCCAGCATATAACGAGCTGACATTTAAACTTAGACAATTGTAGTAGTGTCATGTTTGTTCCTATTTAGCTACAACAAAATGTGTATTGAAAACATTCCGGAAAAACGTTTATCATGCTTAACACCAAGTAACCGAACAAGATGGCTCCGCGGTAACGGGTGAGGCGCGCATTCGGGAGGTCCCGGGTTGGATTCCCGTCGAATACACACTCGAACCTTGGGTATTTCGTGGTTTTCTCTGGGCGGTAGGATAATGCTGGAGTGGTCTCTCATTTATCACGATTTCCTTTCTCTCATTTCCCTTTCATTCCGTCTCTTTCTCATCCTTCAGGTGTGCTTCTAGGTTTTGTGGCGATGGCGGTGCCGGACAGATTGCTTGCTCAAAGAAAAGAGTACTCCCCGTGGACACTAGAGGGCTGCTTGGTCGATGGGTCGTTCCTTGCCCTCTTTAGGCACCTCCAGCAGTGGGACAATCTTTGAGCCTGGAACTCTTAAGGACTTCCTGTGTGGCCTGTCTGCTTGCGCCTGTACCTTCCTGTGGTTGCTTCGTTTCATTCCTTCCTCCTGTGGTGAGGTAGCCACAATAGATTTATATAGGGTCGTAGTACGTGAGGTGTCCCTCTCCGTTGTATAACCTATACATGTAACACTATGTAGGCAGACAGTCTTTTCGGGAAGAATTTGCAGAACAGATAGGAAAAATAAAGTTTAGAGATTAAGGAAAGCGGATTTACTTTAAGGCATTAGAATTTTTTCAAAGCTTTCTTAGACTTCATTCCTAGACTTCTGCTTACTTACCAAGTTACGCATACTTAGCTAAATCAAAGGCAAAAATCTAACCCCAAATAATGCCTAAGTTTGAGATAGGCCAGAGGTTTCATCTGTGTAACATTGTTGGTAGGTGTCACTCCTCTTTGAGTGCGTACTCTGATGTCCACGTGTATCTGCATTTATATGCTTTAAAAGCTTGTAACTTGCTCTTCAAAGCTGCGCCGCTGAAATATCCTTGCTACAGCAGGTAATGAAATTAAGACAGTTCTTAGTACCAGAAGCAAGGGATAAACGTCACATGTTCATTCCATTCTGAAACCATACAGCAACACATCCTTTGTCTTGCTGTCCTAAATCCGTCAGTTTACGATACGGAAGAGGTTTACTTAGATTCAATATTTTACAACGTAATTTAGCTTGCAGCCTCGGATGACGTCAAAGCGTTGAATTCCCTCAAAGGTGGAGACAAAAGGAGTGCGAAACATGAAAGCTGTAAAGGGTTGATGACGTAAGGCGGCATGGAGGTATCATATACTGTACGCCTAAGGATATTGATTTCGTTCTGGCAGGTTTATATGCGTTAAATAAAAGGATACACTTTGTAGTGTAACTAACACTTTTTATGTTATATCATTCGGTCAAGTATAGTTAGACACTGCGTATCACAGTGAACGTTTTGCACATCACAGCTATAAGGTTCGCAAAAGAAAGAAAAAAAATGTATACATACTTTAACGAACACAAATTCTTTATTGTGTGTTAGTAGGTACTGGGCTTAATTATGTATCACAGGTTTAATAGGCGTTTCCTGCAAACGTTCAGTTAATTTCGGTTCTCAAAATAATTGCCGTTAACAGTCAGGCAAACATCACAACTGAATGGTTGCTTCAATAACTTTGATCAATGTGTCCGCGAGGATTTCTGCACATGCTGCTGTAATTTCTGACGAAGGGTCTCCAGCGTAGATGGTTTCCTGCGATACACGGTATCCTTTAAGATATCACAAAGGTAAAAGTCCAGATGTGTTAAATCTGGTGAACGTGCTGGGAATTCATATAATATACCTCTTTGTCCTATCCAGTGTCCCTGCAGATTCTCCTCCAGGAGAGCTCGCAAGCCTCGGTGGCAATGTGGGGGGTGCCTTGTTGGTCGAAGAACCCAATAAAAGTGCACATATAACTGGCAAAATTGATGTGCTTGTCATTTCCAAATATGTGGCGCCAGTAACTGTACCTTTAAAGAGGCAAGGTCCTATTATTCCCCAAGATGATATTGGCACCAGACATTCACCCCGATAGATTGACTGTCTTGTCGACATGAGCTTATGGATTTTTGGTGTCCAGTAAACACAATTATGGCGATTCACTGGTCCGTTGAGTTCGCATTGGACCTCATCAGGTCATACAATCCTCGTCACAAGCTCTTCGTCCTCGTCTACTATATGCTGAAACCATTCATAAAACTCCATTCGGTCTCAGGACGGTTCTTATTTAATATCTGCAATTATCTTAGTAATACATTTACCACTTAGCGGGTTATAGAATACGTCGTACACCCGCTCTGCTAATCCCTGTCTCACGAGTAGACTTCTGAAGCGACGTTGCAAATCCTTTAAGACCATAGCCGATGAAGTAGGAATGGTAGCTTCAGGAGGTCTTCCACATCTTCCCTACTGCAAATCACAAATGGTACCATGCTTCTCAAGCTTGTCACAAAGCCGTGTAATAATTTGTCAAGCGTGTTGGAGGTTGTGTTGCAAACTCACGCCTCCACCCTCGTTGAGCTTCAGCAACATTTTTAGACTTGAACCATCACTTGAAAATGAGCTTTCTTCCTTAAACGTTAAGCTTGCCCCGTCATTTTGATTCCCTATCATATGCCACATATTAGTCATAAGAGTCATATGGATACACAAATCTGTTGAGAAAACAACATACTACATATTCAACAGAAAATTCAATGAAATTCTGAAAACAATACGTAAATACCACCTGTTAAATTGTGCATATATACAGGATGTTTCAAAAATATAGGGCATAATTTCAGGTATGCGTTTCCCTCTTGTGGACAATTAAAAAAGGCCCATTACAACTTGTGTCCAGAAATACTGGATTTCTGAGTTATGGCCTTCAAAACAGTGATATTCACCGGAAAGTATTTCTTACCGCAGGTATTTTCTTTACAGAAGATGTTCAAAGCGTCCACCTCCTGCTTGAGGTGTCTCACATCGAGGTCATGGCCATGCGAACACGACCCCAAATTCCAAGATATTGGTATTTCCTCACAACCTGCCACAATTCGATTCTGAAGGGATTCCATGTCAGGTACTGGAGACGAATACACCAACTCTTTTAAATGACCCTACAAGTAGAAAATCGACAGGGTTCAAATCAGGTGAGCGTGGTGACAAGCAATTGTGCAACCTCTACCTATCCATCGATCAGGAAACCTTCGATCCAAGTACCGGCGAACGGTACGAATGACGTGCGCAGGAGCGCCATCATGCAAGAAGTGAGCTTGTTGGCGAATGCTCAGTGGGGTGCCTTCATACACATGAGGTATGGTGTTTTCCAGGAAGTTTGTGTACGCCTGCCCCATTAGTCTGTTTGCAAGTACATGGGGTACAATTAACCGATCACCAATGATACCGGCAGACATGTTGAGAGTGAACCGCACTTGGTGACGAGATGGAACAATTGCATGTGGGTTTTCATATGCGCATACATGCTGATTGTGGAAATTTGTAATGCCATCTCGTGTGAACTGTGTTTCATCTTTAAATAATACTAAGGCAGGAAAGTTCGGATTTGTAGCAGACTGCTGCACGAACCACTGGCAGAACACTAATCGAGCAGGGTACTCTGCTGATGACAGGGCCTGTACACGTTGCAAACGATAAGGATGTAAACTGTTGCTCTCGCTGCAGTCTCCAGACAGCCATATGAGGAACATTCACTTGCAACGCTAACCTTCGTGTACTGATAGAAGGAGTCGTGTGCACAGAGTCCAGAATCTCTTCCTCTACATTTGGAGTTGTAGATCTTGGTCGTCCCCTCCCCAAACCAGGAGATGTAAACTTCCAATGAGCGCACGGCGGCGATGGAGGCCTTCAGATGTCTTCTGATCTGGACATCTTCGCTGTGGGTGCCTCTCTTAGTACAAACGACGAGCCAGCGCAGCATTGCCGTCTGTCTTACCGTACATGAAGTATATTTCTGCCAGCACCTGATTTGAGTACATGTCGCTCAGTCGAATGCCAAACACGAACATTCAATGTACCCTTCGCCTCGGAAGGAACTGTCAGAGTGTCTTGTTAATATCTTTTGTCACGGCAACTACCTGCGCGAAGAAAAACGTTCCGGTGAATATCACTGTTGTGAAGGTCATAACTCAGAAACCAAGCATTTCCGGACACATGTTGTAATGTACTTTTTTATTGTATACATGTGGGGAATCTATGCCTGAATTTATGTCCTCTATTTTTGAAACATTCCGTATTGTGTGTGTGTGTGTGTGTGTGTGTGTGTGTGTGTGTGTGTGTGTTTGACGGGCTCTGTATATCGTTTACAGTGCGATCAAGTGCTTAGTCTTATCGAAAGAAGGGCGCTAGTAACCAGTTTTATTATCAAAGCGCTGTACAGTCGGTAGGTATATCATGCTTTTGAGGTTTTACATATTGTCCGTAGTTCTCAACTTGGTCACATATGCTGAAAGCTTTGTTGTGGTCATACAAGGCAAACGAATTAATTCCGAAATTTTTCACAAGCCAGTTGCAACCGTTGGCGTAGTTACTTGATAGAGTTTGTAATGAATATAATTCGACGCTTGTTGGTTTCGAAGAATTTACATAGTGACACACAGAACGCCACTAGGGAGAGAAAGAGAGCTTGGGGAAGCTGCCCAGTTTCCTAGCTCGTTTCATTGGCAAATTAATGTGGAGTGGTAGGCATACGTTTGATGGACATATGGTGTTGCACCGGGAAAAATATCTAAAACATTGTGACTCGTTCAACTTTCTTTTCTTAAGTTCTTGAAAATGAGGCTTTAATGTTGAAAGTTAAGGTTTAGATCCGCCTATAAGTATACCACCTGGCTTACCCGACGTTGCACGGTTAACTTTTTAAACTCGAATGACAAATTAATTTCATTTACCTCTCCCCGATCTGCATGAAATTATTGTACAATGATCTAGAGGATCATATTATGATTGTAATTTCATACAGTCCCAACTATTCCTAATAACAGATGATAAATCCTCTGATATTCACGCTAAAGGATGTGAAACATCTGCCACAGTCTGTCTTCTATAACTTCTCCCAACAGTCTTCCAAGTTTTGGAAATGTTGCATTGCCTGTAAGCTCCCGTTGGCATTAGAAGAATCCTCAGTCGGAACGGTCGAGTAATTATTTTACATAATTACAGTAAGTGAAATTTTAAACCTTGGTGCCTTCTCTTTGGTGGCACATAACATAAAAGATTCATAGTTTTCACATAATGCAGAAACCCGTAACACATACAAGTAAATATAGATGATATGAAGATTCCACACTCTCAGCCACCAAGTCAACCTCCTTGGAAAAGACACATAGCCTGCGACCATATAGAAAAACAATGTTCTAAGTTGTTAATACAAAATACTAGCTCACTGGCTTCTAAAGTGAGTAATTTACTCTCTTTACGCAATTATTTAGTGTGTCCTGCTAACAAACCTGATTGTAACATAAATTCAAAGGAAATAAAACAACGCTTTCCTACATGAGGTTTATCAGAAGGTTTTGGCATTCCGAAACTTCAGTGCATGTATCAATGGAATTAGAATAATGGTCGTCGTCGTTTCTAACGCTCCCCAAATGGTCTATGACCACCGGGGGTTACCTCAAACATCAAGGATGACTGGACCCATTTCTGAGGTGGAGACACCCAGCAGGCGGAATCCGTTGCCTCAGATGGTACGGGAATGAGAGGATCTACAGCTTTTACCGTGGACTCCGAACCACGTTGGGCCTTTACATGAGCAAATCAGAGGTGAAGGTGTGGATAGGGCCGACTTAAAATCTCAACCCAGAGCCGCGAATTGAACCCCAGACCCTCAGTACGAGAGCTGGGGGAAAAAAAACCACTCTGCTAGTCCGGCATCTATTACAATAAAGGTTACTGAGATGTTTTGACGCTGTTTCATTACACACACACACTGCAGTATTTCTTAAATGGCAATTAAAGAAATAAATATAACATACAACTCGTACCTTTATAAATAGGATTGATTATCGCTTTTTAAGCTCTGTCTTCTGTTTACTTAGGTGTTTACATCATGGCCATACTATGTATATTGCTTGGATTAAAATGCAACCAACTTTTGTTTCTACACATTCTCTGTGGAATACAACAGCTGTTTCTACTCAATGGCATTCACAACGAAGGCTTTCTAAATCATTTTTAGTCTTTTAAAATTAGGTGTTTATAGCCCATGTCCGTCAGAAGGAATAGGTCTTCTCAATGGTGAAACAATTATCGAAATTGGTTTGGAAGGTTTTGAGATGACACAACCGCGCGCGCGCGCACACACACACACACACATTGTTCTCTCCTTATAATATTGGTATAGATATCACTAGTTTTAATAAAAGGCACAAGGCCTTTATAATTTGCTTGCTGTGCATTGCACGGAAGCATTGTATAAGTAAAGGTTGAAAATAATGATGTGGGGTGATTTTTCACGCATCTAAGACGTGTCTATTGTCCAGATTAATCAAATATGGCAAGATGGTACTTAAGGGGTTGAAAATATAAGTAGTGGTATTTTTTGAAGTTATAAGATATGTGATAGTTTTCGACAAGTTCTACGGATCAATGCATAAATTTGCACCCTGGTTAGCTAAACAGTATAGTTGTGTCTATAAGTGAAAAATAAAGGTAATGGTAGCTTTTAAAAATTTCGAGGTAGTAAATGATTGAAAATAACAGTTTGGTAGTCTTTTTTTAATTTGTAGCGTAATCTGTAATTTTTGCCAGTTTCTACAGCACAATTTTACCATATTCTGACTAGATAGGTGAAATAGTGCATATGTTTACATAAGGGTTGGGAAACACTGTAGGACTGGTTTTTGAGAGTTGTAAGGTTGAGTCCTATACTATAAGTGTAAAACTTTTTACCTAGGTATGCTATAGACAGTTGATTTGTATCTTAGGGGTTGAAAATATGGGCAATGAAAGTTTCTGGGAATTATAGGGTGGCTTAAATGATTGAAAATAACAGTTTGGTAGTCTTTTTTTAATTTGTAGCGTAATCTGTAATTTTTGCCAGTTTCTACAGCACAATTTTACCATATTCTGACTAGATAGGTGAAATAGTGCATATGTTTACATAAGGGGTGGGAAACACTGTAGGACTGGTTTTTGAGAGTTGTAAGGTTGAGTCCTATACTATAAGTGTAAAAATTTTTACCTAGGTATGCTATAGACAGTTGATTTGTATCTTAGGGGTTGAAAATATGGGCAATGAAAGTTTCTGTAAATTATAGGGTGGCTTATTTTATCACACTCTAAAACCCAAGTACATCAAGCTTGGTAAAAGTAATACCAAGATACTCCTTGATGATAGGGTTCGGTGAAATCAGATAGAAATTTGACAATATGGACGCGACGGCGGCTCCCCTCTTCAATTCATTTAATTTTAAAAGATTTTAAGCCTCCTCATTTCCCCTTTCGGTAGGAAGTAATTAAAAATCTGCAGGTTTTGTAATCAATATCCTCTTAATATTCATGTTTAACGAAACGAGATTAAAACTGAATAACATGTGCATGAAAACTCCTACAACTCCCCCAGGTGTAAAGTTTTTGGAACTATCTGATATCCCATGTCCGTCAGGAAGAACAGCGCATTTCTATGGTGAAAGAAGTATTAAAATCGATTAAGTGGTTTCTAGATTACCTTATATACACACAAAACTTTCTCTCTTTTAATACCTTTATAATTTTAATGAAACTAGAATTTTACAACCATATATTTACGGGATATGATCATAATCTATGATGATAACGAAGCTAATTTTGACATTAATAATTATAATCTTGTAAATAATTGGTGATAATTTTTATCAACCTGTAAAAATCGCCCATTTTTCCCTCACTACTTTGCACTATCCTGGAAGACGGTTGTAGCCCTTCCAAATCTCTTCAAAACCGCACAAAGTTTCCCATCTTACTATAGGGTAGTGTATCATTACTAGGCGGAAGTCAAGTTTTCAAGACACCATATACAACGCTGCATATAAAAACTAAATTAGATGAACTGAATGACTTGCAAGATATAGTATAATCCTTAAATATAATTAGGTCGCCCATCTGTTTTCACATATTATACGCAGAAAACTCTTGCGAATTGCGTCAAGTGTTTAGAAAGTCGTGGATTTTGTCTGGCTCAGAAATAACTGCGTATAGCAGCCTACTCTTATGCCTGAAATAACTATTCCGGGGGCCGTTCCTAGTCCTGTGAAGACTGTAATCAAAAGAAGAGTTCAACTAAGCAAGGAGCTTGCCACAGCACATCACCAAAAAAGGTAGCAGTTGTTAAGGCAAACAGAGAGTTGAAATTTCGTGGGAAACAACTTCAGTTCAGCAAAAACACAAAACAAAAAGAAAACCTCATAAACCCATTGATCTGTCATCCGGTGATTCCAATGTCATCTGTTCTGAAAGGTGACTGGATTCGCTTTGAGAAATGCCAGGTATGCTTCAATGTAAGAAAGGTGCGTGGCAGCTAAAGGAAGGAAACAACTTACTTGTGGAAAATGCTTCCAAATAACATTCACGATTAAGAATTGTTAACGATTCCTTGCATTTCTACATTTTTCCAAAGTTTCACATTCCATAAAAATTGTTATTTCTATTTAATTCCAGATTCATATTTTCTACAGTAGCCATGTATAGATTTTTAAATATTTTTTAAGAATTCCAAATCACCGCTACCATTTACTGTATTCATTGTTATCCAAATTGATCCGCAGTCGTAACCAATAACCCCTCGGAATTTCTCTATTTCCAATCGTTTGATAATTCCGGTAACTTTATTTCAACATTAGGATTATCGTTAGTGGTAGTGATATTAAACCCACTGTGAGCCACAATAGTGTACTAGTTGTGTGCTTACTTGAATGCTCGGTACATTGTAATATTTTACTATGGATCAAAATCGTGCGCAAACCTATCAGAATTATCGCCTGTACCCTATATGTCAGGCTTATAACTAACTGGTTTTGTTAACAACTGAACTTCCTAAAAACCCAACTAAAGGTTCTGCCACGAAGTTCTTCTTGGCTTTTCCCACAGTACCTAATAATGCCTGACTTGTATAATGGCTAATGTGGTTGCCATCCATTTTAAGGTCGCGGATACAATTTCCGGTGCTCTTGAGAATTTTCTAATAGGGTGAAGTTGAAACGAAGTCAGCCCAGCTTCGTGATGCGAAGGATAGTGTTCCCTGGTTCATTAAAGCCAGGGAGGGTTATGGAGACCCAGAACACGTTAACTTCCGATAAGAGCGCTTTGAAAGGCAACTTGACGGTTCTGCACCCCCTGGGAATGTCATCTTTCCTTCTTCTGCTGCAGTGCACAGAATCCCTTTATGAAAAGAAAAATAATCTACTTATATATTCGCAAGTGAGAAATCCAAATTCAGCCTAACTTTTCACAATATGTCTTAGTAAGCACACGTATCAGCTCTTTAACTGATATCGTTATTTATATAATAGACCACAGGGGAATAAACGAGGCAAGTCACCTTTTTGGTGAAATGGAGATATTGCAATTATCGTATTCTCTAAGGCCTAATTTATCATTCTGCAACAAATACACTTGAAAATGCGGTTAGTAGCACATAATATTAAGACTTGACTGAACAGCGTACACGAAAATATTGAGCTATTTTTTACCTTGTTTTTTATACTGTTTTCGTTACCGCTTATAACCGCAATTACACAACATACATACACACACACAAACATCCATGCCCATGGCGAGACTCCAACCCGCGACCCTCAGCTTGACGGAGCGCCGGAGCTATACACTCCAGCGACCACGGTTACGAGGGCCGGCACGAGTTAAGTCGCGTCTAAGCATAACAAGTAGTTGGTATAGGCATAGATTATACAAAGGTGGGAACACCTCGTACACTGCGACCTACATAGATTTATTGTGGCTACCACTCTGCAGGAGGAAGGGATGTCGTGAGGGAACCACGGAGGCTACATGCCGAAGGCTGGAACATCCGTCCCACTGCTGGAGCTGCCTAGAGAGTGCGATGAACGACCCGTCGACCAAGCAGCCCTCTAGTGTCCACGAGGAGTACTCTTTCCTTGGAGCAAGCATCGGCGCTATCTGTCCGGCAGCACCTAACGCCACGAAACCTATAAGTGCACCTGGAATATGAGAAGAAAACGGAATGAAAGGGAAATGATGGAAAGGAACTCGTGGTAAATAAGAAACCAACCCAGCATTCGCCTACCAACCAGGGAAAATCACAAAAACCCAAAGATAGGAAGGTGGTCGTCGGGAATTGATCCCAGTAACTCCCGAATGTGAGCTTCTGACATTACCGCGCAGCCATCTCGCTCTGTAGTGGTAAATCAAAACTGTGGCTTTTATTAGTACGCTGTTACAAGGTGTGCACCTGAACAATAGTCTAGTCACATTATTAGCAATCCTAATATCATTGATAGTGCTAGAAATTCATTAGGTTTCTTGACAGGTTACTTTAGTGTCAAGCATGAGTTCGTCAATGTCAGAAGGAGAAGCTCCTTATGGACAAATTGGGAATGTCAACAAGAAGTTAAAGAGTCCAGAGCCATGAACTAGGCGAAGACTGCAAGTGTAAAAGATGTAAATGCTTTAGTGTAATTACTGCAGATGAACGAAATACTCTAATAAAGGCTTCAATCTACTACAATCATGGGATGAACAAAGTGCTTAACAGACAGAAGTAACAAATATGCTATCTACTAAAAAGAGGCGACCTTGAAGATGAAGCTAATATACGTGATTTTTCTTTCCAATATAAGGCAAGTTTAAAAAAGGGTGACATGTTTAAGTAAATTTAGGTATGTCTAAAGGCATTTGTGTCTTTTCATGGAGGAAAGAGAAAATTTTCTGTTTTACACGAAGAAAAGTAATTCAACACTGTTAAACAAAAAATTAAAGGATATTAGTTATGCAATAGTTTAATAAAAAAGGTTTAAGATTCAGAAAAAAGATATTGTTTCAGCATTTAATCACCTCATTTTTCCCATATACAGAGTGGAACAACAATCCCAGTCAATTTATTTCTCAACAATGGTGTGGTTTTAAGACTTCAAATTGTCACATTGAATTGCCTTAAAATCATAAAAATATGGTAAACCTTTAAAAAATGCATAATTAATTGTTCCTAAGTTATAAGGTATATATTATATATATATACCTCTCTCTCTCTCTCTCTCTCTCTATATATATATATATATATATATATATACCTCATTCTTCCATGTGGTCTTCTATTATAAGTATAACAAACATAGTAGTGCTTAAATGAAAACCTAGTATTGCTTACATAATGGAAATGCTTTAAGTATTTATGGCGATTCTTAGGTCATATGAAAATCCTCTATAAGAGAAAAACAAAGTTTTCTAGAAAAATGAAAAATGTTGTTGTTCCCTTCAACGGAAGGTGAATTTTACAGGCTGAAGGTTATATTTTAAAGTAGTTTTTCTTTAGAAATATTTTTTCATGTTTTGAATGTTTAAATATATCTAATAACTTAAAGCATATGACTGCAAAAGACTGTATCACTAGTTACCGTGCGAGGTGATGCCACGGTAACGTGTGCGACTCACATTCGGGAGGTCCCGGGTTCGATCTCAGGCGACAGCCCACTCTGACACATTTTACGAGGTTTCACCGGGTCGGCAGGCGAATGCTGCGGTGGTTCATCTTCTACCACGACATTTTTTGCCCTTCATTTCTCATACCCATCATCTTCCTTGTCATCTGTTTCGGGGTTGTAGGACCAGGCGACGGTGTTCAGCGAGTTGCGGCTGGGCGGGGGATGTGCGCTTTGTAGAGGTTTCTTCTGTGGCGTCATTGCGGAACTGCTGAGTTAGGAGCCGCTTTCGAGTGGGTCTCGCCAGGACCGCCGGGGATTAGGAGGGCAGCATCAGATGCGTTTGATCTGGAAACGTTAGGGACCCTTGAGCCCGTCGTCATCCGGATCAGGTCGCTCTTCGGGTTCCTCCCCTTATCCCCCCCAGGGGTCATGGTAGAAGCAAAAGGGGCCTGGATCCTATATGCAGTGCTCTGCCCCGGATGCGGGGGGCCCCTCCTATCGTCCATATCTTTACCTTCTATCACTATTAAAAGCCCACTAGGTTACATTTGTTACTGACTTTTCATAACTTACATTTTTAGTGTGGTTTTCATTATACTTCAAAAGCTGTTGAAGATATTTGCATGCTGTTTCCGTTCCGTAGCTGTAAAAATTGGCAGATTGGTATTTTTCTGAAGGAGCGTCTTAAAAATTCTAATGAATGTTGTTTTATACCTATAGATGTTAAGTTATTTCAGTAAACTAAAAAAAAACACATAAATAATGAATGAAGAGCGAAACTTACATAGAAAACTATAGAAACGCACATGTTTGAATTACCTACTTTATAATAAGTTTTGAAAACTATGACCTTATTTGCAAGAACTTCGTTGTATCTCCGTTTCCTCCGGTTTTTCTTGGAGCGAAGCAACACACAGTGTTATTCAGCTTGTGTTTATTTCAAAAAAGACCCTTTATGCTATTGCATTATTTATGAGATTAAGATTAGTTACATTGCAGGGAATTTTGGCGCCTGGGTGAACTTTGTCCGCCACTCACAAAAGAGTATTTAACATACGCCATATATGGAAAAGTATGCTGTTGTAAGGACTCAGCCATTATAAATAGTTTATCTCCAGTAACCACAGAATTTTGCTCTTAATAATAAGCAAACTTCCATTCAGTGCATTCGGCCCAAGGCCGCCGTGCATCTGCGGACTCTAATTGTGTGCTCACTGTTGTTGTTGAGATACAAACACTTAAAGTGCCTAAACTTAAGCTAGTGAAAAACCTACGTCTCCCATATGAAACTATGCAATATTACTTTAAATTGTTTTTGTAATATCCTAAAATGAGGGGCGGCTGTGTTTGAGGCCTAATATCGGAAGAAACACCTACAGTTTCTCAGATATGACATCTTAGGCTAATTATTTGGTTGCTTAATGACATGCCTTGTTGTTATTTAAACACTTTAGTACAAGATAACACAAAACTTTTGTTTCTGGTTAAATGTAAGTCATAATTGTGGTAATCTTCCATAGAATCTAGCGACAGCAGAACATTCGTGAAAGCATTTCCAATGAGGGCGTAAATTTCTTGTTACAATTGTGTACAATTAAGTATAAATGTGCTTACATATGTACTAAACTAAAGCAAACGAACTTTAAACAAAACTAATTCGTAATTAAGATCTATTTCCAAAACTTTAACCCATTATGTGTTTGGTTTACT
This sequence comes from Deroplatys truncata, assembly GCA_030765065.1. Lineage (NCBI taxonomy): Eukaryota > Metazoa > Arthropoda > Insecta > Mantodea > Mantidae > Deroplatys > Deroplatys truncata. Next base: position 179,570,573 of record CM060990.1, on the reverse strand, counting down.
CAGAACAAAACTATTTGCTGAAGTATTATTATGCCCTCATACAACACTTCAGGCCACAGAAACATCTTATTCTATTTTATTAGGAATATAAAAAATACTAATTTTTATCCTCCTCAGTTTTTCCCATAAATTATTTATGCAAGCTGTATTGATTGTAGCCCAAAAATAAATCACAACATCACCTATTTTTACAAGTTGGATAGTCACTGAATAATTTGACATTTCAACACAGTCCTTTAGGGAAGTAGGTAGAAACTACTACACATCTTGAGGTTCTGTTAGTTTCAAAAGCGCAATGTGGTGTTTTTCACTTTAGTTCGGTCAAGATTAGACCATTAAATACATTTCTCATTTCTAGGTACCATGTAAAGCATTTTCACCTTCATACATAGTAGGTAGAGAAGGTATTACATTTCATCCAAAATTCATACCTAGATTTCACCGGAAATTATGTTTTGAGGGCCCGCAATCCAAGTAAAGCATGTTTAGAAAAAGGTCTGTACCTGTATTTGTGTATGTGTCTGTGAACAGCATAATTCAAAAACGAAAATTCAGATAAATACCAAACTTGGTATTTCGGTTTAGTAACTTCCAAAGATGCGACAAAAAGATTTTCAAGAAAATTCCCCACCCCAAGCTACCCTCTACATGGAAAATTTTTCGAAATTTTTTATTTTCTAAAACATGGCCCTAACAATTTTTTATTAAAATACCACATATTAAAGATATTTATATGCCAAATAAAATGTAGGTTATCTTGAATGTTCTGGAAATAATCAGTGAAGTCCTCTTCATTCGGAAGGAATTTTGTATAATCATGTATAGCTGGTAAACGTTAAGCGATAGAAGAAAACGTACTGCACAGTAATGCAGATCTCTTTAAAACACGCCGTTTATTTCAAATAACTCTTTTTGTGGCATCAGTCTATTCCGAGATATCCTTTATTAGTGGTTCGAATTGTTCAATAATTTGCCATTATTTTAAAGTCCTGTTCGATTTTCAGTTGTTTCCAGCGATGCAATGGAAAGAGTGTGGAATTCTGAGACCAGCGTATAGCGTCCAGTTCTAAAATGTTTGACTATCGCTGTTACTTTTGTATGTATAACGACATGTGTAATGCAGCTATTTCCAGAAACGTTTATCTGGATTAAAATGAAGTAGATAGGAAAATAAAATTTCGCAAGGATAATTTGTGTACCCACTAATAAGCGGAAAAGGGCAGTGAAAGTAATTGAATGTAACACATCAGATTTTTCCCCTAGCACATCGGTAGCTTAACGGGATCCAGTTTGGATTCAGGGTAACCCTTCTTTAAAGACTGGTACGGGGCGCACTCAGCCCAGTGAGGTCCTTGGGCAGCATTTGAGGTGGTACCTTGGTGGAAAAGTAACGGCTCCCAGTTTGACAGACCAAGCTTAAGCCGTCGGGGGAAAGCGAAATGTTCACCAAATGCCAACCCCATTACTGCGGTCTGTCTTTGAAGCCCTGTACAGACGGAGATAGAGGATATAACGGCCGTGAGAAGGGTCTTGGGTCGTTAGTTTTTTACTCTCTCCAAGGAAATTCAGTAACAACAGTGCTATTTATAAATTTATTGTTAGGAGTCGTCAGACAATGGAATCTCCATTGTCCGCACATATGCCATAGCGGGTCTTTTGTGCTTCCAACGTGACCTCTGGTAGAAAGGAATGAAGGCGAGACCCGAAGGGTGACCAATTTCGGACAACGATGTGCGCTAGCAGGAACAGTGTCCCTTACGATTCCAAATGACACCATCACACCGCCGCAACACACCAACGGCCGTTGCCTTGTCCTACAACCCTGAAAGAGCTGAGGAGAAACAGATGAAAGAAAATGATGGATAGGAAATTCGTGGTAGAAGGGGAACCACCTCGTCAACCACCTTACATGTTGCAATGAAGCCATCTTACTCTTAAATTTATTGTTACGCTTGCATATAGTGGATTTTCGTTGCATATTACTGTAACTTTGTGGTTTACTATTCTTATATGCGATTTTGGTTTTATCGCTTTTAGTTATTATAATATTTCACATAATTCTTATGAAGGGGTATGTGAATAATATAAATTAATAATACCTAATGAATTGTTCTTCCATACAAGCCTTTGTAGGCTTAAGTTGGAAAAGTGGAATCAGACTGAAATGTTGAATGTTATAGCCTGGATTTGGACCATAGATCTTCGGCTTTCCGTACCGTTGCTCTAACCAACTGAGCCACCATGGCAACATATCGGTTCGATATTAAAGTACTTACGTTATTGTAAGACATCATTGCGTTATGCTATCTCAAAATTAATTAGAGAACGCCTTGTAGTTTACAGGAAAAAAAATGAGTCATTTGGGGAATTTAGTGTCGTACCGGGTTGTTGCCATTGTAGTATGGTTAGAGCAACGGCCCGAAAATCCATGGTTCAAATCCCAGTTATGGCATTGAATTTTTCACTCTGGTTATATCTTACTAATATAAATTAACTTTTCACTTACATATTAATATATAACTTTCCAAGATAATAGTGTAAAGTAGTAAATGATTTGTACCGGACACAAATAAAGACATAAAACCTCTATTTGAAGTATATAAGATAAAAACATACTTCACATGGAATCAGTCATGAGCAAATTGACAAATTTGTGAGAGAAACGAACACTGCCGCTTTACTTTCTCTTCTACATATATACGGGAAGTATTGTATTCCACCCAAATATTCAATATCGAGATTTTACCAGAAATATATGTTTTCAGTTCCCGTGAACCCAAAAAAGCATTTTTAGAAAAATTTCATTGTGTGTCTGTGAACAGCATAACTCAAAAACGAAAAGTCGGTTAAAAGCCAAACTTGGTGTTTAAGTTCAGCATCTTCCAAGGATGCGACCCGAAGAATTTCAAGAAAAGCCCCTACTCAAAACTGCACTTTGCATGAACAATTTTTCGGGGATTGATTTTCTCAAAAATGTCTGTAACGATTTTGATTAAAATATCATACGTTTAAGATATTTTCATGACAAATGTGATGTATATGCTAATTTTCTGGGAATAGGCTCTGAAGTCCTCTTCAGTCTGGTAAGTCGTAAGAGTTAGATCTAATCTTACTGCACATAAAATATACATCTTGTTAAAGCACACAAATTATGTCAACTTTTCTTTTTTGGTGGATTTAGCCATTTCCGATGTATTTCTTGTTATTAGTTTGCATTTTAAAATACTTCTACTTTTCTCAAATGGGAAGTCAGTACTCGTTTTCTGTCTCTCTCTTTCTCTTGGCCATGTAAAGAGAACGGAATTTCAAAGCCATTACATAATGATCTGCTCTTGAACCATTTGGCTATCGCTTAAAGCCTACTGTATTCCTCTAATTCCGTGGTACCTACAAGGAAATATGCAATAAGACAGTTTCCTCAAAAAAATTGTCTCATTAACATGAAGTAGATCGAAGAATAAGGTTTGCAGGAATATTTTATGCAAGACAGTAGAAAAAGTCATGTGAGTGCAAAGAATCATATTGCTTCTTCTTGTATTTCCTTTAATCGCTGGCAATTTGGTGGTTTTACTTATTTTATGATTTATGTTTATATATTTTAACACACGTAATGTTAGCACTAACACGACTTTCTCTAGAAATTAAGGAATCACATATACTCCGTATTCCGTACACCAGGTGGCTCATCTGTGCGGGCACATTGAATTAGATTTTAAGCATGCATGTCTTGCTAAACATATACCAATTTTAAAGACGTAATGAAATCCCTTCATTGATTTTCTCTGAACAAGTGGCAGTCTCATTGATATTACCCCTTCAACAAAGAGACTTCCTCGTGGTCTGCTGTTTGAATTGTTGTCTATATTTGTTTTCTAACCGGCGCTAAAGGACCACCTGGTATATTATTTATATAAGAAGTGATATTTCTATAAGCGTTAGGTAATCCACGATGAATGTTTGCTTACATATTATCTCAAATGAAGCAACAGTTCTGAATTACATACAACACCTGGAAACAACATCCAAGTATTTTATTATAAGTCTTTGTAATGAGTCTATGCGAGGAACAGTGAAAAAGAAGAGTAGCATACTCTCAAATATTTTCCATCAGATGACATATGTACACTTGGGAAAAATTCAGCAGACAACATGGAATATTTAGAATATTACGAAAGAAGTTACTTGACACAAATAGTACCTATATTTTAATGAGTACTGGTTTTTATTTCACTAAGCCTATGTTTATTTCCTATGGATAATAAAGTATGCAACATTCATCTAGAATATAGACCACTTCACAAGCTCTTCATAGGAAAAAACAGTAGGATATAAATTCTGTTCTTCATAGCAATAATTGAAATGTATTATGTTTAAATAAAATATGTCCAATTTTTTAGAAGATAACAAAAGAATAGTTTTTCCATGCAACGCATAGTTAGGGGTGGAGGGAATTTCCAGAAAATCTTAATGTTGCAACTTTTAAAGATTGTACACTTAAATAACGAAGTAGTTTTCGTTTATGAGTTATGCTGTTCACAGGCCGCAAATACATGGAGGATTTTATAAAAATACGTTTTTTCGTTAAGGGAACCTCAAAACATGTATTTCTGGGGAAACAACGATACCGAATTTTTGGATGGAATACACTACTTCTTGTACTTGCCATAGGTAATCGGTAGAGGAAGTAAGAATAAGATCCCATGTTCCAAACCGAAAATTGAAGCATGGTAGGAGTGATATTACTTTTAGGTGCTCTGGAATAATCTTACAAGGGCCTTTGTCATACATTTTGAAAGGAACTGCAAACATCGGTGTTGCTGAAACTGTGTCTGTGTTTCCCTTGGAGACGGTAAAGGTAAAATATTCCTGTCACAGCCGCGGCGGTCAGCTAAAATCAGAGAAACAGCGGTATGTGTGTGTGTGCAGCATACTGACAAGGGAGTTGAAAGAATTGTGAGCTATTTATACATTAAATAGTAACAACCTGAGCTGAAGCATTAAAACCCGTCTTCATTGTTGCTGAAACCCGAAACATTGTAAGAAAGATAAGTGTATCATTTTTATTTGTCAAGTCCATGACTCGCCAGAACAGATCTTTGTTACTCCCTGGGCCGTCCTCTCCCTCCCTGTCTCTTACCTTGGGCTTGTAGAGTGGCTCCATAAAAATTATAACTTATTACTCTACAACAAAAACCACATAATCTTCTTAATAAAAAATAATTTGTGGTTATATCAGCAGGTGGATGCTTTAGTGAGCTTAATTAATGTAATATTAGATAAATTATTATCATATTAGAAGGCAATGCTGATATATGCAACCGTGCAAATTATGCTCATGGCTTTAGAAAAGGTTATTTTTTGTGTCCCAAAACATTTTAAATGCCGACTTCATATAAAGTACTTGTCAATTAAATGTATTCATACCTTTAAAAAAACCAAGCAACGAGCAGTGCTACTGCCTATGTGATTGTTAATGTCAGCTAGTAAAGCAGCTTTCTTGTCGTCATAAGTAAACATTTTTATGCAAGTACATTACTACAGGTAAAATACCTGATTTTACTGCGTGCCAAAGGTTTAGCTTGATTAAGAATAGTCTGCAAAGAACCCACGTTATAGTGATTATTACGAAAAAAATGTAGTTTTTAAAACATCAAACCTTGTGCTAATTAAATTTTCCAACTAATTCAAAGCAATTGCTTTTAAAATGAACATTTGTTAGCATATAATAAAAATAGTGCCACGATTTTGTTCGCTTTTAATTATCCTTGTAGACCACCGAGCGAGATGGCTCCGCGGTATGTAAGGCTTGCATTAGGGAGGTTACGGGTTCAATTACCGTCGACCGCCCACTCTGACCTTGGGTTTTTCATGGTTTTCCCCGGTCGGTAAGGCGGATGCTAAGGTGGTTTCTCTTCTACCTAGATTTATTTTACCTGAATTTCCTTTCATTCCGTTTTCTTCTCATGTTTCAGGTGTGCTTACAGGTTTCGCGGTGTGAGACGGCACCGACAGTTGGCGCGGATGCTTGCTCAAAGGAAAAGTATTCCCCGTGAATGCCATAGGGTTACCTAGCAACGCTAGATATGTACATTAGCTTAGATACCTACACGAAAAACTTTAATTAAACACCGTATGAGCTAAAAGGCACAGTGTACTACCAGAAACCTTGTAAAGCTTAAAAAATGTATAATACGTAAAGAATATACACGAAATAGGAAAAATAAGAGCTTACCATATAACGATATTGTATCCACTGAAATCAGTATAAAAGTAAATGTAGACATTGAAATTCAGTAAAGTAAATAAACGCGTGATTTAAATACTTTGCAGCCGGACACAAACTATAGTTATCCTACTAATATGCATTCGGCAGCGTTACAACCGAAAATTTCATTGGAGTAAACAAGCATATATACCTGTCTTGGGAAACGTATCCAATTATTTTTCTCTGTTTATTTTACGTCGCTTTAACTACGTGGTCATACGAGGGGCACTATTTATATTTTGAGCCTTAGCAACCCTGAATGTTGTAGGTGCCATCTGATGTTTCCAATGGAAAGTTTGACATTTTTGACCATAATCTACTTCAAACATTTTGTCAATAGAGCGTCATTTGTTTTGTTTACGCTAACTTGAAAATTGTGTGTCAACAAAAACATGGAATTAACTCGTGAAAATGTTCGTGCAATGATTTATTACGACTTTCGACCTGGATTATCAAGACAAGAGTGCATCGATCAACTAACTTCCACATTTGGCGACGAAGCTCCATCCTTTATCACTGTGAAACGCTGGTATAACGAATTTAATCGTGGCCGCCGTTCGCTCAATGATGAAGTTCGTGAAGGTCGTCCAAAATCAGTTGTGCCAGAAAACATTGATGCTGTGCAAAAACTAATAATGAAAGATCATCATATATTGTGAGATTGAAGCAACCCTAGGCATTAGTTCCACCTGCATGTATAAAATATTGCATGATTATTTAGCCGTGAAAAAGGTTTGTTCTCGTTGGATCCCACATAATTTGACGCAATCTCAAAAAGATGCTCGTGTAGATTGATGTGCAAAAATGCTCAAGAAATACAATGGCAGTAGGATATATAGGAGAGAGCTGGCGCAGTTTTTTGCGTTTATATGGGAAAGGATAGGGAAAACGAGGCTAGATGCGACGGTTCAAGGAGGAAAATGCGTTTATATGGGGGAGATAGGGAATACGAGGACTGACGCTAGGCTAGACGGTGTTGAATGAGGGAATGCATCTTATATGAGAGAGGTAGGGGAATATGAGAAGTGCTAGGCTAGACAGAGGCTGAGTAATGTATGGTTTATATGAGCGGTATAGGAAAACGCGGAGATGTGTTAGGCTAGACAGGGCTTGAAACGTAGTGCATGGTTTATATGAGAGATATAGGAAAACGAGGAAAGGTGTTAGGCTAGACAGAAGTCGAGGAGTAGAGTATGGTTTATATGAGAAGTATAGGAAAACGAGGAGAGGTATTAGGTTAGGAGAATTGAGTTTGTGTTTATAAGGAGAGACGAGAAAACGGAGAGAGATCCTATGCTAGGATAGACAGGTGTTAAAGTTAGGTTAGATAGGAAACCAAGGAGTGATACTCAGCTAGAGGGGGGCAGGAGGGAATGAGCTTTTGAGAGGTAGGGGATACGGGGAGTGGTGTTAGACTAGACAGAGGTTTAGAGTATGCGTTTATATGTATGAGAAGTATAGGAACAGGAAGAGGGGTGCTAGGCTAGACAGAGGTTGAGGAGTAGAGTATAGTTTATATGAGAGGTATAGGAAAACGAGGAGAGGAGTTAGACTAGACAGAGGTCGAGGAGCAGAGTATGGTTTATGTGAGAGTCATAGGTAAACGAGAGAGGCGTTAGGCTAGACAGAGCTAGAGGAGTAGAGTATGGTTTATATGAGAGGTATAGGAACAGGAGGAGAGGTGTTAGGCTAGACAGGTAGTGTAGCAGTAGGAATATGGACTTATATACAGGAGAGATAGGGAATATGAGGTGCTAGACTTGAAAGCGACTTTAGACGTGAACTTAGTGGAAAACTGTTTCATGTCAATGTTCTAGACATGCCCATCACGTAACCTATTCAGGGAAAAGGTGACTCGTTCAGGGGAAAAAGGTGACTGCTCAGGGAAAAAGGAGGCCTACAAAGGGAAAAAGTTGACTAGCAAAGGGAAAAACGTGACCAGCAAAGGGAAAAAATGTCACCAGCAAAGGGAAAAAAGGCGACCACCAAAGGGAAAAAGGTGACCTGCAACGGGAAAAGCTAACCCACTAACACTAACAGGTAAGTAATTCAGCTAGTATTGCAAGAGGTTGACTGCATCATAGCAGTGTATGATTTCACATGTAATTCAGCTAGTATCGTATGTATTTAGGCTAATTCATCTAGTAACACAGAATAGATTCCAGAGGCTAACTGCATCATGGCTCTGCATAATTTCACAGATAATTCAGCTAGTATCGTAGGTATTTAGGCTAATTCAGCTAGTATCACAAGAGGATAGATTCTAGGGTTGGGTATAGCTTAGTGTCGTATTTCACAGGTAATTCAGCTAGTATCGTAGGTATTTAGGCTAATTCAGCTAGTATCACAGGAGGCTAGATTCCAGGGTTGGGTATAACATAGTTTCATATTTCACAGGTAATTCAGAGGGTATCGTAGGTATTTAGGATAATTCAAGTAACATAGGTGTTTAGAGTAATTAAGCAAGTATCACAGGAGGCTAGATTCCAGGGTTGGGTATAGCATAGTTTCGTATTTCAGAGGGTATCGTAGGTATTTAGGATAATTCAAGTAACATAGGTGTTTAGAGTAATTAAGCAAGCATTACAGGAGGGTAGGTTCCAGGGGTTGGTTATAACCTAGCTTCGTATTTCACAGATAGGTCAGGTAATATCGTAAGTATTTGAGGTAATCGACAGAGCTTCACAGATATTATTGATAATTTCGATCAGAGATTTGTATCACAGCTATTTAAGGTAAATGCAGATGATTCAGGTTGTATCAATGGTATATGAGTCATCTTAACAGGTAATTCAGATAGTATCACAGGTGCTCGTGCTAATTTAGAGCAGGAATTCGTATCAGGGCTAGTTAAAGTAATTTCACATGATTCGGGTAGTATCACAGGTATTTAAATCATTTTCATAGCCAATTCAGCTAGTATCGTGAGCATTTAAGCTAATTCAGCTAGTATCACAGGAGGCTAGATTCCAGAGGCTAACTGCATCATAGCTATGCATGATTTCACAGCTAATTCAGCTAGTATCGTAGGTATTTAAATCATTTTCATAGCCAATTCAGCTAGTATCGTGAGCATTTAAGCTAATTCAGCTAGTATCACAGGAGGCTAGATTCCAGAGGCTAACTGCATCATAGCTATGCATGATTTCACAGCTAATTCAGCTAGTATCGTAGGTATTTAGGCTAATTCAGGTAGTATCACAGGAGGCTAGATTCCAGGGTTGGGTATAGCATAGTTTCATATTTCAAGGTAATTCAGAGGGTATCGTAGGTATTTAGGATAATTCAAGTAACATAGGTGCTTAGAGTAATTAAGCAAGCATTACAGGAGGGTAGGTTCCAGGGGTTGGTTATAGCCTAGTTTCGTATTTTACAGATAGTTCAGGTAATATCATAAGTATTTGGATAATCAGCATAGTTTCACAGATGCTCGTAATAATTTCTATCAGAGATTTGTATCACGGCTATTTAAGGTAAATGCAGCTGATTCAGGTTGTATCAATGGTATTTGAGTCATTTTAACAGATAATTCTGATAGTATCACAGGTGCTCGTACTAATTTAGAGTAGGAATTCGTATCTGAGCTAGTTAATGTAATTTCACTTGATTCGAGTAGTATCACAGGTATTTAAGTCATTTTAACAGGCAATTCAACTGGTATCACAGGTACTCATGGTAATATAGAGAGTAATTCGATTATAAAACTTTTCTCATCCAGCGTTACAACAATTTATATACTTTTTTCTAAATCTTACAAATTTTTATATGTTAAACAGTTATTGTACGATGCAGAGAGGGATAAACTGTATATGGTTTACAAACTGAAAAGCTTTGCGTCAACATACCTTTATTTCAGTTCGTTATAGATGTCTCTCCCCTTTTATCTAGGCTTGAGACTAGCACTAGGATTGCTCCTAATGGCAGGGTTACCACCTTCCCTTCCATCTTCTTCTTTCTTCATCAGGCGTCAGCTATCTGCATATACAGCACACAGATAACCTTCTTTTTAAGATTGTAGACTCACGAGAAAATCTTTATCTTTAACTTACATTCTTTTAAGCACTGTTTGTAATGGCGTAATGTCCATACGCATATGTCGTTATCCCATCCTCAGCAATAATTCTTTTATCATCAAACGGAGTCAATGCAATTTTATTCACTTGCACTGTAGCAAGAGCATGCTTTCGTGATAGGATCAGATTCATAGGTGTTCTGATGATTTCACAGGTTTTAAGACAGTCTGTATAGCTGTCAAACGAAATGTACTGCTTAATAGCGCTACGTTTTATACCTTTAATCTTTTTTATCATTGACCCTTGAATATCTAAGGCATACATCTTAGGACGTAGTCCAACAAAGCGTAGGATGATTTTGCTATTAGCCTCATCTTTAAATTTTCCCAATACCTTCTTGTTCTGAGAAGAGTAACATATATGGTTGGCAGGGTAATCAGATGTATCGAGATGCTCAAGAAAACGTAGCTTGTCCTGGTACACATCTTCAGTTGTTACACGATGAATGAACGAATCAGTGTCCATATACATAAGCTTCAGGTTTTCAGCTCCATAATAAGGCAACAAAACGTCGTAATGATAGTTATACATTAATGTCTTGGAGATGTCCAACACACTCATACCAATGTATATAGGCTTGTTGAATACAATCTGACGAGAGGCCATATGTACAGCAGCTAGATTATCAGCATATATCGTCCTGTCGATAAACGTAGGCTTGGCGATCAGCTTCTCTAGAGTTTTTTCATTGGTCACCAGTCGTATATCCATACGGTTACGCAGGTTCTCCATAGTTTTTCCAAACATAGCGTTGTTAAAGAGCTTGTAGAGATCCTTCTCGAAATCATTTGCAGCTTGTTGTCGTAGCCTGTTGTTAAATTCCACATAAGGTTTCAACCACTGAGACTGTCGGAATTGTAGCACACGATGGATTTTTGTTAGTCGTAGTCCATGACTAAGAGCTTGCTTCAAAGCCATGTAATGCACTACATACTTCTTTCGAGGTCCAAGATGAGGTATCAGTTTCTTTGTAGATGATTCCAATGGTTTCATACACTCTGGCAGGAAAGGTAGATCGTTGTGTAGATCGTGAAGTTCAGCAGGACACTCTATGTCGACTTCTAATATGTACCCATGAGGATCATCTTCTTCTAGTCTTTGTAAGTTGATTTCTTCAGGCGACACCCACTGAAATCCACCAAAAGGAAGGGCGTGACACATTGCCCACCCATATTGGTTATTAGCGTCCTCGTATGTGATAAATTGGGTTGGTCTCGACGGATCAAACTTATCCATATAAGTGTTATTAGCCTCAGCATACCGATGGGAAACTTGGCATAAACCTCCTCTTATACCTGATTCCACCATGAGTAGTTGATCATAATCTTGTAACAGCTCCAGTTTAATTTCAGTATACAGTAACATGGCGTCCCATGTAAGACCTGGAGAGGTAAAATAATGGGCAGGATCAACTTTGTGTGTTTTAAGGGTTTGCTCTCTGAACGTCTCAAAGACATCAGCTAGGAGAAGTACATCCGAAGTTAAGTAGAGATCGCTGTACTCTCCCAGGTTTCTCACATTAAACAGCTCCCATACATTTCTAGCATGATCGTAGTCAGTATCAGTAATTTCTTCTTCGTTTAATCTATTGTAGAAGCAGTCCTTAGGAGGCAAGCAGGTCTCGTTCAGGACATCCCATGACGTAACAAAATCATAGGGAAATACACCCTTACGGGTCATCAACTTCAATTTGTCTTCTCCAAAGTACTTTAAAGTTTCAGGATACGAGGTTAAATTTTTTACCAACTTATCCAAGCTTGTACTGAGGAATCGGAAGCTATCCACAAATCGAAGCTTTATATCTCCTACATACTTGGTGAATGAGATATAGCTTTCTTCAGAGTTAGGAATTACCTCCACACGTTCACTTGTACAACCCAGCTCCTTAACAATGAAATGAGAGTCATATCCGCTAAGGTTATGCATGAAGACTGGTATATATTTAGGTGTTTTACAGGCTAAATTACATTCATTATGAAGACTTCCACGATATTCACCGCTGATGTGATCATGGTCGCGTACTTTGTAGTTTTCTCCTGTAAAGCCTTTTCCACACAAGTAGCATGCCGTAGAAGACTCAAAATCCTTTTGCTGTTGTTCCGTAAGTTTCAGAGGCTTAGTAGATTTGTATATGCCATCAATCATTTTTGCAAGATATGTCAGGTACAGCATAAACTTCTGAGCAGCATCTGCACCACGATACACATAGGGCTGCTTAGGAAGACCAGTTTCGAGATGTTCAACACTGGATGTAGGCTTCACGTAAACACAGAAGCTCATTGGTGTGTGCTCTTGATAAGGGGTTGTATAGGAAGTTTCAGGATTGGGTATACACGTATGGCATGGAGTGAGAATACTCTCAAAATCAGCATAGACGACATAAGGTACTTTCAGCATCCTCTCAACATTTTTAAACTGAACAATTGATTTCTCCTTGGTAGGCATAACTACCCTCGCAACACCATGTTGAATACAGACGGCTACATGTTCTTGCAGTTTTTCCTGTCCACTTAGTCCATATCGATCATCAAAATGTGTAAAGCAGCGCTTACAAGTATAAACCCGTCCATTATGGCTAGTTTTCTGGCGTCGAACGAGTTTCTCAAAATTCTTTATATATACGTAGTGATGTTTTCCACTACTATCATTCAATAGTAGCAGGTCGCGATGTTCAGGTAGTTCAATATCAGCAACCTTTATCGGATACACTTCGTGCTTCTCATCCAGCCCAAACACGTTAATAGACATATTGTTAAACTTCTCAAATTTAGGTATTTGAGAAAGTGGAGTAGGGTAGGAAACACAGCTGAAGTCGTACTTATCTTGAAGTTGTTTGTATTTGTTCACACGCTGTGCATCCTTCCCTATGAATTTGGCCAGTATAGAGTACATGAAACATTTCTCGTCGCTAAAGTTCTGGATGTTTATACATGCTTTCCTTGCTTCAACAGCTGACGGTAGTGGTATGTAGCTACTTCCTCGTAACGGGTTGTACTTGTTGATACGAAGTCGAACTCCTTCCACAGCAAGCAAAGCCCAGCTGCTACCCTTAAGCTGAGACTCCTCCATTTCAGTCACCAATTTCTTGAATTTCACTTCCATCGTTGAGTCCAGATCAGTTTCCAGGAAAACAGCTTGATTCCGTGTTTTAAATGTTTTGTCACAGGTTTCTCCAATACTGTTAACAAATCGACACTCAGCCAGCAGATTAATTTTAACACTCTTATGAATGCTAAGCTCTTTATGCACAGCATGGATTATACGTTGTTTTGCCTCTTGCAGATACATATTTAGGTCCTTAGCTGATTCGCATCGTATAAAATACGATTTCAATCGTCCTTCGAATGAAGTTTCGTATTCTTTCATATCGCAGTCCTCCACTGTTGACAGCAACTGATGTTTAGTTGGCTCCAATCTTCTTTTCTTCTGAGGGCTGCTTATTTCACATATATCTTCGTGTCGCTGTCCCTTATAACAATCTTTGAAGGTTACATTACAATGTTTACATTTGAAGAGCTTCTTGCAGCCCATCTCGTGTCTTCTCTTGTCATAACCTCGGAGGAACTTCTTGCCACATTTTCCGCATGCATATCCAGTAGCGCTTGGAATAATATCCTTATACGCTGAGTTATTCATCTTTATTCTTGATGTAATAACGTATTAATCACTGATCAATGAAATGTAGACCTCTTCACCTTGACACCACTTTAGAAAGCTGATTATTCTTGGAGAGAACACGATGTTAACACCTCAAGACTAATTAGCACAATGAAGTCCAATGCCCTAGATCACCATATTTATAGAGGGAGCACGAACCTTTTAGATCAATCATAAACTCGCTCCATAACCACCTGTATATGATCGCTCAACGTGTACTAACCCCCCAGCCATATAACCTCAAGTCTAGAGACAGGATGTTTATGACGTCACACCCAGAGACAGGATGTCTGGAAGCATCAAACACGTTTAAACTCGTCTCATAACTACCTGCTTATGCTGTCACACCAGCAAGAGAAGTATTCCCACACGCTCATTCAGACATATATTTCAAATTCAAGCCCACCACCACCATCACCACCTATTGTACCAAGGTTAATTCAAGCTTTATTATCACAATACTTAAAAGTAAAAGCTTAAAAGGAAACCTAGAAGATTTTCCCCCTCATTTACTTAATTATTTCATGTTTTTATTCCCTTTTCAATTCTTCCTTTCCATCTTCTCACAGAAAGACCATTACATTTCACTACAATCATGAGAAAAGCAATTTTTCCAGAGTTACACAGATTCTAAGCTTCTAAATCGAACCCGGTAATACTTTTAATAAATGTATTTTAGCTCCCCAATATCAGCATCTGCCATTTAATCTTTACTCGAACCTGATATGATCCATAAGCTTGAAGATATATGAAATCACCCTTCGGGATTCGATCTGAGTACTTTAAAGTAATTTTTGTCACGATAACATATTTAAGGACTAGATACTCTGTTTACGTTTACCTTGACATGTTTATCTAAATTAAATTACGAGTTATTAAATTTTTGCAAGTAAATTTCATTGAATCGGTATTCGAACCCAGAACACCAGGAACAAAATAATTTATAATATTAGTCTGACATGTTAAACAAAGTTGTATGCAGTTACATCATCGATCTAGGTGATATATTCTAGTGTACAGAGGAAAATTAAGGAAGTCATTAAAAGATGGGGAATCGAACCAAGCACAACTGATTGACAATTATATACAGCATTAATCACCCATTATAGAAGCTATCAATCATGCTTTGCTGCACTCCTCTACCTCACTTAGTTCCCGAGATAATGAAAATTTAAAAATTAAGGATCGAACCCAGGACGTCATGTATCTAATTACACATCCACAAGATACTACCTAATAACATAAACGCAATAAAGTTTATTTGGCGTCTTTATCTTAATTGGTTTAGGAGTTATTAAATTTATAAGTAAATTCCATCGAATCAGTATTCGAACCCAGAACACCAAGAACAAAATAATTTATAATATGAGTTTGGTATGCTTAAAGGTGCTGTATGTAGTTACAGCATCAATGTAACTGATATTTTCTAGAGTATAGAGTAAAATTAAGGAAGTCATTAAAAAATCGGGATTCGAACTAGAGAAAACTGATTAAAAATTATATACAGTATTAATTACACATTTTAACAGCTATCAAACATGCTTTGGTCCATTCCTCTAGCTTTCTTAGTTTCCGAGATAATGATGTTTTTAAAATTAAGGATCGAACCCAGGACACCAGGTACCAAAATATACATCCACAAGAAACTAGCTAATGACATTAATGTAATAAAGTTTATTTGGCGTCTTTATCTTAATTAGTCTCTGAGTTATTAGAAGTTGAATTTGCATTCACTCCTAGGATTCGAACCCAGGCATCCCGGTCAACTTGCAACAATGTCCTAATGACGCGGCGCATTCCAAAGAATTGATTAGTTTTTATCCCAATGTTCTATCTCTTGTCATTCAGGAGATATAAGCGATTAAACAGTAGATATAATATGGGCGGAGCTTGCCGGCATAGATCAAAAGAACTTTATCAGATGTCGGCATCTCTCTGTGCGCTCAAACATACATATTATCTCACTGTTTAATCGCTTATATCTCCTGAATGACAAGAGATAGAACATTGGGATAAAAACTAATCAATTCTTTGGAATGCGCCGCGTCATTAGGACATTGTTGCAAGTTGACCGGGATGCCTGGGTTCGAATCCTAGGAGTGAATGCAAATTCAACTTCTAATAACTCAGAGACTAATTAAGATAAAGACGCCAAATAAACTTTATTACATTAATGTCATTAGCTAGTTTCTTGTGGATGTATATTTTGGTACCTGGTGTCCTGGGTTCGATCCTTAATTTTAAAAACATCATTATCTCGGAAACTAAGAAAGCTAGAGGAATGGACCAAAGCATGTTTGATAGCTGTTATAATGTGTAATTAATAGTGTATATAATTTTTAATCAGTTGTCTCTAGTTCGAATCCCGATTTTTTAATGACTTCCTTAATTTTACTCTATACTCTAGAAAATATCAGTTACATTGATGCTGTAACTACATACAGCACCTTTAAGCATACCAAACTCATATTATAAATTATTTTGTTCTTGGTGTTCTGGGTTCGAATACTGATTCGATGGAATTTACTTATAAATTTAATAACTCCTAAACCAATTAAGATAAAGACGCCAAATAACCTTTATTGCGTTTATGGTATTAGGTAGTATCTTGTGGATGTGTAATTAGATACATGACGTCCTGGGTTCGATCCTTAATTTTTAAATTTTCATTATCTCGGGAACTAAGTGAGGTAGAGGAGTGCAGCAAAGCATGATTGATAGCTTCTATGATGGGTGATTAATGCTGTATATAATTGTCAATCAGTTGTGCTTGGTTCGATTCCCCATCTTTTAATGACTTCCTTAATTTTCCTCTGTACACTAGAATATATCACCTAGATCGATGATGTAACTGCATACAACTTTGTTTAACATGTCAGACTAATATTATAAATTATTTTGTTCCTGGTGTTCTGGGTTCGAATACCGATTCAATGAAATTTACTTGCAAAAATTTAATAACTCGTAATTTAATTTAGATAAACATGTCAAGGTAAACGTAAACAGAGTATCTAGTCCTTAAATATCGTTATCGTGACAAAAATTACTTTAAAGTACTCAGATCGAATCCCGAAGGGTGATTTCATATATCTTCAAGCTTATGGATCATATCAGGTTCGAGTAAAGATTAAATGGCAGATGCTGATATTGGGGAGCTAAAATACATTTATTAAAAGTATTACCGGGTTCGATTTAGAAGCTTAGAATCTGTGTAACTCTGGAAAAATTGCTTTTCTCATGATTGTAGTGAAATGTAATGGTCTTTCTGTGAGAAGATGGAAAGGAAGAATTGAAAAGGGAATAAAAACATGAAATAATTAAGTAAATGAGGGGGAAAATCTTCTAGGTTTCCTTTTAAGCTTTTACTTTTAAGTATTGTGATAATAAAGCTTGAATTAACCTTGGTACAATAGGTGGTGATGGTGGTGGTGGGCTTGAATTTGAAATATATGTCTGAATGAGCGTGTGGGAATACTTCTCTTGCTGGTGTGACAGCATAAGCAGGTAGTTATGAGACGAGTTTAAACGTGTTTGATGCTGCCAGACATCCTGTCTCTGGGTGTGACGTCATAAACATCCTGTCTCTAGACTTGAGGTTATATGGCTGGGGGGTTAGTACACGTTGAGCGATCATATACAGGTGGTTATGGAGCGAGTTTATGATTGATCTAAAAGGTTCGTGCTCCCTCTATAAATATGGTGATCTAGGGCATTGGACTTCATTGTGCTAATTAGTCTTGAGGTGTTAACATCGTGTTCTCTCCAAGAATAATCAGCTTTCTAAAGTGGTGTCAAGGTGAAGAGGTCTACATTTCATTGATCAGTGATTAATACGTTATTACATCAAGAATAAAGATGAATAACTCAGCGTATAAGGATATTATTCCAAGCGCTACTGGATATGCATGCGGAAAATGTGGCAAGAAGTTCCTCCGAGGTTATGACAAGAGAAGACACGAGATGAGCTGCAAGAAGCTCTTCAAATGTAAACATTGTAATGTAACCTTCAAAGATTGTTATAAGGGACAGCGACACGAAGATATATGTGAAATAAGCAGCCCTCAGAAGAAAAGAAGATTGGAGCCAACTAAACATCAGTTGCTGTCAACAGTGGAGGACTGCGATATGAAAGAATACGAAACTTCATTCGAAGGACGATTGAAATCGTATTTTATACGATGCGAATCAGCTAAGGACCTAAATATGTATCTGCAAGAGGCAAAACAACGTATAATCCATGCTGTGCATAAAGAGCTTAGCATTCATAAGAGTGTTAAAATTAATCTGCTGGCTGAGTGTCGATTTGTTAACAGTATTGGAGAAACCTGTGACAAAACATTTAAAACACGGAATCAAGCTGTTTTCCTGGAAACTGATCTGGACTCAACGATGGAAGTGAAATTCAAGAAATTGGTGACTGAAATGGAGGAGTCTCAGCTTAAGGGTAGCAGCTGGGCTTTGCTTGCTGTGGAAGGAGTTCGACTTCGTATCAACAAGTACAACCCGTTACGAGGAAGTAGCTACATACCACTACCGTCAGCTGTTGAAGCAAGGAAAGCATGTATAAACATCCAGAACTTTAGCGACGAGAAATGTTTCATGTACTCTATACTGGCCAAATTCATAGGGAAGGATGCACAGCGTGTGAACAAATACAAACAACTTCAAGATAAGTACGACTTCAGCTGTGTTTCCTACCCTACTCCACTTTCTCAAATACCTAAATTTGAGAAGTTTAACAATATGTCTATTAACGTGTTTGGGCTGGATGAGAAGCACGAAGTGTATCCGATAAAGGTTGCTGATATTGAACTACCTGAACATCGCGACCTGCTACTATTGAATGATAGTAGTGGAAAACATCACTACGTATATATAAAGAATTTTGAGAAACTCGTTCGACGCCAGAAAACTAGCCATAATGGACGGGTTTATACTTGTAAGCGCTGCTTTACACATTTTGATGATCGATATGGACTAAGTGGACAGGAAAAACTGCAAGAACATGTAGCCGTCTGTATTCAACATGGTGTTGCGAGGGTAGTTATGCCTACCAAGGAGAAATCAATTGTTCAGTTTAAAAATGTTGAGAGGATGCTGAAAGTACCTTATGTCGTCTATGCTGATTTTGAGAGTATTCTCACTCCATGCCATACGTGTATACCCAATCCTGAAACTTCCTATACAACCCCTTATCAAGAGCACACACCAATGAGCTTCTGTGTTTACGTGAAGCCTACATCCAGTGTTGAACATCTCGAAACTGGTCTTCCTAAGCAGCCCTATGTGTATCGTGGTGCAGATGCTGCTCAGAAGTTTATGCTGTACCTGACATATCTTGCAAAAATGATTGATGGCATATACAAATCTACTAAGCCTCTGAAACTTACGGAACAACAGCAAAAGGATTTTGAGTCTTCTACGGCATGCTACTTGTGTGGAAAAGGCTTTACAGGAGAAAACTACAAAGTACGCGACCATGATCACATCAGCGGTGAATATCGTGGAAGTCTTCATAATGAATGTAATTTAGCCTGTAAAACACCTAAATATATACCAGTCTTCATGCATAATCTTAGCGGATATGACTCTCATTTCATTGTTAAGGAGCTGGGTTGTACAAGTGAACGTGTGGAGGTAATTCCTAACTCTGAAGAAAGCTATATCTCATTCACCAAGTATGTAGGAGATATAAAGCTTCGATTTGTGGATAGCTTCCGATTCCTCAGTACAAGCTTGGATAAGTTGGTAAAAAATCTAACCTCGTATCCTGAAACTCTAAAGTACTTTGGAGAAGACAAATTGAAGTTGATGACCCGTAAGGGTGTATTTCCCTATGATTTTGTTACGTCATGGGATGTCCTGAACGAGACCTGCTTGCCTCCTAAGGACTGCTTCTACAATAGATTAAACGAAGAAGAAATTACTGATACTGACTACGATCATGCTAGAAATGTATGGGAGCTGTTTAATGTGAGAAACCTGGGAGAGTACAGCGATCTCTACTTAACTTCGGATGTACTTCTCCTAGCTGATGTCTTTGAGACGTTCAGAGAGCAAACCCTTAAAACACACAAAGTTGATCCTGCCCATTATTTTACCTCTCCAGGTCTTACATGGGACGCCATGTTACTGTATACTGAAATTAAACTGGAGCTGTTACAAGATTATGATCAACTACTCATGGTGGAATCAGGTATAAGAGGAGGTTTATGCCAAGTTCCCCATCGGTATGCTGAGGCTAATAACACTTATATGGATAAGTTTGATCCGTCGAGACCAACCCAATTTATCACATACGAGGACGCTAATAACCAATATGGGTGGGCAATGTGTCACGCCCTTCCTTTTGGTGGATTTCAGTGGGTGTCGCCTGAAGAAATCAACTTACAAAGACTAGAAGAAGATGATCCTCATGGGTACATATTAGAAGTCGACATAGAGTGTCCTGCTGAACTTCACGATCTACACAACGATCTACCTTTCCTGCCAGAGTGTATGAAACCATTGGAATCATCTACAAAGAAACTGATACCTCATCTTGGACCTCGAAAGAAGTATGTAGTGCATTACATGGCTTTGAAGCAAGCTCTTAGTCATGGACTACGACTAACAAAAATCCATCGTGTGCTACAATTCCGACAGTCTCAGTGGTTGAAACCTTATGTGGAATTTAACAACAGGCTACGACAACAAGCTGCAAATGATTTCGAGAAGGATCTCTACAAGCTCTTTAACAACGCTATGTTTGGAAAAACTATGGAGAACCTGCGTAACCGTATGGATATACGACTGGTGACCAATGAAAAAACTCTAGAGAAGCTGATCGCCAAGCCTACGTTTATCGACAGGACGATATATGCTGATAATCTAGCTGCTGTACATATGGCCTCTCGTCAGATTGTATTCAACAAGCCTATATACATTGGTATGAGTGTGTTGGACATCTCCAAGACATTAATGTATAACTATCATTACGACGTTTTGTTGCCTTATTATGGAGCTGAAAACCTGAAGCTTATGTATATGGACACTGATTCGTTCATTCATCGTGTAACAACTGAAGATGTGTACCAGGACAAGCTACGTTTTCTTGAGCATCTCGATACATCTGATTACCCTGCCAACCATATATGTTACTCTTCTCAGAACAAGAAGGTATTGGGAAAATTTAAAGATGAGGCTAATAGCAAAATCATCCTACGCTTTGTTGGACTACGTCCTAAGATGTATGCCTTAGATATTCAAGGGTCAATGATAAAAAAGATTAAAGGTATAAAACGTAGCGCTATTAAGCAGTACATTTCGTTTGACAGCTATACAGACTGTCTTAAAACCTGTGAAATCATCAGAACACCTATGAATCTGATCCTATCACGAAAGCATGCTCTTGCTACAGTGCAAGTGAATAAAATTGCATTGACTCCGTTTGATGATAAAAGAATTATTGCTGAGGATGGGATAACGACATATGCGTATGGACATTACGCCATTACAAACAGTGCTTAAAAGAATGTAAGTTAAAGATAAAGATTTTCTCGTGAGTCTACAATCTTAAAAAGAAGGTTATCTGTGTGCTGTATATGCAGATAGCTGACGCCTGATGAAGAAAGAAGAAGATGGAAGGGAAGGTGGTAACCCTGCCATTAGGAGCAATCCTAGTGCTAGTCTCAAGCCTAGATAAAAGGGGAGAGACATCTATAACGAACTGAAATAAAGGTATGTTGACGCAAAGCTTTTCAGTTTGTAAACCATATACAGTTTATCCCTCTCTGCATCGTACAATAACTGTTTAACATATAAAAATTTGTAAGATTTAGAAAAAAGTATATAAATTGTTGTAACGCTGGATGAGAAAAGTTTTATAATCGAATTACTCTCTATATTACCATGAGTACCTGTGATACCAGTTGAATTGCCTGTTAAAATGACTTAAATACCTGTGATACTACTCGAATCAAGTGAAATTACATTAACTAGCTCAGATACGAATTCCTACTCTAAATTAGTACGAGCACCTGTGATACTATCAGAATTATCTGTTAAAATGACTCAAATACCATTGATACAACCTGAATCAGCTGCATTTACCTTAAATAGCCGTGATACAAATCTCTGATAGAAATTATTACGAGCATCTGTGAAACTATGCTGATTATCCAAATACTTATGATATTACCTGAACTATCTGTAAAATACGAAACTAGGCTATAACCAACCCCTGGAACCTACCCTCCTGTAATGCTTGCTTAATTACTCTAAGCACCTATGTTACTTGAATTATCCTAAATACCTACGATACCCTCTGAATTACCTTGAAATATGAAACTATGCTATACCCAACCCTGGAATCTAGCCTCCTGTGATACTACCTGAATTAGCCTAAATACCTACGATACTAGCTGAATTAGCTGTGAAATCATGCATAGCTATGATGCAGTTAGCCTCTGGAATCTAGCCTCCTGTGATACTAGCTGAATTAGCTTAAATGCTCACGATACTAGCTGAATTGGCTATGAAAATGATTTAAATACCTACGATACTAGCTGAATTAGCTGTGAAATCATGCATAGCTATGATGCAGTTAGCCTCTGGAATCTAGCCTCCTGTGATACTAGCTGAATTAGCTTAAATGCTCACGATACTAGCTGAATTGGCTATGAAAATGATTTAAATACCTGTGATACTACCCGAATCATGTGAAATTACTTTAACTAGCCCTGATACGAATTCCTGCTCTAAATTAGCACGAGCACCTGTGATACTATCTGAATTACCTGTTAAGATGACTCAAATACCATTGATACAACCTGAATCATCTGCATTTACCTTAAATAGCTGTGATACAAATCTCTGATCGAAATTATCAATAATATCTGTGAAGCTCTGTCGATTACCTCAAATACTTACGATATTACCTGACCTATCTGTGAAATACGAAGCTAGGTTATAACCAACCCCTGGAACCTACCCTCCTGTAATGCTTGCTTAATTACTCTAAACACCTATGTTACTTGAATTATCCTAAATACCTACGATACCCTCTGAAATACGAAACTATGCTATACCCAACCCTGGAATCTAGCCTCCTGTGATACTTGCTTAATTACTCTAAACACCTATGTTACTTGAATTATCCTAAATACCTAAGATACCCTCTGAATTACCTGTGAAATATGAAACTATGCTATACCCAACCCTGGAATCTAGCCTCCTGTGATACTAGCTGAATTAGCCTAAATACCTACGATACTAGCTGAATTACCTGTGAAATACGACACTAAGCTATACCCAACCCTAGAATCTATCCTCTTGTGATACTAGCTGAATTAGCCTAAATACCTACGATACTAGCTGAATTATCTGTGAAATTATGCAGAGCCATGATGCAGTTAGCCTCTGGAATCTATTCTGTGTTACTAGATGAATTAGCCTAAATACATACGATACTAGCTGAATTACATGTGAAATCATACACTGCTATGATGCAGTCAACCTCTTGCAATACTAGCTGAATTACTTACCTGTTAGTGTTAGTGGGTTAGCTTTTCCCGTTGCAGGTCACCTTTTTCCCTTTGGTGGTCGCCTTTTTTCCCTTTGCTGGTGACATTTTTTCCCTTTGCTGGTCACGTTTTTCCCTTTGCTAGTCAACTTTTTCCCTTTGTAGGCCTCCTTTTTCCCTGAGCAGTCACCTTTTTCCCCTGAACGAGTCACCTTTTCCCTGAATAGGTTACGTGATGGGCATGTCTAGAACATTGACATGAAACAGTTTTCCACTAAGTTCACGTCTAAAGTCGCTTTCAAGTCTAGCACCTCATATTCCCTATCTCTCCTGTATATAAGTCCATATTCCTACTGCTACACTACCTGTCTAGCCTAACACCTCTCCTCCTGTTCCTATACCTCTCATATAAACCATACTCTACTCCTCTAGCTCTGTCTAGCCTAACGCCTCTCTCGTTTACCTATGACTCTCACATAAACCATACTCTGCTCCTCGACCTCTGTCTAGTCTAACTCCTCTCCTCGTTTTCCTATACCTCTCATATAAACTATACTCTACTCCTCAACCTCTGTCTAGCCTAGCACCCCTCTTCCTGTTCCTATACTTCTCATACATATAAACGCATACTCTAAACCTCTGTCTAGTCTAACACCACTCCCCGTATCCCCTACCTCTCAAAAGCTCATTCCCTCCTGCCCCCCTCTAGCTGAGTATCACTCCTTGGTTTCCTATCTAACCTAACTTTAACACCTGTCTATCCTAGCATAGGATCTCTCTCCGTTTTCTCGTCTCTCCTTATAAACACAAACTCAATTCTCCTAACCTAATACCTCTCCTCGTTTTCCTATACTTCTCATATAAACCATACTCTACTCCTCGACTTCTGTCTAGCCTAACACCTTTCCTCGTTTTCCTATATCTCTCATATAAACCATGCACTACGTTTCAAGCCCTGTCTAGCCTAACACATCTCCGCGTTTTCCTATACCGCTCATATAAACCATACATTACTCAGCCTCTGTCTAGCCTAGCACTTCTCATATTCCCCTACCTCTCTCATATAAGATGCATTCCCTCATTCAACACCGTCTAGCCTAGCGTCAGTCCTCGTATTCCCTATCTCCCCCATATAAACGCATTTTCCTCCTTGAACCGTCGCATCTAGCCTCGTTTTCCCTATCCTTTCCCATATAAACGCAAAAAACTGCGCCAGCTCTCTCCTATATATCCTACTAATGGCGGTGCCTCAAAAGACATATATAAGATTGTAACAGGTGACAAATCATGGATCTATGAGTATGAGCCGGAACGTAAACAGCAGTCGACTGTATGGGTGTTTCAAGATGAAGCAAATCCAACAAAAGTTGTTCACTTTCGAAGCACTTCGAAGCAAATGGTCGCCTGCTTTTTCAGCAAAACTGGTCATGTGGCAACAGTGCCTTTAGAGGAACGTAAAACGGTCAATGCCGAATGGTACACAACCATTTGTTTGTCGGAAGTCTTCGGTGAAGTAAGGAAAACCAACAAGAACCGTAGGATCGTTCTTCATCACACATCTCTTCTAACAACAGAGCATTTGAAGACTCAAAAAATCGAATTGATGGGCCATCCGTCATGCAGTCCTAATTTTGCACCCAATGACTTCTTTTTATTCCAGAACATCAAGAATAAATTGCGTGGACAACAATTTTCTTTGGCAGAAAAAGCCGTTGATTCCTTCAAAAACCATGTTTTGGAGGTGTCTCAAAAAGACTGGAATAAATGCTTTGACAAATGGTTCAAACGGATGCAGAAGTTTATTGATCATAAAGGAGAATATTTTGGAAAACCAATGAAGCAGTTTTCAATGAGAAATTACTTTGTTTTAATCATTAGCCTCAAAATATAAACAGTGCCCCTCCTATCGCGACGGATCTTTTAGGAGATTCCTTGTGGATCGGAGTGTGGCGGACAATTAGTTAGCCTTCAAGATCTCGTATCTGTACCATACCATCTTGCTTCGTCACGTGTCCACAGAGGCCCTAGCACTAGGCAACTATACCTCTGGTAATGGGCAGATGGCAGTAGCTTTAACACTTCTGCACAGAGACCTTTGTGCTAGGCAACTGTATCTCTGTTTCTAACAAGTGCCAGGCAAATGGCATTAGAGTGCTTTCATTATCTTTATTATCTTTCATTATCACTTTCATTAAAGTCCACCTGCTTTCATTATCTATGTATAGAAGGCAGAACATTCGCTTTGCCATTTATTTTAAATTTTAGAATTCTTTTAGATTAAAGGTGGAAGTTTTGGTCGTGGTATTAAACATACAATCCGGTATTTATCAGACTGAGGGAAACCACGTAAAGATCGGCCCACGGGATTTGAACCCGGGAGCTCCCGAATGTGGGTCATAGACGCTCGGTACATCCAATTTGTCCATCGTTGCTTTACCTCTTATTATTAACATTTTAATATATTTCACAGCTTTTATTTAATTGTCCAATTAAGGTATTTGAAAGTTGCACCACAATCGATCAGGTGTTACGCGGGTCGCAGCACGGCCTGGTATTAATGATCAACAAATCAAGAGGGCTATTCAAATAGATTTTCATCAAAATGAAGAAAACCTCCGATGTTTCACATTCACATGGGTTTCTCTACCCTCTATCGGCTATTAGTGGGTATACAAGTTCATTTTCTTTTCTACTTCATAGCTATTTTCCTCCTGAGAAAAGTATAAGAACTCGAAAACACAGCCGCTAACAAAGAATACCGCGGAAATGGTTAAGGACACAAAAAATTGTCTTTGACATTAATTGTGTGCTTTAATGAGATCTACATTTTTTGTGCAGCAAGATTTTGTCTATCTCTTACGGTTTAACAGTTATGCCAAAATCCTTCAGAATGAAGAGAACTTCAGAGGCTATTCCAAGAAAATTCAAGATATGCCAGGTGGCACAAACAAGCCGTCCTTTGAATTTTATATTTCCCGCATACGTAGGCGCAAAAGAAGTTTCCTCATCGCTGCTGTTTAATGGGGCAGTGCAGGGACAAAGCGAAAGGTCACTGAGACAGTGCTGCTGTCTGTAGGTGTTTCGTGGTAGTTCCGTACTGATAAGCGTCGCGTGGTCACCTGCAAGCAGTTCGAGCCAGGTCTATCAGACAAAAACGTAACGTTCACCAATAACGAACACACAGATATGGTTACGATCTTTGCGGAGACGCTCGAAGGTTACGTTCTAAACATTTTCAGACGCGACATCTGTCTTCTGCGCACATTCTTTTTGTTTTTTGTTTTTGGATGTACAGAAATATATTAAGGAATGATGGATCATTCCAGGAGAACGTGTGCCTGAGAGGCCCTTATATCAATTCGTCCGCCAAGGCGGACATGTTTATTATGAATAATGCACTAATAGATAATAAATTAATTCTACCACACTTTTAAGTGTACATAAATATAGTAAAAATATAATTTTGTTTAATCTTGTTAACTTTGCGACACCAATTAGTGTCCTATAGCTGTAATGTTTGTAGATTAACTGTCATGGAACTATATGGCTTAACACGTGTACTCAGGTTTGCATCAAGCGACAATCCTGAATTCTTGTTAATGAGCTAATTGCTTATTAAATAACCGATAACACACTCATCTACACACACATACGTACTGTCACATACAAACACCAGACTCTGGAGATACCGTGAAATGTTTTTGTTTAAGGACAACGTTCTGGAGCCCAGCCGGGAATCGAACCCTTACACCTCATATAGTGGGCAGTTTCTCTACCGAATGAGCTCTTGGACCAGTAATAGCGGTTAAAGTGTTCGTTTTCAAGAATTGGTCTTTCATATAGCGGTCTCCTCTCTATCGTATTGAGTCACTTTTGCAGTTCAGGTCAAGCACACCTTTTGGCATCCACGCTATCCGATATAAACAAACATCAACTAAGGACGGCTTGTGTGGGCCACCTGGTAAATTTACTTTATCATGAAAATATATTAAACGTGTGGAATTTTAATAAAAATCGCTAGAGGCATTTTTGGGAAAATAAAAACGTTCGAAAAACGTTCCACATAAAGAGTAGTTTGTGGTGGGGGATTTATCTGAAAGCCTTCGTGTCGCATCCTCGGAAGATGCAGAACTTAAATATCAAGTGTGATATTTAGCCGACTTTTCGTTTTTGAGTTATGTTGTTCACAGACACACACACGCACACACATGCAGACGCACACCCACACGAACGTTTTTCTAAAAATGCTTTTTTGAGTTACGGGAACCTCAAAGCTTATATTTCTGGCGAAATCTCGACAACGAATTCTACTTTAAGTAAGCAGTAGAGAAGGCATAAACGTTAAGTGGAAGGTAACAATATTCATTATGCGCGCGTAGATACACCATTGTTATCGCTGGATCCCCTTAACTAAACGTCAATACGTATTGCTGCACTGCGCCTCAAGACAGCGTGATACTATCCTTCTATTATGTCACCTGGTGACAGAAACATCAACTAGCTACCTGCAGTATGTAATGTAAAACCGAGTGGGATGACTCAAGCGGCAATGTCTGTGGCCCGCATTCGGGAGGCCTCCGGTTTGATCCGGTGAACACCCACTCTGACTTCTCGTTTTTTAGGGGTTTTCCCGGGACGTCAGGCCATGGCTGGAGTGATTTCTTTCAGCCCTCGAATTTCCTGTCCCTCCATTTCCTCCCATTCATCATTTCATTCATCCTTCACCCCGTTAGCTCTATTTCAGGCTTCAAAGTGTTCGCGATGGTGTTTTGGTACGAAATGGCAGGAAAAAAAATGCTCTCTGGACCTTTCTCCGTCCCTCGGCCTTCGGCTGGTTGCCATGGCATCCGAACCGCCATTGAAGGGCGTTGGATCCCTTTGCGTGAGACGGGGTCCCCGGCCTGCCTGTCTGACTTGCGGGGTATCTCAATCTGAAAATTTAGGGACCCTGTCATTTCTGTACCGTCACCCCTGGTTCCAGCCGCCCGGTGCCTCTTCTCAACTCACTCCTCTCTCGTGGGGCGTAAGTATAGAAGGCTCCAAATGTTTTCCGGTGGACTAAGGGGTGTAGAGGAAGAGGGGGAAGGAATGTCTTCTCGACTAGTCTTGTCTGGCTAGCCGATAGTAAGCGCCGGTATCGTCTCAAAGGTCAGATTTACTTTTGTGTATGCTTGTATAATTCAGCGACCTGGCTTTAAGAGGAAAGAAGACAAATCTAAATACCTTTCTCTTTACTAGATCTATCCAAACGAAATAAATTAAAATTTTCTTTACATAATATGTTGTTTAAAAAACAAATATTGCACTATTTATGCAGGTGCTACAGAAGATGCATTATTCAGTAATTTCCTTGAGAAACAAGGTGCACATAATGTATATCTTGTTTTTAACGTTTGTTGCTGCTGCTACTACTACTACTACTACTACTACTACTACTACTACCAGTACTACTACTACCACCACCACTACTCTACTACTACTACTACTACTACTACTACTACTACTACTACTACTACTACTACTACCAGTACTACTACTACCACCACCACTACTGCCACTACTACTACTACTACTACTACTACTACTACTACTAATAATAATAATAATAATAATAATAATCGTTTCATAATTATCACGCAATGGACTGCTCTACGCGAACTCGACAGCAGAGGATATTTATTATCTTGAATATACTCGTGGCGGCGCCGTGGTTAGACCGTGGTTAGACCGCTCGCCTCCCACCGAGGCGGCCCAGGTTCAATCCCAGGGACCTGCATGTGGGATTTGTGGTGGACGAAGCGGCGTCTGGGCGGGTTTTCTCCGGGTTCTCCGGTTTCCCCCGCCATTCATTCCACCAACTGCTCCATCATCACCTTTCCGTTCATCCATTTCGCCAACATTTCGTTTCATCTACTTCCTTCATCCCATACCAGGCATCGGGCTGATCACCCATCCTAGATGCTCTGTCTGATCCATGAGTGTCTGCTCCTCGACGGGCCTCTGACCCCAGGCACCCGCTTGTAAGTCCTGGGGGGTGTAAGTCCTACATAAGAGGAGGGTAAACAGATAATGAATGAATGAATGAATATACTCGTAAGTTTGTTTTGCTTTTTAATCTTCATAGAGATTGATCACAAGGTGTATCGCTAAGTGTGTAGTTCCATATAGTTGGCACATTCAATTCTGATAATATTCGTAACGTTTTAAAAATACGGAAGGAAAACTAATATTAATATCAAACTGTTGAAGCAGTTTGAGCACAATTAAGTGCAACATTAAATTTCCTTCAAAATGAGATATATTTTGCGTTTGTTACTGAAAAACGAATATAGGTTGATTTATTTGAAACGAATTCCCCCGTACACACACTCACAAGACAAAGAGCAAAAAACCGTGCTAACCGGATGCTGGACGTAGAGTTAAAACAGCTATTGTATCTAAAAGCAGAAAATGTTAATACATACTAGGAAAAACATTTAGCGCAAAATATGCAGTTTCTATAGAGCTGTTTTATTCCGTTTGGATAACATATAAGCTACATTTTCAAAATAGTGACACGAAAGTATTAATGCAAAAGGGTTAATGTGCCTTTGTTGCAATTGGTTCCTCATTTGAAAACACTCTATTCTGAAAATTCAATTGCTTTCAAAAATAAACTTTCTTTCAAATTAAAAATCTGAAGACAGAAAAGGGGGGAAAAAAAGCTTCGAAAATAACGTACGGCGTTAGACTTAGATACTTTGTATTGTGGTTCACGTCCTGAATCATTAAAATGCTTCTCTTCCCTGGTCTAGAATGGAACGACTCGGCACAGACTCCGTGAATGAGGACATTGCGCCTGTGCCCCTGAGGGGGCGCTGGCAGGAGGGAGGGACGAGGTGAGAGACACTGGGCGCCCGAACCAACGGTGATGGTTCAGCAATGACAGGGTCTCTACAGTCTCCAAATTGAGACACCCCAACAGCCGGCAGGCAAACCCCACATAGAGGGTCCAACGCCCCCAAGGGGTGGACTGTATACCCCTGGAACCAGCCAAAGACATAGAGATGGATAAGGTACCACAGAGAGCGTTCTTTATTGCTGCCACGCCGCACCGGAACACCAACGCTGACACTTCCATCCCTGAAACAGATCTAACGGGGTTAAGGATGAATGAAATGAGGAATGGAACGATACGAAGGGAATAGGAAATTCGTGGGCTGAGAGAATCCTCTCCAGCATTCGCCTGACGACCCGGAAAACCCCCGAAAAAGCCCATGGACCAGAGTGGGCGGTCGCGGGGAAGCGAATCAGGGATTTCCCGAATGCTAGTCGCACGCGTTACCGCGGCGCCACCTGGACGGAACCTGGAAGTTCCGTAGTTCAAATCCCGGCCATGGCGTTGAGTTTTTCATTCTGATCCTACCTTTCCAACCTTGTCCTACACACGGCTTGTGTGAAAGAACAATTAGTTGCTTCTTGTTAATTGAGATAAACTGTCATTACACTCTTATAAACTTCGTTGTAAGTATAAGAATACAGCAGCTTTAATGATAGTCAACATTTTATGTGGTGCCTTTGAAACTCCACGCTCTTTGCATTACTACTAGAAAAATCTGTGCTGCATTCACGTAACTTTTTCTTCTCACCATTCCACAAACTATTTTTACTAAATCTCATTTTTCTATCAATTCTTGATAATCCAGATAAATTTTCAATTCACATTTAACCCATATCTATGGTGTGGGAGTCTACCTCACATTCAAGAGGTCCCGAGTTCGAATCTCGATTAGAGCGAGTTACCAGGATAAAGTTTTTGTTTCCCGGGGGTTTCCCTTATATTGAGAAGATAAAGGTCACGTAACTCTAAGCTCTAGGGACCTCGAGCTCATTTGAGCATCATTTTAACCATTTCGTTCCTTCACCTCCGTAATGGCCTACCCAGTTAAATGGTGTCATTTAAATGCCAAAATAAAAAGTTCACATTTGCACATTTCGTTGTAGGATACGTAGATAAAGCGATAGTCACAT
This sequence comes from Deroplatys truncata, assembly GCA_030765065.1. Taxonomy (NCBI): domain Eukaryota; kingdom Metazoa; phylum Arthropoda; class Insecta; order Mantodea; family Mantidae; genus Deroplatys; species Deroplatys truncata. Next base: position 179,539,066 of record CM060990.1, on the reverse strand, counting down.
TTTCAAAAAGCATGTCAAAACCCGAAGCTTTGAAATGCCATGCTATTTGTATGACCACCACAAAAACAAAACGAATAGCGACTTCCCAGTTACAAAAATTATTCAAACCAATAACAAAAAATATTGGGAAATAGTTAATTTCATAAAATATATGTATGACAAACTGTGTGCTTTAATGGGGTCTGCATTTCTTGTGCAGTAAAACCTTGTCCATCTTTTACAGTTTACCAATTATACAAAAGTCATTCAGCATGAATAAGGTTTGCGAGGATCTGCTCAGATAATTCAAAATATATATTTCGTTTGTCATGAAAATATCTTAAACAGAGAGTATTTTAATCAAACTCGTTAGAGCCATTTTTGAGAAAACAACAAATTTCGAAAATTTTTCCATGTAAAGGGTTGTTCGGGGTGGCGGAGATTTTCTTGAAAATCTTCGTGCCACATCTTTGAATGATGCTGAACTTATATATCAAGTTTGGTATTTGACCGACTTTTCGTTTTGGAGTTATGTTGTTCACTGATACGCAGGCATACGGAGCGTTTTCTATAAAATATGTGTAGCATTCACATGGCATTCCCTACTCACTCTTCTACAAACTATTCTTACAAAGCTTATTCTTGCATCTATTTCATTTTAATACAAATAAACCATCATTACTTATTTACACATTTCGTCGTAGGTATAAGCAGAACATTAAACTAAAGCGATAGCCAAGCCCCTCAAAGCTGATCACTATGTGACAGCTTTGGATTGGATTGGCTGCGGAGGGGACTCGACACTGATCCACATAGAGGATATTGTGCCTATTCCCCATGAGGAGAAGTCCCCGGGAAAAAGGATGAGGTGAGAGGAGACACCGGGAGGCCGGAACCAGGAGTGACATCACAGGAATGGTAGGGTCCCTAGGTTTCCAGATAGAGACTCCCCGGCAGACGAACAGGCAAACCGGGGACCCCACTCCGCACAGATGGGGTCAAACGGGCCCTCAAGGGGGTTCGGATACCCGGCAGCCAGCCGAAAGCCGAAGGACGGGGAGAGTTACAAAGAGTATCCTTTTCTCCTGCCACACTGCACCGCAACGCCATCGCCGACACTTCCAATCCAGAAAGAGACTAATGGATGAAAGATAATGCAGGGACAGAAAATTCGGGGATGTGAGAATCCTTCCCAACATTCGCCTGGCGACCCGGGAAAAACCACCGAAAACTCCATGGGTCCTGAAGGTCGGCCACGGGAATCGAAATCAGGACCTCCCGAATGCGGGCCATAGACGTGATAGCTTTGAAATTGTGTTCTCTTTGTATGAACACGAAAAAGAAAGAAAAACAATAGCGATTTGCAGCTGAGGGATGTATAGGAAAAGTATTTGAAAATTCAAACTAATAACAAAGAATATTTCAGAATAGGTTAACACCATAAAAATTTTATTTGGCATAAATTTCGTGCTTTAACAACATCCACATTTGTTATGCAGTATGATTTTTTTTCTCTCTTACGTTTTACTAATTATCAAAAGTCATTCACAATAAAGACGAATTTACAGACCATTCCTAGAAAATTAAAGATATACATTTTATTTATCATGAAAATAGCTTAAACATATGTATTTTAATCAAAAACGTTAGAGTCATTTTTGAAAAAATAAAATGTTTCGAAAAATGTCGAATGTAAAGGGAGTTTGGAGTGGGGGATTTTCTTCAAAATTATCGTGACGCATCCTTGGAAGATGTTGAACTTAAACACTAAGTTTGGTTTTTAACCGAATTTTTGTTTTTGAGTTATGCTGCTAATGGATCCACACAAACACACATACATATATATATATACACTAGGACTTTTTTTCTAAAAATGCATTCTTTGGATTCAGGGAGTCTTAAACGTGATTTCTGGCGAAATTACATTCAATTTTTGGGTGGAATACAATACTTCGTCTATTTACCCTAAGTGTTTAGTGGGGAAAGTAAAAATGCTTTCTTTGTATTCAGGGGGTCTCAAAACGTATATTTCCTGTGAATCTAGTTATTGAATTTTTGGATGGAACACAATGCTTCCTCTACTTATTGCAACTACGTAGTAGGGGAAGTAAACATGCTTTCTTTGGATTAAGGGGAACTCAAAACGCGTATTTCCAGTGTATCATGTAATTGAATTTTTGGGTGTAATACAATACTTCCCCTACTTACTATAACTACGTAGTAGAGAAAGTAAAAATGCTTTCTTTGAATTCAGGGGGTCTCAAAACGTGTATTTCCAGTGAATTGCGTTATTGAATTTTTGGATGGAATGCAATACTTCCCTTACTTACTGTAACTTTGCAACCAAATAGGGAAAGGTATAATTAGACATAGTTTCTAGCCTACATTGTTGCTACGATTAAGGTAAAGCGCACCGAAAAATCATACTTTATAAGGATACTATGATAAATAAAGACCATTTTAGTTGGTAGGTAATGATTAGTGGAACTACTGAATATTGAGAACCAAAATATTTTGTCTTAATACTTACTTATTATACAATGATATGTCTCTATTTCCAAAAAATTAGTTTGTATACTGCATATGTCCTGTGCTGTAATGCTATTGCTGTTTTTTCACAGTTATTACTTTTTACAGCCAAGTCTACGGGAAATGTGTTGGAATGATATTTTCTTTAGCACTATTATATCCCTTAACCTTGTAGAGCAGGTGTGAGCTAAGGCACCTGGCATAACCTCTCTATAAGATGCCCCGTGGTTACAAACACGTGGCACGGAAAATATTTGGAGCCGTCTGTGCAATATCCTCTCTGGACCGGTGCCGAGTCACCTCGGTTACGAAAGATAGGATAAGATGTAATGTATATATGTAGAAGTCCTTGTGACTCGCCTTTCGCCCCCTTTCCGATACAAACTACTAGTCTGGTCATTTACTCTAAAATGGGGAAACTGATGAATATTAGTTATGTATGTTATTTCATATTTGTGGGCAATAACTTCCCTAAAGCTGATTTATGAGGAAGGAAGGTATGTTCGTATAAGATTGTATCAATAAATAGTTACGAAGACATACTGGTTGAGTAAAATTGCTATTCTAAAATTGGTTCATTTTAGGAGAAGTAGAATCAGATTGAAAAAATTCAATGCAATAGCCATGATTTAAACTACGGATCTCCGGCTTTTTGTATCGTTGTTCTAACCAGCTCGACTACCATGTCAACCTATCAGTACGACATTAAATTTTTCAACTGACTAAAACATAACGCGTTTTCAAATTCATTTCGAGATGACATACCCCAATGGTGACTTACGATCTCGTGGGTAGTTTAGGTCCCGGACTTCTTAATTTACCACTATTAGGTCAGTCAATGATAATTAATTGTTCTTCCGCACATGATGTGTATAGCCATGGTAGCTCTGTTGGTTAGAGCAACGAAGATCCGTGGTTCAGATCCTGGTTATGGCATTGCATTTTTCATTCTGGCTCTTACCTTTCCAACTTTAGCTTACACACGGCACGTGTGGAAGAAGAGCTACTCAGAATTGTATTATTTTAGTTCTTGTGGTGCAATATTTCTGCATAATTTATTTTACGATCATGACCCACTACTATAATCCAGCCTGTTAAAGAGTAGGAGATATTTCCTTGCAACAGAGATACTAGCGGCTACTTCAACCGGTAACATGTAAGGCATTAATACCTTTACTTCTAACCGTTACGCATACTATCTATGACAAAGCAAACAGTAACACATAAATTATTTTTAGACAGCTGGAACTAAAACTAGAACTTTTAACACAAGACACACGAATTAAAAGTTGTACTTTATGGCACTAATGCGATAACATTTTATACCACTCCATTATTAGCAACTGTGGTTTCAAGTTCATGCACATGGCATGAACATGCTTAATAAATCGACTTGAATTGATTAGTTTTACATTTCATTTTGTCTTTTACATGATTAATTTCTCATGGCGGTCGCATTATCTGTTCACAGTTGAAATCGTCATACTTCAATTTATGGCAATCCGTTCTCAAGTTAACTTGTTTCTTGTGTTGGCAACCTTATACTTTCTTTGGTCTGTATCGTTATTCTTTTATCTATGACCTGAGTAATCGATAAAATAGCGACAGGCATGGATGACACTGAATTCCAAGAGCCGGACGAAGCTCTGGAAGCTACCAAAAGTGTAACATTTGAATTGCTACCAAAAAATCCAGAAAACTGTATGATATGGCGTATAATCGCTTCATTGATTGGTGTAGGTTTAGTACTGTTAGCATATCAACAAAACATCAACACATCGATATTCTCGCGGCACACGTCTGTTGATCTAGCTCTAGGCGCCATTTCTCTTAGTTGCTTATAAGTCTGGAACTAATATAATATCATTTTATTGTTATTTTACAAACGTCAGAGCTGTCTAAAAGTATGTATGCCACACATGTTAAACCAGATTTTATTTTGCTCGTAAGTTTGCCTCGCTCGGCCTATGGCTTCGTTTCGCAGACATTCTACTCGGAAAATAAAACCTTAATTTTAACATTTATATCACAAGAAAACATTTTGCAATAATATTTTTGAACCACTTCGCTTCATGTTCTTATGGTGGAAAGTGGAATTTCTGGCATTCATTGCTGGTAATCTGTAGCGTTTTGACTGTCGGCTACTTCGTTGAATTAATCTTACATCGCAGTCGTTCTCGTCTCTGCGTCGTTGTAGGTGAAGTCTTCAGGACTCGAAATCGCCGATATCAGTCAGGAAGCACTTCTCGTCGATCTCAGGCTCAACTGTCGGCGAATCGGCCTGAAATTCCCTACAGTTGTTGTCAGGGTAGGATTGCGGGACTGGTGACACCAGGATATTGTCTTGAAAGAAACATTGTTTTCACTTTTCTCACTCTTATGCTAGAAATCCTGCAAGATTCATTGATATTCTCTAACACGCGTGATTCCTTTTAAGACTGTCTTCTCACTATTTCCTCTTAGAACACTAAAGTTTGCTTCCGCTAGTTATTTAATCTCGATGCTCTATAACCGTTTGACGCTGACCTCTGACGCATCTGTGTTGTTCCTGGCAGTTGCTTCAGTGGACTCAGAGTCCTGGGTTCGTTGGTTGGATGGCGGGGATTTGGGGTTTGATTCGGTAGAGCTGAGGTTCTTGTTTTTCAGGGGTGGTGACACTGCCTTGATGAGATTAATAATACTGCCGGAGAAGTTTGGGTTATATCTTTATTTGTTACGTAGATTCCTATCTGGTCAACCCGCCACCTTCGTCGTCGAAACCACTGTTATTCTTATTACTCTCGAAGTCGCTACTTATGTGTTTCTCCGACTAGCCTCGAATTGCCTAGATTTCACAACTTCACTTTTACGCTATAAATCTTCTGATTATTTTCTTCTAATTCTGTTTCGTCGCGTCCTCGTGGTTAATTTGTACCGGAATGTGCCTCGGCCGTTGTCATGGTTAGTTTTGTACCCGACTGTCTCGGCGTGTCTTTCCTCCTTCACGCCTTTCGCCAAACTGTAGAATTTTCCCCTCTCCCTTTCTTAAGTTTCGTTCTGTTTTAAGTTCAAAACGTACCATGTGATGCCTACGCGATCTTTCGATTGGCTATAATTTTTGTTTCATGATTTTTTTGTTATTGGCTTCCCCCACGTGACAACTTTCACATCTGCTTCTCACAGCTTATTTTGAGTTTTAAAATCTTCCCCCGAACATTCTTAGATCGTAGATAAGGCACATCTACTTCCTCACCCTTTTAAGCCTTGAGAACCGTTGTAAACCCTGTCCGAGCCAAAAGTATAAAGGCGAGACTTCCGGTATGCAGGTTCGTTGACCATCGCAGGTAAAATACCTCTGCTTCGAGGGAACAAACTTTGTTTCTCTGTCTTCCCGACAAAACCCATTCCTAATATGAATTCAGCACATTTTCGTCGCTATGTTCGATCGTATATTATTATTATTATTATTATTATTATTATTATTATTATTATTATTATTATTATTATTTCTCCTGGGTCTCGATAACCAGCTTCATATGCCCTGACGGTAAACTTATCATCGGACCTTTAGGTTGGATGATGGGTTTATCGTTAATGTCCCATCTAAGCTAATCTAAAGTCCCTCTCTCCCTCTATTCCTTTCATTTATCATTTTATTTATTTATTCATTCATTTATTTAGTCAGTGGCTTACGACGATTTGATGGCGAGCCCACCGTTACATATTTATTCTGTTCACAATACATTTCAATCAATGTACACAATACAATTTCAAATTTACACAAGTATTTTCACCAAGTAAAAGAAAAACAATCTACATAATATCTGGCCGTCAACAACCAGGCTACAAAACATTTATATTTAAGAAATCTGTTTATACACACAATACATTCTGCAAACAAAAATTTTTTTTTTAATTTAATTACACATCTTAGTTCCATCTTTCTCTCTCTCTCTCTCTCTCTCTCTCTCTTGCACATTACATACAATACTGGTTTTCTTGAGGCTATTAGCAGCCTCCACACTCAAGACACCTTTTGGTACCTTTTTTTTTTTTGCCAGGTATACATTCTGTCCGGTTTTCTTACTCTATGTCATTAACATCGTGAATGTCAAGCACACTGTTTTAACAGGACATTGCTATCCCGAAGCTACCAATTTGTTTGTAAACAATGTTCGCATATTTGACTTTCCTTACTCGTGTTCCGAGTGCGTTTGTACATTTTCCCTATCCGACTCTACTAAATTTCATTGACCCTGCTTAAATGGACGATTGGAGTTGATATACCCTGTCCCCGAAGGTTTGTGATATCCGATAAGGACCTTTCCAACACATATGCATTCGTCTGTATTCCTTCTTTCTCTTGATGGTTTAAGCAGTCTGTTGATGCTACATATTCGCGTATACCTGATAGGGTCATGTTTTGATCACTGACTACCTGCAAGTCGTCCGGTCTCTCACCGAAATAAACATTTTCATTTTCTGTGTTTAACTCACAATATTGGGGTGCTTGACCTACTTCTGACTCATCAGCTGACTGCAGTGGCGTGTCATTAAGATCTCTCCCTTCGCACAGTTGTTGCGTAAAAATTCTTACCACGTTAATGCCTCCCCCAATGTGCAAATATTCAATAAAAAATTGTTCTTGTTGTATTTGCTCTTCTATCTCGGTTAGTACCGTGTATTCCATACTCGGGGTTTGAATGAACGGTATTCTTCTTAGCGATCCGTCTACTGTAAGCGTCAATAGCGCTCGTCCATAGTCAATAGTGGCTTGGAATGCATTTAGCACGTCGCTTCCCATCAGTATGTCTACTACCAGTTTGTCTATTACTAAACACACTATTTCAAGTTCAACATCCCCTATGCAAGCATTAATCATGACCTGCTGCGATATCTTTTGTTTCGCGCGGCCTACAGCCATTATGCAGTATGCGTTCTTTACGGGTAGTGTCTGTAAGTTCTTATTCTTTTCACTGAGGTGATTGAATAGTGCTTTACTGCACGCCGAGATCATGGCTCCACTGTCTATTGTTACCAAGTACGTCTCATTTCCGATTACTGCCGCTACTCTCGGAGATTCTGTTATTTCCTGTGTTTGACTTATCTCCGTGTATCCGAATTCTTTGTCATGCCGGTTCCGGCTGATATTGTGGCCTACGCTATTTGCTTCTGTATTTTTGTTTTCGTTCCCTGTGTAATGCGAGAACCTGCTCGCATTCTCTGAGGTTGAGCCTGGGAACGCTACGACTCTTCCTGTCTCTAGTTTTCCGACCGTCGTGGCCACGATCCTTGACTGGGGCCTCTCCCTTGGCCTATGCTTTGTCCTGCCATTGCCCCGCTTAGGTGACCTATCGCGTCATCCATTTCGCGATGGACATTTTGCGGCTGTCGTGTCTGTGATGGGTACCCGCTCGGCGCCAAAGCGTGACTGTACGTCGGCATGCTTAAGAGTTCGTGGTTCTCATCCCTACGGGGTGGGGTCGCTGGCCGGCTTGGAGGTGTTCTTGGCCTGTTCGGGGGTGTCCTTGGCCTGCCTGGGGTGTTTCCAGGTCGGTTCGGGGGAGTTTCTGGGCGATTCGGAGGCGTTCTTGGCCTCTCCGCTGTTCCACCGTGAAGGTTATTTCCCCGGTGTTGCCTACCATTCGCCGGGTACCTGGAGAGTCTCATGTACTGAACGGGATACTCCTCATGTTGCCTCGGTGGCCTACCCGTGCCCGTTTGGTTCCAGGGCCTATAGCTTCTCTCCCGATTTCTTGCAAATGGCTCTTGATAACGCTGTCGGACTGTGGGGTAGTTGTTCAACGCACCTTGTGCCCTCGTCCCATCATTACGATGCGAATTTATCCGATCACTGTGTCTGCCTTCAGTCCTGATTCTGGGCCTATCTTCTTCCCGCGTTCCGTACCCCTGCAGAGCGGTAAGTAGTTCAATGGCTTCGCTCAGCGTCCTCGGGCGTGCTACCACGAGGTGATGACGTATAACGTCTGGGAAGTGTCGTGTCAGGAGGGATACAAATTCACCTTCGGGCATCGGTGGGTCCAGGAGTTGACTTAATTGGCCGAGTCGCAAGAAGTAGTCAACCATCGACTCACGCTTCTCATCCCTGTATCGGCCATTATTTATTTCTGCGCGCACTCTGTACTGTGCAACGCCACTCCAATATTTTTCCAAAAATGCAGACCTAAAATGTTCATATTGTGCATGCTCGCCTACCGTCAATCGAAACCAACTCAGGGACGGGCCTATCAAGCTCCTTTTTATAATTACCATTTTGAAACGGTCGGGAATTCCCCTAAGCGCGAAATAAGATTCGAGGTCATTAATGAACTGCTTCGCATTATCGACTTCACTGTTGAACTTGGGGATTGGTAGTTCATTCAAAAATTGTATAGGTATATTGCATTGTTGCAGGGGCCCTACGGTGCTTGACATTTCACTTGCCGGGTGCGGTGAGGCCGAAGGAGTGCAGGCAGGTTCGTTCGACCTCGGTTCGCTAATTGGGTTGTTACACTGGAACGACGAAAGCGCGGAAACCTGAGAGGTAATTCGCGCGTCCGTGGCTCCCTGGGGTCGCGGTTCGATTTCCGCTAGTGCGTCCCTGCGAGCATTGACGGTCTGTGTCAGTTCCTCCCTTAATTTAGCGATCTCGCTTATCTGCGAGCTACTCTGTGCCTCTATGGTCTCCCTTATTTTGTTAATTTTATCATTTACCCCTGCTTCCACTGCCTGCTGCTTATTCTGTAATGCTACACAGACTGTCATTGCTTCTTCCCTTGCCTTATCACTAATTGTACATATTAAGTTTTCATTGCTTACAATTTGTTGTGCCCTGATGGCGTCTATTTCCACGACAAGTTCCTTCCTTACTACCTCTACACTATTCTGTGTTGCTTTTAGTTCGTTTCTTATATATTCTACATCCTCGTAGATTACATTTTGACTTGCTCTAATTTCTAACAAGACACCCTGTATTTTATTTTCTAAGCCCTGGCTGATTTCCTTATGTTGGATGCTTAATTGTGAGGCTATCTGCTGCTGCAATGTTTGTTCTTGGGTGGACAATTGTTGTTTTAGTGTTTGCTCCTGTACTGTTAATCGCTGTGTTAGTGTTTGCTCTAGTGTTTGCTCTTGTTCTGATAATCGTTGAGTCAGTGTTTGCCCAAGTGTTTGCTCTTGTTCTGATAATCGTTGAGTCAGAGTTTGCCCTATTGTTCGCTCTTGTTCTGATAATCGTTGAGCCAGTGTTTGCTCTTGTTCTGATAATCGTTGAGTCAAAGTTTGCCCTATTGTTTGCTCTTGTTCTGATAATCGTTGAGCCAGTGTTTGCTCTTGTTCTGATAATCGTTGAGTCAAAGTTTGCCCTATTGTTTGCTCTTGTTCTGATATTTTAGTGTTGAGGAGGCTCAATTGAGCCAACATTTGTTGCATCATTTCGCTCGTGTTAAGCGATCCGGTAACTTGGTTTTCTAATGTTTCGCTATCTCCATTTTCTACACCTACCCGCGTGCTATTGTTAGTGAAATTTTCCCCTTGTTCATTGCTATTACCTTCCATATCGTTGCCGGTTAATTTCTTGTTTCTTAACAGCATTTACAAACATACATAACCCAGTTTACTTATATCTATTGCATATACACTCCCCTCCAAAATTTTATTAACCTATGTATCATGCAGTTAACACTTACTCGGTGCTGGGTTGAGCTGCTGCGAAGTGTTGTAATAGTTCACAAAACACTTCACTACACTTACACACTTTTTGAACACTGATGATGTCTGCGCTGAATGTCTGCTTCCTTGTTGTAATGGAGCGGCGTCGATGTCGTTTGTTGCCCCACGTCTATCGGTACACTCTGCTGCTGGTGGTTGCTGATGTCGTCATCGGCGTCGTCTTCCTTCCGTTGTCGGTTCTCCGGGTGCGTTATCCGCTGGCAGTATTTCGAGCCCCAACGTAGTGGGCGCCAAATGACGCTGACCTCTGACGCATCTGTGTTGTTCCTGGCAGTTGCTTCAGTGGACTCAGAGTCCTGGGTTCGTTGGTTGGATGGCGGGGATTTGGGGTTTGATTCGGTAGAGCTGAGGTTCTTGTTTTTCAGGGGTGGTGACACTGCCTTGATGAGATTAATAATACTGCCGGAGAAGTTTGGGTTATATCTTTATTTGTTACGTAGATTCCTATCTGGTCAACCCGCCACCTTCGTCGTCGAAACCACTGTTATTCTTATTACTCTCGAAGTCGCTACTTATGTGTTTCTCCGACTAGCCTCGAATTGCCTAGATTTCACAACTTCACTTTTACGCTATAAATCTTCTGATTATTTTCTTCTAATTCTGTTTCGTCGCGTCCTCGTGGTTAATTTGTACCGGAATGTGCCTCGGCCGTTGTCATGGTTAGTTTTGTACCCGACTGTCTCGGCGTGTCTTTCCTCCTTCACGCCTTTCGCCAAACTGTAGAATTTTCCCCTCTCCCTTTCTTAAGTTTCGTTCTGTTTTAAGTTCAAAACGTACCATGTGATGCCTACGCGATCTTTCGATTGGCTATAATTTTTGTTTCATGATTTTTTTGTTATTGGCTTCCCCCACGTGACAACTTTCACATCTGCTTCTCACAGCTTATTTTGAGTTTTAAAATCTTCCCCCGAACATTCTTAGATCGTAGATAAGGCACATCTACTTCCTCACCCTTTTAAGCCTTGAGAACCGTTGTAAACCCTGTCCGAGCCAAAAGTATAAAGGCGAGACTTCCGGTATGCAGGTTCGTTGACCATCGCAGGTAAAATACCTCTGCTTCGAGGGAACAAACTTTGTTTCTCTGTCTTCCCGACAAAACCCATTCCTAATATGAATTCAGCACATTTTCGTCGCTATGTTCGATCGTATATTATTATTATTATTATTATTATTATTATTATTATTATTATTATTATTATTATTATTATTTCTCCTGGGTCTCGATAACCAGCTTCACGTTCTTTAGATTCGCGCGAACTTGAAATAGTCTACTTGTCTAACATTAGCTCGTTTATGAGCTTGGATACAATTATATCGAAGAATACAGCTAGCACATTATATAATTTTTTTTCTACCTACATCACTTTATAATTGCATAATTGCGCGGTACTTATCAAATTCCGGAACTTAGCGTCCTTTTCGGATCCAGAGTGCTACGTGTTACCTCAACGAAGAATCATGACAAAAACTGCCTTAAAACCACGCTCGCGTTACATATGACGACTGCTCGCCTTCAAATTTTATACATGTCACTGCGTCTTCCTGTTTCCATTGGTTCTCGCACTTATCCCCTACGTTTATTGGTTCCCTGGTTGAAAATTCAAAGCCTGACTGTCAGAAATGTCCGTTGCCTCATAGCGTCTGTTTACTTTAGAATTTGACCATTACCCACGAAGTACAAAAGAAGGTTTCGATTTTTATGGCCCCACGCTCGGAAAATATAAATGGACAGTCAGAAACGATGCTACTTTTATTTTTGCCTAAATCTTACAGTTTTTCTTATGCAATTACGCCTTAATATTATTGAAACTTAAAACATATTTACAGCTTTTGAAGGGCTTTTGATTGATACAGTTTTTAATCCTATGGCTTTAAAACTATGGAAATGTATCAAATTTAATATTAATTAATTACTAATAGTTCCTAAACTATAATCGTTACATAGTTCCTTTTTACGTATTCTTAATCGGCGGAAATATCGCTACAAACCTAATCTACCTGCGTGTTTTGCCTATATTACTGCACTTATGTGCATGAATTATTTATTACATCTTCTTACTTTTGATATATTTGTTATTGCAGGCACAGATATTAAAAATATTTGATAGTTGAATTTCATCACTTTAATCTTCCTTGAATCTTTTCTTCCTTTTTATTTGTCAACATTTACTTACGATTTAATTCACGCAGCTTTTAACTTTGAGCTGAAAACTATTTTTTTTCAGGTCAACAACCAAGCGTGGATAATGGATAATCAATGCTGATGACTTTGCTACTGGAACCACTATGTGAACAGCTGCTAGTAATTAATTTTATTTTCGCGTAAGTGCGACTTCTAGCATTCATTATCGTCGAAAAATAGTATGCAATACAAATGGGTTAAGTCAGTAGAGAATCTCGGAAGTAGAAAATACTCGACTTCGTCTCGTGAAGAACACGCACAGGAAATTTCTTATGAAACAACGTTTCTACAGCCAGGATTAAGTTTTCGGCGAACTGAAGAGAAATATTCTTGGAATCTGCAATATTGTGGATCCGTCATCACACTAAAAGGTTCCTCTAGAAGGATTTGACAGTCTTACCTCCCACAGGGATAACATTTAATGGATATTACTATCGAGTAAATAAATATCCAATGCTTTCTGTTGGGTGATGCATTTTCATTTTGACTTCCCATCCATATATTTTGGTACAAATATAAAGGACAAATGCAAAGGTCAACGTTTTAGTGTATTAACGTGAGCGTGTTTTCACCCCAGAAAATAACCAGCACATCGTTAGTGCATTTTTGTACGTAATGAAGACATTAATTTCATATTTCTATTTTTGAAGTGCAAGCATTGTTAATCAGCTCGTGAAATCTGTAGTGTTAGTGTACTGTATAGAAATTGAGTTGCTAATTTAATGAAATGCATAATATGAATATTTTGCTGTGCTTTTGCAGTCCCACTCTTGCTCCTGTAACAGATAACGATGAACACTATTTGGTATTTATTTTGATTATAAACAAGGAGTAAAGGATTACTAGTGGAAATTTCTACTACTTAAAGCCGCAGTTACAGGAATTTAGTCTTTGGTTGTAACATTGGGAAAACGTACCATGGTAAACCATGAAAACAATCAGGCGAGAGTAGTAGTAAACAACACTATTTACACAGTCGGAAGAATAGCGTAGCTACCACATCATTAGACTTCTTGAATACATCACTCTAAATGCACAGGAGTTAGGTGTAGCCAGACAGAGGCGCTGCTGTACTCCAGCTGCTCTCCAGTAACTGCATCACGCCCACGTGGGCTATACTGGTCACTTTGTGCTGGCAACGTGACCCCTGGGAAAATGGGATGAAGATCTGCACGACGATGTGCGCCAGCAAGGATAAGCTCCTAGCCCTGCCTTAGCCACCCGCAGTCTGGGGGTCCCAGGAATAGACGAGACAGCTCCCAGGAAGGAAGGGTGCCCCAGCAGTCCAGCAAAGCACCAGGGTAAAATCTTTCCATAGTATAAATTCCACCGTCTGCCGCAACACACCAACCGGTGTCGCCTGGCCCTACAACACTGAAAGAGATGAAAAGAAATAATGGGAAGGAAACGGTGAACAACAAAATCGTGGTAGAAGAATTTGCCTACCGACCCGGGAAACCATGCAAAAGACATGGTCAGACAGGCCGGAACGACGTAAATCGAACCTGGGACCTCTCGAATGCGAACCTCACACGTTACCTCGGAGCCATCTCGCTCGGTTTCTAAAAACATGTGTAAATAGGCGGTATATTTAATTGCTTACAATATTAAACCGTATAGCATAGATGTATATCGCTTCAATTCAATTTAAAATTGATATTAAAGACAAAAGCAGGAATACATGACTGCACAGAAATTATACCTTATCTCTATATATTTACCTTTATTAAAGCGTTTTAGGAAATGTCGTTCCTCTTTTGTATATGTAGCAAATGTAGACCCAGGGCGATCACAACATTACACTAGCCCAAGTTCGAAACGCCAACACACAAATGACTATATCAGAAATAATCGTCCTTCTTCAGGCAAGGTAAGTAAACAGAGTGGCCTGACAGGTAACAGGTGGTGGAGATCGCGCCAACCTGACGCTGCAACTACATAGCAAGATGCACATGCCTAAACTTTATGAGTTGAAGAGTCCAGCGGAAAAAGGCGGGATGTCCACTTTCGGTCATTACTGAGATTTTCATTTGCTTAAATAATAGTCGTGGAATGCCTTCATTCCACAATTACTAAAAGGGAAGAAGGTTCTTAGCTATAGAGTAATTAGTGGTTAAATATTCCTTGGAACAGGGAAAAAAGGGCTGATGGTAACGTGTACAATGGACAATACTGAATGCAAAATTGAATTTTGAAAATTTGTATGTATGTAATGCAATGTAATCTATCTAATGTAATGTAATCTAAGTATGTATTATGCATGTATTTTATCTTTCCATTCCAGAATGATCAAACAGATGGTTGTGAAACTTCGTATGTTACACACCGTAGGTCGCAGTTTGAGCATAGGCTACCTAGCTTCATCATTACTTCCCCAAAGGCTTGGGGTTCTAATTATTAAGTTATTATTAAGTTCCTGAAAAATGGTAGGTTTATAACATTTTCGAATCATAATGGTTCAAACGTGTTTTGTTAGCTACAAGATTCCGAGAAGATAAATGTTTAAGAAGTGCATTTCTAGAATGCTTTATTTGTATATGTAAACCGGTTACCGAGGGAAACAGTATAGTACCGATGGCTTAGCGACCATTAGAGTCAGACATAAGTTCTATACCATTAAACCTCTTAATTTGTAACACCTAGAAAAAATGCTTTATTGCCGGTTTTAAAGCCTCATATTACATTACGTTGCAGAGACTAAATTGTAGAAAGTGAGAAAGTAGAAAGGAAAGGGAATGAGAGTCACTGATTAAGGGCAGAGTGGGATAGAAAAAAATCGCCGTAATTAATGCATTAACATGAGCGGAGCTGCAGATTCAGCTAGATTACTGTGAAATAGTTTAAAACTAATGGCTTCAAACTAGACTGTTACTTCATTCTTCCCTCTGTGTACGGTGGGAATAATACGGTACTATTTGTTCAGCGCGTTTTAGCTAGGGGGTGGGGTGCTCTTCTAAGCAGGTAGGGTTTAGCTACTGGAAGGAGGTAGTGTTTACTTGGTCTGAGTTATGTGAGGGGTAAAGACGCGCGACAGAGGAAAAACTGTTGGCTATTTTCCACTATACGCGTCACGAGTTGAGCATACTGTATACCCCTTCCACCAGCTAAAGCTTTACCTGAGAGGAAAGCCACCCCACCCCCTAGCTAAAATGTCGCTGAA
This sequence comes from Deroplatys truncata, assembly GCA_030765065.1. NCBI lineage: Eukaryota > Metazoa > Arthropoda > Insecta > Mantodea > Mantidae > Deroplatys > Deroplatys truncata. Next base: position 179,523,506 of record CM060990.1, on the reverse strand, counting down.
CAGACAGTATTTCATCAATAATCCTTGTGATTACTGATTTTCATACGGGAAAGCGGGTTCTATTCCCCCAGCAGCTTTGAGTAGCTTTGTGTTCCTCAAGGTATGACTAACCATATAATGTTATATTGTAATATAGAGAGTGTTTAGTAAACATTTCGCTATACTATGTCTCATTACTTTCATAATTATAATCTCAATTCATTTTAAGTACTTTCGTATTTGTAATATTTATTAGACATTGTCAGAAAGTGAATCAAGAATATTTGCTTATTATTATTATCATCATCATCATCATCATCATCAGTTTGTACACAGAGGGCGATTGTTGTAAGAGCGGAGTGGACGAGGGTAAACCTTTGAACATACTCGGTAAAGCCTAGCTAAGAGTTTTCCAAGGAGACATTGTCAAATAACCCCTTGTTACTTACTAAAGTTCAAATTGGTATACGTTTGATAATAATTTCATGTATATAAGGATTCAAAGGCGCTCCCTCACGGCAGACGGATGTCAACTTCAGCTGTCTCCACTCAGTTTTTCTATCCTGTCTTCCTTATTGATTGGGTTATTCAAAGTGTACGTCTGTAAGGGTTCTTAGCTGCCATTAAGATCTTTTGTTTGCTGACTTTAACTAAGGTTGAGTCCTTACCTACCTCCCTAACTCTAATTTAGACATACGATGTGGAATCACTGACAGACGACGACTACGATTATTATAAGAGTTTTGCTTATGAAAATCTATTTGAAGTTTTACAGTGATTATAATAAATCTATAGAAGTAACGGAAAATGACAGCAGAAAATGCTGACACCTACATTCTGTAGTTAAGTGAATCAACAGATCCCAAACAACTTATTGTTGTTTAAGTTGTGTGGTTCATTATAACGCATTTCGTGAAACGAATGAAATGTTCTACGACGTATGCTGTTGAAGAACTGCGCAAAAAATCTGTCCACTTGATGAAATGGTTGGTTGCACCACCTGCGCCTATCGCAATCATTTCTCAATTTCCACAACATAACAAACGCGCAGTCACTACGAATAGTTCATATCCGAGCATCACTAATGATGAGAAAAACAAGTGCATAACAACAAGAACGTTTTCACACACATCGGCGGCAGTTTGTACTTTTTCACACGCTCCATCGGACAGTTTGGGCGTGTCAGTGAAAAACGGAAGATGTGGCTTGCTATGACGTGGAAGCAAAGAAAGGGATTACTTGCCTCATATGTGCAAAATTATCAACATAATTCATTATTGCGTTAGCTGCACATATTTCCTTTAGCTTCCTCCCTCGCCGTACCTTACTCAATTTCCCTTCTTCTCATTCTACCCCTCTATTCTTCTCCCTCCTTCTCCCATATTCCCTTTCATACTCTCTTCCATTCTATCACGATCTCTCTCCTCCATCACCGTCGTCGTCCTCCGTGGTGTAGTGTTACCATGCTAGCCTCTAGTTCCCGAGGTCGCTGGGTTCAAGCCCGGCGGAGGGCGATGGATTTTTTCGGGCGTAAAAATTCTTAGCATAACTCCCTTTGGTGGTCCGGTGTCGTAGGTTTACGGCACGTAAAAGAACCTCAAGCCTGATAAAGAGGCCTCTAAGCAAAATTACCGGTCTTTCATGTAGAATGGGACGCTAAGGACCACAGCAGTTAAAGAGCGTCCATAAATTAAAAAAAAAAGCTCAACACCATTTCCATCACCGTGCAATGTACCTGTCATACAATGTTTTGAAATCTGGCAATAATTCTTTATTTCTAGCGTATTTTAAAAATGAATACCTTAGTAAAAGGTTTAAAACTACGCAAATTTCTGTATGTTCCTTATAAAATATGAAATCCTATATAACGAAACGGGGCACCTCGCGCACTGCGGCCTACAGAGGTCTATTGCGTCTACCACCTCCATGTGGAAGGGATTAAGTGAAGGAACCACACAGAAGACTAGAGGCCGCAGGCAGACAGGCCACAGAGACACGCAGAAGCCCCTAACTCGAAGACCCGACCCACTACTGGAGCTGTCCAGAGTGGGCGATGAACGACCCGTGCAATCAGGCAGCTCTCTGTTGTCTACGGGGAATACTCTTTTCTTGGAGAAAGCATCCCCGCCATCTGCCCTGCACCACCTCACGCAATTAAACCTACAAGAAAGCCTGAAACACGAGAAGCAAAAGGGATGAAAGGGAAATAAGGGAAAGGAAATCGTGTTAGATGAGAGACCACCCCAGCATTCGTATACCGACTAGCGAAAACCCCGAAAAACCCAAGCTCAGAGTGGGCGGTCGACGTGAATTGAACCCAGTACCTCCCAAATGAGAGCCTCGCTCGGTCATGTTCCTTATACTTGCTGGTGACAATAACCATGTTGTTATTGTCACCAGTAGCATAAACTGGGTACAACAAGGGAACTTAAAAAATAGATATCTATTCGCATAGGAATGTTTTAACACGAACTTTTGGACGGAAACGCATTGCTGTAGGGTTAACATGAAACGCATTGCAAATTCTTGAATGAAAAGTGTTGTTTATTATGTTAATTGTAAGAAAAAGCAAAATTATTACATTACGATTGTTATCCATTTCAACGATGATTGTTGGAAATATTGACCATTGACCTGGTTTCACAGCTCTGCCCGTCTTACCACGGAATGATGAGCTCTAAGTAGTATATATGGCTTCTTCCTGATTTGCATGTCCGCTGCCACGATCCTCGCCACAACTATCAGCTTCTGCGTTCACCGGAGTCTCGTAGACATGTGGTTTCATGTGTCGCAGAAGGGAATCCAACGGCAGATACCTAATCCTATCCTACCATCCGGTTGAGAATGACAGAATGAAGAGTTGTGAAGATAGGAGCATTATCTTTAATGATTTACTCCCTTCAATTGTTCACCACGAGCCGTGTTAACGGAAAAGGGATAAGAGATAAGTCAGAATGTAAACAAATAACCAAAGTAGGACAGCTTACCACACAAATAAGTGCAATGCTACTAAGTCCAGAATCAACTGGCTTGCATTATTTAGTATTGTGTTTATATTCATAACGATTGACTTCCAATCAAAACTTCAGTATGCCTATTAAAACAGTATGAATTTTGCCTACCACCACAAGAAAAACTTGCGCTCATAAATAAATAAATAAGTAAATATATGTATATATATCCAGAAGGTATTTATCTCCAATTTAATAAATTCTAGCAGCTAAATTAACGGAGATAAAATATCATTTTTGTGTGCAGAAAGATAAGTTTGTTTGTTTGTTTGTTTTTTTTACTGATTTTTCATGTTATTTGGCTTATGTTTTGAATATTACACGATTTTTCAACCTCTTCATGCGTGGTGCTTATAGAGATATTTACATGCATTTACTGGAGTTTTTTTATGCCCTTCTGATATAGTCATTGACTTATGATTTAAATCCACAGAGAATAAATTTGTGAAGTCGTAAAAACTGAGGTGTTAAAATATTTTTTTTCCAAATGCCTTTTACTTCTCTATCGTATCTTTGAAACACTGATTAATGTTTTGCCATTGGTTCCATTTAATAACATTGCTACCAAAGCGGACGATAGCCCCGTCGCAGGTTTCTCCAGGGTTTGTGAAACTTTTCTAATTATTTTTGTATGCAATTATAAAAATAAGTATACTTCTTGTAACTTATGTCGAGCAAAAATAACTTCTAATATTCGGTATTTACCTCTTTAACACAATGTAGAACTGCTTTGCCCCTCAACAATTTTTACTGGAGGGGGTGGCGGATATAGTCAGGTGTGTGTGTGTGTGTGTGCGCGCGCGCGCGTGCGTTTATACTTATCATTCAATTGTAATTATTAAAACAACATTTTAAGTCATTGTGCTCAACCAATGTATATCACTCATCGTGAAAATCGGAACTATAGCACTAATTTTGAGAGTTGTAGTCTGATAGCACTGCGGTCGAAAAACAAATGAGTCTGTGAAACGCATTGCTATGGTAACCACGTCCATGTTGTCAGCGTTACCCATACTGCATAACCCCGTGGTCATTCGTTGATTGCATCCATTCTCCTGGTTAAGGTCTTGATTTCAGTTTGCTGTTATTGTATTTTATTTTTACTGTTTTATTTTATTTCCTCTGTATCATTTAGTCCTTGTAGTTATTTATTTTTATTTGTTGTTGTTGTTGTTGTTGTTTATGTGTTTGTGAATATATCCTCTGGTGCAGACATTTCAGGTAACCATGAGTTGCACACATCAGTAACATCGCATTGTCTTTCCGAGAATGGCCACTAACCTCTCAGACTTCAACAATCAATATTAACACTACAATGCATATTAGCCTGGTATAATGTTCCCATCATCATAATATGCTACACGATGAGTTGCAGCTCTCTTGATCACGTTTTGTGGTACTTCAACCCGATCCCTATTACATCTAGTCGGCCGTGCCTAACGCTTCCACTGATGTACAGTCGAGTGCACGGAAATGTGCCAACACTTTTCGCTTCTGATAGTGTTTTTATATTTAATGTTGGCGGAATCATGTGTGTTCCACATCAGCCCTGGGTGAACCAATCTCTTAATGGTTTGAATTCAAGTCCGACACACACACACACAAGCACACACACATACTAGCCTATGAACTTAGATCAGGACTAGGTGAGCGGCGAAAGGTAAAGAGTACGAAAACATTTCACCTGAGTGGCTGGAAAGCATGCTTCGCAACGACGGTCCACACCAAACCCTACATGAGTCCGTCTCCTATTGATTTGATGTCAAAAGTATAGCACTCAAATATTAACCTATGAACACAGGTGGGTTTCTGGCTCAGGAGTGAAGGAAAAGAGTGAATAAGACAAACATTTAGTGGAGTGCTAAAACCAGATATAGAGTGGTGGCTGGGCGTTACAAAGGCGTTTAGTATTTCATTACCAACTTAAACCACTATGTATTATATCGGAACGATTCCATGCACTCGAGTATACACTCAGTGGAAGTGTTAGGCACGGCCGCCTATATGTAATAGGGATCGGGTTGAAGTACCACAAAACCGGTTTCTCACACCGGGTTTTTAAGCTCCTACTATCAAACGTTTTCCAGTTTCGCAAAATATTTCTTTTTAAGAATGATCTGTTAACGATTCCATAATATGAAGTGTAGCATCTAGCTGGTATCCATTTGATTTTGTTCTCTAGCGTAAAATTGGTTGACTATGTGAGTAGGGTACTATGTATAATCACTACATCTCGGATTTTAGGCTAAATACCTCTTTTTATGTGTGCGAATAAACTAAAGCTAGTTAAATATCTTAATTTTTATATAAAGCATAAATGTATGGAAGGGGTTTTGTGGTGCCTTAAATGCGTTTTTTGACCACTGACACATATTTTAAGGTTTTAGAGCCTAAAAGTGCTTAATTTACCATTATTGTTGTTTCATTAATTTTTTCATGCAGTAATGAAGGATAAAGACTTAAAGGGTCGGTTTAATTCAAGTAACTTTGTAATTCTTTGGTTGTAGGAATGGGATATTCAGGGGCAAGTACTGGTTTATTTTAACCCTCTAGCAGGTAGATTCACTCACTTTGTAGAAAGAGAATCAGAGTACTTGCCTCCTTTAGGACTCTTTGTCATCCTTTGGTATCGATCGGTGACTGTAGTACGGCAGAAATCCCTTCCAAAGAGCAATGGCGTATTTCCTATCGTTTTGTGACTCACTTACCACATCTCCTTCATTAACTGTTGATGTGCATATATTCGCAAAAGTTCTCCATGTTTCTCTGTTGTTTTCAAATGTATTTAGAACAGTTATTTTAGAGTAGTGTTCTTAACAATATATTGTGTTTTCAAACAACATTTTGGGGAGCGGCTCCATATCGCTCTAGAGCGTTTAAGTCACAATCATATATCTGTAGTGTATAGTGCATTTCCACTGTCATCTACTCAATAACTTATGACAGTTTCCTTTTTTAAACCTTATAAGTTCATACTATACATTAGCAACCATAAATTAATAATTTAAGACATAATAAAATGTTTCTAACCAATATAATTTAGTGCACTTTTACAGAGCGAGATGGCTCCGCGGTAACGTTTTAGGCACGCACTCGGGAGGTCCCACGTTCGATTCCCGTCGACTGCCCACTCTGACCTTGGGTTTTTTCGTGACTGTACCTGGTTGGTAGGCGAATGCTGGAGTGGGTTCTAATCTACCATGATTTCGTTTCCATAATTTTCCATTCATTCTGCATCCTTCTCATCTTTCATGTGTGCTTCTACGTTTCGTGGCGTATGGCGGTGCCGGACAGATGGCGTGGATGCCTTCTCAAAGGAAAGGTTACTCCCTGTTGACACTAAGGGGCTGCTTGGTCGACTAGTGGACTCGTCCTCTCTGTGCAGCTCCAGCAGTGGAACGGATCTTCGAGCCTGGAACCGTTAGTGACATCTGCGCGTCTTTTTGGCATATCTGCTTGCGGGCTGTAGCCTCCTGTGGTTCCTTCGCTTCATCTCTCCCTCCTGGGGGTGGTAGCCACAATAGACCTATGTAGGTCGCAGTACGCGAGGTGTTCCCCTCCGTTATATAACCTATACCTTGAGGCAGTATTTTTTACATTTAAATGATTTCAGTCAAACTATATAATATGTAAATTAAATAACAGCCCGCCTTGAAGCAATATGTGTATGTAACAATTTGTAAAATATATGTAACAGTCATTGCGTATGCTTATATTATTGTAAACATGTTCAATAATGTTATGTGAATGCATTACGTAATTTAATAATGTAGGAGCTGTGAGAAATAGGTTAAAAGTTGCTAACAATGAGGTAACAATGAGGTAACCTTGAGGCAATAATGAGTTTGAGAGTTTAAATGTTACTTGTGATTCTTGGAAGCATTAATGTAATTTTAGTGACAGTTTATAAAAATAGCCAATCAACAACCAAAAAAAGCTTTAGTTAAATGCAAGTATTCTATTGGAGTAAAAATAGCCAATCAGAGACTTGAAATACAGAAATTTACAAGTTTAGACGGTTGAAATCAATTCAGTTGCCTCCAAACAGTGCTCATAACCAGACATGTTGCTTCTAAACAGTGATCATAACCAGACGCGAGATGTGTCCTCGAGAAATTAATTACGTATTCGTGTGAGACAAAAATAGTATACCTGTCAAAAAGTGCAAGTATTAAATAAATAATCTCACAGCTCTCGATATCAGTGAAGTGCTATTTAATTTGTGTCAAGGATTAATAAAAAGGAGTGAATTAAAACTTAAAATCTGTGTAAGCCTACATTTTGTCGCATCACGCCCTGCCAAGACTTCCATGTCTCTAACAATAATACTGACGCAGCCGAGGCAAACATAAATATTTAATACTTAAAGAAACAATCAAATTACAAATTTAATTTTTTTTAAACTTGGGGCAAAGGCCACCTAAAAATACATTTGGGGCGAAGGGTACCGGAAACTGTTTACTATACGTGCTGTTGCAACTACTACAAGTTCGGCTCCCCAACAGTTGAAATAATTAATAATACAACTCCTTCAATACAAACTACTTCAAATTGACGCCCAAAGCGGGGTAAAAAAAATAGCTTAACAAAATATCTACTTCAACCTATAGTAGATTTGTAGTTTTTATTATTGTATAATTTTTAATGTTCAATTAATTGCATTTTTAAACTTTTAGAAAATAAAACTATATTTTAGATAGTTAAAATCAAATGTGTGTGGAAACTGTATTTTAGGTGCCTAAAACTGTATCTTCATTGCCCATTTTCATACTTTTAGGGCTTATTTTAGATGGCTAAAAATTGGTTTTTAAGGACCTAAAAATCCGAGGTCTAATAATCATTCAGCTACAGATTTTCTCTTCTTTTTTTAGGAATGTTTCTTTGTAAGTAGTATTGAGGCAACGTGAGAAAATGGGCAGACCGTGAAACATAAAGTGGTTCATAACGGGCTTCCTGATAGATTTGCGGTGGTGCGTCCATTAAATGTGCCGAGAATACTATGTAAAAAGAGAATACTGGAGAACATATGGCCTTTATAGCAGCTCTCTAGCACCCTTCTCACAATAAAGTGCGACTCGACTGCAACAGCTGCTAGGAAAGAAAGCGCTAAGTTTGTGTGAACGTCTGTGGCAGATGTAGGAATCATAAGATTAACGAACAGCACGCCGTTCATTTGACAATAAATCTTATAGTGGCTACCATTTCTAGTCCTGTTCTACCTGAGTAGAAGAAATGAAGTAACTACATTTTAATTCATTTCATGTCAGTCGTCAGTATAATTAAACAGCAATAATAATTTGCGTTTAAATGTGTTCACAGATTTAGACGATGCAATCGAACCATGTGTGTAAATATTGATATATTTATTGCATCCACCTTAATATCAATACCAACAATAATAATAACTGTATTGCTAAAACATGGTATTTAAATAGTTACAATTTCAGTTTATCTTCCTATAGTTCTTCTATATTTCAGAGAAATCAGAATAGAATGTTGTGTATTAAAATATTTTAGAATTGCACCATTTCTCCTGTTAGCCTTGTAACGTCGAACCTGGCTCTTCCATTGTTTCACTCTCTTCTACAGGTCGCCACTGAACTTAAGGGGAGACTAAATGGTGAAAATTGCCAAAAAATACATTTTCGTCTTTGTATAGGCTTATAAAATGGAGTTTTCTCTTTAATGTCATATGTAGGCAGAATAATTTCATTTTAAATAAATTTTTAAAACTGGTATTGCATCTGCCATATTGTACTCTGAATTCTGCACCACTTCATAGAAAAAAATCATAACTCTCATACTCTTTGAAGTAGAGAGGTACAGTTCATCTCATCTTATAGGGGAAATTTGCTATACAAAATGATATCACTTCTAAATATTATATCTTCCGTATGTCCAAGCAATTTTAGTTTTTATTTGTAAACATGTGTGAGGGCGGCGCCGTGTCTAAGTGGTTTGACCGCTCGCTTCCCACCAAGGCCCGGGTTCAATCCCAGGGACCCGCATATGGGAATTGTGGTAAACGAAGCGGGTCTGTGGGTGTTTCCTCCGGGTAAAAGATAAAGGTACGTATCACGGAGGGGCACCCGGAACCGGGGTAGGTCACCGAAAGTAGGCCATTGCGGCCCCTTTTGCTTCCAACGTGACCCCTGGGGGGAAGATGAGGGGAGAGACCCGAAATGCGACCAGATCCGGATGATAACAGGTGCAAGCATGGAGGGGTACCTAAAGTTTCCTGATATAACGCATCTGACGCCGCCCGGTCCCTGACCACAAGCCATTAACCTCCAGGGTTCCCGGGGCGGAGCCCAGTCAGAGGAGAGACCTAAGTGAGTGGTACCGCAGCGACGCCAGGGAAGAAACCTCTACAGAGCCTAAGCCACCACCCAGCCGCAACCTGCCGAACACCGTTGCCTGGCCATACAACCCTGAACCAGATGACAAGGAAGATGAAGGGTACAGGAAATGAGAGAGAGAGAGGAGAGTTGTGGTAGGGGATGAACCACCCCAACATTCGCCAGTCTATGATGGGAAACCACATCGATCCCGGTACCTCCCAAATGCGGGCCACAGACGTTGCCGCCTGAGCCACCCCGCTAGGTTTTTTCTCCGGGTTCTCCGAATACCGCCCTATTTATTCCACCAATTGCACCATCATCACCTTTCCTTTCTTCCATTTCGCCTTTTTCATATCATCTTCTTCCTCAGTCTCATACGGGCCGATACCCCTTTCCGGGTTCTTCATTCTCTGAATCAGTGTTCGTCTGCTTTTCGACAGGCCTCTGATCCTAAGCACGGTTGTAAGACCTAGGGATGTAAGCTCTACTTAAGAGGAGGGTAAGCCGACTACGTAAGCAAATATATGTGAGTGTTTTTCTCTATTTTTATTTCTAACAGTTTTTCTGTGTATCACATTATAGGTAAATTACCCTTTTTTCTCAGGAACTATTGAAGATAGCTAAATGAACTTTTTATGTGTCAAAAACGATATCTTGATGCCGTTATTGGTCTACTTCGGTGTTAATAAGTTTTTGTTTTTTTTGCTATACACAATAATTTCTTATGTATTTTAATAAAAAATGTGCAATCAAGAAGAAATCCCATCTTCTTAGTAATCCACATTATGGTATGAATAGTAGATCGTGAACAAGAATACATGCAGCTACATTCTGCAACATTTCAGTCTGAAGTTAAGTAGTGTTTTAGATAATGGGTGATGGAATTAATAAATTTAACATTAACCGTATCAAAGGTCGTTATCTACTTCAATGGGCCCTAATTTTGGACTTGGAACTTCTCATGTTGGCCTTTTCTTATTCTTAGTTGTCAGTATCTATGACACTTTAAGTAGTGGATTCAAATCAAGGTTTTACATCATCTCCTGTAATTCAGCATAACGACTCTGGCATTGCATATACAATATTGGTTTTCTGGGTCACCATGGTTTAGAAGATGCTAATTTCATTTAATCATAATACATTCAAACATATTCGAGAATGAACTGAAAATATACTTCAAATTTGTTACACTTGTGAATACATACTCGTCAAACTAAAAGTGGCCAGTCTCTTGAGCAGCTAAATGCTTTCAAAGTCCCTTCAAGTGAGCGCGCGGTTCACAACTGTCAACTTCTGTGCCCCGCTTTGGCTAATTATAATACGAGGCACAAGACATCGATTTGAGCTGCCTCCACCAAGCTTGGTGTAAAGCAGTGGCTAAACTGCTTAACTTTTACGCAAGCAGCTCGAGTTCGATTTTCTGTAGTGAATTATCTTTTATTTTTTACTACTGGTTTTACTATAGCATAGTTAAATATTGCTTGTGTTACTTCACTTTACTTGTAAATATAATTACAACAATGGTGAAATTTGCTGTTATAAAATTATATTGACTGAGTATGAAACTTCCTCTCGACAATAAAACAATGTTATGATTTCTATCTGCTGGTATGACGAACAACTAAATAAACGCCACATACATAAAGAAGTGAAGAAAACCTGTTATATTCTTACCCGCGTATTTAAAATGAAACGAAAAAAATTGAGTAGTTACACGAAAATTTGAACCTATAACCTCAATAACAAATAGTTTAACCTCTACCACTGAGCTAAGGGTGATGCATTAGGCGTGGGATTGTAATGAATTGTAGTGATACTCCACTTGAGAATTATAAATCAACAACGTGTGTTTTGATTACAAATATTCAGTGTTGAAACACTCTGAAACATATGCCTGTTTGAAATCTCGTCTATGAATTATTTTCTCGGAAGAATTTTGTGATTATAGTTGTGTTCCCCATTATAACTAGTAGAAGAGTATATGCAGTCTTGTGGGTAAAGTCTGGCTGTCCCGAGCGCTCACGAAAGTACCTGACTTCCTCTCATGTCGGCCAGTTTTAAATTGACCGAATGTACACCTTTTATTCTGTCCTGCTATTTAGGTCATAAATGGATCATAGTTTTAGGACTTGCTGCGATGTGAACGGCCTTTATATAAAACTTATTGTAGGTAAGGTTAGTAAACGTAAATCTCTCTTGGCTATTTTACAGCAAATGTGGGAGGACGTACAGAAGGAGTTACAAGTACGCTGTGGCAGCAAATCTTTACATTTGCGCCCTCGAAGTGAAGTTTTAGACATTGGACATTTTTGGAGATATAATACATTACTTAGGAACATGTAACATTCAACTTTTATTTGAAATTGTTTCAGCTCTGATTTCGAAACATTTGAGAAAAGTCTAGACGTTACATCTTTTAAGCGAATTGCTTTCCCACATTCATAAGTATCTGCCAAGAGGGTTAAATATATATACTTAAAAGCTTAATTAAGCTTTTACGCTAATTTTGTTTTCCACTGTTTGTAGTTTATATGACAACCAATTGCTTACTGCGTCTTCATTTATTGAAAAAAACCTGAATTCTATTAATTGTTTGTTTTGTTTAGAAATTAAATTAACGTTACGAAAATAAATGTATTCAAGGTTGATTGCTGTCGTCTGTCTTCTTATATATCGTTATTTCCGCACTCTCTGTTGCATATGAATATGCCTTTGTCACCATTTTTTACTTCGAAAGTGAAATGAACGCATGTGTTGTTAAGGTACCTGGAACTACGCGTACGTGTTCGAACCTAGGACGAAGCATTTGTGCTTCAAGTTTGTACTCCTCTTTTGGAACATAGCAGAACGTTATAGTTGTCAAACTTGATACTGCCTTTGATACAATTTATAAGGTGTGGTTATTTGATGCTGTCTTGGGCGTTGGAGACTTGCTCGAGCTGTTGGTCTCTTGATAGTTCCACCAACGCCATTGCATTCCCCTTTCCCATGAGATGTTGCAAAAAGTGTCATTCTGCCTTTATTTCAAAATCTTTTAATGACTGCATAAAGTTGAAAAGTTTTTTTCCGATTTTTATATTGGGATAAAGAAAATTATTTTAGCCAAATTTTGAAATTTATCTTTGATGAGCTTTAGTAAATATCTCCGCGACTGTGTCGTGTTTTAAACAATCGGAAGTTACGAGGAACGACATTCAGTTGTGTAGCGGGGTTTAGGAATGGAAAAAGGTTGTAATGGTGCGGTTCTTGGTGGTTGGGTTGTTAATTCGGGAGGATCGTTGTTGCTGCCGGCTACTCAGGTAGAGGAATTTGGGTTCAGGAGTCTCTTAGCTCAGGGAGTGTGGATGGGAGATAAATGAAGTTCACTTTCTCCTCTCAGATGGCCCGTGTATTGACGTTCCACACTAATGTCCTCGTACGAATTTCCTTTCCACACAAGATACGATTTTTCCTGTCACCCCTGCTACTGTTTCCGTGCTCTTACCCTTTCTTAATTACTTTGCAAAGTTGAAGCATGTTACAATATTACGCTAATGACTTTTCCTTTTGTCCATCCCTAGCTACCCTGTTACTCACGTTTGCCTTAAACTGGTTTTCAATACTTAAATGGTTACTCGAAGACCGCTGCACTGTTTCCCTCTTTAATATAAGATATTTTGAATTTCTAGATCTATCTTACTTTCCCTCACGTTTCCTACACAAATCTATTTCTTTCCCTCCAGCTCATCTTCTCTCCCCCACGTTTCTATACAGAGACTTCTTCTCTCCCCGACGTTTCGACACAGAGTGAAGTATCTTACGCAAGTTTGAACGTCGCTCTTCTTCATAGATAATTTTCTATTTCACGCCTACTTTTCTAGTTTCTCTCTCACTTTTTGCTATACACGTGACTTTTATTTGTTCTGATTGGTTACATCTCTGAATTTTTCCTCCATCTACCATTGGCTCTCAATTTCATCGCCCGAGCCTCGCTCGCGACTAAAATTAACAAATTATGTTCGCTTTACTGAATTTTCTGTGCGCTTGACTAACTTCGGTTTCCTGCCCGTTGTCTTGACATCCTGTGTGCACAACTCGGTTCCTATTGTAACTAAAGCGATTCCTAATGTTCTTTTTCCTGTCCTTTCCTACGTCTGCTATCTTTATGCGATTTTCGCCAAGTTTGTTCGTTCTCGACTACACGTTTTCTACATTTTATTTCATGTTCTTATTATTAAGTAATATCTGCTCTCTACGTTTGTTTTTCTCTTCATGATTTTATTCCCCCCTTTCTCTAATTCTTAATGTTCTCTTTTATTCTTCCCTCATACTGGTATTCCTTCTTATTATTTTGATTATATGCTTATTAATTATTATTCTTATTCGTTATTATTTATTATTCGGGCGGATCATATCACTTCAGTTGACAGAACCACCGTCATTATAGTAGATAACAAAATGATGTAGCGTGGCCTGGTTGTTGTTCCAGCGAAGGTCGGAAACCTCATCTTGGATGACAATGAGCAATTTTCCGAAAAATCCATTTAAACGGCAATTCTGTTGGTTTCAGTCTGGTTTTTTTGTTTCTTGGTAGTATACATTTTGCTGTGATACTATGAACCAATGTTTTTTTTTCAATACTGTTTTCCAATGAGACGTCAATAAATTCATCTGTACGTTTCTCCAAGGTCTCTAATGTTGTTCTTTCAGCCGTTATTCACTGCTTGTAAACTCGTGGACAAAAAATTGGTCATGTCTCGGACGCCAACATTTTCTAAGTCCCACACGGCATAGAGCTTTGTTTACACCATACACAATACAGTTGTGCAGCCGCTGCAGCAAGTTGTTGTACAGCATTGTTAAACATGCTACCTTCCATGTGTCTTCTTTGTAGCGCTGTGGCAAAGATAGCGTACTTGTGTGGTTAAGACCGCAGGTTCGCATGTAGCAAACACTTTTTTTCTTCTGTTAATAATGTTTAATTAATACATAATGTCCACTTTTTTCGATATGCTGTATTTCATACACCGCATTTAGTAAAGTTCTTAAATAGAATATTTATTACGATGCAAACTATGTGGTTTCACAGTTTCATCATGTTCGAGTATCTGTATCTTTTGGTTATCAAGGGACGATCTAGGTGTGTTGTGACAGCTTGACATACGTTGGACAGTACGCAATACACGATAATGCTTGAGAAAGTTTTGATTCCTCCTGTGAGGATGAGATATCCTGATGGAACTGTTGAATTCGTACTGGATAATCATCCTATCCGCATATGTCGAAAGGTTTCAAATTGGTTCTCAGAGAGGCAGGATATAGTGTGATAGACTGGCTTCCCCGTTCACCATATTTGAAGCCTACTGAAAATGTGTGGGCTGAGGTATAAAGGGAGCTGCGCTTTAATTCCCCTGCAGATGCGCGAAGGACAAAATATAACCCGAAAATTCAGGGCAGATATACGTACTAAGGGCTCACACACTCGATGTTAATTTTTGTTTTTTTATTCTTATGTGTTTTAATTTTAGAAGATAATAGTTTACTTGCATTTATTTCTTTAGTTATTTAAAACGAGCGTTTTAGTAGAACTATGTTTTTGTATCTATAGCTATGTCTAAAACTTAAAATGCCAAAGTTATATTAATGTAATATTATGTTCTACGCATTCAGTCATAAAATTAACAACATAAATAAGAATAACTGATCTGAGATTTGAACCGAGATGCTTATGAAGGCAAGCGTGTCTTCTTAACTTCTGGGAAAACGAAACGTTCCTCAGTGATCTGTTTTCATCAGCTTATAAGCGTTACCACAGAGAAACACCGTTATGAAGTGACCATTGCACTTACAGGCACAGAACATTCTACAGTTTCTGCATGTGCGTTGTGAACACAGCTGTTACGAAGGTACACGAAGCCCTCCGATTGTGACATGGAAGCTGGGGATGATTCATTTTTTTGTCCACGGGTGTAATTATTGTATCCACCAAAGCAGATTGGAAAACAGATTCAATATGTTCTTTCAGTCCTGAAGGGCCCGGGCACATTTAACATTCCTTAAAAGAGCAGGATGGTTGAGGTGGATTTCAAATTCTTTAAATGTAGTGGTGGTAGCTTTTTAAGGGAAGTTCTTCTTGATGAGTTAAAAGTGCTAATTCTGTGCCATCCATCATAAGTTTAACGTTTTGATGGATCATTCACACACCTAGACAGTGTGGGTGCTACCAGATCCCGCTAAAACACAATCTTGAGGCCGAAATTGTGCGAATTTTAGAAACCTAACTTAGTGGTAAGATATCTGTCCTTGAAATAACGGCGAGGTTTCTCTAGATTGCACGGAATTAATTTCTTCTGCACTTGTTTTTGCCGTGCATCCTCACGTAATCTAGTGCTATCAGACATTTGTCGACTAACTTCTTCCGACTTATTAAATTCAGTGACTAAATTTATAGTTTCTTCCGGAAGGGAATGACCCTCTTTCTTTCCAGTGTACACATTATTAATCCTTTTGATGGCAAGTCTTTTGCCACTGAAATCATGTGTTTTGTTGCATTAAAATTATTTTGAGTTTTTGCAATAGACCAATTTAGTGGAAGCAGTGTGAAGATCTGAATTTAGGGTTTCTATCCTGAGTCGAAATAAATGCTTTTTTTTTCTTTCTTCAGATTTTCTAAAATTTCTAGGTTTGGTTTAGGTGCTTGGGATTCAGTGTCTGGTTGCTGAAAAACTTTAGTTATTAGCGAAGCTATTATTTTTCTTGCTTTTGGCTTTTCCGTATTGTTTCTGTGAAAGTTTCTTCATTTTAAACGGAGACTCACCCAGTAACACAAGAGTTTTATTTAATCCTGCGACTGTAGTTTCCTTTATCAGTTCAGTCGAACTATCCGAAGAATTGTTCTCACTACTATTTCAGTACACTCTGCAGGTATACTAACACTAAAACTAGAACAACTCGAATGTCTTGTGTCGAGCAAGTAGCAGTACTAACAGTTTCAGTTCTTCTTAATTTAATTCTACAGGTAGAACACATTTTTACAGTTCTTTTGTATCGGCCTGGGATATCATACTTTTCCATCATTTGAGGCATTAACTTTCGGAGAGATTTAACATCTACTGCTTTATGGTAGGGTAATTCCAAGGGATTGAAGCAGAGGTGATTTACATAACGTTTGTCTCCTTCCACTTTGCGCAACCTGTGAAGTACACATTGAATTGTATAAAGCATTGTTGGAGAGAGAGGTCGTTTATTGTATATAGCACTTCATATCTTCATCTAACAACTTATTTTATAATTAAATGGAGCTTTTTCTCACATTAATGGAGTAAATTTTCATATAAAATTAACTAAAAGCTATTATACACTCAAAAATAACTTTACAACTAAAATACAGTTCACATGAAGGTACCACAACCACACCTGGTGAGAAAATGACTTGCTTAGGCCAGGGGAACAAAGGATGGTTGTTTGTTTATTCGCGGTCATATCGTCTCACTTATCATCCTCTTCACAGCAAAACATGTAACAGCAGACGATCGACAATGTCCTCGTCATGATTCATGGGTGTTGCGTGATGTGGTGCAGCGCGGCTAGCGGTTTTCATGCTGTTTCTATTTACTTTTTATTTTTTCTACATTTTTCCATTGAAGATACCAAAAAAATGTTAACTAATATTACTTTGAAATTAAATGCTGAAGAATATGCCATAATTTATATTCCATTTAAAATTGGGTTTTTCAGAAAGAGTATGAAATATGATGAAAATTACATTAAACTTAAAATAAAAAAATATCAAATAAATGCCACCACAAACTATACGATGTTATGTTCATGTTGAATTTTATTTGAAAATTTTACTCTGAATATTTTCTGAGCTACGAGTTTCAAAACGCGCAGTGTTATTAAACTACGGTAACTTTGACCCTGGAAAAAATCCGAAGCCACTGGTTTATCATAGCAGTGATTTTGCAAATATATTACCTTAACGTCTACTTTAGATGAAAGTAAATTGAACCCCCCCCAAAGCGCAAGGGTTCCAGCTGTCCGAAATGAAATGGAACATCCCATACACAGATGTTTTCATTCTGCAATTGTATCTTATTTCCTAAGCAAACCAACAAAACTGACTTTGATAGTACTTCTAAACATTGGAAAAAATATCTTTCTTTCCTTTTTTCTATTTTGGCTGCGCATATATTATGCCAGTTGGCTGTAAACTCAGGTTAACCAACTAGTAAAATATATTAATTCCCTGCGAAAATTTCCATTTTCAGTACATTATGGCTTAAAGTTATCCTTTTACCCTAATGCATTGTGGGGAAAATTAAATCTTTAACAAACACACATACACACAAATCTTATTTTGAAATCACTGCATCATCCGAGCACCATTTTATGGACTTGCATGGGATGAATTCGGAAACTACAAGTGATATCAGCTGAAGTTATCTGCAAAATATTTTCGATAATATCCCTTTTCAAGATATATAATTGTTGTAACATCTGGAGCGAACACTGGAAAGTTCTTTCTTTTTTTCTTTAAACTTTAATCCTAGATTTAACGGAGTTATGTGCATTCAACGGTCCATTTCTCACTGTCTGCCATCCAGTGATGACCCAAAACAAAAATGCCACTAGCATGTCAAAGGTTATTTTGATTGTGAAGCTTGAGATGCTTCGATAAAGAAATAGACATGATGTATCAAGTTGTGTAATTTACTTTGTAGGCAACAATTAACAAATAATCTGTTCTGTAAGTAAAGAGATGCTAAAGTCCACGAAATATGCAACAAGCATTTCCGAGAAAATCGTACGCTGCTGTTGTTTCATCTACATTGTCAGCAAACAAATCGTGTGCAGATGAATATTTAACAGGAAACTTTTCTTGGCGAACAGATGTTTATTGAAGAAGCAAGTGTTCAAACTCTCTAGCAAGTAATGTTTCTAGGAACATCAGCGTTTACTCTTGTAACTACTCAAGTCAATATAATGTTTACGGTCTCCAAGTATAGGTTGCGCCACGGATTTTGGCGTGTGAAAATTTTAATGGAAAGCTACGACGCGAGTCATTTACCGTATAGATGTATGGCACATACCGGGCTGCAGCTCGAAGAATGGTGCAGGTTGAGACGGAAGTTGTGTACAGTGAAAGGAACCACGTGCTACTTGCAGAGGAGGTATTGAAACATCAGGGGGCTGGCTGACTGGACTAACCCTGAAGGTCATACGCCAATATCCCTGGCGAGACCTATACACATGCCTTTTAACCGTTACTACACTACTAATGCACTTCCCACCATATTGGTTTCTCATTGGCAATTTAATCACCAACTGTTGGGGTCAGTCTCCACCTGTGATGAAATATTCCACAGACATCAAGGATTTAAAGCTGTTTAGCTAATTTTAATAACGAAAATGAACGCAAAATTGGAGATTCGGATCTCAAGAGTACTAGTTGGACTCTCAGTTGGGGTAAATCGCCTGGATTAGGTTTTCCTCGGTATTTCCGTCATTCTCTTAAGGTAAATGTCGGGTAAATCTCAGCTCACTGGACTCAGGGCTCGTTTGAGTATATTCACCCACTACGTTCACCATCTCTGCATACTTGAGCTGACAAAACGTATTGACAGCTCAAGCTGTAACCTGTGAGCTTACACTGACAACGTGTAAGCCCTTCAAAAGCACTACATACACATGACTTTCTCTATCCTCTATCGTTTATTAATGCGCATACAGTCTACACTTACTAAAGTTATTTTTCTACCTACTTCTTTAAATGGAGATAAACTTTTGCAGAAATAGCTACATTACATAATTCGTTATAGATACAAAGGAAACAGCGATAGTAAAATGTTTAAAAACTGGCCTTGAAATTCCAGAGTCCTTCCTTGCAATCGCGAGAAACAATTGAAAATCGACAGGACTTGAAAAGAATGACAAAGTATTGAATAATTCGGACCATTAACCAAGAACATATTAGAAATGGCTTACGTCACAAAAAACTAATTTGAAACAAATTGTGTGTTTTAAAGAGATCTACATTTCTTGTGTAGTGCGTTTCGTCTATCGCTTAACGTTTATGGTTATTTAAGACTATACAAAATTCCTTCCGAATGAAGAGGACTTCACACGCTATTCCCAGAAAATTCAAGATACACATTTTATTTGTCATGTAAATATCTCTAATAAATAGTATTTTAATCCAAATCGTTAGAGCAATTTTTTAGAAAATAAAAAATTTCGAAAAATGTTCCATGTAAAGAGGTTGCGGGTAGGGGATTTTCTTGTGAACCTTCGTGTCGCATCCTTGGAAGATACTGAACTTAAATACCAAGTTTGGTATTTATCTGACTTTTTACTTATGAGTTATGCTGTTCACAGACACACACTCAGGGACACATTCCAGGACCTTTTTCTAAAAATGCCTTTTGGGGTTGAAGAGGCCTCAAAACATATATTTGCGGCTGAAATCTCGATGTATATTTGCTGGGTGGAAAACAAAATTTCCCCTACTTACTACGCGTAATGAAGAAAGTAAAAATTGAACCCCGGTATCATCCTTATTGAAGGCCATTAATAAAGTCAGTACATACAAACCACTCGTATCATTTAGTTACGTATAGACCGTGACTACTTGTAGCAGCCTTTAGAATTATAGTTGCAATACTAGAATTTATTAAATTTTCATATGAATGAAACGATAATCTTTCTAGGAACATTAATCTTAACTTTAATTGATGATAATGAAAATTGTTTCAAATTGGAAATATTGGAATACTTCTTTATATGTTCTCGTATATACTCAGAAACAGAACACTGTTATCACAATAGAATGATATATGGATCTACTAATTAGATAGATAAGGTAACCTTATTGGTGTCAATTTATTACAGCTTTAAGTACATGGGTCATCAACCGTACATTCATATTTAAGATACTAGTTAAATGTGAAGAACCTTTATTTGGCTTGCGCACTTTAGCTAGAAAATTGCCCATGTTTTACCTGTTCCACTGGTCAGTCATTAGGTCACAATAAGTTTATCTCCTTCTTGCTATAATTAAGAATTTCTATGTGAATTTAGGTTTTCACTGGTTCTTCCAGCCATATGCAAAAATACTTAACTAAATATGAGCAAATAAGTGCATACACTTTTCTTAGAATATGCTGTTATATGCACTTAATTGGAATAGAGATCACCCTTGAATTAGAACATGCATCAAAGTAACTAATATGTGCAAAATTTCCCTTCAACTTTATATTACTTTCTCTAGATACTACGTATAGCAAGCAGGGAAAGAATTGTATTCCACTCAAAAATTCTGATGTCAAGATTTCACCGGAAATACATACTTTGAGGCCCCATGAATAAAAAAAGCATTTTTAGAAAAAGGTCTGAGTGTGAGTTTGTGTGTATGTGTGTGTGTGTGTGTCTGCCTGCGAATAGCATGCTAAAAAACGAAAAATCGGATTAACACAAAGTTGGTATTTAAGTCCAGTATCTTCCAAAAATGCAACACGAAGATTATCCCCCACCACCAACTATCCCTTATATACAACTTTTTTTCGAAGTTTTCGATTTTATAAAAAAATGGCTCTAACGATTTTGATTAAAGTATAATATATTAAAGATATTTACATGAAAAATTAAATATATATCTTTAATTTTCGTAAATAACCTGCGAATCCTCTTCATTCGGAAGGAATTCTGTATAATCTTGTATAGCTGGTAAACGTTAAGCGATAGACGAAAAAATACTGCACAAAAAATGTAGAATTCATTTCAAATAATTTTTTGTGGCATAAGCCATTTCTGAGGTATCCGTTATTAATGGTTCGAATTGCTCAATACTTTGTGATTCTTTTAAAAGTCCTGTCGCGCAATGAAATCTCGCGATTTCATGGAAAGAGTATGGAATATTAAGGCTAGCGTATAGCGATGTGATACTAATTCTTTACGTTACGTGAAGGAATTTTGTGTGTCTATCGCTATTCCCTTTGTATCTATAACGGAATGTGTAATGTAGCTATTTCTGCACAGGTTTATCTGAATTAAAATTAAGTAGATAGCAAAATAAGCTTTAGGAAGAATAGTCATGTGAACGTAACGTATCAGATTTGTTTAACTATAATGGTTTTTCCATTTGCAGATAGATTTATATACTCGGGATATATTATTAATTTGGCTGTTGTATTTTAGAGCCACATTTTCCACTTAAACAATGCACTAGACTCTCACTTTTCGTTTATACATGCATGTAATAAAACTATAACTCAAATTCTTCTCGTAAGCCGTGTGAGGCATCTTTTCTCTCCAGAATGGCCAAACTAACTGTCAGTAAAATTGGCAAGCAACATACCTAATGCCCAACTTAGGGTGTAGATTAATCGGCATCTCAATTAGCATTCCCAAAACGGAGGGTTTTAATTGGGCATGAATTAAAAAAAGGCGAAATATCTCGCATATTATTTTTTGAAAGGTATTGCGTAATAAATTCTGGTCACGGTAATATTTCTGACATCGTTTATTTACAGAATTTTCATATGATAAACATATAAGGAGTTACACCTATTTTAATTAGTATAGTTCCCTAACACAGAACTTTTACTTCGAAAAGCTGTAGAATAGAGGTCGCAAAACAAGATGAAGAACAGGCACAAGCTTGTCTACTATTAAACCTTACTTAGATGAATCTGCGTTAACGTCAGGCTCTATTCGGGA
This sequence comes from Deroplatys truncata, assembly GCA_030765065.1. Classification (NCBI taxonomy): domain Eukaryota; kingdom Metazoa; phylum Arthropoda; class Insecta; order Mantodea; family Mantidae; genus Deroplatys; species Deroplatys truncata. The sequence continues at coordinate 179,501,479 of CM060990.1, read as the reverse complement.
AGTCCCCGTTCCGATCCCGTCGAGAGTCCACTCCGACCGGGTTTTTCGTGGTTTTCCCTGATCGGTAGGTGAATGCTGGTTCATTTTTCATTTTACAGCGATTTCCTTTCCCTCATTTCCTTTCATTCCGTTTCTTTCTCATCTTTCAAATGCGGCGTAAGGCGGTACCGTATAGATGGCGCAGATGCTTGCTCCAAGGGAAGAGCGTGGACACAGAGGGCTACTTGGTTAAACAGGTCTTTGATCGCCCTCTCTAGGCAGCTCCAGAAGTAGGACGGAACTGTTAGGGACTTCCAAGCGTCTCTGTGACCTGTCTACCAGCGGCTTGTAACCTCCTGTGGTTCTTTCAAATCATCCGTTCCTCCGGGAGGTGGTAGCCATAATAGATCTCACGTATGTCAAAGCACGCGAGGTGTTCACCTCCGTTTATACGCTATACTATTAAACGTTTCCGTTGTATATTATTAGCACACAAGAAAATAGTATTACCGGTTTCGAAACATCACATCGCTTGTGGTTTGCATATGGAAAGAAGTAAAGGGATTGGGGGAGGGCAATGGACGGGGATAAATTGAGAGAGGGAGAGAGGAGGCGAGAGAAGGAGAGACCCAGAAAGGGGAGAAAGCGAGAGAAAGAGAAGAATGCTCGCAGCTAACACAATAATGTGATAGAAGTTGTTAATACTTTTCAGTGGTTTTTAGGAACTCTAAAAGGACAATAAGCTGTTAGAAACCGAACACTAAAGACTCGTACGACTTATGTCGAAATGTGCTGCACACCTGTATCAGGTGCTGCATTGTAATTAATTGATTGCTTTTGGATTGTGAAGGATAAATTGGTATGTTTATAATAGATGTATTTATTTATTAACATGAATGGAGGACATCTTTTATACAATACTCAGTAACAAGAGAATGTGAGGAAAGGAAAGGGCAAAGTCACCATGAAGATCAAACAAATCCTGTTCGCAACTATAGTATATTTTTGAGATTTTCTTCAATTGTTTATTCGGAGGTGTCGTAGGAAAAAATGAGAAAATAAACTGTCAGAATATGCTAAGTTTATTAATTTCTATAACTTTTGTATAACTTCATAAAACAAATTATGAAGTAGTGTGGAAATACACGAAAATGAGCAACAAATATACAATATATACTCCACAGATCAAAAATTCAAAATATAGAATATAGATAGCTAAATGTCAGTCTAAACTTCTATCTTGGAAATATATGAAGAACTTTTAGGTATAATTGACCATATTCAGTATATGCATTTATATGACAAAGGCTGTGATACTAATTCTTTACGTGAAATAATTTTGAAATTAACAAGGAATTTTGTGTGAAATATTTGATGGACGATTCATTAAAATAAATCTAATCAAGAAATAGTACTTGACTTTTTAATTTTAACTTTGAGTTAACTCCCTGGTAGATAAGGGCTATTAAGAGAAACCCATCGGCAAGCTTTATATTGCTGCCTAAACTGAACATTGGAGGTGATCACAGTGGAATGGCGGCTAATGACCGAAAGGTGCCTTGTTTGACGGTTGTCTCTACAACCATTGATCACCCATTTAAAGACAGACGATGAGTTTATAACTCGATAGGCCTAACGATACTATGGTCGTTTCATAAGTCATGGCAATCTTATTATATATCTTCCAAATATATGACAGCATCACACTGAGTCCAGTACATAGTATGCTACCGCCGTGCTTCAAGATGGTTGTAAGTAAAACTGAACTGTGTTCTTAAATAGGACTGAAAAATGCACGAAGGTAAGAAAATCACTGGGAGATATAGCTTTGCTATAACAATATGTTGTGCGTCGGTTGAAGCCTTCAATCGTAAACTTTCCATAACCTTCTATTGTAATGTTACAGCCCAAAGTGCAGTGGTAAGGATGAAAAATGTGAATACGCTGCCAAGCTTGGGAATTAATTTAGCTGTATGATATTTACTTCTATGTATATTTTGAGAATAAAGAATAGTGAACTTATTTAGCCTTTCTTCGATTCTACCCTCCCGTTAGCTCAGAGACCGGACAAAATTAGGTACGAGCAGTGAGAGAGCACATATAATAGGTCTACAAATACTATACTGTAAGTTCCATTGCTCTGGTCTTAGTGGAAGATGTAACATAGTTGCTATTACTTATGAAACGACCCTTGAATTAATCTTATTATGTGCAAAATTACAGCTGAAACAATGCAGTCTTCTCTATGGGTGTCGTCAATTATTTTCAGGGACTGTTTCAATTTTCCAGCTGATTTGCGTTGTGTTTGTTCCTCGTGACGGAACACACGAGCGCGGCACACATACATACACGTTTACCTACAGCGAGAATTAGCTCCAGCCTTCATTACCAAGAAAGTGTACCGAGAGTTCCAAGTTAAATGTGTTGTGCATTCCCATGCATGATACTGTTGAACAAGAAGATCGTGCAATAGATAATTCACTTTATTATTAGCGATTATGCACACATGAACATAAACAGGTTTCGTGCCTACGGGTTTGCCGTCGGACCACCCTGTAGTGCAGCATTTTGGATGTTACTGCTTGCTAAGAATCTAGAAGACCTTGATATCTACCTCAACTTTTTTGCACTTCATATTTGGGTAGATGCCCTCGAAAGTATAAGTGACCACTTTGACTTAGTTATGATATTCCTATTATTTCCTGGTTGATTTCCTGTAAAATATTAATATTCATTAATATTTGTTTGTGTATTTCTACTAATACTATTATTAATACTACTACTATAAGTATTATTGATGCGTAAACAAGAAGAACTAGAGTTTTGAGGCCTATAAGGTAATTTCACACCTGTGCTCATGCGTCCTCATGTCACAAAATTAATAATACAACTTTGGAAAACGAAGGATCCTAAATGTTCAGTGGATACTTTTTGTATTTTGCCAGTTTTAGCCAGTAATTGCAAAATAAAAGACTAATTTTCTGAATTTTAATAAAATATTCCAAAATGTATTACCTATGGTAAGGAGAGAAATTCCAGCTAAAAATTCCGTAATATTTCACGAAAATGCTGTTTTGAAATCCATGACTCCAAAAAAGCTTTTTTAGTAAATGCTGGATTCTACCACACTTTCTATTTAAGTGCAGCGCCTGAAAAGGATGCAACTAGCAGATTTATACGAAATTCCCTATTCTAAACTATCTTTACATGAAAAAGTTTTCATAGGTTTTTACATTCTCGAAAGCGAAATTTATTACAATACATATTTGAGATAATAAGTGTTGAATTTTCTATAAATAGCCTGTGAAATCCTCTTCATTCCGATGGAGTGTTGCATAATGTTGTACAACTATGAAATCATCAGAGACAGATAAGAACTTTATGCGGAAAACCAATGCAGAGCCATAATACACACAATTCATGTCAAAGATTTTCCTTTTTAGCAGCATTAACCATTTTAGGAATATTTCATGTTCTATGTTTACATTTTCTCACGTATACGTACGTCATGTTTGAAAGCTTGTGATTATTCTTCTCTCTTTTCTTTTTCTTTGTATGTTACTTTTGTATGTTGTATGTAACTAAGCTGACATTGCTTAATTTTAAAACCGTTAGTGGCAAGAATGTAATATAGTTAACGTTTCGTACATAAGAATAATTGCTTTTCCTATGAATAATATTAATAAGGGATATATGTGAATTGATGATTGATAGAAAAAGTGAGTGTTGCACATTAGACTTTTGTTTTACTGTACTAAATGTACTCCCACAATACGATTGAAGCGGGAACATATATAATATGAAAATGTGGTGATATGAATAATCCTAGCCCAGATATTTTGTTTTGAATGCAAAATAATGTATATATGCACGGAGTTCCTGAACGCCGTCCGCTTTGTTCGAATAGGCAAGTCAAATGGCATCAGCAAGGATGGTAACATATCTCTACTGTTTTATCATTACCAGGCTAAGGATCCGGAAAAAGTTAGCAACCAACGTGTGTGCAACCTTACTATAGAGTTCCGTAAACACAGTACTGTTGATGTAAACAAAGACGCCAATGAGTTGCCTTAGCTACTAATGTAAACAATACAGTCTATTGTGGCGGGAAGTGAAGTAGGACACAAACATCGGAATGAGAGATAAACTGTATTGTACAAAGAGCGCCAAAGAAAAGCTCACTGCACCTCGCGTCTACGTCACATTATTTATCGTTGTATGTGGCTTTGCGAAGCCATGGCCATTTCACTGGTTGCTTTAGGCCACGGTGCAAGGATGCGCCAGTCCTTCTGCAAAATAGTTGCACCAATAACCACAAAAAAGGTTACAAAATGCTGTATAAACGAAATATATGTTTACGTTCTCGATCGTATTGGCTAAAACAGAAAGTGTTGGATTGAGTGCCTTCAGTTTGTCATAGATTTCTTATCGTGATAGGTAGCCCATACCTTATCAGCTAGTGCAGGACACGCCTTTGAAAGGGTTAAAACCTAAGGGGAAAACTTGATGAGCGCCCAGGTTAGCGAAATGTTGAATGTGTAGTGTAAGAAGATTTTCAAATTAAAGCTTGAATGGTATTCATTAAATACATAGCAATACTTTATAACAAAAAATAAACAGAACTGTATTCTCACAGTGGTAACAATGCTTGTTGCTGCATAGAAGCAAACATAACTAAATAAAGCAGCATGTTTTCCTCTAATTCAAACTATAATTGATTAATATACCTTTACTAACATACTATCATAGGAATACAACAGGAATATAGACAAAAATATAACCAAATTTTATTGCTATAATATGTGTATCATATTCGGTAAACCATATACATATACACATTTATCTCTAGTGTCTAAACATGATCAGTCAATTATAACAAAAGAGTAATTTGCATTTAGTAAACTACTATTAGTTTCAAATGGGAAGAGTTCTGAGCTGCAGCGAATGAGGTGCATTTGCGTGCACAGCGTTGCCGCCTCGTTACCCCCACTCTTTTCATATTTCCCTCTCACTCACACATCGGCCTGGCGCTAGAATGGTCGAAGTACAGCAACCCAAACTGAATTTTCTAAACTTTTATAATTCTCCTGGTGTTTAAATTCATAATTGGGAATATACTCGCATGTTACGTACATATTTTTTAAGTGTTATATAATTATAGGTTATGAATTACCTGTGCTTTTAATCTTGCCTCTCCGCAAATGCTAGACACACTTGCTTTACCGACACCACACGCTTTAGTAGTGTTGAGGATTTTTGAAATCAAGTTGATTTCTGTGTTCCTCATTGTTGTATTTTTTAAAAAACGAGTAGACTCTAAATATAATATTTCGAGCTTGACTTCGCAATACCTGCCTCTTTGACTCGCCACTAAATTCACCACAATAAGCCACTGCACTATTTTACTCTTGCTGCTTGCTCTCTGAACAACTGCATACTGATATTAACTGTGTAGGGTAAATAAACTCCAACCCAGATTTAGAAACAACACACAATAATAAACATGTGACGGCTCACGTTCTGCAGATTCAGCATTCTACAAGTAACACAAGTGAGCTGTTTGCTCTCTCTCAGCTTTAACAAACGCCTTGGTTTTTCAACATAATTCTTTATCACCACCAAGTCAGTAGTGCTATATAATTACAAATATACATACATAATGTATACAATAATCCATACATACAAATAATGTGACCATTACAGTGCTTACGTGGTTATGATATAACATATGGGTATGTTTATTCGTTTGTATTATGAAAACTATTTGAGCTAAAAATATGTGGTTTTTACGGTTGTGTTACGAAAATTACTCCCTACCTTCTAGTGGGTTGCTTTTTGCAAAATTTGAATTTTTGTCTTAGCGCAAATTATATTTATTAGAAACAGATTCGCCTAGCGCACGTCATGCTTAGCTTACGGCGAATGCAATACGACAACACAGCGGAACTCCGATTGGTTGCCGCTCTGGCCGCGCTCAAGGACAAATATCATCCCATTTGAAAAACACAGTAGTATCATCATTTGCGGATGTTTTACGGGGAGTGCCCACTTTCTGACGAGTATGTAGACCGTCTTCCCCAATTTTCTGAAATATTTTTATCCAGTAATTTACTATAAAACACTTTTATGCACTGCGTTGCAATTGCTGTAACAGTGAGACCAGCCTCCCACATACCCACGATATGTTCACGAGTAGTTTCGCTAGTATACGGCATGACTGGTTCTGAGACAATCAACAAGTTTTGGTTTCAATAACACCAGAAAAAGCAAAGACATCAACCTCCCCTCTTTTCCCCCTTATTGCTGTGTTATCAAGCCACCACGCTTTGCTATAGGTAAGGTGAAGGACACGCCTCAAAAGACCCCACAAAACAATACAAAATCCGCCGAAGATTTTCTTTGGTGCTGTTTGTACCTCTAGTCACGAAGCGGATTGTAAACGGCCTCGCAGGTAAACAACACCCTAATGCGCCACCTCACTCCACCCTACACGATGCACAGTATACTTCACTTCATTCTTAAGTTATCCCGGATCCTTAGCCTGATCATTACATTACATAGCACTACTTCTGTTTCAGTTATTTTGTTTAAAAGCGTTCTGGCATTGCTAATGCTGTCACCGCGTACGAGGCAAGTGATTTTGGTGTACCCACATTTAGCTTACATTGTTACATCGATCTAACCGACATCTTGTATGTGTATTATTAATTGTATACTTCGTACAGTGTTATAATGTTTATACTATTAATAGTAATGTAATATTCCATAAAACAGTACAGAATAATAATAATAATAATAATAATAATAATAATAATAATAATAGGTCCCGTCAGTTACGAAACAGACAACTGAAGATCACCTGTCAGGCAGTTACTTTGACCTACATATCCGCAGCTGTGCTTTGTGTAGGAGTGGTTAGGGTGGCTGGTTTATAACGGTGGGGTTCCAAATCGAATTTCGCTCCTGTCTGCAAAATGTTATAAGTTATAACTTACTGAACTTTATTTATACACGTGTCTACAGAACTACAACTCGTAACTTATTAAAATTTTTGTCACCCCTGAAGCATACAACCAATATTACCGGCGTGTCCTACACAACTACGGGAATAAAATTCAAGTTGTAGACGGGGATACGGAACACTGTGTGAAATAAAACTGTAACCGAAAATGCTCTGGTAGTTTTCAGGCTTGATGCTGATGTGTATAATGGGCTCTTCGAAGGTAAACATAGCATTTTTAAAAACTGTGCGTGCGCGCGCGCGCGGGTGTGTGTGTGTGTGTGTGTGTGTGTGTGTGTGTGTGTGTGTGTGACCTTTTTCATGCAAGAATCACCAAGTCGATATTTATGAAAGTGCTTTCACCAAAAGGTGGAAGTTCTAATGGGATGCAAATTGAAAATCCGAAATATCTGTTGTTTTTTTTCCGAAAAATATGACATATCAATGGTAAGCATAATGTTTCTGGTAAGTTTAGTTATTTATAAAATTCTAATAGAAGGAATATTTAAGAAATTATAGAACATTTTGATTACCGTTATTCATTTGCGCATATTGATTACAACCAGAAACATTGTGGCCAAACTTCATTTCGGTGTTGCCCCATAGGAAAACGATGTTTACCCATCCCTATGTTTTGCTCTTCAATTGGACTATCAACCAAGAAATCGCTGTTCTTACACAACAAGCACCACAGCTACCCTAAAATCACGGCGTTGGAGGAAGAAAAGAAGGAAATTACTTTGAGGGTCACGAAACAAAAACTTGGTTTAAGAAATTTTTATGTATTTAATACCTTCATCCGTGAATTAATTCGTTCAAAGAAGCTGGAAGCACATTATATTGCTTGCAAAGGGTTCCATCACTCTAAGATAAAATAACGTGATTGTACCTTCTACAGGATGCCATGTAGGATGGAAGCTTTAAAACAGATTTAAACCCATCACTTTGTTCTTGGCATCTTTCCTAGTTTTAATGAGCATGACTATATTATCGTTAAGAGAACGCCTTTATCCATCGAATGACAAAAACAAATTAGAAGGCGCCGACATTGCTGCTTCCGTACACGTGCTTTGTGAGATAAAGCATTCTTTGCTCGGCGTCTGTTGATTGATATAAACAACGTCACGCTTCCGTAATTCTGGTTATCATAAACCGAATTACGTCATTCTTGTTTGGCATAAAAAATATTCTCCAGAGCTATGTTGTCAGCAAGTACAGTTTCAATTAAAATGAAGTAATTCCTGTTTACAGCATGTAGCTAATCCTAAATAGTGCTTACTTCAGAAAATAACCACGAAATAAAATGCTCCTGCCATTACAAGCAAACTGAGGCACGAAAATACAGAAGTTTTGAACTATGAAAATATGATTATTAAGATGTTAGTTGGTTAATTTTTCTCAGGTAATTAGTAAAAATTTAATTCAGCTTTATATGTAATTGTCCTGCGGCGCGGCGCTGTGGGCTAGAGTGTGGAGCTGTGGTTCCCAGACACGCAATCGCCCGGGTTGATCCATCCATTGGGGTACGGATTTTAAGTCCCGGGTATAGGACCGGGGCCCAGTGAGGAAAGTGAGGAATAGCGATCCCGGCCACGGAGGTCAACATTCCGGCTGGGGATGCGTAATGCTCACCACATCACCTCCCCGTATCGTTTGGATGATTACCCACATCTGTCGTGCGTATGTGGGCGTGAGGCCGGTAGTTGGGGTGGAAGGTCTAGGCCCTTCATGGGCTGTAACGTAGCGGGATTATTATTATTATTTTTATTATTATTATTATTAGGATTATTCAGAAGGAGAGGAAGAGAAGACCCGGGGGCGACAGGATCCGTACGACGATGCACGCTAGCTAGTTCGGGGTCCTTAACGTTTCCCGAACGGCATCAATCCTAAGGCCGGAGACCCTGCATTACCCATCTTCAGCCTGGGAGTCCCGAAATGAAACAGTTCACTCCCAGGAAGGGGTCCCAGCGGCCAGCGAAGCGCCAGGGAGAAATCTTTGCACGGCGCAAATTCCACCGTCCCGCCCCAACGCACCATTCGCCGTCGCCTGGTCCTACAACCCTGAAACAGATGAAAGGAAATGATGGACAGGAAATTCGTGTTAGAAGGGGAACCACCCCAGCATTCTCCTGTCGACTTGCAGAAACTACAAAAAAAAACATACACACACGGTCACGTTGCCGGCCAGACGGGAATCGGACCCGGCACTCCGGAATGCAAGCTTCACATATTACCGTGGAGCCATCTCACTCGGTAACCCAATAAAGGAATAAACTACATGCTTCCAAAAGCTGTAATCTCAAAACTAATTTTCATTTTGATATTGAGGGTGTTTATCTTTATATTAAAAAGCATTCTGCAACTAAAATTAATTTAATTTTAGAATTTAAAATAAGTAAATAAATATTTTGGAAAGATAGAATCAGACGCCTGAAAAATTCATACCATAGCCGGGATTTGATCCAAGGATCTTTCGGTTTCCGTACGGTTGCTCCAATCTTGTCCTACACGGCTTGTGTGGAAGAATAATTAGTTACCAAATAAATGTTTTGGTTGTTAACGCTGTCAATTGCCAGGATCAAATCAGCATCTCCGGTGTGCCGAAATTTCGTCCCGCAGGAGATTTTTTACATGCTAGTAAATCTAATGACATAGGGCTGTCGCTTTTAAACACACTTAAAAACCATCGTACTGGGCCATGTTTGAACCCGCGACCTTGGGATCAGAAGTCCAGCGCCTAACCACTTCTTTTGAAATATTCATGTGCATTCCAAAAAGTCCCAATAATTAAAATTGCCGTATAAATATTTTGTGTTGTGAAGGATTTTTCAATTATTGAGTTTTAAAGCAAAAAGACCCTAACTCCTACCTCTAGCCCTCTACTACATAAGTGAAATGCAGTTGTCGCTCGTGACTTTTGTTGACATATGGTTCACTTATATATAATATTTCCGAGTGTTAGTTTACATACCATTCTTACTACTTGGGTTTGTTGTGTGTGCAGGCTGTATTTCACACGTCTAGTTTTTGGGGTATTTGGATAAATATTCCAGAAAGGTTTATGTAATTTACCTGGTTTTTCACCCTGGGCAGCTCAGGAGGTAACGTCTGCGGCTTTCATTCGGAAGTTACCGGGCTCTATCCCCGGTGGCGGCTAACGTTGCCTAAGGTGTTTAGTTGCGTTTTCCGATCTGTCATGGCAAATGCTGAGTTTGAATTTTCGAAATTCCCAGTTTCTTACCTTCCTGCCGTTTCGTCATTTCCGTAGAACTCTCACGAGTATTTTGGAAGATGCTGGTGTGATTTGCGTACGGATGTCTGTTACGGTGAAGGTCTTCCCCAAATTGATCTCTTCCGAGATCGTATTGCCCCTTGTCTGGGGACTTTTATTCAACCTCCCGGCTTTGGTGCGCATGGTGGGAAGGAAAAGATCCTGGAGCACTTTCTAAATATTAGAGACCTAGTTACAAAGACCTCGTGCGGCTACTATTATTCATCCCTCGACCCCGGAGGTTAAACATCTCTAAATGCCTACGACAGGAAATCTTTCTCAGTGTGACCCCTCTTTTATATAGTGTTGTAGGAGTAGGAAGTATAAAGCTGCAAAGTTATAGTGCGCGCGCGCACACACACACACACACACACAAAGTACTAAATACAAATCGCTAAACAACACTGATGTATACAATGGTGCTTCCTCCGGGAAATGTAAGAGAAAATCGTTTTATACATTCTGCCTCACTACGAGACAAGTGACATTTGATCCTCGAGCCCACTTCCGCTTCCGCTTAACTCTTTCAGAGAATCCTCTTTGGCGTCAACTTTGTGGGTTAAAAGCATAAACATCTATTAACATAGGACAAATGTGGTTTATGCATCGAATCAATCTGAGCTGTGCTAATTATCAGGCATAAGAGTTCTTAAGCAGTTGACTTCAAACTATTTTGTATGCAAAGAACGTAAGCAATAGCGGCCGAGGGTCACTGACGGCAAGTATGACGTATGGCCAGGAGCGGTGGGGGCCTTAGCACCTCGACCTAAGATCTTTTGTGCCTAAGACCCTAACGGGACGCCCCCGGGAGGGAGGGGCGAGGCGAGAGGAGACACAGGGTCGATCCGATCGATCAGGAGGCACGGCAGAGCAGAGGGCAGGGTCCCTACATATTTCAGGTTGAAATTATCCGGTGGCAGCTGGTACTACCAGCTCCCCCTGCAGGCTTATACATCCCTTGGGGGTGCCCGGGTAACGGACACCGCACCGATTCCGGGGGACGAAGTTTTACAGAGAGCATTCTTTTTCCCTGTCATGCAACGCTGAGATTCTCGCCGACACTTGCAACTCTGAAACAAGCAAGCAAATGAAAGGTGAAGTGAAATGAGAAAAGAAGTGAAATGAAGAGACAGGAAATTCGGGGGATGTCATTAACCTTCCCAACATTCGGGGAAACCCGCGACAACACCCATGGGTCAGGAAGATCGGCCGCGGGAATCGAACCCACGACCTCCCGAATGCGAGTCACACTCGCTACCGCCTGCGCCACCTCGCTCTATGCCTTTTAGTTATATTTTGTGTAGTTGGAAACTTCCAATGCCTCTGAAATCATTTGGGTATATATACATCTTAAAACCAAACTGTTAGCGTTTGTCTCTATGTTCCAAGGTTCCAGTTCCTTAACGATCCTGAATGTAGCATTATCCCACGGGAAAAATACCAGTGTTTCTGTTCTAGCATAAATTACAAGAACGAAAACTTTCTAAACTTATAACACACTTTTTAATCTGATACATAGCCAACAGTTCTCGTTATATGCGTAGTAATTGCACACATGTAAAGAACTAAAGGTGATAGTTTATAAAAAAGGAATTATACAGGGTGAATCCCTAAAACTTGCACCGCAAATATTTCGGAAATGGAAAGTACTATTGACGTGCAGTTTTCACAGCATTGATTGGTAGTCAGGGTCTCGTACCTACATTTAGCCTATAAACAGATTTTAATAATACCGAGAACGTGTATTTTTGAGCAAACATACAATTGTTTAAATGGAACAATGCCTAGTTACATCAACAGAATAAAGGTAGGGTAAATTATGTCAGTGGCGTTTGTTGCAAGATTCTAGTTCAAGTGGTTTACGAGAAATCTTACTATTAAACTTTTACGCACCGACACATGTACAACCTGTGGTAGCACAAACTAAAGAAAAACAAAAGGAAATTACAATACTTCTGTGGATTCTTACAAGTAAAGAGAACGTAGCCCTTCAAAGGTTGTGTTCAAACTGACCACCGGCACCTTCAATACACGCTTCCAGTCTGCTATGGAAAAACTGCTGCACACGTTCTAGCATTTCAGCGGAAATTTCAGAGGCAGCAGTAATACGTCGTTTCATATCGTCTGGTGTAGTTGGTACATCCTTGTAGATAGTGTCTTTCAGCCTTCTCCACAGAAAAAAGTCTATAGGGGTCAGATCCGGTGAACGGGCCGGCCAAGGTACAGGTCCTCTTCATCCAATCCGACGATTTGGAAACAATCCGTTAAGACAAGTTGTAGTACATCGTGCACTATGAGCTGGACAGCCATCATGTTGGTACCACAGGTTCCTCCTAGTCTGCAAAAGAACATCTTCTAGCATGTGTGGCAGATGGTCTGTCAGGAGGCTGCGATACTTGTGCGAGTTCATTGTTTCTTCTATGAACAAAGGGCCTATGAGCTGATGGTACTCTATCCCACACCACACGTTTAAACTCCATGGACGCTGACGTTCCACCTGACGAGGCCAACGGGGATTGTTAACAGACCAATAGCGCATGTTTCTACGGTTTACCTGGCCATGATTAGTAAATGTTGCCTCATCACTAAACAAGATACATGATGAATCTGGAGTATCATGTCTTAATGCCCATGTACAAAAGCTAACACGATTCTCAAAATCGTTTCCATGCAGCTCTTGATGGAGAGAGATATGATAGGGATGGAATCTATGTCGATGGAGAATGCGCAGTACACTTGCCTGACTTATGCCACTTCCACGAACGATTGTGTGGGAACTAATTTGCGGATCTACTGCAACGGCAGCTAAAACATTACTTTCTGTCTCTTCTCCAATCACTTGTTTGTTTCTGTTACGTTTTCTAGGTGTTATAGTACCACTTTCACGTAATTGGTTGAAGAGGTTGATAAATAATTGCCGAGATGGTTGACGTCTATTAGGATACGTTTCCGCATACACCGTATAGGAACGAACTGCATTCTTCCTACACTCTCCATACACCATGAGCATGTCGGTTTTTTCTGCATTAGTAAACCCCATCTTCCATTCACGACTTACTGGTTGAACTGTCACAAACTAACTGACCAGAAAGTCGCAATGCAATCAATGAACAGAAAACACAATGCAAACAAACATAACGACATCGTATCTAGCAACAAAGCAGGTTGAATGGGACAAACAATTGTCGGGTTGGAAACTTTTCAAAATACGATTTCTCATAAACCACTTACACTAGAATCCTGCAACATAGACCATTGACATTCTAATTTATCCTACCTTTATTCTGTTAACGTAACTAGGCATTGTTCCATTTAAAAATTGTGTGTTTCCTCATGAAATACACTTCCTCAGTATTATTAAAATCTATTTATAGGCTAAATGTACGAGCCCCTGCTGTGAAAACTGAACATCAATAGCACTTTCGATTTCCGAAATATTTGCGGTGCATGCTTTAGGTGATTTATCCTGTATAGACTGTACATAGCAATTGATATGGGAATACGACAGTAGGTTATATAACAGAAAATATTCTAAGTTGCGAACTATATCAGAATTTCATATTTATGGCGTGTTTCAGCCCTTTAATTTAACGACGGTGAATTTTTTTCTGTTGATCCTTGTTACCAATTCTCTGCATCTCGTTCCTATATTTTTCCCGTGAGCTGCAGTGACCTCCCTTTGTTTACGGTTACAGGTTATCAATGCATTTAACAAAATATGCTAAAATTATTTTTTCGAAACAAAATCAGTGGTTGCGCTAATTAAATGTAATGTACGCCACCATAAAAGCTTTCAGACCAAACTATAAATATTATATTTCAGTTTGAGGTATACATTATTATTATTATTATTATTATTATTATTATTATTATTATTATTATTATTATTATTTTCTGGTGGTGGTTATCTCGTCTTATCAGGAATAACAGAAATAATCCAAAGAAGAACATCGGTTTCTGGATCTGCTCTCAGGGAGAAAAGAATAACCATGTGATCTAACGTCAAAATAGAAACTACAAACCTTAGAATAACAATCAATTAATCCAAAACAGTGTGTATTCAATTATGTCATAAAGTCAAGGACTTCAGAAATGATTTACTTTAGTAAGATTCAACCTACCTAATGTATATATTAACCTCATATGTAACTTGAGGGCAATACATTTCAAATTTGAATTGCTAAATGAAACAATACACTCTCATGATATATTTACCTAAGAGCCTTAAAATTTTAAATTAAGTTAATCCGTCTCGAATTAACTTACCAGTATACAGCCGCCGCATGCGTATATTAGGACGTTTTTCCGTGGTTCGGGAAATACATCCCATGACGTCATCGTTCCTAATGGTGGTCAAAAGCCTTGAAATATTGACGACAAAAAGGAGTACAGAAAGATCATGGGGTACGCAATTAGGTACGTCATTTTTAAACGTCTATTTTTTAGTGTAAGTCTCAGTGGTATGGTCAGAGATGTTTAATCCACAGAATTACATTGTTTTCCTTTAAAAAGGCACTATTGGTAGTTTTAAACATAGCATTCATCGTCATGTTCCTTAAATCAAGCAATTTCTTACTATACCAATTTTTGCCAGATATTGGTGGCTTTCAGTTCATCATATATACTTTACACAATGGGAAATGTAAACAAAACAACAAATTAAGCCAGTACACATAGTGTCAGAGTACCATTACCAGTTGAATTGTACAAAGAGCGTCAAAGAAAATCTCACTGCACCCCGCATGTATGTCACATTATTTATCGTTGTGCGTGGACTTGCGAAGCCATGGCCATTTCATTGGTTACTTTAGGCCACGATGCAAGGGGGCGCCAGTCCTTCTGCTGAATTGCTACACCAATAACCACAACAAAGATTACAAAATGCTGTATAAACGAAATATACGTTTTCGCTCTCGATCGTATTCGTAAAAGAGAAAGAGGTAGAGTGAGTGCATTCAGTTTGTCATACAGACCTCTTATCATGATTGGTAGCCCATACCTTATCGGCTAGTGCAGGACACGCCCTTGAAAGGGTTCAAAGCTAAGGGGAAAACTTGATGAACGCCCAGGTTAGCGAAATGTAGAATGTGTAGTGGAAGAAGATTTTCAGGGGGTGCAAATTAAAGCTTGAATGGTATTCATTATATACATAGCAAGGCAGCACTTTATAACAAAAAAAAGCAACTGTATTCTCGCAGTGACATCAATGCTTGTTGCTACATAGAAGCAAACATAACTAAATAATAAATAAATAAAGCAGCATGTTTTCCCGCTAATTTAAACTATAATTGATTAATATACCTTTACTAACGTATTGCTGATCATAGGAATACAACAGGATTGTACACAAAAATATAACCCAATTTTATTGCCATAATATGTATGATATATTTGGTAAACCATATACATATACATATTTATCTCTAGTTTCTAAACATGATCAGTCAATTATAACAAAAGAGTATTTTGCATTTAGTAAACGTGTATCATCATTTGCGGATGTTTTACGGGGAGTGCTCACTTTCTGACGAGAATGTAGACCGTCTTCCCCACTTTCCTGAAATATTTTTATCCAGTAATTTACTATAAAAACACTTTTATGCACTGCCGTTGCAATTGATGTAACAGTGCGACCGGCCTCCCACATACCCACAATACGTCCACGAGTAATTTCACTAGTATACGGCATGACTGCTTCTAAGACAATAAACATGTTTTGGTTTCAATAACATCAGAAAAGGCAAAGGCATCAACCTCCCCTCTTTTCCCCCTTATTGCTGTGTTATCAAGCCAAAACGCTCTGCGATAGATAAGGTGAAGGACACGTCTCAAAAGGCCCCAGAAGACGTTACAAAATCCACCGAAGATTTTCTTTGGCAGTCTGTGCACCTATAATAACTGCCTCTACTTTATACCATTTAAAACAGCAGCAAATGTGCCCATACTAAAATCATCAATCCTTATAATACATCTAGGAAAACTCATTTTAGTGGCATTGTTTTCTGAGAATTTTGCTTTAGTGAAGCAAAAGCAAATTAGTATCCGAAAAGCTAAATTTTTTAACCTTAAAATCCCAATGTTTTGGAGTTGTATTAGTAAAAGAATTATCCAAACAAGTTTTACCCCTGGTTGCCTTAAAATAACCATAAAACCTAAACATGTTATATAATTTTACAGAAACAACAGGAAGAAAGCAACTCGGTTTCCCTGGACAAACCGCATTTGTTACCGTTTCTAGGGTACTTCATGACGACGTGACATTATTTTATTGGGTGGTGGTGTCACCTTGTAGGTGCTATCACGGCTTGTGCTGTGTATCGCACCAATAAGCACACCTATGCATTTCTGTGAACTCCTTGGCAAATTATGAATAGGTAAAGGTAAGGAATGGTGACCTCCCTTAACCAGAAAAGAGAAGGCGAGGTAACTTGTGTCTCATTTTAATATGGTAGAGACCGATATTGTCGATCTTTGGCGAGGTTAATTGAGAATATACGGCAAATGTATGTATGGAAATGCTCTTTAATAAGAGTAAATTCTTGAGATATTAGCATTTTAGTACTTAAACATCTTATATGTCCTCGTATAAATTAGCGTTTCCTAGCTATTTACTGTTCTTAAACAGGCAAGTTATAGGCCCCATTCCTCCTTCAACGCATTAAGGGTGAGGTAAACGCCAGCGGATATCTTAAGTCACGCCCTATTAAAACCCTTCCAGACGATCAGAAATCGGATGTAAATTACTTCTTGTGGGATGTGTACATTATTGTTAAATTCACTACCTAATTCAATTTTATAGTTGCCACATATAAACATATTGAATTGAAATTTAGCACAATGTGAAACAAAAGTCCCAGATTATTAAAAAATATCTCGATAGTAGGGATAAATTGAGAGTTCTGTATCACTTAATATGCAGAAATGTGCAACTAATATGCTAATTAGCCCCAACCCCTCCTCCCCCCTCCCCCCGCAGCTCCTTGGTACCTTTAGATGAAGCTGTGGGTCATAAATCTTGTTGAGTATAATGGAAGCTTGACAGTTAAGCAATTAAGAGTATCCTTCACCTGTCAAAACGAACAAAGGGGGTTGTAAATTTATGGTTCTGTAACAAAGGCGAGATGTTTTTCCTACCCATTCCACATCCGGCCACTTCTGCACCTGCAGTAGCCCACCCAAGAGGTTATCCATCACTGTAAAAATGAACAATGTGGATGCAGGACAAAGGAAGAGATTCTATTGTGTCCCTTTCTATTGTCCGGTTTAATGCTACTTTAGAAAGAGCACCTGGCATACTCATTCCAATAGTTTTTAACAAAAGAATAATGCTTGCCCTTCAACTGTCAAAATGAACAAAGGCAATAATAAATTAGGGTCGTGACAAAAGAGAACCTGAAGCCTAGGAAAAAAGTTCTATTGTATTTTCTTTCTTTTGTCCGGGGCAAGGCTTCTTTGGAAAGACACCTGCGGCGTTCCCATTCCACAAGCTATAACAAAGCCGGTCCCTTTCCATTTTTCGAACACTGTGTGCTTGACAAAAGAATCTGAGGAAGGCTTTATGCTAGCCCTGTCTTTGTTCGCGTGAAAGAGAGAGACACACTTCAACAACGTCAGAGTTAGCCATCATGGATTTTGCCCTGAGGGGCTGTTCTCTGCGATGTTTTACGAGATCCTACGAATATATCCGAGCATAGTTCACAAGCATTCTGTTAGGCTTATTTCAAGCAGCGACTCCGAAAAAGGGCTTAAGATATATATATATATATATCATTACATGCATTAAACCTCGGTGTATACAATGATATCCATAGATCGGTGTTCGATTCTTACTGCAATCAAAAGTTTATTGCTAATGAGAAATTGATGATTGATTTTATTATATCATTATCCTAATTAATAAAAAGGTGTTCAGAGGATTGTAGCTCGAATCTTGCCAAGTGAAACTCTAATGCGTTATAACTATTAAACTATGCACCGCCAGATTAAAATGTATTTAACAAATATAATTTAATTTTTTATATATCATAACCCTAATTAATGAAAGGGTGTTCAGAGGGTTCTAGCTCGAATCTTACCCAGCGAAACTCTAATGCTTAATAAATATTAAACTATGCAAGGTCAGATTAAAATACATTTAACAAATATAATTTAATTTTTATATATCCCTACCCTAATTAATAAAAGGGTGTTCAGGGGGTCCTAGATCGAATCTTACCCAGCTAAACTCTAATGCGTAATAACTATTAAACTATGCACCGCCAGATTAAAAATATATTTAACAAATATAATGTAATGTTTTATATATCATTACCCTAATTAATGAAAGGGTGCTCAGAGGGTTCTAGCTCGAATCTTAGCCAGTGAAACTCTAATGCTTAATAAATATTAAACAATGGGAGTATGTGCGGTCAGATTAAAATGCATTTAACAATTATAATTATTTATATTAAACACATGTGTATACTTAGGCGTCCAAATTGATACTCTGTTAGGGTTAAACATTATTATATCATTACCTTGAATAATGAAAGACCGTTTAGAGGTCCTAGCTCGAATCTTACCCGGAAAATCTATACTATTAAATTATTGGAAGCATGTACGGGCAGATTAAATACGCATTTAACAAATATAATTTAATTTTTATATGACATTACAATGTTTAATGAACTGTATTCTTAGGAACCCAGAGACCCCTAGTTCGAATCTTACACAGCGAAACGCTATAATAAATATTAAACTAGGTGAGCATGGGCGGTCGGATTAAAATTGTATTTAACAAATATAATTGTTTATATTAAACCCCTGCGTATACTTAGATATTCCGATGACTAGACACCATTCTTTCTTCTTCACTCTTTTTCTTTCTATCTATCTATCTCATTCTTTCTTCTCAACCTGCGCACATCCAATCGTTCACATATACACGAGCACTTGTACATACAACAGCAAACGTACACCAGTACACGCACACGCAAGCACATACACACATGCACATAAACACACACACAAATATACCTGTTCACTTACACACACAAACACCATCCCACACACGTACACACACGCACGCACACACCCACACGCCCGTGTACATACAACACATGCATACACATACACATATACCTGTTCACTTACACACACCAATACCAACCCACACGCATACACTAGCGCACGCACACACACATGCACATACACACATGCAATATACCTGTTCACTTACACACATCAACACCAACCCACACACGTACACACACGCACACACGCAAGCCAATACACACATAAACGGTTGCAATCACATACACGCCCACACACACGCATAGTGACACACACATACACAAACACACACACATACCAGCTCACTTACACATACCAACCCACACATGTACACACACATACACCGCACGCACATACACACATTCACATACATACATACACCAGTATACTTACATTCGCACATATACAAACACACACGCACACACACCACATACACACATGCGCATACATACATATATACATACATATATATATACATACACCACTATACTTACACATTCGCACACTCCCACATAAGCCTACAGGCATAGACGCATACATCAGTGCACGTACACACATGCAAGCACATACACACATAACATTGGAAATTATCGATTTTACAGAATTCAAAAATCGTTGTCTCATTTCGCTGTAACCTAGAAAAAAGTAATTCTTTTCAGGCTACCACCTTCACATAGCTTTCATCACAACACATTTTTATAGCATATGTAAAGACATTATGTATGTTCTCTGAGAGAGAGAGAGAGAGAGAGAGAGAGAGCGGAAGTTAAACAAGTAGGGATAGAAGTGCTGAAGTCTCTGCGCATGCGCAGCAAGAGATGATAATTCCATGGGTGAAATAATCACGTGATGTGTAAGCATCACAGCCATGATGACGTGTTGGCATCGCCTGGAGGGGATTTAGATCCCTATATATACAGATATCTGCGCATGTTAGAACTGTTGTGTAATTATTAACTTTACATTTAAGTTTTAAAGAACTTTAAAAGCAACGCGAGGGGAGGCCATCTACACGTACAGTACATATCAACACGTAACAATGCAAGATGAGCTTTTTTACATAACTATACAAAATCACTGTTGGCTTTTACAATATATTTGATTTTGTTTAAACTTTAAAGTACACGAAAGACGATTCGTTGCAAAGAGCATCATATTTTCTAATCTTTGCTTTACATTCACATGGATTTCTCTGCGTACTCTTCTCCAGCTCACAGGATTTTCTCAACTCATTCTTCTTCTATAAACATTCACATGATTTTCGCTACACATTCCCCTTACATAAACATTCACACAATTTTCTCCACTCATTCTTTGTTTCCCTGCAGGTTCATACTCTATTAACATACATACATTTTCTCTACTCATTCTTTGTTTCTCAACGCATTCATACGATCTTCGCTACACATTCTTCTTACATAAACATTCATACGATTTTCCCCACTCATTCTTTGTTTCGCTATACATTCACACGATTTCCTCTACTCATTCTTTGGTTCTCTGCAGGTTCATCTTCCGTGAACATTTACTTATTCTTTGTTTCTCTACACATTCATACGCTTTTGCTGCACATTCCTCTATTAATATTCACACGATTTTCTACATTCGTTCTTTGTTTCTCTACACATTCATAAGCATACTTACAAAACGTACACACACCATAGTTCTAATATAAAGAAGTGTATAAGTTGTTCTTCAACTTGAATAATGTAGTGAAAATAATAATTCATGTCAATGACTGTTACAGATTGTTTAACTGATAGACTTAACAAGATGGTTGAAGAGCGTAGTTTCCTACCGACTCGTCGAGTTCAAGATCTCGAAATAGGTCTTAACTATGAGATAAAGTCCTTAAAGAGAGTTCAAACCAGATATGCAACCAGGATCGTATCTTCACTGGAGGATTGTCAAGTGTTCTTGCCAGAGCGCTATAATAACGTTATGGCAGAGATGGGGAAATTTAAGGCATGTAAATTGTCTTTTTTGCATTCAGAGAAGGTATGTAGAAGTGTTAAACTTAAGTATTGAATGTTCTCCTATTTCACAATGAAAAATTCATAAATAAAATAACTGACTCATTGATATTACATATAACGATACAAAAGATGCATGTTATAGAATTTTATAAAAAAAATACGAAATCACAATATCACATGTTTTGAATTTAGTTATATCTATCGCATTGAAATAACGATAAATATCCGAATGTTTATACAAATCGTTTGTGCTTCATTTTACATGTATCATAACAAAAAATGTAATTTATTTCAGGTCGCCTTTACTTGACCAAGGCAGTTTTCTAAGACTTTCATTGTGCAATGTTTCAGGCTGTGCAATAAGAGCAAGAAGAAGAGGAATAGCCTGCAGCCAAGCAAAGGAGGGTGACGCTATTGGAGGATAGAATAAGCAACATCTAAATCACCAAAACACGCTAAGAAGGATTCTTATATAACATTACAGGGCATACGATGAAAAACACGGACAATTTTGTATACAATTCAATGCATAGCTGAGAGTTAGCTCAAGCAAGTCTCCCTATATTCGCTGAAAATAAGCATTGTGAATAGTAATTTAAATGATTGTGAAATACTTTTAAATAGAGGTGAAATTTGTACCCTAAAAGACTTGAGCCCTGTGTACATTAACAGCATTAAGACTGTTTACCGCGCTGGAATACAAATTATGAAAATAAAAAGACTTTCATTTAAATAATAATGAAATTTGCATAACCTGCTGTTACAAGTGTTATGACATATACAGAAACAATATAGGGAGACTCGCTTGAGCTAACTCTCAGCTATGCATTGAATTGTATACAAAATGTTCCGTGTTTTTTCATCGTATGCCCTGTAATGTTATATAAGAATCCTTCTTAGCGTGTTTTGGTGATTTAGATGTTGCTTATTCTATCCTCCAATAGCGTCAGCCTCCTTTGCTTGGCTGCAGGTTATTCCTCTTCTTCTTCCTCTTATTGCACAGCCTGAAACATTGCACAATGAAAGTCTTAGAAAAGTGCCTTGGCCAAGTAAAGGCGACCTGAAATAAATTACATTTTTTGTTATGATACATGTAAAATGAAGCACAAACAATTTGTATAAACATTCGGATATTTATCGTTATTTCAATGCGATAGATATAACTAAATTCAAAACATGTGATATTGTGATTTCGTAATTTTTTTATAAAATTTTATAACATGCATCTTTTGTATCGTTATATGTAATATCAATGAGTCAGTTATTTTATTTATGAATTTTTCATTGTGAAATAGGAGAACATTCAATACTTAAGTTTAACACTTCTACACACCTTCTCTGAATGCAAAAAAGACAATTTACATGCCTTAAATTTCCCCATCTCTGCCATAACGTTATTATAGCGCTCTGGCAAGAACACTTGACATCCTCCAGTGAAGATACGATCCTGGTTGCATATCTGGTTTGAACTCTCTTTAAGGACTTTATCTCATAGTTAAGACCTATTTCGAGATCTTGAACTCGACGAGTCGGTAGGAAACTACGCTCTTCAACCATCTTGTTAGGTCTATCAGTTAAACAATCTGTAACAATCATTGACATGAATTATTATTTTCACTACATTATTCAAGTTGAAGAACAACTTATACACTTCTTTATATTAGAACTATGGTGTGTGTATGTTTTGTAAGTATGCTTATGAATGTGTAGAGAAACAAAGAACGAATGGAGAAAATCGTGTGAATATTAATAGAGGAATGTGCAGCAAAAATCGTATGAATGTGTAGCGAAACAAAGAATAAGTACAGAATATTATGTAAATGTTCATGGAAGATGAACCTGCAGAGAACCAAAGAATGAGTAGAGGAAATCGTGTGAATGTATAGCAAAACAAAGAATGAGTGGGGAAAATCGTATGAATGTT
The DNA here is from genome assembly GCA_030765065.1 of Deroplatys truncata. NCBI lineage: Eukaryota > Metazoa > Arthropoda > Insecta > Mantodea > Mantidae > Deroplatys > Deroplatys truncata. The sequence goes on along the minus strand of CM060990.1, from coordinate 179,478,275 downwards.
TATGTAAGAAGAATGTGTAGCGAAGATCGTATGAATGCGTTGAGAAACAAAGAATGAGTAGAGAAAATGTATGAATGTTAATAGAGTATGAACCTGCAGGGAAACAAAGAATGAGTGGAGAAAATTGTGTGAATGTTTATGTAAGGGGAATGTGTAGCGAAAATCATGTGAATGTTTATAGAAGAAGAATGAGTTGAGAAAATCCTGTGAGCTGGAGAAGAGTACGCAGAGAAATCCATGTGAATGTAAAGCACAGATTAGAAAATATGATGCTCTTTGCAACGAATCGTCTTTCGTGTACTTTAAAGTTTAAACAAAATTAAATGTATTGTAAAAGCTACCAGTGATTTTGTATAGTTATGTAAAAAAGCTCACCTTGCATTGTTACGTGTTGATATGTGCTGTACGTGTAGATGGCCTCCCCTCGCGTTGCTTTTAAAGTTCTTTAAAACTTAAATGTAAAGTTAATAATTACACAACAGTTCTAACATGCGCAGATATCTGTATATATAGGGATCTAAACCCCCTACAGGCGATGCCAGCACGTCATCATCGCTGTGATGCTTACACATCACGTGATTATTTCACCCATGGAATTATCATCTCTTGCTGCGCATGCGCAGAGGCTTCAGCTCTTCTATCCCTACTTGTTTCACTTCCGCGCGCTCTCTCTCTCTCTCAGAGTACATACATAATGTCTTTACATATGCTATAAAAATGTGTTGTGATGAAAGCTATGTGAAGGTGGTAGCCTGAAAAGAATTACTTTTTGCTAGGTTAATGCGCAGAGACTTCAGCACTTCTATCCCTACTTGTTTCACTTCCGCGCTCTCTCTCTCAGAGTACATACAGAATGTCTTTACATATGCTATAAAAATGTGTTGTGTTGAAAGCTATGTGAAGGTGGTAGCCTGAAAAGAATTACTTTTTGCTAGGTTACAGCGAAATGAGACAACGATTTTTGAATTCTGTAAAATCGATAATTTCCAATGTTATGTGTGTATGTGCTTGCATGTGTGTACGTGCACTGATGTATGCGTCTATGCCTGCAGGCTTATGTGGGAGTGTGCGAATGTGTAAGTATAGTGGTGTATGTATATATGTATGTATATATGTATGTATGCGCATGTGTGTATGTGGTGTGTGTGCGTGTGTGTTTGTATATGTGCGAATGTAAGTATACTGGTGTATGTATGTATGTATGTGAATGTGTGTATGTGCGTGCGGTGTATGTGTGTGTACATGTGTGGGTTGGTATATGTAAGTGAGCTGGTATGTGTGTGTGTTTGTGTATGTGTGTGTCACTATGCGTGTGTGTGGGCGTGTATGTGATTGCAACCGTTTATGTGTGTATTGGCTTGCGTGTGTGTGCGTGTGTGTACGTGTGTGGGTTGGTGTTGATGTGTGTAAGTGAACAGGTATATTGCATGTGTGTATGTGCATGTGTGTGCGTGCGCTAGTGTATGCGTGTGGGTTGGTATTGGTGTGTGTAAGTGAACAGGTATATGTGTATGTGTATGCATGTGTGTATGTACACGGGCGTGTGGGTGTGTGCGTGCGTGTGTGTACGTGTGTGGGTTGGTGTTTGTGTGTGTGTAAGTGAACAGGTATATTTGTGTGTGTGTATGTGCATGTGTGTGTATGTGCTTGCGTGTGCGTGTACTGGTGTACGTTTGCTGATGTATGTACAAGTGCTCGTGTATATGTGAACGATTGGATGTGCGCAGGTCGAGAAGAAAGAATGAGATAGATAGATAGATAGATAGATAGATAGATAGATAGATAGATAGATAGAAAGAAAAAGAGTGAAGAAGAAAGAATGGTGTCTAGTCATCGGAATATCTAAGTATACGCAGGGGTTTAATATAAACAATTATACTTGTTAAATACAATTTTAATCCGACCGCCCATGCTCACCTAGTTTAATATTTATTATAGCGTTTCGCTGTGTAAGATTCGAACTAGGGGTCTCTGGGTTCCTAAGAATACAGTTCATTAAACATTGTAATGTCATATAAAAATTAAATTATATTTGTTAAATGCGTATTTAATCTGCCCGTACATGCTTCCAATAATTTAATAGTATAGATTTTCCGGGTAAGATTCGAGCTAGGACCTCTAAACGGGCTTTCATTATTCAAGGTAATGATATAATAATGTTTAACCCTAACAGAGTATCAATTTGGACGCCTAAGTATACACATGTGTTTAATATAAATAATTATAATTGTTAAATGCATTTTAATCTGACCGCACATACTCCCATTGTTTAATATTTATTAAGCATTAGAGTTTCACTGGCTAAGATTCGAGCTAGAACCCTCTGAGCACCCTTTCATTAATTAGGGTAATGATATATAAAACATTACATTATATTTGTTAAATACATTTTTAATCTGGCGGTGCATAGTTTAATAGTTATTACGCATTAAAGTTTCACTTGGTAATATTCGAGCTAGAATCCTCTGAACGCCTTTTTATTAATTAGGGTAATGATATAATAATATCAATCATCAATTTCTCATTAGCAATAAACTTTTGATTACAGTAAGAATAGAGCACCGATCTATGGATATCCACGCAGAGGTTTAATGCATCTAATTAAATATATATTAAACGCTTTTACGCGTCGCTGCTTGAAATGAGCCAAACAGAATGCTTGTTAACTATGTTCGGGTATATTCGTAGGATCTCGTAAAACATCGGAGAGAACAGCCCCTCAAGGCAAAAACCATGATGGCTGACTCTGACGTTGTTAAATGTGTTTACGTATAGTAGATAAACAGACTTCTCTCTCTTTCACGCGAGCATGGACAGGGCGAGCATAAAGCCACCCACAGATACTTTTGTTAAGCTAGCAGGTGTTCGAACAATGGAAAGAGACCGGCTTTGTTCTTTTGTTAAAAGCTAGTGGAATGAGGATGCCAGGTGCTCTTTCTAATTTAGCCTTGCCCCGGACAAAAGAAAGAAAATACAATAGAACTTTTTTCCTTGTTAGCGGGCTTCAGGTTCTCTTTTGTCACGACCCTAATTTATCATTGCCGTTGTTCATTTTGACAGTTGAAGGGCAAGCATTGTTCTTTTGTTAAAAGCTAGTGGAATGAGTATGCCAGGTGCTCTTTCTAAAGTAGCCTTGAACCGGACAATAGAAAGGGACACAATAGAATCTCTTCCTTTGTCCTGCATCCACATTGTTCATTTTTACAGTGATGGATAGCCTCTTGGGTGGGCTACTGCAGGTGCAGAAGTGGCCGGATGTGGAATGGGTAGGAAAAACATCTCGCCTTTGTTACAGAACCATAAATTTACGACCCCCTTTTTTCGTTTTGACAGGTGAAGGATACCCTTAATTGCTTAACTGTCAAGCTTCCATTATACTCAACAAGATTTATGACCCACAGCTGCAACTAAAATTACCAAGGAGCTGCGGGGGGGAGGGGAGAGAGGAGGGGTTGGGGCTATTTAGCATGTTAATTGCACATTCCTGCATATTAAGTGATACAGAACCCTCAATTTACTCCTACTCTCGATTATACCATTAGGTGGCCTATATAAAGTTGTTATTAAAATGTATAGGCATAAACGTTTATTTTAGAATCCTCAAAATGCATTTCATTACAAACGTTATCTAACTTTGCGTTTTCAACTTTTAAATTATTTCTAAAAACGCTATTGTTCTACCATTTTATGTCTTTTCTTGTATAATGACAGCCAATAGTGAAACCATCAGGAAAATAATATTCCTCTTCTAGAATGTTCACTTAGATTAAGGTATAATCATGAGAAACTAGTTCAGCATGAATAAGTTATATCTTTTTTCTTAAACACTGTACGTTCATATAAAGGATGGAAAACAATGTTATAAAAGCAGTAAGCTGTGTAGCTGATGACACATTATTTTATATTAGCATCCAAGTCGGTTTCCACATTAGTAGTTCCTGCCACACCAAAGGAACTGTCTTGTTCACTTATAAAGGATGACGCCGATGACGTCACTCTGTGCTTTGACCCATTACTTTACCGCTAATGAAACGTCTCACACAGGCATTTTTGGCCATTTACTTGTATGCAGCGCAAAGTTGAAATGTTGTTTATGTATGAAGATTTTAAATGAGGTATATAATTGCGGGTGATTAGAATTACATTTCCCACCAGTAACTTCAGCAAAACTGGACCTTAAAATGTTAATAACTTTTCTAACTCTGTTTCAAGAGCCACTCTATACACGTGTAAACAAATGCTTGAAGTTTCGATTTAGAGTCCTCTTTATTGCCTACAAATTATTATAGGATGTCTGCTCCACTTGCGACCTACATGTGACCACTGAACTTCTCCTGAAGTAGATTTACTCAGGATTCAGCAGTTGATACTAGACACCTCTGACGTTTTAATATGGATACTTACAGTTTTATCTTGAATGTTACCATTTCGATCCCTTTCATCAACACACCCATTTAACTGTGCACTTGTATTAGTATGCTGAATATTATCATTCAGGCGTTCATTATGCTTAACATCTCTACTATTCACCACCAGGTTACAAACACCGGCTGGATTGCTGTACTTGTTCTTCCAATAGTTGCACTTTGTCTGTAAGTTAACTAATAATGCAGTCTTTTTGTTTAATTATGTAATGAACTAGTCGATCATCAATTTTATTTTCAGAGTCTGCTAGTTGCAAATCACAAAATTTGCCCCGCAAAACTTATTTGTGTATTTACTTGCTGTAAACAAACATTTGAGTACCCGTATGGCTTCTAATACCAACATAAAAATGCGGGAAATGTCTCTTTAATGCCAATGATCCCAATTTTAGAGTTTTTAAAATAATATTTATCTAAAAATAAATACTTTAATATATCTATAAAGTAAATTTTAGCACCATTTACTATAAGAATAATATATCATTTTAAGATAAATACATTATTTGCAAGCTGACGTAGAGAGAGGTTGTTTCGAGTGTTAACCGTGTACTACCATGACGGGCTAAGGATCGATGCCAACAACGCAGCAAACAGTGCACGATATAAGCGATGTAAAGGTTATTCTTCTGCTTCTTCTTCTTTCTCTGTTTACCCCCTCCTGTTTAGGACTTGCATCCCCCAGGACTTACAATCGGGTGCCTGGTGTTAGGGGCCTGTTGTGGAGGAGACACTTTGGATCAGATAGAATATCCAAGATGGTGATCAGCCCGATGCCCGGTATGAGAGCGAGGAAGTAGATGATATGAAATGATGGTGAACATAATGGATGAAAGGAAAGGTGATAATGGATCAGTTGGTGAATGAATGGCGGGGGAAACCGGAGAACCCGGAGAAAACCCGCACAGACACCGCTTTATCCAACATAAATCCCACGTACAGGTCCCTGGGATCAAATTCGGGCCGTCTTGGTGAGAGGCGCCGCCGTGTAAACGTTGTTACCAGTCTAAAATATATCGACTGAAGAAGTATGTTCCACAACAGCTGTTCAAAGCTAAATAATGTGCAAATACTCGTCAATAACACGGCAAAATGATGACTGTGATACTAACCTTTACGTAGCTCTTAATGATATGATAGATCTGGATAATAAAATAGATATTGGTGTGGTGAAATGTATAGTAAAGGAAAAGCTAGTCTTTCCATATATACCTTCTGAATGAAATTCTGAAAGAAGAAGATTTAAGGAACGAAAATGCATATATCACAGTGTTTAAGCGGATATGTGAACACTCGGAAATCCTGTAATCCACCTACCCTTCTCTTTTAAGACAATTTCTCACTACGAAATTCATTGCTAAATGTCAACAAACTACTTCATTTTGTTAATATTGCGGAAGCCAGAAGAAGCTACCAACTCAAGTGTACTAGTGCAATCCGCGAAAATAGCGATATTTGAAACCAGCGCGCGCGCGAGCGCACACACACACACACACACACACACACACACACACACACACACTACTCCTAACCTAACCTCGGGTAAACCTCGAAACCAGAGCACCCTGTCGATTTACTGCGGCTCGCTACGCCTTTACGGCCTCCGCTCGCCTCACATAGTTTTCTTTCTTTTCTTCTTGCGGTGTTTTTCGTTCAGATGTTGTCGGCTGTTCAGTATGAACAGCATAGCTATAAAGTGCCTGGTATAGGCCAAAGTGTGAACTAACTAGGGAAAGTAGACTTAGAACAAAGCCCAAACAAATATATAGTATTCACTAATTAAATTAAATAATTAAGCCATTAATGGAGCATGTTAGCCTGTTGAATCAGGCAAAGTCGCTGATAGCATAAAACAATCATTTGCTGCTAAGTAATAAACCAATGATCCCAGTAAGAGAAGTGCAAGAAACTTTGAAAATAAACGAGCATATAGGGTTCAGATGGTATTAAAAAGTGCAGTAACAATTTTTAAGCTAAAACAGTTATAGATCGCATTGACAAACAACGTGTTAAAAGTGCTCGGCCAGCTAGTAGCCTGAAGGCAAATGACGAGGTGTACAAAGAGCACCAAAGAAAATCTCACTGCACCTCGCGTCTACGTCACATTATTTATCGTTGTACGTGGCCTTGCGAAGCCATTACCATTTCATTGGTTGCTTTAGGCCACTGTGCAAGGATGCACCAGTCCTTCCGCTAAATAGTTGCACCAATAACCACAACAAAATTTCCAAAATGGCGTAGAAACGAAATATATGTTTAAGCTTTTGATCGTTTTGGCTAAAAGAGAAAGAGGTAGAGTGAATGCATTCAGTTTGTCATACAGACCTCTTATCGTGATTGGTAGCCATACCTTATCGGTAGTGCAAGACACGCCTTTGAAAGGGTTCAAAGCTAAGGGTGAAAGCTTGATGAGTGCCCAGGTTAGCGATATGTAGATTGCGCAGTTTGAGAAGATTTTCAAATTAAAGCTTGAATGCTATTCATTAAATACATACCAACACTTTATAACAAAAAATAAACAGAACTGTATTCTCACAGTGATATCAATGCTTGTTGCTGCTTAGAAGCAAACATAACTAAATAATAAATAAATAAAGCAGTATTTGTCCCTCTAATTCAAACTATAATTGGTTAATATACCTTTACTAACATATTGCTGATCATAGGAATACAACAGGATTATAGACAAAAATATAACCCAATTTTATTGCCATAATATGTATGTCATATTCGGTAAACTATATACTTATACACATTTATCTCTAGTGTCTAAATATGATCAGTCAATTATAACAAAAGAGTAATTTGCATTTAGTAAACGAATATCATCATCTGCGGATGTTTTACAGGGAGTACCCACTTTCTGATGAGTATGTAGACCGTCTTCCCCACTTTCCTGAAATATTTTCTTCCAGTAATTTACTATAAAAACACTTTTATGCACTGCCGTTGCAATTGCTGTAACAGTGCGACCAGCCTCCCACATTCCCACGATACGTCCACGAGCAATTTCGCTAGTATACGACATGACTGGTTCTGAGACAATAAACATGTTTTGGTTTCAATAACACCAGAAAAAGCAAAGGCATCAACCTTCCCTTCCCCCCCTTATTCCTGTGTTATCAAGCCACCACGCTCTGCGATAGGTAAGGTGAAGGACACACCTCAAAGCACCCCAGAAAACGATACAAAATCCGCCCAAGATTCTCTTTGGTGCTGTTTGTGCAAGCAAACACTGGGAAATGTTCAGTGTGTATTCAATCCGGAAAAGTGACCTAAAATGCTGGTATTTGAGGTTTTCCTCGCGTTCGATGACGAAAGTTTCTATTAACGTAAATAAATATCACATTAACTGAACAGAAAGATATGGCTTAAATTTTCAGCTTTGGAGTGTTCAAAGCTTTCTGAAAAAACTTCATTATCCGTTACTGTTGATCGATGAGCAAAAAGTTGACCTTGTATGTATTGTAGATGATTTGTCCTCTACTTTCATTAATGATTTTAATCTTCTTTGTGTGATTGTTTTTCACAAGCCTGATAGTAGTAATGCATCTCTGGAAAGGTTTTTATTCGAACTCAATGAAGTCTTTTACCCTATTTTTAAAAAGAACTTGAATAGAAATATTGTTTTGTCAGCATATTTTAATATTATTTTAGAGCTGGGAATAATCAGGTTGTCGATCTTCATCACCTATTTGACAGTTATGGTGTAAGGCACATGAACCAATGAGATCTAGGTATAATGATTTCGTCGGAACGTGTAGCGACAACATTATGGCCCTTATACGTAAAAAGAAAATTGTACTGCACATATTTTTGAGGCCGCCCCCTGAACCCAAAAAGAATTAGAAAAGTGTGCGTCTGTGTCTGGCTGTGTGTGTGTGAACAGCATGACTCAAAAAGGAAAAGTCTGTTAAATGCCAAACTTGGTATTTAAATTCAGGACCGTTCATAGATGCGAAACGAAGATTTTCAAGAAAATCCCCCCACATTAAACTACCCTTTATATGGAAACTTTTTCGGAATTTGTGATTTTTAGAAAAACGCTCTAACGCTTTTGGTTAAAATACCGTGTGTTTAAGCTATTTTAATCACAAATTTATAAAATGGAAATCTTGAATTTTTTGGGTATAGCCTGTGAAGTCTTCTTTATTATGAATGACTTTTGCATAACCGGCAAACCCTGAGAGATGGACAAGATATAGATAGCTGTAGATCTTGTTAAAGCACACAATTTATGTTAAATAAAGTTTTTATGACCTTAACAATTTCCGAGATATTCTTTGTTATTGTTTTGAGTTTTCAAATACGTTATAGTCTTCTCAAGTTCTTTTTTTTCTTTCCTTTTCGTGCTCATGAAAAGAGAACAGTATTTCAAACCCATCACATTGTCGCGGACTTCTAAACGTTTTGACTGTCGCCTTAGCTTAATGTATTCTTCTTATACCTACAACGGAAAATGTAAATGAGTATTGAAAACTTATCTGTATAAAAGAAGTAGATAGAAAAAGCCTTTGTAAAAATAGTGAGTAGAGAACATCATGTGAATGCAACACATAAAATTTGTAATACTCGTATTTTAAGTAAATGTATGTGAAAATGGCCAATCCTGAAACTGCTCTTAATCGTTTTTTTATACAACTTCAAGTATATGTTAGATTAGATTGTGAAGCGGAATGGATTCGGCACTGATTAGGAATGAGGATTGTACCAACGCCCCACGAGAGGGCGCCCTCGGGAGGGAGGAATGAGGTGAAGGGAGACACCTTTGGCCGGAACCAGAAGTGGCGGTGCAGCAATGAAGGGCCCCATATAATTCCAAATTGAGATGCCCCGGCAGTCGAACAGGTAGACCGGGGACCCATCCCCACGCAGGATCCAACGTTCTCCTCCAAGGGGTTGTTCTTATACCCCGGTAATCAATCAAAGGTCGAGGGGCGGAGAAACTTCACAGAGAGCATCCTTTTCCCTCCACGCTGCGCCGAAACACCATCGCCGACATTTGTAACCATGAAATAGACCAAACTTGCTGAGAATGAATGAAATGATTGATGGAACGAAATGGAGGGACAGGAAATTCGGGAGATGAAGGAAACCACTCCAACATTCGCCTGACAACCCGGGAAAACCCGCGAAAAAAGCCCATGGGTCAGAGTGGGAGTCTCGGAGGATCGAACCTAGGACCTCCCGAATGCGGGCCACGGACGTAACCACCTGAGCCATCCCGCTCGATGTGAATATGTAAAGTTGATTATTTCTCAATGATTGTCAACAAACCGAATAACAAACCTAAATCAATATGATCTATAACAATGAAGCCAAACCTGTTCTCTTAAGAGCTAAGGTTCAAAGTCTATAGTTCACCCCACCTACTATATTTGAAGAGACTGACAAGCTAAACCAATCAATTTTCAGTTCTTGGCAGCACGAGTGGGAAGGAAAACTCCCTCCATTCCCTCTCTCTGTGAGGTTGGGCATCCCTGGTCTATAATATCAACAGCTCTTAATAATGTTCTAATAAAAGGTGATCCTCCGGGCTCTTTAAGTGCTCAGTAATTTATTTCCGCTTTTATTAATCAAGTTGATAATATCATGAATAATATGAGAGAGACAAAATGTTAGTCTCACGAACTTAATGAGTGAGTTATGCAGCCTAATTGCAGTTTAAATTTGAGCACGTTACTGTTGAGCACGTTTATTCTGTAATTATGTCGCTTAGCATCAGCTCTTGCTTTGATGTTTACTTTACTAATTCTAAAATGTTGAAGTACCCAACTTAATTTATATGTGCGCTTTTAACTCGTTTATACAACGAATGCATTTATAGCTGCATTTTTCCTGGTGATTTCAGTTTTTAAAAAGGGCTGCTCTACATAGTAATTCTAATTTTATGCCTATAAGCTTTATCCCCTTGGTGTCCAAGATCTTTGTGATTATCTATGTTAATATTATGAAGAGAGAGACTTTTTGTGTGTGTGTGTGTGTGTTTGTGTGTGTGTGTGTGTGTGTGTGTGTGTGTGTGTGTAGAGTTATCTTAAAAAACCACTCAACCGATTGTGATAATTCTTTCACGATTGAAAAGCCCTATTTTTTCCAGATGATCATAAGCTATGTAATGTTTCCAAAGGTTTGAAAACTGTGAGGTCAGGTTTTTTCTTTTTCATATTTGTGTAACCAAATTTGAATCCAGTTTCGTTGAATATGGATATTAGAGGCTAGTGTTGGCACTTTATTGCACATGTGGCAGATTTTTAATGACTTTGAGCTAAAGGGGTAAATGGGGGGGCTAAATACTTTAAAATTGAGTTATTTGGGGGGAGGGGTTGTATATCGTTTATATCATCACATTTACCTCATATTTCGCTGAGGTTTTATCAAGTAATATTTTTGGTATGATTTTTATAAAACGGGATTCTAGAGACTGACAAAATGAAAGCTACCGTTACATCCAATCCCTATTTTCAACCCCTAACTTACAAATCAACATTCTTTGGCCTTCTAGATGAAGCTTTGTACACTTATACTATTCACCCAACAAAAGTTATACCAAGGTCGCGGGTTCAAACTCGGCCAGACCGATGGTTTTTAAGTGTGCTTAAAAGCGATAGCCCATGTCAGTAGATTTACTAGCATGTAAAAGAACTCCTGCGGGTCGATATTCCGGTACACCGACGGCGCTGATATGATCCTGGCAATTGACAGAGTCGTTAACAAACAAAATATTTGAACAAAAATTATAAGCTACGTTACAACTCTAAAAACTACCATTACCATATTTTCAGTCCTTTATGTAGAAATCTGTACTATTTAATTAAATGATATGGTCAAAATATTGCACAATTATACAATAAGAGTTGACAAAGATCATAGGTTGCTTCACAACTACCAAAAATAACCTAATCCTTATTTTGAATTATATAATACTCGAAATTTTTAAAAGTTGATTTACAACCCCTTATACATAAAACTATACTGCCTATCCAATCAGGGCACAAATTTGTGCACTTGGACCATAGGACTTGGCAAAAGTTATAGCATACCATACTACTTCAAAAACCTACCCATACTCATATTCCTCAGCAACCTCTTATGTACAAATTGTCACTATTTGACCAAACTGGACTAAACGTTGGACACTTACACTTTACAACTGCAGATTACTTACGACTTTCAAAAATCCTCATCCTTATTTTCAAACCCGTACTTATAGAATGCAATAATCAATGTCGGATAAGACAGCTATAATAATTGTATATAGAGAGAATATTGCCAACATTAGAAATCAGTGAACTGGTATGTTTTTAACTAACAACTGAGAACTCTTGTTCTCGATGGTCGCAGACTATATATCTTTTCCAAGGAGGTTAATTTGGTGGCCTGGGAGTGTGGAAAATACATATTCAGCAGCTTCACCTTAAGTTTGTTATGTATACTAAGAGTTTCTGCATTATGTGAAAACTGTGTACCTTATATTTTATTAAATAAAAAGCTCTTGATACATTTTCTCCCGATATTCTTCAGCAAAACCTGTATCTTTATGGCTTTATTGGTTCCAGCGTACTTCCTCTCTGAGTAATAGATATCAATTTGTATGGTTAAATGGGCCAAGATCTGAATTTAAACGTGTCAGGTTTGCTGTTCCCTAGGATTTCGTTCTAGAACCAGTTTTATTTTTAATTTATATTAATTATTTGCCCGATACATATTGTGATGAGTGCCTGAAATTATAACTTTATGCGGATAATATGGCTCTAAATGTTTTTAATGAAAACCATGACTTCATAGGGCATTTCGTTAAAAATACAAGAATAGCTGATGTCAACAAACTTAATCTCAATAATGGTAAAAACAGTAAATGTATTTTCAATCATCCATACTTACGATGTATCATCAACCAAATTTTCAGGTATTCATCTCATAAATTAAGTAGAGCTACTTTCATGTTAAGAGTCATGAGCTTTAATACTGATAAACAGTCATTGTTAAAGTATTACTTAAATTACGAAGCTCTTCAACGTAAAATAAACTTTTAGTCCAACAATAATGAGCAATTAGGGTAATTTGTGCAGTCTCACCAACCTTACAGTCTGATATTCTTAAATATTATGTATTCATATTTTAAATTGCTTTTGCGATGTTAAAGAATTGAGATAGCTACATCAGATGTGCTTCTGTTCACAATTATCCCACAAGGAACAATAATATTTATTTTAAAAAATGTAAATATAGTAAAACCTAATAGTCATTAAATGATGTGACGTAATCCGGGCGACGACGCCATTGGCTTTTTCACCAGACGACACGTAAAGTTTGGGGAAACGTAGCACAGGATGGCCTCGAGAGGGTTACAGGTAGCGGTAGCTGGAAGGACAGTGAAAGGGTGCCATTATAAGACATGTAACTTCTGTTAACAATCTTTCTAATCTTTAATGTATCCAATATAAACTAAACTACCTTTAAAAAGAAAGAATTAAACAGCTGGTGGTTCTACCTGTATGGCAGAGGAAGTTCAGCTGTCCATCGTCGTCGGGTCTAGCGCCTACGTCGAGATTGCAAATTAACGCTAAATGAATTTAAAGAACTGACCAACAAAGGTTCCTGCTGGACACGTGACAGGTCGAGAGAGCACCGTCAAAAAGTTTAAATACCCGACAAAATGCTGATTAGTGCATAACCGTTAACTGACATAGGCGAATGTCAGCAGAAATTACGTAACTCACCCACTTGAAGTGATCCTTTACCCTAAACCGCTTGTGACCTAATCTCTGCTTACTTCAACATCCTGGAAAGTATGCGCAAGAAATCTGAAGCCAAATTTCCTGGAGTAACTTAAACAAAGTGTGTCCTGAATATCTCAAACCTTATTAAATCATATTTACCAAAATCTGTTAAAATTAAATTAGAACCGTCACAATATGTATAACATATTCTGATAACATCAAGAATCCTACAATGAACAATTTTAAAGTACATGTACACAGAGCGCCAAAGAAAAGCTTCGGCGGTTTCTATATCGTTTTATGGGGCCTTTAGAGGCATGTCCTTCACCTTACCTATCGCAGAGGGTGGTGGCTTGATGACACAGCAATAAGGGGGAAAAGAGGGGAGGTTGATGCCTTTGCTTTTTCTGATGTTATTGAAACCAAAACGTGTTTATTGTCTCAGAACCAGTCATGTCGTATACTAGCGAAATTATTCGTGAACATATCGTGGGTATGTGGGAGGCTGGTCGCACTGTTACAGCAATTGCAACACAGTGCGTTAGGGTTTTTATAGTAAATTACTGGATAAAAATATTCCAGGAAAGTGGGGAAGACGGTCTACATACTCGTCAGAAAGTGGGTACTCCCTGTAAAACATCCGCAGATGATGATATTCGTTTACTAAATGCAAATTACTCTTTTGTTATAATTGACTGATTATGTTTAGAAACTAGAGATGAATATGTATATGTATATGGTTTACCGAATATGACATACATATTATGGCAATACAATTGGGTTATATTTTTGTCTATAATCCTGTTGTATTTATATGATCAGCAATATGTTAGTAAAGGTATATTAACCAATTATAGCTTGAATTAGAGGGAAAAAATACTGCTTTATTTATTTATTTATTATTTAGTTATATTTGCTTCTATGCAGCAACAAGAATTGATATCACTGTGAGAATACCTTTCTTTTTACTTTTTGTTATAAAGTGCTACCTTGCTATGTATTTAATGTATACCATTCAAGCTTTAATTTGCACCCCCTGAAAATTTTCTTACCCTACACATTCTGCATTTCGTTAACCTTGGCGTTCATCAAGTTTTCCCCTTAGCTTTTAACCCTTTCAAAGGCGTGTCCTGCACTAGCCGATAAGGTATGGACTAACAATCACGATTAGAGGTCTGTATGACAAACTGAATGCACTCACTATACCTTTTTCTCTTTTAGCCAGTACGATCGAGAGCGTAAACATATATTTTGTAACCTTTGTTATGGTTATTGATGTAACTGTTTAGCAGAAGGAGTGGCGCACACTTATACCGTGGCCTAAAGTAACCAATGAAATTGCCATGGCTTCGCAGGGCCACGTACAACGATAAATAACGTGATATAGACGGGAGGTGCAGTGAGATTTTCTTTGGCGCTCTTTGTACGAATGGTTCTATCAGCAAATCCTCTTTATAATGTACGCGATTATTTTGATGTTCAATGGTAAATATAGTTATTTTGACATTGCTAATCATGTAAAATGTCTACAGCAACAAACGTAAGCATCCATTCCTCCATCCATCCACCATCCCTATATACCTATAGGTAAACAAATTATTTCTTTGTTACATTTTGTCATTCCGGTTGCCTTAAGATGTTGAAAATAAGTTCCGAAGTGGTATGTGTTTATGATTTGTGATTCAGTCTACGGTAGTTTAGAACTTAAGTTTACTAGCTCCATGAGATTTCTTGAAGCACAAAGGTTTTTCTGCTGTATCTCAGTAATCACAAGACGAATATTGTCAGTTGAATTTCCATTTTAATTCGAAGGTGAACAAGAAGCTGGGGTTTGAAATAAATGATTATTGCTGCATATGAGTAATTTAGGGAACTTGTTTACAGTATTAAATGAATTGAGACATGAAGCTTTTACATCCGCTTTCCTCTATAGATATTACAGTAATATTTTTCAGAACCTCCAGCCGTTACCGACTACACGAATAAGTGATGAGGTACACATACCTAGCGCATTAAACACATCGGTAATGGATGAACCTTGTCATCCATAATGAAGGCGTTTCGATGACCGGTTTATTACTGAAAACCTGAAGTTTATGTCTAGTCAAACTATTGCGTTCCGCATTACATTAAGACAGTATAGAATTCTGAAATAAAGGAACACATACTTCTCGGATGTTGCAAGCATACCCGTAGTTATCCTGCGAGTAGAATAAAATTGATTTGCACATGAGTGTTATACATTACGTATTAGACAGTCGTTAATAATTATAGATAAATTATAGATTATGAATTAGATTATTTTACATATTTCGTATATGTGGTGCTCAGCGCGGCTTGATTGTCACTTGATTCTTTTTAGTATCAGTGCTGACAGCATGGTTTAGAAAAAAACAACATTATACATAAAGAGGGGTATGGGAACAATTCGGCTTCTAACCTTCAGACACCAGTTTCAAGAATTTGTGGTATTTACTGATGTTTTTGTTGTCCTTGACAATGAGGCACAGCTTTATGATAGAGTAATTTTCCCACAATGTTGAAGATATCCATGTTTTATCTAACAACACATTTTCAGTATAATTAGTCCGCACGTTTCTTACCTTGCACCATTGAAGAAACCTGCTATATGCTATTTCGTACTGTTTCCTCGACCCTTTGGCAGCAATTCTAATGTTACCCTCTCCGATGCTTGTAAAATTTCGGCTGGTTCTTAGATTCCATAATTACTGCTTTCAAATTATCTGCCATTACATCAACAACACAAGTTTCTTGGATAATAATCTTCACATCTGCCAGGAAATCAAAGTTGGTAACCTGGAGTGTTATAGTTTTAAACCACTCAGTAGCATAATTTTCTCCTTTTAATTAATATCATCTACGTTAAAAGCGTTTCTTTTCTCTTCTCTTGTTTAAAAAAGTAATTTATTCACTGCACCAGGTTCTCTTTGCATCCCAGAAATGAATATTTTTGTCACCAGAGAAACGTGAACCCTTACAAAAGACGTGGACCTCTTTTTCTAGCTTTCTTTGCCTCTTAAACCAGCTCTTGGCACTACACGTGAACGCGTGATTGCTTATTTAGTACATACGGCACCAAGGCGATGGACACTAATGATACATGAAATGAAATGCTAATTGGTAAAGGAAATTTGAGAAGGACACGTTTCAGGTTTAGGTGTAGGATCCCCAGCATTTGCCAGTTATGAGGGAAAAAATTCAATCACGGAGGATGGTCCTGGTGGGATTTGAACCCAGGGCATATATTTATTCAAGGATAGACTTTAAGTCTGTTCCGCCTCAAAGACTGTGTTCCCAGCGTAGTTTTGGTCTTCCTATTGATCTTTTACCACGTGGAGTGTGAAGAAATACTCTTTGTTTGTTTGTTAATCTATTTAAATCCATTTCTTCAATGTGTTCAAACCATTGTTTTAAGGAAACAATTTTTTCTTGTAAGTTATAGATCTGTAATTCTTCTCTTATGTCAGTATTTTACTTATGATCTCTTAGAGTATATCCCAGTATTCGTCTTCAAAATCTCATCTCTGCAGACTCCATTTTCCTTTTTGTTGCTCTATTTAGGGCCCAATCTCACTGCCATATGTCAGAAGTAAAACAGCTAGAACTTAATAAAATCTTAAAATTGTCTCTATTCTTGTTTTTCGAAGTTACGTATAAAATACCACACATATATTGAAATTTAGATAATTTTTGTTCTAAATCACAGTCTTAATAATATGAAATTGAACATCCCAGATAATTAAATCTGTTAACCTGCTCAATGATACTTCCATTTAGTTCTATAATTTATTTATGTGTTTATTCTCAGGAGTCACGTTAAGAAATTAATCTGACAAATGTTTAGGCCTGGAACGCTTCCTTCCCAAATATCCTTTCCCAATTATAATTTCATTCCATGCTTCATCAGTGTCTACAGCGTATGTGTTGTATGCAGTAAGAACGTGCGTTAAACTCTACTAAAAAAAGAAATCAGTCTGAAATGTTGAAGCATGTGGCAGAATATATCGCAAATATAGGGTAAAAAATCAAATTAATCACTTAAGTAATGCTGTCAAAATTCCCAGGTTGGTCCACTTAACGTACAATATTTGTACATAATTTACTTTGTGGTTATGAACCACCTCTATGTCTGCTACACAGCAACAGATACATCCTTGTGATAAAAATACATTCACAGTTGCTGCTACCGGTAACAGGTAACCACAAACTAAGGAGTTAATCGTTACTTAGAGTAACTGAGATGGTTGTTGATGTTACACGAAAATAACGGTTTGTCACACCTCTAGCACGTATGCTGCCTCGTTCATTGCTAATCTGCAGTTCACCCATTTTTCACACCCTATTAAACCCGCAGCCGTATTTGAACCACACGATAAAACTTATTCAGCCTTAACATGCGAAGAATTAAAAGCCAAAGAGGTTATCTCTTTATGTTGGATTCTTATGTTCTCGCTTCCTCAGAGCAGAGGACTTGTGTTTGACAATAGCTGCCTGGGAAATTTAAATCAGTAAGAGATGAATGTTTCTCTAACATTTGCGTTACCAGGCGGTTCTGTGTTTATATCGGCAATCTTGTCATCCGCCCAAGCGAAATGTAGTAAGAAAGATGTCCGCCCACTGCCGAGAACATCCGCTGCGATGGTCGTATCAATTCTCTCTAGTAAATTAAGAGTTTCACAGCAGTGGCAAGGCTGGTCTAGTTGGAATAGTTGGTCGAGTAGTGCTTTTCCTGACTAAGGTTGTAGGTTCGATCCCGCCTCAAGGGGATGGCATTAAGGGGATGCACCACTCAAAACGCTATTTTATGGAGTTTGGAGCCAATCTGGCTGAACATTTAATCCGAGCTTTTTCTTATATAAATATTGAACTGATTTAAGTTTCGCTCCGGTATCTTCTTTAGTTTCCAAGATACTGAGTTTCAAAAACTAATTTTATTGTCATATGCCATATGTAACCATACTGCTTCTTATAATGTAAACAATTGTGCCATATCCTTTTTAATTTTAGTTCAAAAGCGAACAATTTTTAAAAGCTTAACATTGTAAAATTTTATCGTTTTATATACGTTTCTTTTCTTTAAAAATATATTAATAAAAATCCGGAAGATCATGAAAAATCTGCATGATATTTTAAATGTTTATACTTTCAGAATGCGCTTGAAAATTTGCGGAAGTGGTGGATGAAAACTATAACGTGTGGAGCATTTTTAACGAGGTAACTCCGATGAGGGTGGCCGAGGTCGCTAAGACAAGGACTCACGAACGCGAGGTCTGCAGTTCAAATCCCTTCAGGACCGTCCTTCCTGACTAAGGGTTCTTCCAGGTTTTCCCCAGTCTTCACAACTGGCAAATGCCAGGGAAGTACCCAAAACTTAGGCCTAGAATGTTTCCTTCCCAAACTTCCTTTCACAGTTATTTCATTTCATGTATTGTCATTGTCCACCTCCTGTGGTGCCGTATGCAATATGAACAGGTGTTAAAACTGTCTAAAAATAAAGGTTAAAAAAAACAAAGAAAAACTCTGAGCTAAAAAATATTACCAAAACTCAAATTTTCAAATGGATGAATTTTAGTTCCCGTTTGTTACTTTGTTGCATATAAGCCTAAATAACCACTGCAATATCAAAGGTGAAAACATATACTGTGTCCTAAATTTACCTAATACAAAAATCTCCAGGAATATTCTCTACTTCATAGAATATATATATTTTCACAAAAGTACCTACCATTAAGATTAAAGCAATAAATTACTAAGTTTAATAATTACTATCAAACTATTTGAGGATTTTCTAACAACTTAATAAATATTGAAGATAAATTATAGTTTCTGGATATTTTGGGCGCACAACCTTATAGTTAATTTTCATGAGTTTTTCAGGAAATTTTGCCAGTGCTAACATATTAAGATATAAACATCTCACGCTGTTATTTAAATCGCCTCCATGAATGAGCTTTTAGTTCAAATTTCACGAAACTTAGTAGATATTCCTACTATAATGTGGTTTTTAAAGCACTTCAGAAAAACGTGCGTTTTTTATACATCATTCTTTAAAACTGTGCAAAAATTGTTGTAAATGATTTACGTCATTGCAGCAGAGGTAGCAAAAATGGGACTCGTGAGTCATTTAGCCACCCACTCTCTGTCTGGCTGTTCAGTTCTTCACCTGCTGGTGAGTTGCATAGCGCGTGTTGCGTTTTTTTGACTCGCGGAAGGAAGGCATTTTCGCCGCACCTACATTACAATATGCATAAAATATTTACCCTTAGCCAGAAGAATACAAATAAACTAAATAATTCAGAGCTTTCTTTATACCTAGTTATACGTAGTTTTAACTCGTGTCTGGTACATATCAGTTATTGTTTGGGTAATATTTTTTTTTAAGTTCCACTTATACCCAGCCTTTAACTATAATGGTCTTATCGGAAGACTTTCCTTTGGAACATAGTATTGCCTATAGGTAATGGTATTAACTCGTATTCTTTTGTCTTTGGGTTTCTGGTAAACTTTGGATTTTATTTATTAGATCACACACACACACACATTCACACTCTCATTCGTACTTCCAGACTCTATGGAGGGTGGGAATAATCTTGGCGGGAGAAAAATTCCATGGTTACTATTCTTTAAAATAGTACCTTAAGTACTCAACTAAAATTTTAAATATTTCAATTACTTTAATAAAAGCAAAAAGGAACCATAAAGATTTTCTTAAGGGAGATGAATTGTTTAGTACAGTAAGTTTGCGGCAAATGACAGAAGCGGAAGGTTCTATATAAAGTATTACACTATAAGTTTTAACTCTTTTCTTAGCATCTTAGGGGTATTTTGTTTTTAGCTTTTTTAAAGTACCATTAATATTGAATGAAGGAATCATGTAAAATCGGACAAAATAAAAATTTCGTCTTTTTGAAACGTTTTATGTTCGTTAAGTGCATGAATGGATCAATTAAGATTTTCTAAGAGCAAGAGCTCCATTACAAATCCATTCTCTTCTATTCTTCTTGTGTGGATTTTTATTTTGGAGGGGGGCTCTTCGTCTCCGTATATGAGTCATTCATCTCCCCTCCACAACGTTTCTGCCATTCATTGTTCCCTCCCTTACTAAGAAATTGCTTGACATACAATGTTCCAAAACATCCTTTATTTCCTCTTTCTGGTCACTTTCATCATTTTCCTTCGCTCACTCTTTCTATAGCACATTTCAAGTGTTTTCCCCTTCTTTGCAACGTCCAGATTTTGGCAGTGTTACACCATATTCCTTATAAGTTATTTCACTAAATTCTTTCTTTGCTCTTTCTTCAAGGATGTGTACGAAATACTTGTGCCTTTCAAATTCGGGAATGTGCGCCTCCTTGCACATGATGCTGAACGTGATGACGCGGAAGTGTTTCCAGCAGCCATTGTTTGCGGCGGAGTCGCACAATGAACATAAAGCGGTTCTCCGATTGCCTTTAGTTTCGCCATACACGAATTCCATGTCGGATTATTCCGAAAAATTGTATCCAAGTACTACTCGGCCTCGATATGAGTGCGCTTGGAAGAGGGCGCCCTGTTTTGTTGACATGCCTAACGTCATCTAGGTCTGGGGATGCAAGCGGAGTGCGGGGCAAGGCGATAGGGGAATGTACAGTTGCGCAATTAAAACAATACTACATTTGCAGGGCTCAGTCTCGCTAGCAAATACAACTCGTAAATGCGGGTGTTTTCTTTATCTGACTGAATTTCGATGCCGCTCACTTGTTCCTCTTCCCAACGAACGCAGTCATATCGCGGCCGACTAGTATGTTCCTTGAAAGCACAATGTGGCGTGGTCCCTCTCGTCTTCGGTCTGTAAATAAACAATCCTTCTCATACCCAGCTGAAATATATTCCGTTAAAAAACTCGTCTCGTCCCCAGCTGAAATATATTTCGTTAATACACGAACCCGTCTCGTTCCCAGCTGAAATATGTTTCGTTAATGCAGGAACTCGTCTCCTTCCCAGCTGAAATATGTTTCGCTAATGCAGGAACCCGTCTCGTTTCCATCTGAAATATGTTTCGCTAATGCAGGAACCCGTCTCGTCTGCAGCTGAAATACGTTTCGTTAATACCCGAATTCGTCTCGTTCCCAGCTGAAATATGTTTCATTAATCCAAGAATCCGTCTCATTCCCAGCTGAATATATATTTCGGTAATGCAGGAACCCGTCTCGTTCCCATCTGAAGTATGTTTCGTTAATACACGAACCCGTCTTAAACATGTTTCCAATTCCAATTCTCATGCATCAAATACTCGACTAGATGAAATCTTCACAGGGTAAACAAGTTCTCGTGCACCGACTATTCGCAACCCTACAAAAGATGCCGAGAAGTGCTTTTTGGCCATTACAGACCTTTGTAGTAAGCACAATTTATCTTTGGAGTCTACCGCAGTGATAGAAGATTTTGAAAGACTATTCACAATGCTGTCAACAAAGTGTGGCCTAATGTAAAATAAACGACTGTAGGTTTTATTTAACGAAGGCTTATTGGACGAAAATTCAGAATCTTTGTATGTCAACTGACTAATAAAAAGAATGAAATTGAGGTATGTCTGAGGTGGTGTTTGCCCTCCTTAGGTCCATTTGAGGTCGAAGATGTTTCGTCTTCGATATGCTGGAAATCGCGCCGAAGTTCCATCATATATGAAACTTCAAAAGTATTTGATGGACACTTATTTGTTTGTTTTCTTCATTCACACAGACAATATGGGCTGATTTTCTGCTGAATTGACCAAAACAATAAATGCCTGTGAAACTTTCGCTCACACATTGTCAATGCGTTCTACATCCGTCCATTAGCAACGTTGTTCTTGACTTTCAATCAGATACCAATTGTACTCTGGTAACTCCTAAATTGTGTAAATAAAAACAGCAGGCTATTGTAACGACATAGTTTACTATATCTCCATGCTAGTTCCAAAAAAAAAAAAAAACAGCACAATAAGCCAGTGCTGGGCATGTGTAATGCTGATTGCATGAACATCCCGTCCACCTAATTAATGTCAATTTATTTACCTTGTATATTCTTAATGCTTCACTTAAATAGAATACAAATGCTAAATTTGCATAAACATTCACAATTACAATTTTACAAATGATCGGCCGTTGCAAGGTGGAATACAAAGTTTAGTGATTGGTCTTTTCGATCCATTCTTAGTCTTAACTGTGACCACTCGAACCAAATATCACTACCAGGATGTATCTCGTCAGCACCCCCTTCTTCCACAGCGATGGGGAAGATTATCTTCTTTGATGAGTACCACTGTTCCGACCATCATATGGAGTTGTACATTTCTCCATTTGTGTCGTTGTTGTAGCTGATTCCGGCATTCTACTGACCATTTTCTCCAGAATAGTTGCCATCTGCTGAACCAGTTTCCACCTAAACAAGTAACTAGGATTTAGGTCTAATATCTTAGAGTTAGGAACTGCAAGTATGGATGTGCCAATTAAGAAGTGATTTTGACTCTTACCTCCCTCCATGTTATTATTGATTATTAGAAGAATAGTAGAAAGTGCTCCAGGTCAAGGTTATCTGGATTATTGGTAAGGGAAATTGATGGAGGGGGAATTCAAACAAGCTTCAACTTGACATAGCACGGCTATAATTCTTCATAAGTCAAACATGCTAGGCCTACCGATCTCCTTAAGTGATACTTTACTGACTTTATACCTGCTTCCCATAAACCTGTCATGTGTGGTGAGCTTGGTAGTATAAAATGGAAATGTATGTCTCTTTGTGAACTGTAATCTTGAACATTTTCCTTAAATTTGACATCATTCGATTCTCGACTCGGCCCTACAAAGTTAGTTCCATTATCACTATAAATATTTGTGCATAGTCCTCTTCTTGCAGTGAATCTCCTCAAAGACGCTGTAAATGCTTGAGATGTCAAATCTGTAACCAACTCAATATGTACAGCCCTAGTAACCAACAGACAAATAGGGCAATGTAACATTTAATCTTCATTTGCTTCTAACGAAACCTCGCTTCATCACGATTGGTTCACTACAGTCAACTCCTGTGTTAGCAAATGGACGTGAAATTGCAACACTAGATGCTGGTAACTGACTCATTAACTGCGTTGATGAGGTTGTCTTCGGTTTAAAACATACCATATATTTGTTGACTATTGTCCTTAACACATCTCTTGCATTGGTTACCCAACATCTTTGTCTAACTAAAGACCGTAGCAATTGACCACTAGCGTATGAATTTCGTTTGTGTATCTCTTCTATTATGAACCTTATCATATTGTGTTTTTGGGGGAAGAATTATAGGATGTTTCTGTTCAAACTCTAATAATGTATTCTTCAAATCGCCCACTCTGAGCAATGTTCGTCATCAATGAATGGGTTTAATGTTGACAATGAATTTCCATTGGAAACACTACCATTTTTTCTTAAACTATCCACGTCTTGTTTGTATGCATTTGTCTGAACTTCTCTCAGAACTACTGTAGCAGCCTCATCAAATTCCTGTGCAGTTAAACAATTTCTTATCTTGTTATCAGGGTTCCTGTAATTATTAATTAATCTTAGAAAAAATGCAAAAACTCTTCTTATTTTCAACCACAATGAACTAGAATGTAACTGACCGTTAACTATTTGGCACATTCATGTGACTGGAGTAGTAGTTTATTTCGGGTGTCTTCTTTCTTGACTTCTTCCGATTCATTCTTTAAACATTTAACAGGTATATAAGTTGCTTTGTTAAGCCATTCAGGCCCTTGCCACCATAACCTAGCTTCCTTTAAAGTCGAAGATTCTGCTCCTCGTGAAACTAAATCAGCAGGATTATTATATGTATTCACTTGATTTCAATCTCTAATGTTCCTTAATTCTTGGAACTCTGAGGCTCTGTTTCGAACAAATAGCTTCCAACGAGAGGATTTTGAATTCAATTATTCTAAGTTCACTGTAGGATCAGTCCATAAAACTATTTTCAAGTTGCGTATCTTCATAGTCTTCACAGTAACATGTGTTATTTGGGCTGAAAGAAGTGCTCCACATAATTCCAAACTTGGAATTATAATTCGTTTAGTGGTACAACTCTAGATTTTGAACAAAACAAGTCTACTGTCGTATTTCCCTCATTACTCAACGTCCTATGGTAAATACAGCAACCATAAGCTGCCTGACTAGCGTCTGAAGAGCCCTATAATTCAAATTCCCGAATAGTTCCAGTGCATGTCGCTAAACTGTGAACTTCAATTGTGTTTAGGATATGAAGCTTACTTTCTATATGATACCACTCTTTCTTGAGGATTTTTGGAAGAACGTCATCCCAATATAATTTTTCTAGCATAATTGTTCCATAAAAGCCTTGCATTTTACGATTATTTGATCTAGTAAACCTAATGGACCAAATATTGAAGCAATTTCTGCTAATACAGTCCGCTTAGTAACATTTTTGCGTTGCTTCATATTATTAGAAAACTGAAACTTATCAGTTTTGGGGTTTTACAGCAGACCTAACGTGTTCACCCTATCATCAGTGATAACTTATAAAGGAGCTTTCATTTCTCTTCCATCTAATGGGATTCCTTCTAGAAGCGCTGGTTGTCTTGATGACCATTTTCGCAACCAAAATCCACCTGATTTAAACAGCTCTATTAATTCTTCTTGCAACTGGAGTGCATCACTTTCATTTTCTGCTCCACCAATCAAGACATCCAGATAGAAATCTTTCACCAATACTTCTGCCGCCCTTGGAAATCTATGGACTTTGTCCTCTGCCAGCTGTTTCAAACATCTAATAGTAGGAACGTCAGTTTCTTCAATTCATTCATCTTCACCGGTTCATGTTCTCGCCATAAAATCCTTTGAAGATGTCTATCTTTGGGGTCTACTAAAACCTGTCTGTGCATTTTTGCAATACCTGCACAATAAACTGTTTTATGTATTTTAAACCTCTGAATAATCAAACACATATCTTCCCTATGCGTAGCTCCTACCATTAATACATCATTCAATGCTATACCAGAACTGTCTTTTCTGTACCATTAAAAACCACTCGTAGTTTGGTGGTAGAACTGTGTTCTTTCACAACCGCATGATCTGGCATATAATAAGGTGAAATGTTTACTTCCTCCTAGCCCTTGTATCCTCCATATCTTCTACGTGCGACATATGGTTTAACTCCAAATATTCACCATTGAAGTGTTTGTAATTCTCTCTTAGTTTTGCTTGTCTGTCTAACCTTCTTTCCAACTGATGCAATCGTGTGTCTGCCGTATCATATTACTCTCCTAATTTCAAATGTTATTGCCGAATAGGTAATCTAACTTGATATCTTCCATCATCTTGCCTTACAGTGGTTTCTTGAAACTGCCTTTCATATTCTCTCTCTTCCAAGGTGAGTACTTTATAACTAAGGTTTTCCAACCCCAAAATTTCTCCAGCTTAATATGTAATTGGTCAGTGTGAGTGAAAAACGTGTGTCGTTCTGCATGCACTTGATTCTTGACGTTACCAGTAGGGATTGTTCCTGAAGCTATAAATTATAAACTTGTATTCTGCAACACTGGTAAACCCTTGCACTGATACCTTCCATCTTGCAGTACATCAAAGAATGTTTTAGCTCATAGCAGAAGGTCGACTTCATGAGGTATATTGAAGTTACTATATGCTAATTATATGTTAGTTGGAATTTTCCATTGAAAGGCATCAATATACGTGAATGGCATTCTCCCTGTGATATAAGGTAATACAAGACATGTCACGCTAGTTCTGTAATTAGTCACATCTGAATAAAATCTAACAGTTGCCATGTGGGTAGTTGTGGTTGCTGCATTACTAAGACCCTTGATAGGTACCTCAGCGCTTGTTTGTTAAGCCATTGCATAAGCGATTGCAAAACGGTGTTGTAATAAAGTTTAATTGAGAACAACTGTCCAAAGGAGAATAACATTTGTGTAATCTTCCAACACTAAATTTCACTTTAACTTGTACAGTAGCTAGTAAAACTTTTGATGACACTGCTCCCTTCACTGTACAATAACTAGTTTGTCCAGTATTGACTGGTTGATGTAGCAACGTGTGGTAATATTTTCCACAAGTTTTATAATCCATGGAGTTACATTGTTGTGTGAAGTGGTTATTAGCTAAGAAATATAAACATATCTTATATTCCTTTACACATTTATATCTATTATCGACTCTGAATTGATAAAACTGACATCAATGCTGAATACTATGGTTATTATTATATAAAAATTCAAGCATGTCTTGTTGCTAGATAACTTTGCGAACCAGTTTTATTACTATGTTGCTCAGACATCATCTGAGGTTTAAATTCGTGTTTCTTGCTTGCTGCCTCAAGAGCATTGCATCTGCTTTCAATAAGTCCATACAGTTGAGTTATCCTTTGTAGCTGTTTGCCTGAAGTGTGTACTCCCGTTCCCTTTTAGTCTTGCTGTCAAGCTCCCGAACGACAATGTGAATTATTATTGAATCCCCAACTACTTGTTTGCTGATTTAAACTATCTAATGCTTTCAAATTATTTTTGGCAACAACAATCTACCTAACATTCACAATAGGTTGCTTCATGATATTATAAATATGTGTGTTAACAATGAGCTTTTTAATTTGGTATCTTTCTGCTAACAATTTCCAAGCAATATCATACCCGTCCTCGGTTAAAGGAATGTGCAAAATTATTCTCTTAGCATCCCTGTGTAGAGCTGACATCAGATAATGTTTTTTCTGTATGTTTGGAATATTTTCATTGTTCCCAACAATAGGTAAATATGTATCCTTAAAATTAACCCACTCACTTACATTTACACTAAACCTAGATACAGATAACTCAGGAAGCTTTACTCTAACTAATGATGCAGCAGGCACGTTACAACTTTGTGAAGGCTGAGACACCTTTAACTTTCCTAAGAAGAAACTTGTAAAGCACGGTAGATATTTTCCACTGAGGCTCTTTCTTGATCATTAGTTTCAACTTCTTCTAACAGTCTTAATTCGTCTTGATAATTATTATATTTTGCCCAATTTTCCTTTCAGTAAATTTAATCTAACTTCCAATTGCCCTCTATCACCTTGATCACTCCATAAATTTACAAATGTTTCCAGCCTAATAAATGCTCCTTTAATAATAACACGGTCTTTCTTAAGTGCACCAATTCTTACTTCGGGTGCCATACTGAAACATACAAAAGTATAAGGAAAGGATAGGGATAGGTATTTTTTTACCTTACTGAAGCTAATTAACTGGTTGGAATACTTATGATGGTATAGACATCTGCCTTCTCTGTGAATCCGCCCAGCCAAATGCATAAGAAATTCCAACTAACAGATGGCGTTGCAGTCTTCAAACATCCAGTTGCTCCATCTTGGCGACGCTTCACGTCCGAAATGGCCGTTATATTTACGAATTTTAATTTCCATCAACTTTCACTGTCCATTAACACTTCCACTAGCCTTAACACCATCATAAATGCTTTAAACTATCTGCTTTTGTTTGCTTTTTAAACTGATGCCACTTATTTTGCCGTAGATGCCAAACTGTAAATAACATATCGTACTATTGTCCATGTTTACGCGGCTGCAACCATTACTCACTGCTAGTTAAGTTCTTTCTTGTACCACCATCATTTCACCACAAACTATGTGCTTTACCGTAACTTATCTGGTGTGTAGGGACCACTATGTACTCTGGTAAATCCTAAATTATGTAAATAAAAACAACAGAATATTGTAATGACATAGTTAACTATATCCCCATGCTGGTTAAAAAAAACAGCACAGCCAAACTTACAATAAGCCAGTTCTGGCTGTATGCGCAATGAACATCAATATTAAGTGTAGCCGCATAAATGATCCTTTTAAACATCTGTTACATATCCGCAAAGAATTACATTTATCAAAAATGTACCTGCTCATGTATAAGAATGGGAAATACCCTGCAATTTTTGCGGTTATATCCAATAATTACAGCTAAAATGAGACCTTGTTTACATTTAAGGATACGGATTTTGTTTATGTTAAAGTAATTTAATTATTTAATTGCATTTTATAACATTTATACTATATTACACACAAAAGACAAAAACTTTAATCACATCAAACTGCCAAATGGTTGTGCAGTCCCAAGTCCACACATAGTTAGAAGGAATATTTCGTGCTTACCTGGTTTCACGTCTTCTTACATATCCGAGACAATTTGGCTATAGGATTAATGCGCCGAGAAATAGATGGGGACGAGTTGAACTATTGCATTAACGCACCGAAAATAACGTAGGAACGAGTCGTTTGATTCTGCGGCGAGGCAGACTATGCGCACACAATGTCATGTGACATCAAGTGATCGTCCTTCAGTAACGAAGTAGCCATGCACCTGGATGGCCTGAAGGTACTGCGCTGGTCTTTCCACCTGGAGGACTCGATTTCGAATCTCGGTAGGGTTGAGTTGCTTAGTTAACATATCCACATAAAGCCGGGCGATGGTCGTCACTTTTTAAAGCCGTACCCTTTGCTTCGATATCTGCTGTTGATTCTGCTGACGGCTGCGGCAGTGGTTTCCTCTGAGATCCTTCTCTCGCTATACGTGGGAGGCTGTGAAAGGATAACACCTAAACTAAATTGACTGAGAAATTTAATGTGATCAAATACTTGAGCTATTGAAGCGAGTTGCCAACCGTGTGAAGATAAAGGATGAAACTGATTATGAATCGTAGCACTCGAAGCTAAAACAACTGAATTATTCTACCTGCTAGCTTCTGCAGTATCCATTTTACGGTTTGAAATAACTGTTGCCGCAATAAAGAAACCAAAAACGTTATTTGCCGTAAGTCGCTAAAATGCTTTCCGGCAAAACCCCTTGCGATGGCCGCTAAATCTTATTCACACAAATGTGTCACTCAGCGCTTAAAATAACATACAAGTAATCACCAGATTAAATTACGTGCAAACGAATGTATGCACGAATGTGTGCACGAACGAATGTGTCTCTGATTAGAATGCACGACCTTATATAAACTTAAGCTCCACCTACTTTAGAGCTACCCCACCAAGCCTCCTTCTTGCGCGGAGCCAATCTTACAATTCTTGTGTGTGCGTACATATATGCATTTAACCTCAATATGGTTGCCTCTAACAGTAGTAACAGTGCAAATGGAGTTCTGAATTGCTGTAAACGATGTAAATCTAAATTAGTAAACGGTGTAAAGTGTAGTGGTTGTGACAATCAGTACCATTGAGTTGTGCTAAATTAATAGCCAGTATAAAATTTATTGATGACAATACAATAAAATGTTGTGATGTAGCGAATGTATTAAATAATAAGGATAAGGACATGGACGTGGAATTTTTTGATGCTTTAAGTGAAGTCTCTGCATTGGACGTATTTATAGATACGTGGTTCATTAGAAGGACTGCTTTATAAGTGAATTGCGTGAAAAATTAAACATTCTTATGCAGCAAGCGGTATCACCAACAAGACCGTTATTAAACACTGATATGCAAGTGAGTGAAGTGGTCAGTCAGGTAAATAAAATGCCGTGTTCCAATAATGCTGGTGTAAATAAAATTGATAACAATGCTTCAATGGAAGATAAGGACAATACAAACGCTAAATTAGTGTGTGAGTCTAATGCAGCCAACAGTGAAAATGGGTCAAATGTGGTGACAGAACCACAAAATTCACCTTCTTCTGAATTGTGGAGTGATGTCCGTAAACGTAATAAACGGAAAACACATACTGTAATTGGCAATAGTGTTACTGTGGATGCAGGAAATAATAAACTTGAAGGGGTACCTAAATGTGTATCTCTACATGTTTATAGACTTATGCCTGATACGAAACTTGGGAACGTAAGTGATTTTTTAAAGCCAAGTTTTCCGGAAGTTTGTGTGCATCCATTACAATCTAGGAATCCTGATTTACACTCATCATTTAAAATTGACATACATGAAGAGCACTTAGCAGCTGCTTTAAATCCTAATGTGTGGCCCAGTAACGCTCGTGTGAGGCGTTTTTTTTTTTTCATCCTCCTCGACCAATAACTCCAGACAAAACATAGATGCAACTAGTTCTGTAGCATCTCACATGACGCATGATGTATTTTTCATTAATATACAGTATATTAAGAACAAAATTAATGAACTTGAAATACTATGTAGTGAAAAAGACTATAAAATTTTATGTTTTGCAGAACATTGGTTAAGTGATGATGAAAGCAATGTGTATCATATTGAAGGCTATACAAGGGCAGCTATTTTTTGTCTTAAGGCAATAAAAACTGGTGAGGTATGTATTTTTGTGTCTAAAGAAATCAGCTTTTCTGAAATATGTATGAATAAGCTTGAGGAAATGCTTATACATTTCAATAGAGAAAAAAATTAATGTAGTCCTATGTGGGGATTTTAATATTAATATGATTGGTGAATGTCCATTAAACTATCAGTTTAAAAATTTGCTTAGATCTGTTGGGCATTTCTGAACCAATTCTGAACCTACAAGACTTAACTCATGTTTAGACAACATTATAACTAATTTAGATATGCAGCGGTATAGTATTGAGGTTATTGACCCTATGCTATCCGACCATTCTGCTGTATTTTATCATTTTTACAGCCTGTGATTAAACCCAAATATATAACACTTTTTATTAGACCATACAGTGAAGATAAATTTACTTATTTTATTGATTGTTTATCTCAAATTGAATGGACGATGATTCTACGCAGTAATAATTTGAATGCTGAGCGTACTTTTGATGAATTTTTAACTATGTTTTTAATGTATTCAATTTGTGTTTTCCCAAAAGGAATTTTAGATATTTTAATGGTGAAACTCGTGATAAAGCTAAAAATAAATTTTGGTTTACTTCTGACCTTAAACGGATGAGGAAATGTTTACTATTCTGTTACAATTTATATAAATGTACACTTACTGGAGATGCTAAAAAGCTTTTAAGTGGGTTGGAAACGAATATAGAATATTAATGTCACAAGCCGAGAAACTTGCAAATGCTAAATTTATTGAAATCTCTAATAACAAAGTTAAAGCTGCATGGAATGTTATAAATAGAATGGTTAAAGGAGAAAAGTCTGCTTCTATTTATTTTCTCCTAATCAGGTTAATAGTTTTTTTATAGAATCTGTACAAGAGGCAAAGAGAAATATTTTAAAGTCTAATAAACTGGCGCTTGATTACTTGTCAAATTGTGAGGTGCCTGCAGTTTCATTTCCACTTAAGGAAGTGGTATGTGAGATGTGTTGAACGCCGTTACTAAAATGCATAATTCTGATTCCAGAGATATTTATGATATTTCAAATAATTTTCTAAAGAAAATAATTGGTTATATTGTTTTGCCATTAACTCTCTGTATAAATAAATGCTTCAATGAGGACATATTTCCAAGTAAACTTAAATTAGCAAAAGCAATACCGGTCCATAAAAAAGGTAATAAATCATTATTGGAAAATTATAGACCGATATCGCTAGTGCTAGTGTTTTCTAAAATATTTGAGGTATTAATCCACAACCAATTGTATTACTATTTCGAACAAAATAAGGTTTTTTCTATCGATCAATTTGGATTTAGGGCTGGTAGATCTACTATTGATGCAGTTCGATTACTTACTGATAATATAACGAACACCTTTGAATCAAAGAGTTACGCTTTGGTCACATGTTGTGACTTAAGCAAGGCCTTTGATTGTGTGGATCATTGTATACTGCTGGATAAATTAGCACATTATGGTATTTGTGGTACGCCTAATAAATTGCTCTCTTCTTACCTCTCTAGCCGCAAACAAGTTGTTCAGATTAATGATAAGGTTTCGGATATGGCTTCAGTAATGCGCGGTGTTCCTCAGGGCTCTGTCCTGGATCCTCTGTTATTCCTTATTATGATTAATGATTTACCATTCAATACTGAATCTAAAACCATATTATTTGCCGATGACACAACTTTTATTCATAATAATGCAAATATACAGTATCTTGAAACTGAGGCTCAAAATAATGTAAAGTATACATCACAATGGTTTCAAGAAAACAATTTTTTACTTAATGATTCTAAAACTAAAACTATAATTTTTACTTTAAATTATGTTGTTGTACCGAAGATTTGTACTGATGTAAAGCTTTTAGGCATTTTTATTGATAGATTTTTAACTTAGGAGCCACATATTACATTTTTATGCAGAAAGTTGTCAAGGGTTGTATTCTTGTTGAGGGATTTAGTCAATTGTGTACCCATTGAGTATTTGCGTGTCTCATATTTTTCATACTTTCATAGTATTATTAATAACGGTATTTTACTTTGGAGTAATACTCATATATCCAAGATGTATTACTTGTGCAAAAGAAAGCTATAAGAATTATGGCTAAGATATTTACTAGAACACATTGTAAACCCTATTTTAAAAGATATAATATTTTGACTGTTATAAATTTGTATATTTATACTGTATTGGATTTTATGAAGCAGAATCAACATATGTATGACATTAGATCTAGCATTCATAATTACAATTCCCGAAATGGTCAAATGATTGATATTCTTCAACATAGACTTAAGAAAACCTCTCAAAGTTACTTCTATATTGGCATTAAACTTTTTAATAAGCTACCTCAAATTGTAAATGTTTTGCCTTATAAAGTATTTTGTAAGCAATTGCATTCTTGGCTTGTGGATAATCCATTTTATTCTATTAATGAATTTATTGATCTTAATGTGTCTGATATTGATATTTAATTTTTGCTTTTTTTGCTGTAAAGTTGTACAAGGTGTAGTTTATATTATATTATTGATTTGTGTCTTATTGTATATACTGACAATGTCTATTGTAGTTATATAACTGTTTAATGACAATAAAATTGATATTAATATGTTGATATATTGTTACCTTGTTGCTATGGTGTACCACCCTGAATCTCAGAATTTCACTCTCTTTCTCTTTTACAGAATTCCAGTATACGTGACTATTCAATCGTACTGAATTCGCATCTTAATTGAATTTCAAGAACATTTATACTAACGAATTCGCCACTTCAACTGTCGCTAATGACTTTGTTTAACATGACTCGCTAATGAACTTTTCCTTGGTCAAATCTTTTCAACTCAAGCTTATTAATTGTACCTTGAGTTAACTTACAGAAATTATTTATTCCAATTACTTCTCTATCTTACTATTATTTATTTATTTATTTATATCTTTCTGTCAGTAATTACGGTATCACACACAAGACAAAATGTTGAATAACTCCTTGCGCAATGTACTCCGGGTTCATTTGAGCATTATTTCACCCATTTCGTTCACCATGTCTGCAGTTTTTACTCGTTACTGAAAATTTTCAATAATTTAGTTGAGCATTTATCGCCAATTGTTTTAACATCATTATGAAACAAAATTAATTTTCTTTGTCTTGTGTACATAAGATTTTTAAGAAAACAATTTTCTAAATATAAAAATGCAGTAATTTATGAAATACCACGCGTGAAACATTTTAGAAGCTTTAACATTTTAAATTGTGCATATACACGGTAGATCCAAATTGCCGTCCACTTTCCTCGAATAAGTAACCCAAATGACATCAGGGATGGTGAAGCATCTCTACTGTTTTATCATTACATTACTAAATACTGTTTGCTTATGTTTCAGTTGTTTTATTTGAGATTGTTCTGGTATTGCAAATACTGTCACGGCGTACGAGGCACGTGTATTTTGTGTACTATCATTTAGCTTCGATTGGTATTAATATGTATTGCACTATAATACGTATATTATACTGTTTATAATATGGATACTAATTTACTATTCCGTAATGCATTGCAGTATAATAATAACCACAATAATAATTCATGATGATAATAACAATAACAATAATAATATGCGCAGTCCGTCATGAATCAGATGTCTGGATGCTTTGACCTACTGGTCGGCCACGATATGAATGCGTTCGGTGGGAAGAGGAACTAAATGCTTACACAACAAGTGGGCATCGGAAGCACAGTAAAGAAAACCTCCGCAGTTCGGAGGTGCATTTACTAGAGAGGCTGATATCTGCAAATGTAGTACAATTTTCATTGTGCAACTGTACATACGTTCCCCTATCGCGCAGCCCCTCATTCCCCTCTGATCCCTAGACCTTGAAGACGTTAGGCATGTCAAACAAAAGCAACGGTGACTTCCAAGCGCACTCATATCGTGGGCTACTAGTACATGCGTGCAGCTCTGCGTTGTATACGAGAGTTTAGGGCGGCGGTTTTTAAGGAAGATGTTACCAGCTCGAATCCCGTTCTGCAGAGTTTTATATCTGTCATACATGCTGTACTTTACGTATAATGTATGTACAAGGCTACAATTAGTAACTGATTAAAATGTGTACCACCCCTGAATCCCCAACAACGTACAACCAAAATCACCGGCAAATCTTTACGATTAGATATTAATTTTTGCGTAATAACTTTTCCTGGTAAAAAATTAATGATGTATTACATTATCAAAACCCTGATCTAAAAGAATTTTTTACATTAAGAAAAGGTTCTTCAGATTTCTTCAGCAACCTTCAAAAACGTACACTAAAATTTTAAAGACATTCAACAAAGCCGCAACAGTTTGTTTTAAATAACTTTTTTATTGTGTCAGCCATTCAGGAGATAACTGTTGCTACTTACATTTTTTCTGAAGTGATGTCGCATGCAGATGTTTCTCGTGATGTCATGGAAAGAGTATGGAATTTCAAGGGCAGCGTGTAGCGACTCGATTTTAAACATTTGTCTATCATTCCGGTTTCCTGTATCTCTCTTGTACCTTCAACGAAATGTGCAATGAAAATATTTCTGCACACCTTCATCTCGAATAACACGAAGTAGACAGAAAAATAAGTTGGTGTAGGAACTGTATGTAGAAGTTTAAAGATAAAAATAAACAATAGTGGGTTTTGGGAAAGTTATGTGAATGTAACACATTAGATTCTTATTAATCATATTCATATTTACAGCTTCTTGAACCCCAATACGGGACGCAAATATCAATGTTTATTAAAATAATACAAGTTATATTTCAATGTTGCAGTAGTCACTTCCGGATACGTACAGATATTTTCCATAACAGATCATCGTGCGCGGTTGGCCTTCCTTAGCCTACAACATGATTCGCTGTGGACCTATCCATAATATGATTTTTACAAGTGGTGAGCAAACTAGATAGTATCAGACTTCTGTCTCTCCTCCTAGTTATTATACTGAAATACGTTTTCTTTCTTACTTTTTATGAAATGCGTGTTATTTTATAGACAAGAGACAGGCGAAACGTCAAATTTGATATTCCAAACCATTCTAGCTAATATAATGGGAACAAACATTTTTACGTTTTGCAATGTGTAGAATTAAATGGACGTGACCAAAATGTTATATTTCATAATATTTTGGTAAGATCATAACATATTCTAAAAAATCTTCGTATTTATTCATATATTGTAAGATTTACGATATTTTGCTTTTAAAATTATTTCCGTTAGCAAAGAATCGGGCTTTTCAAATATTCTATTCGACAGTTTTCTGCGAAACACATTTGGAAAACCCAAGTACTCCTTCTAACAGTCAGGTAAAGTTGAGAAAATTCAGCACTCCGTCAATGTGACGTCACGTGCCCAATTAAACGCCCTCTATTCTTGAAGAGTTTTTATTTTCGCGAACCGGTGCTTTTGGTGTCATTGTAATTAGTATTAAGTAAGGGCAAAGGAGCAGTAAGTTCTTTTTTCTAAGTTTAAAGTGTTTCACAATAATTAAAATATATAAACTCCATGTAGTTTGAATTATTTATTGATTATTATTAATTGATATAGAGAAAGTCTACAAAACCTATTTTGCACTAATGAAGCGATTTTGCTCCAAACCCTTAAAATACAATGTTTTTTGGGCTTTAAAATACAAACTTCATAAAAGTTTGGAGCTTTGCCTTCAAATTTTGATGTTTAGGCACAGTCATTTTGGCAAATTTTTCTTCACATTTTCCTGACTTTATGCGTTGTTTCTTCTTTTATTATCCCTATCTGGTATTAAATCAGCTACAGTTTGTGGTCCTCTTGGGATTGTTAAGACGCGATCTTGGTATTTTTAAACCGAAATACATATGAGTGCGCTCAATCAATCGCCAGTATACTGGGACAAAATATGAGTGACACAATTTGAGTTTAAAGTATGAAAGATGACATAACAAGCTATACTAAATGGTGCCAAACTCAGTTTCGTCTCCAGGTGACAATACGATTTGAGACGATGTATCCTATAACTAGATGCACCTTGATGGGAGTATTTATGATATAAAAAGTTACTACAATCTAGACCTGTGCTGAGAAAACAGACATCTTGCACCCGAAACCATACATACCTCACATCTAACGTGCCAAAAACGTAGAACACGTCTTTGCAATCAAAGCGATATTGATTCATTTTGTAGGCGGTGTTTTTGACTATATCGATACATTTTTCTGACAGTCACTTTTCATTGCCTGCTCTGTGTCAGCTCGCCCCTCTCTGTTTCGCTCTCCTTCATTTTTTTTATTTTCCGTTGATGTAGGTAGGTGTACCATGACCCGCCAGATCCACTCGATTGTCTTGCCTCATGTATTTATTTAGTCTTGCCTTTGTGATGCGAAGCCGACATGACGCGGATATAGCGTGTTATGTGATACTTGATCTAATGTTGATATGATGTAAACGATCGCGATGCCATGTTACTACATGCTATTATGCATGTTCTCTGTGCTAATTATTTCTTCCCTTCTCAGCTTCGGTACCAGGATATCGCGTAACATTTCCGTTTATGGATGAAGGTACATGCTCCCGTTGGGCAATTTTTACCATATTAAATTCATACCAAAATCCCATGCTGTTCGTTTATGCTTATACCAGCTGCCTTATCTGGATTTCACAGATGCATTCTGTAAGCAGGGGGTTGAAAATAAGGATAGAGGTGGTTTCTGAAAGCCATGTCTAGCCTATAATATTTACATGCACATAAAGCGTAAATATCCAAGGTTTTGTCCAGATGAATCAAATAAAGCAAATTTGCTCAATCGAGTGCATGGAATCGTGCCGATGTAATGTGCAGTGGTTTATGTTGATAAGGAAATAGTATACCGCCTCTGCCTCGCCCATTCCCTGCCCCTTACCTAGTGCTAGCACTCGACTTACCGTTTGTCTTTTCCTTCCTGATTCTGAAACCGACTTGTATCTATAGTTTAGTATTTTAGTGCTTGAGTTTGACATCACAACAATACGAGGCCGTGGGC
The DNA here is from genome assembly GCA_030765065.1 of Deroplatys truncata. NCBI lineage: Eukaryota > Metazoa > Arthropoda > Insecta > Mantodea > Mantidae > Deroplatys > Deroplatys truncata. The sequence continues at coordinate 179,440,830 of CM060990.1, read as the reverse complement.
TGGTATGGACAGTAGTTGCGAAGCAGGCCTTCCAGCCACTCGGGTGAAATACTTCCGTACTCCTCTTCTTTTGTCACTCACCTAGGCCTTACTTTTGTTCATATGCTAATGCGTGTGTTGTAGTTGAATTCAAACCAGTAAGAGATTAACTCACCCAGGGCTGGTGTGGAATACAGGTGATATGGTATTTCTGCCAACATTAAATAAAGAAACCAGAAGCATTGGCACATATCCGTTCACTCGACTGTACATATGGGGTAGAAAATATGAGTAGGAGTAGACTTTTTAAGCTGTAATTTTCCCGAGTCCTATAGCTCAAGTGCACAAACTTTGTACCCTGTTTGGCCAAACTGTATACGCGTGTATGTAAACGTTGAAAATAAAGGATAAGCGTAGTGTTTTAAGCTTCAAGGCACTTTATGATTGCAAATAAGTGTAAAATAATTTTTGGAAGTTGTACGGTAAATTAAGATTTTTGCCAGGGCGTATACAATAATAATTTCTACAACATTTTGACCATATGGTTTATACAGTGCAGATTTCTGCATAAGGTGTCGAAAATATTTTAGAGATCGTTTATGAGAATTGCAAGATAGCGTATAATTTTCGTTGCTTCCTATAATATTACGAAAGCTTGTCTAGAGTAGGCCAAGGAGACTCAATCTACATGTTAAAGTTTGGGATAATTCATCATTTTTGGCTAGATTCTAAACTCAAGTGTGCCAAATTTTGTCAAATTGGTTTATAATAGTATACATTTGAATCTAGTATGCTTTACTGCTTATTGTTTTTGTTTGACGTAAGTTAAAATACTCGTGTATTAACCTTTTCGTTGCTAACTGCACATACATCTATTAGAGCGCTGTCTTCTTCAGTGATTGCCCTGTTTTCTGTTTCATGTTTTCTTCCTTCGTGACATCTGTGAGTTCTGAAATGTCAACTTTGTCTTCTGAATGAGCTGCGTTTATAATTTTCACTCGCTTTTGGTCTCAAATTTTCGATAGGGATATAGGTATATTTGTGTCGTTTAAGTATGCTGGTAAGTATGCTAACTCTGCTGATTATAGAAATGAATTCTATAGACTTCACGTGAATGCGGAACGGCCCCACAGGATGCGCTTCAAAGAGATTTGTTCTATGAAACAAAAGTTATTGAACATTAATTGTAATTTTAAAATTCTCCTGCATTAATATATATTCTTTGCACAATATTAGTGAAAACGAAGAGGTCTTCGCCAGGCATTTACAGAAAACTCAAATACATGTTTAATTTGCCATACCAATGGTTCAAACTCACGATATTTTAATCAAAATCATAAACGATGTTTTCGAAAAAATACAAAAACAATATCTAATTCTATTATGCCACACATTGTATGTTTATGCTTCTTTCATGCTTAGTTGTGCTTTCACCAGCACAGAAACATACATACCCATGCGAAAGCGATTTCCTTAAAATACTTTCTTTATTCAAAGTACTTCAGTTTAAATTCGTCATCACCAGGCAGAGGAATTCCTAAGCAGTTGACTTTAATCATGTATCAATACAAAAAATGTAAACAACAGCGGCCAAGGGTCACTGACGGTCAGGTAATTACTGCCTGGTGAGTGCTGTCTGCAAATGCCAAGACTATACGAGAGTTTGGGGTGGTTTGTTACCCGCGACGTCCCTACATAAAGTCCACTAACACTAACACTATTTCCTTTCGTCTTGGATATTAATGCTTAGAAATTCCTATTCCGATTTATCACATGTCTGCTCGAATGCAACATTTATCCTATCCTAGATAAGCGATAGAAAAAGCTGAAAGGAGTACGTTGAATACAAATGTAATCACGAAATATTAAATACTGATGCATCCTAAACATGATGAAAGATTATAAACTTTGCCAGTTTCCTAAATATTTATGTTTGAGCGGGAGAGTTTACAGCTGGTATCCCCGCGGGTAATGCGCTGCTTGTCTCAGTCATGGCTTTGTCCAGCACCTTGCCGGAAACTGAAGACCTGTTTCTTTTCCCTTGCTAAAATCCATGAATAGTCTTGATGCATGTGCTGCTTAAACAATAGAATCGTGACATATTTTGTAGAAAATAAATCACCGAGAGTGACATCAGCATTTGTGTAATGCCAAGCTGTATCTAATGCAACAAACAGTTTATTATACACTATTAGCAAAGTCTTGTGTGTTAAATATCTTTGGAATCCAGTTCCACAATCGCTGTTAAAATGAAGGGCCATAGGTTGTATGGAGTTTTTAAAAGGGGACGTGCCACAAAATCAATTTCTCCAAAACTAGTTTACACGGTGTACTTTAATTTCTGCTTCTTTGCATTTGAATCCGAACAGGAGACCACTTCAAGGTTATTTTTGTTTTCTTTTTGGTAGATTTTAACGACCGTTCTTACTGCATACGGCTAACGCAGGCGGTGAACACTGGTGATAACTTAAATGAAATGATAATTGGGGAAAGACATTTGGGAAGGAAAACTTTCAGGCCTGAGTTTAGAGTGGCTCCCAAGCAATGCTCAATTACGAGGACAGGAAAACCTGGATAAAAACATCAGTCAGGGAGGACCGTAATGGCTGGATATGAACCGTGGAACTACCGCTCACGCGTCGGTGCTTTAATGATCTCGGCCACTCGTGTCGGGAGAGACAAAGTTACTTGTGACCTCCGCAAAGACTAAATGGGTGGCCATTCAATTTTCTGCGAGTACCATCTTTTAGTACTTAATCGAAAAAAAACGTTATTTCTGATTACTCCAATTCGTATAATACCACACATTTCAAGAACATGTGAGCGGAAAGAGTATTCACATAACGGTTCACTCTGTTGATATCTGCAGTAATCCTGCGTAAAAAATGCGTAGACAACTACTTCTTCCCTTACTCTCACTACTACTATTACTGCTATTACAACTGCTAATACTCCACTTCTACTACTTATACTACAACTATTACTGCTGCTACTACAACAACTACTGCTGCTGCTTTTAATACTCCTTCTACAAGTACTACTCTACTGATGCTGCTTTTAATACTCCTTCCACAAGTACTACTGCTACTACTACTCTAGTGCAGCAGCTGCTACTGCTACTACTCCTCAAGTGAAACTGTTGCTACTACTACTACTACTACTACTACTACTACTACTACTACTACTACTACTACTACTACTACTACTACTACTACTACTACTTTACTGTTGCTGCTACTACCAGTGCAACTGCTGCTACTGCTACTACTTTACTGCTGCTGCTATTACCAGTGCAACTGCTGCTGCTGCTACTACCAGTGCAGCTGCTGCTACTGCTACTACTACTCTAGTGCAACTATTGCTACTACTACTACTTTACTGCTGCTGCTACTACTAGTGCAACTGCTGCTACTACTACTGCTACTACTACTTCTACTTCTAGTTAAGCTGCTGCTACTACTACTACTACTACTACTACTACTACTACTACTACTACTACTATCACTACTACTAGTAGTAGTAGTGGTAGTAGTGCAGCTGCTGCTATTGCTACTATTACTACTACTACTACTAATACCGCTGCTGCTATTGCTACTAACGCTACTACTACTACTACTACTACTACTACTGCTGCTGCTGCTTTTAACACTCCATCTACAAGTACTACTACTACTACTACTACTACTACTACTACTACTACTACTACTACTACTACTGCAAGTGCAGCTGCTTATTGCTACTACTACTACTACTACTACTACTACTACTACTACTACTACTACTACTACTGCTGCTGCTTTTAACACTCCTTCTACAAGTACTACTACTACTGCAAGTGCAGCTGCTTATTGCTTCTACTGCTGCTACTACTGTTTCCGCTGCTGCTACTACTACTACTGTTGCTATCACTGCTGCTGCTGCTTTTAATACTCCTTCTACAAGTACTACTGCTACTACAACAACAACTACTGCTGCTGCTTCTTTTAATACTCCTTCTACAACTACTACTGCAAGAACAACAACTACTGCTGCTGCTGCTTCTTTTAATACTCCTCCTACCAGGACTACTGCTACTACAACAACTGCTGCTGCTACCGCTGCTTTTAATACTTCTTCTACAGGTACCTACTACATCAACAACTACTGCTGCTGCTTGTTTTAATACTCCTTCTACAACTACCACTACTACACCAAACAACAACTGGTGCCGTTGCTTTTAATTCTCCACAACTATTGCTGCTGCTGCTTTTAATTCTCCTACTACAAGTACTACTACTACAACTACTGCAGCTGCTAGCGCTGCTTTTAATACACCTTCTACATGTAGTACTACTACAACAACAAAACTACTCCTGCTGCTATCGCTGCTTTTAATACTCTTTCTACATGTAGTACTACTACTACAACTACTGCTGCTGCTAGCGCTGCTTTTAATGCTCCTTCTACATGTAGTACTACTACAACAACAACTACTCCTGCTGCTGCTGTTACCGCTGCTTTTAATACTCCTTCTACAAGTACTACTCTACTACAACAACTGCTGCTAGCGCTGCCTTCAATGTTCCTTCTACAAGTGGTACCACTACTTCTACTACTAATACTACTACTACTACTACTACTACTACTACTACTACTACTACTACTACTACTACTACTACTACTACTGCTAGTGCTGCTGCTATTACTGCTGCTACTACCACCAACACCGCTGTCACTACTACTATTACTGCTACTACTGTTGCTGCTACTGCTATTACTACTGCTGCTACTACTACTACCACCACACCGCTACTGCTACTACTGCTAGTGCTACTGCTTCTACTACTAACACCAACACCGCTCTGCTACTGCTATTACTGCTACCACTGTTGTTACTACTACTAGTACTACTGTTTCTGCTACTACCACCAACACCGGTGCTACTATTACTACTACTACTGTTGCTGCTACTGCTAGTACTACTGTTTCTGCTACTACCACCAACACCGCTGCTACTATACTATTACTGCTACTACTGTTGCTGCTACTGCTACTATTACTGCTACTACTGCTAGTACTACTGTTTCTGCTACTACCACCAACACCGCTGCTACTACTACTATTACTGCTACTCTACTGTTGCTGCTACTGCTAGTACTACTGCTTCTGCTACTACCAACAACACCGCTGCTACTACTACTATTACTGCTACTCTACTGTTGCTGCTACTGCTAGTACTACTGCTTCTGCTACTACCAACAACACCGCTGCTACTACTACTATTACTGCTACTCTACTGTTGCTGCTACTGCTAGTACTACTGCTTCTGCTACTACCAACAACACCGCTGCTACTACTACTATTACTACTACTACAGCTACTACTGTTGCTGTTACTGCTACTACTACTGCTGCTACTACTACTACCACCACACCGCTGCTGATACTACTGCCACTACTGCTACTATTACTGCAATTACTACTACAATTACTACTACTACTGCTGCTACTACTACTACTACTACTACTACTACTACTACTACTACTACCGGTACTGCTCCTATTAGCCCCGCTGCTATTGCTTCTACTACTACTACTACTACTACTACTACTACTACTACTACTACTACTATATACCGCCTCAACAACCATAATAGTTATACAAGTAACTAATCATTAAATAAAGTTATTGGTGCCAGCATACCAAATTGTTTCTTTGTTTGTGGTTCATAGTCGATAGCTGGCTTTTCATATCTCTCTCCTTCGAGCATGACATATTCAATAGTATCAATGCATGCAAATGCATAAAGATACAAATGTTACAAATGCATAAAGATAGAAAAGCAACAGCATCACTCGCGTACTAAGAATCAAGAAAACACGGTCTCTCTTTACTAGTGATTATGCTCACGTGCTATTCTTTCGCTTCATGTAATTCCCTCACCGAAGACCTGTCTACCCCGATCATAAAAGCCTGGGAATTGGATGGGAGGAAAACGGTAAAGCGGAGATGCGTAAATCACTCTGAGCACCGCTTGGGATAGACGTAAGACAAGTGTTGCTGCATTCGAGGCTCCAAATTATGCAGTGCAAGGTCGCAGAGAAGGAGGGTCCGACAGGGCGGTTAATGTACTTGCATGTTTGTTGTGTTTACGGTTTCTTTTAGCTGAACCGGGCAGAGTTGATATATCAAGAAGTGTCTATCCGAGATGGAGGGTATTTCCGGTCTTTCACGCCAAGTAGATAATGGGACACTAAGGACCACAACAGTTAAACAGCGTCGATAAATAATTAAATAAATAAATAAAAGGAATGGAGGGTTTCTTTAGACGAGAAAAACATCTCTTTATTCAGCGTATAATAAATATACTACAAAAAATTCAGCTTTATTTAAACTGCAAAAGCCAAAGGAAAACCTCAAGCAGCGTTTGTGTGACACTGTCTAACTTGTCTCACCTGACGCAACACCACTGGTCATGCCACACGTTGTGAATTATAAAGAATACGCTTCAGAAACCAGCATTACATTTTGTTTTCTTTTAATAATGTTTAACATTTGCTCCTTTTTGTTTTGTCATTTTTTGATAACTTTGAGTGAATATTAAACATAGTATCCCACATACACCCTACCTTAGCTGAGTTAACGTGGAGTGGCTGCCTTGCCTGCACTGTATGCAGGATGGTCAAGTTCAAAAGTAGCATTTGTACTCATCTAAACTTTGGGCTTCCAGCAGTTTGCCTAAAAACGTGAGTTTTAGGAGACTTTCCAAACAAACTACCCTTAATTCGTACCGAGCGATTGGTTCCGCGGTAGCGTGTGAGGCTCACATTCGGGAATTTCCGGGTTCGATTCTCGTCGACCGCCCACTCTGACCTTGGGTTTTTCGTGGTTTTGCCTGGTCGGTAGGCGAAAACTGGAGTGGTCTCTCTTCTATCACGATTTCCTTTCCCTCACTTCCCTTTCATTCCGTTTGCTTCTCATGTTTCAGGTGTGCTTCATAAATAAAACTCCAGATTTCGTGGCCTGAAGTGGTGCCGGACACATGGTGTGGATACTTCCAAGGAAAGTATGTTCCCGTGGACGCCGGAGGGTTGTCTTCTTGCAAGTGTCCTTCATCGCTCCCTTAGGATAGCTAATGCTGTGAGTCGGATCTGCGAGCCAGGAAATGTTAGGAACTTCTGCGCGTCTCTGTGACATGTCTGCCTGCGGCCTGTAGCCTTCTATAATTTCTTTACTTCATCTCTACCTCACGGGGAGTGGTGACCACAATATAATTGTGTGGATCGCATTGCGCGAGGTGTTCCCCTCCGCTGTGTACCCTATTCCTTTAATTTGTGCTGAAGAAGTTCCTAGAAACTTTAATATATAACATTTAAACCTAAACATACTTCTGTTCATGTTAAGGGTTACATTTTTTGGAGACTCAGATTTGTACCAGTCTTGACCAGCTTTGATTTATGCTAATACATTTTGTTTAAACTCTCGCAAATAAATGGCTCAAATGTTTGTTGCAAGACATTCATAAGCTGTTTCACACATACATACAGATAGACAGATGGTTAAAGCGTCGCTGAAACCTGCTACACAGTTGCGGACATAAACTACCGAAATGTTATGATGGGCGCTCCCCACCTTTCACTGGCGTTCATATTCCATATTTCGGAAATAACAAGCATGAAAATAATCTGTAAGCGGATGATGGAACATAAAAGAGCTCTAGGGTGAATTGGACCAGATATGGATTTGATTAAATGAACATCCAGCTACATTAATTTAAACCAGGTCAATTAAATGTATAGAATTAAACTTTATTTAATCTGCCTAGTGTAGCGTGGTTTTTAACTCCAATTTAAATCTGTAAATAAGATTAACAATCATAACGCATGTGGGGAAGTAAATATGTTAATGCTGACAGGTTGTTGCTACAGTATCTGTGCTGTACAATATCGAAACACCTCGTATCAAGTCCACTTTAAAATATATTGCTTTTACTTTCCCGATACTTATTACTTCTCATAGCGTTGCGAGGGGATCCAGGTTTGATTCCAGGTATTTGTATGAGGATTTTCTCCTGCTGGGAAGCCAGGTACGGGATGTACTCGGCTTTGTGATGTCTTTGGGGACTAATTGAGGAGCTACTTTATGGAAAATGTAGTTTTTCCGGTCTAACAAAGGGGGCTCAAGCAGCCTGCTAACTATATACCACCTCTAATGTTAGACCCTGCCCAAGATGTCCTATGTGGATGGAGACAGAGCACGCAGCGACTGTACGATTGGCTTTGACCCACTGAGTCGAAGTTAGTTTCTCGATACTTTGGTTCATGTGGAGAATTGTCTCTTCATGGCCATATATTTCCAACTGATAAAACTGTTCTATGCAGAAAGGTTATTTTTATTTCTTGGCTATTAAAGCAGGTAGTGTTGCTTCAAAATGTATTTATCAATTTAATTCCTAGGAGCAAGATTTGTAATTACTGCTTTTAGTCCTTTAGTAGTTGTCCACATAAACATATAGGTACGAATACAAATACGAATAGGCGTTCATAGCGTAAGTAGTGATTTTACTTGGTATACTCAATGAAACACTGTAGTAATAGCAGTTTTTTCTTATTGCACTAGATTCGCGATAGAAAGATCGTTTGTGACGGACGTTTGTCACGTCTAAAGGCGTATTGTGGTGTTTCTGAATATGAAAGTGTGATTAAGGTGATTAAGCAGTTTAAAATACACTGAATAGATTTTCTCCCTGCATAGTTTTTGAAAATTAGTTGGTTTCGCACAATCTACAACTGAATTACACGCACAACCGTAATTATGCTGTAGGATGTTTGGCAACGCCATATAGTGGTTATCACACATCGCCTCGAGTCATGTCGTCCTCCATGGTCTAGGGGTTATGATTCTTGAGGTCGCGGGTTCAAACCCGGAGAAGGGCAATGGATTTTTTTCGGGCATAAAAATCATGGCGTGGCTTCCTTCCATGACTTAGCATGGCTTCCTTCGAAAGAGAAATAGAATTGGACGTTAAGGGACATAGTAGTTAAAGAGCGTCCATAAATAAAACTCAGTTATTTTAGCCTCGGGTCATGCATTCCTGATCTTTCTCAAGCAGGTCAATTGTCACTAAGTCAGGCTGATAAGGGCATCGTATAAACAAATTGTAGTGGGTAACGATAAGGACGGAGGGCTAGCTAAAAAAAAGAAACAACTATGGAGGTGTTCGGACACAGTTAAAAAACGACTTTAATTTGCTAACAAAGCCAGGAATGCAACTGAAGCTTTATCAAGCTAACTCTACTTGCAAAAACTCTCCATCGCAGGGTAGCTATTGTTCAAATAGGTGTTTCTTTTTTCTCTCTCGCAAGGGCAGAGGAGGATTTAAGCACTGCGCCTAGAGGCCTACTGTGCGGTGTGCAATCTCCGGGAAGAAGGGATGAGATGAGAATTACGAAGGGTTGTTGCCCGGACCAAGTAGTGGCAGGTGCGGATATTGCGGGGTACCTAAAGTTCACAGATGGATACACTCCTGCAGGCAACCCCCAGCGCTCCTCACGACGAACAGGTCCAAACTGCCCTGGTTCCGTATCAGAGGAGGAAGAAACAGTCACAGAGCGCACGTCCACCGCGCACCACACACAACCAAACTACCCAGTCAAGCCCCGTACCCCCAAAGGTGATATGAAATGAAATGATGGAAAATGAGGGACCGGAAGAATTCGGGATATTAGAAAAACCATCACAGTATTCGCCTGGCTACAAGGGAAAGCCAAGAAAAAAACCCAAGCCAGAGTGGGCGGTCGCCGGGGATCGAACCTGGGCTACTAAGTTATCCTCTTTGGAAAAGACACACATAGTATGCGACCATCGAGAAAAATAATCCTCTCGTTGTTAATATAAAATATCAGCTCACCGATTTCTAAAGTGAGCAGTTTTCTTTATGCGTGACCTGCTAACGAAATTGATTATAACGTAAATACAAAGGAAATACAGCAAACTTTCATACCTGAGGGTTAACAGAAGGTTTTAGCATCTATCTATGGTAGGTAGAGAAAGTGGGGAGATACCGCTTAAGGGAAGACAAAATGGCGAGGATTACCAAGAAAAATTACACTTTTAGTGTTTATGCCGTCTTATTAAATGGAAGTTCCTCTTTAATTTGATATATATATTATCGTTCTAGACACGATAGTTATATTTTAAATGTATTTTTAAAAATGGTACTGCATCTGGCAATTTATACTGTGAATTCTGCACCACCTCAGAGAAAAAAAAATCAGAATTCCTACACACTTTGGAGTAGAGAGGTAAACTTTAGCCCACCTTTTCAAGAAGTTTATTCTCTACAAATTGCTACTACAGTTAAGTAGGACAGCATCTGTGTGCTGAAGCCATGTAATTGCTTTCTTTGTAGATATATGCAAGCTCATTTTCTCAATTTTTGCTTCGAACATATTTTTCTGTGAATGGCATTTTCCGGTATAAATGACCTGTTCTCTCATAAAGTATTGAAGATAGCTAAATTACTTTTGTGTTAATAACATGGTCAGTTATTTTTATTTTAAAATATAATTGCTGGTAACTTTTCATCAAAATGCTATTATAATTTATAATCCTTATAAATAAATGTTTTGGATAAAAGTAGATCAGTGAATTTAGAAGGCAAGCCTCTACATCCTGCAAACACGTAATCTGATATCTTAAATTGTTTCTATGATAATGGGTATGAATGCATCAGATTTAACATAGGCCGTATAGGACATTTAATCCCCCTTAAGGATTGTTAAGTGAACATTTCTTTTACGTTTGTGAATGTTACCTATTTTTATTTCTGAAAAATTGTTATAACGAACTGTCCGGAATATACGCCTGGTGAAGTGGTTACCAAATGTGATCGGTCAACACATATCCCAACTGTTAAGTGTTCAAGTATACCAACTTCGCGGACTCTTTGCTATGACACAAACATCTGGCTTCTTTTCTAACGCTGAAAGTAATGACGTCTGTAGTGAAGCCTGTAAATGATCTCCAACTTACGAAGGATGATTCTGTTCTGTAGTAGGTATTCGATTTCCCGAAACGTTTGGATTTTTGGGAAGCGATTATTAATTTTTGTTGTCGTGCGTTACAGTAGTTTCCATTTTAATAGAAAATCATTGATCTAAGACACCATTAAGACTTTGGTTGAGTCTCATTAACCATTTCATTAGCTTGCAGAAAATGTTTTTAAAAGTAATTGAACTAAACCTGCAAACGCTTCAGAATTATGCGCACAAAAGTTGAAATACATAGAAATCACGTATTTCTATGTAAACAGGGGAGCATGCGCGTGTGAACTATTCTTTCGGAATCATCCTCTTACGTATATAAGCAACTGAAGGATAAAGTAAGGCGTAAAATACAATGGCGCTTAGCACGTCCTGTAAGTTCAAAGCTAAATAGAGGTGAACCACCTAGTCAGATTCACACATCTTGTTGAGTGACCTTGGTTACTCATTAGAGATTTCTCATTTTTAGTTTAATTATAAACATTCGCAATGGACACGGGTGCTGTCAGTATCTAATACCCATTATGCTCTGCTTTGGCCTCGACTAACATTTTTATTTTTTCTACTTATAGTAAGTAGGGGAAATATTGTATTCCACTCAAAAATCCGATATAGAGATTTCACCGCAACCCAAAAAAGCATTTTTAAAAAAAGTTTCATGTGTGTATCTGTGTGTCTGTAAAAAGCATAACTGAAAAACGGAAGTCGGATAAATACCAAGCTTGATATTTAACTTCAGTCTCTTCCAAAGATGCGATACGAACATTTTCAAGAAAATCTTCCCACACCCAACTACTACTTTAGTGGCTTTACAGATTTTAATTAAAATACCATACATTAAAAATATTTACATAACAAACAAAATGTATGTCTTCAATTTTTTAGAAATAGCCTGTGAAGGCACCTTCATTTGGAAGGAATCATATATAATGTTGTATAACGGGTAAACGTTAAGCAATGCACGAGAACGTACAACACCAAAAATGCATATCTCTTCTACATAATTTATGTCAAATAACTTTTTGTGGAATCAAGGTGTCCGTTATTAATGGTTCGAATTGTTCAATACTTAGCGATTCTTTTAAAGTCCCGTCGATTGTCAGTTGTTTCTCGCGATGTCATGAAAAGAGTATGGAAATTAAGGCCAGCAGCAGGGTATGTACGAGAGAGCTGGCACACCAAAAATTGCATTTATGTGGGAAAAGATAGTGAAAATGAGGAGAGATGGTAGGCTAGGATGGGGATGAAGGGCAAAAAATGCGTTTATATGGTAGAGATAGGGAAAACGAGGAGGGGTTCTAGGGAGGATAGAGGTTGAAAGTGTTCGAGGTTGGGAACAATTTAGCGTTCATTGGAGATGGAGGGGTAGGGATACACACGCGTCCACGTTAGTGGTCGGGTGTGTTGTGTGATGTATACTTAGAGCTTTCTATAGCGAATGTATCTAGGTCTGTCGTAAACTAAACCCTCCTCTAATAATACCTTCTATCCTAAGTTAGATCGTACTTTGCACATCTACCCTATAATCTCATTGCCTAAGCTAACCTATACTTTACCCCATATAACCCTAAGATCGTTATAAAGTATCGAAAACGACTGAAAAATGACCCAAACACTGTATAAGGGGTGAAAAACTCCAAAACGACCAACAAATTTTTGTAAAACAGGAAATAATTGTAAAACAACTAGAGAAATATCTGTAAAACATATTCAATGATCATGAAAACAGTAGCAAACTACTATAAAATGTGAGAAATTCCAGTCGAAATATAGTAGAATCGCTTCAAAACTATCAAAATGTTTATAAAAGAGTCCTAAGACCTGTAGTAGTGTTCGAAATACCTCTACAAGAGCTCGAAATATCCATTCCTATGCCCAAAATACCTCCAAACTGTGAAAATGGTCGTAAAAGTGCCTACCCGCCCGAGAATACCCTCTCCAGTGGCTAAAATGCCATCGAAATGTCCTAAAATGCTCAACCATTCCTGCTCCAAAGTCTAAAATACCCTTGAAATGTCTGTACCAACACCTCAAAATACCTGCTTCGGTGTGTCGAAACCCTGGGCACAATACCTTCAAAGGACTCTGAAATGTACCAAAATATCGGAAAAAAACTGTTCCAACTCTGTTCCAGAGCCCTAAATGCTCGTAAAAGTGCTCGAAAGGACTGGAAAGATACTCGAAATCGTTGTAAAACATTTGAATTCCCTGAACACATAATAAATAGGCATGTAAATATTACCGATCCGCCCACATAAAAGGTATAAATTACTATAAAACACCAGCAAATCAGTGTAAAGCGAGAGAAATGTACCGAGCATAGGTCTGTCTACATGGGGTGAAGTCTAGGTTAGATTAGGTGATGAGAGTATAGGGTAGATACATGATAAACGGACGATTTAACTTAGGATAGAAGAGATTATTAGAGGAGGATTTAGTTTAAGATAGACCTAGATACATTCGCTATAGAAAACTCTTAAATTGCACATCATACAACATACCCGACAACTTACGTGGACGCGCGTATATCCCTAACACTCCCTCTACAATGAACGTTAAACTGTTCCCAGAACCACCCTCGAACACCTTCAAGCCTTACCCTCCCTTGCACATCTCCTCGTTTTCCCAATTTCTCCCATATAAATGCATTTTCTGCCTTTCAGCCCCAGCCCAGCCTAACATCTCTCCTCGTTTTCCCTATCTCTTCCCATATAAACGCAATTTTTGGTGTGCCAGCTCTCTCTTACACACCCTGCTGCCATCGTATAGCGTCCAGTTCTAAAACATTTGACTATGGCTATTCGCTTTTGTATCTATAATGAAATGTGTAGTAAAGGTATTTCCAGAAAGGTTATCTCGGTAAAAATGAAATAGATAGGTAAATAAACCTTCGTAGAAATAATTTGTATACCCGTTAATAAGCGAGAGAGGGTAGAGAAAGTCATGTGAATGTAACATATCAGATTTTTTACCTTATTGCCGTTTACCATTTCGCCATTCATTTGTTTTAGCAGTTGCACGCGCCGAAACGTTTGCCTACACATGAACACCAAAAAAGGACGCCCATATTTATAAACCTGCTTTGAGAGAAAGCTATTGCATAATTTAAAACGTATTCTACATTTTGGAAAATCATTGCGTAGTCGTTAAAATGAGATTCAATATTAACGTCCCTCGATGAATTGTGCACTTCAGCATTTAAACACATTGGATGGGGAATTTGGATGGCGTATGGCAGACAAATGATCAGATTGCTGAGTTATTTGAATGAAAAATGTGTTTGCGGTTTGAAAATCAAATGTACGTGCCCAATGCTAATAAAAATCTGAATAGGTGGGTGTCCGAAAAACATAGAAATTTGGTTAATCAGTTACGAGGAATAACGGAGCCAGTAATTGTAGTTTGGGTTAAACCCGATGTTGCATATGAACAAAGAATAAACGATCAGGAAATCAATGTTCCGCCATTTCTATTCTACACAATACTCACGTGTCTTATTCAATACGCTACCTTGTATTGCAAAGGTGATCTCTAATGTTTTATTATAAATACGCAATCGCATGGACAAACACGTATTACGTATGAAACAAACACGAAATTACATCCGAAAAGCTTCAACATTACACAGAATAAAAAGCAACAAAACAAAAGTTACATCATGCTTGCATAGTGATTCATTCATTACAGAGAAAAATCGGATGTGTTACATTCATATGACTTTTATACTCTCTTTCGCTAATTAGTGGGTATACAAATTATTCTTACGAAAGTTTATTTTCCTATATACTTCATTTTATTCGAGATAAACTTTTCCAGAAATAACTGCTTTACACATTTCATTATAGGCACTAAGGGAATACCGATAGTCAAATGTTTTAGAGCTGGACGCTATAGGCTGGCCTTAAAATTCCACTCTGTTTCCATGACATTGCGGAAACAATTGAAAATCGACAGGATTTTAAAAGAATGAGTAATTATTTATTGAACGATTCGAACCATTTATAAGGGATATCTAGGAAACGGCTGATGCCAAAAAAGTTATTTGAAATAAATCGTGTGTTTTAAAGATATCTACATTTTTTGTGTATTACGATCGTCTGTTGCTTAACGTCTACTAGCTATGCAAGAGTATATAAATTTCCTTTCGAATGAAGAGGACTTCACTAGCTATTCCCAGAAAGATATACATATTCAAGATATGCATTTTATTTGTCATGCAAACATTTTTAATATATGGCGTTTTAATTAAAGCAGTTAGAGCTATTTTTCATAAAATAAAACAATTCGTGGAATGTTCCATGTAAAGGGGAGTTAGGAGTAGGGAGATTTTCTTGAGCATCTTGGCAGGTGTTAAACTTAAATATCAAGTTTGGTACTTATCCGACATACGCTGTTCACAGACACGCGCGCGCACGCACAGGCGCGCACACACATATACACACAGATACCGAGATACACAGACATTATTCTAAAAATGCTTTTTTTAATCAAATTTTTGGGTAGAATGCCATACTTTCTCTACCTACTATGTACGTGGTAGAGAAAGTAAGAATAGAAATGTTAAGGAAGTTTTATTTAATATAGCAGAATTGACTTAAGCAATGAGACTAAGACTTTTATGTTTCGAAGACTTCACCATACATTTATAATTAATTTAGGGTGAAGTTGTTGCAAAGTATGCCTGAAATAAGGTTATTGAAATTCTGTTTCTTATCAATTTCTCCTGACCTTTAGGGGTTAATGATGGTGATTATGCTTAATGCAATAATGGAGAATGTCATTCTAATAGACCAAAATGGATTTCAGAAGAGGATACCCCATGCAGATTGTTATATGCTATGTTTACTACGTTTTATGCCATCCTGTATAGCATTTATCGATTTTCGAAAACGAGTTGACATAAATAAACAATGAATTTAATGAAAGTGACAGGTATGCCCGCAACAATTCACAACTGTAATATGAAGTTTATAGTCCAAAATATGTTTTGGTAGAACTTGGAATCAAACACAAAAATTATAACAGCATCCACAAATAGAGGCCTAAAACAGGGACGACAGATTTTTAATTTATTTTAATGTGTATATTGACTTGTATATAACTTGCAGACAAGATTACATTCGCATTTAAAACTAAACGTAGCTTTTTAAATATACTTTTTCTGTTTTCGATAATGATCAAATTATCGATGTAGCTTTGAAAATGCCTTGCAAAAAGCTATATTTCAATTAAGTAACATTAGTAAAACTAAGACTTTAACATATCAATACAATTTTAGTATTTAGAGGACTAGAAACTTTAACTATCCAAAGCAATTTTGTATGTGAGGCACATTAAATAAAGTAAACATCTTTAACTATGACGATTGTGATATATCCTATTTTAAACAACAATGTATTTCTTAAAAAAATAGAAAATTTAGCTTTATTTTTGACACAATTAAGAAATTATATAAAAAAATCAGAAGGAGCTCATACTAAAAGTTTAAAAAATTATGGAATTGAATTTTAGACTTTAACCAGGAAGTTGAAAAAAAACTGTAGATGTACCTGAAATGAAAATTTCAAAAGCGTCGCTGGCTATGCGCTTTTAGAACAAATAAAAATTGAGGATATTAGGAGTGAGTTAAACCGATAAAATTGACAGGTAAAATACAATTATTTGGAAATAGTACCGAGAGAGATCGCTCCGCAGTAAAGTGTGAGGCCAGCACTCCGAAGGTCTCGAGTTCGATACTCGTTGGGCCGGCCATTCTGATCTTAGGTTTTTTTCATATTTTTCTAGGTCATAGGTGAATGCTGGGATGGTTCCCTTTCTACCACAAATTTCCTGTCCATCGCTTGGTGTCTCCATCACTTCCTTTCATCTGTTTCACCCTTCATATGTTTCCGGGTTTTTGGATCAGGCGACGGCGATTGGTGGTTGCGGCGGAACGGTGGAGTTTGCGCCGTGTAAAGTGGCAGGCAGAATCGCGCCGGCTTTAGGATTGGTGTAATTTTAGAATCGTTAGGTACCCCGTCCTTCCTTGCGCGTATTTTCACCCGGATGGTCGCTATTCGGGTCTCTCCTTAATCCCTTCCTCCCAGGTGTTACGTAAGACACCAAGGGCCTACTAGTGGCCCACGTGCAGTACTGAGTTCCAGCTGCTAGGGTCCCCCTCTGGCTATGGAAATAGTTGGAACATGTCTAAGGAATTAAATGATATCCGAACTAAAGATTGTTTTCTGCTGAACGTACAAGAAATCTTGACGAATCAGAGGAAAGCTGGTTCTAAAATTTTAATTGAACGAGAACGGAACGTGCCATTGAGGCTCAGTGAAATAGGTTTTTCCGCATTAACATATACATTTAGTTTCCTATTATAAACCCATAACAAATTTTGATATATTTTGAGACAGAACTGGAATATATCCTTTCACATCTGATTTTAGGAAAACCTGGCATTCTGAGAAGCAATGTGGTAACCACTGCAAAGTCATGGCCTGTACATTGCTCGTCTTCAAGAAAATCCTTGACTGGGCATCTTGCAACATTCTTCTCCGCATGGCCTACTTCCATAGCAGTTATCCTTCAAATTCTCTCTTCAGTACTCTTGGAAATGATAATGTTCGTACTTCACACACAACCGAAAGTCACACTATACAATAAATTACCTCCACGTTTTCTGGCCAGTTCATCTTGTTGAAGCCTGCTCTTTAATATTGGAGGTTCTTTAATATTTCTCTACCTTAAATGGCATAGGTAACCTGTCATCACCTCTTTGGTATGCTGTGGTCGGAAATATAAGCATTTTATTTCAGAAAACCTTGGCTAATAAAGTATAACGTTTTGATACTGAATTAAAAGATTTTAAATAACTTGAAAGAGAATCGAACTTATTTAAGGAAAAGTTATAATTCCCAAAGTTTATAATACTCAGCGGTTATACTTCATTAGAAACTGGCGTATTAGAAACGTAATAGTTTGCTGGAAGGGATGTTGAAGCATCTCTAAGCACATTTATTCTGTAAAACTGGGATTTGTTGATTCCGGGGGGCGCAGAACATTTGGATATATTAGCAACGTTTAGTAAATACATGTTCTTGATAATTATATTGCTGTAGTTCTGAAACAAGGTTACGATCACTACAGGCTGTAACATGCAGTTAATTATAACTTACCTTCATGTTTGAGTGACATTTTCTTTGTTTAACATAGTTTCCCAGTATTTGATTTCAATTGATTGGTTTTAGTTCCTAAATCCGGTTGACAAACAACAGTGAACCGCGACGCGAAGTCAGTAGTAACTTGTACCTAACAAGTATTCGTACAATTCCAAATACCGCACGGGGGGGGGGGGGGTAACTAGCTAAGTGCGCAAGACGACAGTTTTCACCATATTTGTAGCAGAATCAGTTAGAAGGAAATCAGTCGCTTTACAGACTATGGAAATTGTCATCGGTTGTGGTATTAAAGGTCAAGAAGAACGTCCAATACCCATACCGTATATCTCCCACCGCCCATGTCTACCGACGCTCCGCAACCAAACTGCACAAGACAGAGCTGAGCAGCCGGAGACTTGATTGAGTCCGGAGCCCCACAGTTTTTATGTCATATTTAGAGGACTTATTAGGAATGTAAATTCTGAACTGCCTCTAAATGCTAAAAGCTATTCATCAAGTGTAATGCATGATCCGGGCTTGTAGCAGCATCTGCAGTTTTCAACAAACCTCTCCCAAACAGCTCGAAAAGGAGAAAATGTGACCGTTTTCCTTCTTTCTTCACATGCTGCCTTGTCATCAAATGTCAAGCTATTTAGAATAAAATCAAATTTCTCTGCATTCATAGATCTACCATATCTGTCTACACACAGTTCATGATTGAACATCATTCTCGAAGTTAAATGATTTTCTTTCTACATTGCAGGCGAAGCAAGACCTCCAACCAAAGCTTTCAATTTATTTCTACACACTTCTGGAACAGTACCATTCATTTTGCTATATTTTGATCTTTTGAATTTATTTCTGAATTCTTGTGTGTAATAATTGCATCTACCAGGTCACTGTAAAAAAAAGTTCACTCCAAGGTTGTAATACAATGTTGTACGCTGCTCTTTTATGCCCTGAATGAAATGAACTATATTTCTCTTTGGAATGGGTGTAACTGCTCGAGTTGGTGGACTTGACGAGCGCATGTCCATTTTCCCTCGCCATGTTGGTTAAGCAATCATGCGATATTGCATTTTCAGCGTTCGTTTTCCATCCAGTTGATATTTTTCAGAATCAGTCACTTTCACTAACAGTGCCATAAGAAATGGACTTTTCTTTGACCCTGTCTTCAGTTTCACTGTCCTCATTCTTAGAATTGTCGCCATCGGCTACATCTTCGTTTTCTATATCCACAAAAATGTTCATTAGTTTGTAATCAAAGTCCGAATCATTAGTTGACGCCATGCTAAATAAAAATTGTATTCTGTAGTAGTAGTAATTTAATAGTTATTTTAATAGTTAACCCGCATCGAGAGTCAACATTCCGACAGGGGGATGCGTAATGCTGGCCAAATGTCCTTCCCGTATCGGTTGGATGATCGCCCACCTCTCCGTGCGTATATGGGCGTGATGCCGGCAGTTGGATCGGCAGGCCATGGCCCTGCATGGGCTGTAGCATCATGGGGTTTAGTTTTTACATAACATAAAGCGAAAAAAACTAGAACTGTATAAATCTTAACTTCAAGAAAATATTGTACATTATCAGTAACACCTCGTAAAATTCACGATGACTTACAGATGCTTGGTTGTGTTGCTATATCAACAAAGAAATTGCAGGAAAATGTACACCACTCGATTAGTCACGTCCAGTAATGAAGCTACTAAAAGTTACAACGTTATAAAGGAGCCGGAAATCACTCTGCGAGCACTTCTGCCAACTATCGTCGTAAAACTCACGACGGCTAGTGTTCTTGAGGGAAGCGTATTTAAGATACGTTTTAATCTTTACTGCAAGTAAACGATACACCAAGTCCCATAGATAGGTTCGGCCATTCTTGAGTGAAAAGGTAACACATGTGGATACATATAATAGTTTTTAAAAATTGAATAACCATAAACTCTTTATTTATTGAATATTCAAACGTAGCTCGCGTAACCCCACCGTTTGAGTAACTATTATCTAAAATGTTCTATAAAAATTACTTATTTGAAAGTAATTAAGTAAATCATAGAATGTAATTAAATATAAATAACTTATTGTTTCGCTATCTACCATATAATGTGAGTAAACAGATAGTAGCGGAAACATGAGCAATACTTTGATCATTTGTTATTAGTCCTGCCACTACTATGCTTTTTAACCTCCTTAAACCCCCATGTGGAGTACAGGTGTACCCAAGAAAAAAAGTTTATATAACAATTAATAGATCTTATTTACCTATAACTTATTCTATTTGGAACTTACAACTTCATTTTAAAGCAACAGTTGAACATCCACAACAATGATTTAACTCTTGTTTTAAATATAATATTTTCTATGCTTTCCTTACTAGTTCTGATATAATATGTACACTTCTAACTTCTAATAGAATTATTTAAGATTTTTTCACTGTTTGTTCGGATTTGTATTCATTATTTTTAATAGTGAATACACACTACACTTTGCATTTACTAACAGTGAGTTTTACAAATGAATTTATGACATTTCTCACACTTGGTTCTTGTATTCCTGTCATTCTTCCTGGGACATATTTGACATCGGCCTTTTAGGTACTGCGTTTTTCTGATACTGTTACATTAAAATCTTCAGGTACAGGTTCTTCATTACTTCTGTGGTCGCCTTGTGTAAGGGAGCCTGGAGAGTGCATTCTGTTTTTCACGTGTGCTGTTACTAGGTGCTTACCTAATTCCAGAAGGAAAAATCTTCTCTTGTCTAAAGAATTAGCTTTTTACGTGGGACATTTTGGCTTCACTACCACTGTCATATGCAGGCTGCATGTATATTAATGATCCATTTTTGAGAAAAAGAACATTTATTTCAATCTTTATATCAATGTGGTACGCCATTGGATACAATGTATCATGAACATAAATCAGTTCAGAAATATTTATGTAATTCTCTCAATCACCTCAGAACGGATATCAATACAGTTCCACATGCTTTCCAGCAATACTTGTGCACTTCTCCCAACGTGTAGTCGCGGAACAAAACACAGTACGCGCAACATACGCGGAGTGATAAGGTCCACAGCATCACGGATCCTTCGTCTCAGGTCCTGACGATCACGCACTCGTGTGAGGTAAACGTTATTCTTCATCCACCGCAAATAAATCTAGAGGTGTGAGGTCAGGGGATCGTTGAGCCCACAAACGTGGTGATGCGCGCCCAATTTAGCGATCCGGAAACATTTCGTCAAGGAACGAACGTACGATTAGTGAAAAATGTGGTGGGGCACCATGCTGCTTATACACGATTGTTTTGATAATTCCCATCCTACTTCAACTGAGACTGCAGGAATTTCTGTAACATGTCTAGGTACGTCACACTCTTTACAGTTTACTCAGCAAAAAAGAAGGGTCCATAACACTTGTTCTGGCTTAACCTCAACCAAACATGGGGCATTTCTTTCTCATTGCATATTTGGCTGTTCTTATACCCACATTACGGCAATTGTGATTGTTCACCAACCCATAAACATGAAGCCTAGCCTCGTCACTAAACAAAATGTTTCCCATGAGATTGTGATTGTTGACAGCTTCAACAAGGTCCATACACACTGCTTTGCCACATGCATGATCTTCGTCATCAAGTTTATGGGCCGCTTGGATGTGGTAGGCAGGTTTTTTGTGCGAATGCCGTAGAATTTTCACAATTGTATTGCAAGGAATATCCAGTTCCCTGCTCAGACGACGTGTCGATGCCTGTGGGCTTCTAGTGATAGCACCGTTCACGTATTCTACTGTCTTTTCTTCAACACGTGGTTTCCTTGGATGTTGCTCATCGCTCAATGGTCCTGTGCGATTAAATTTGTTCAGCAGGACACGAATGTTTGCCATCGTCGGAGCGTCCTTTTGAAACTTACGTCGAAATTCCTCTTGTGTGTCTTTGTAACCTAACACATGTAAGCGTGAGCGAACAGTGGCTATTCTCTCCTCAGTGCTGAACCTCATCGTCCACAGATTATGTCTGAAAGCAAAAAAAACATGTTTATTAATTTTTTTCCAAAATGGATCGTTCATATATGCGCACACTGTACAATACTCATCACTTTATATATTTGTTCAAATCATATATTTCACCTTTCTGCTTTGACATGTCTGCAATTGACACTAGCAGCTAGTTGTGTACTAAAACTCTGACTTAATTTTCCACAGCCCTAACAATGAATCAATCGACAATGTGTTTTCAGAACTCAGCATTTAAAGCAAAGACAACCAGGCAATACAAGATAGCCAATATAAAATCCTCAAGCTAACATTTGACAATATAAGAACATGACATCAATTGCTATATAGAGTCCAAGTGTATCCCAAGTCTTGTTTCATTTTTTTACAATTGTATGAATCGTGTCTAATGAATTGTTTCAGGAAACTTCGCATGATCTTAAGAAATATGAAATTTGCTGTACATTACAACAATTTAAAATCTCTAACTTAAATATTTATCATATTTAAAATTAAAATACTAACATTGGGATCCAGCTGGATCCCGTACAGTAGTTACTTGGAGGGTTAGTTAACCCCAAATTAGGAAATACAGCAATGCAAGCATTTAATACGGTAGAAGCTAAGTCTCCTCTCAGCTTGAAACATAGCCTCACACTCTGTAATCAAGTGGAAATCTCACGAGAGTCACACACATCACTTGCAGGGTTCACTCGAGTTATGGCTTTTTAAATCAAAATACTTGCAGTGACAACGGAGGGCAGATACCTTTACGCTTCTCACTTCTTTCATCAGATAGTACCTTGGTAACTTGTAAATATGCATAAATATATTCATGAAGGCAATAAAATGTCTCCAGTTATGGTGCGATATCAGTGGCGTGAACTAGCAAACAGATTTTAGACCAGCTCTACTATAATATATAAGTAGGAAACGTGATTGGCTATTTCCGTTTTTGTAAAGAATAGAAACTGTTTACGCATTTGACAAGCTTTTAATTATATTTATTCAGGATTGGTAGAATTGCAACTTAAACTATTAACTAGGACTAACTCGGTGTTGTTAGTGGAAGAGGTAGGATATAGGATATAAATTGAGACTGAAAGTGCCCTCAAGTATTGCGATGACAAAATGTTTACAGCAGCAAACAGTAACACGAGTTCATAAATATACACACACAAATTTACACCACTCCTAACATAACCTCAGGTTTAAGCTATGATCGTTCCACTCTTAAAAACCCGGCGGAGGGCGATGGATTTTTTCGGGCGTAAAAATCCTTAGCATGGCTTCCTTCGTAGGGGAAGTAAAGCCGGTGGCCCTGTGTTATAGATATACGGCACTTAAAAGAACCTCAAGCCTGATAAAGAGGCCTCTGAGCAAACGTTCCGGTCTTTCACGCACAATATGGAATGGGACGCTAAAAACCATAGTAGTTAAAAAACGCCCATAAATAAAACCCAATAAGATCCTTTTAAAAGCCAGCTTTATGTAAACACAGTACGTCATTAACTAGCCTGCGATATGCAGAAAACCAAATCATACCACAGCATAAAATACCTTAAATATGCGCGATTATCTGTGGGTTTTCAATAAGTATGTTAAGGAAACATACTTCGAAACTTTTTATTACTAATAAATAGTAAATAATATGAATAGTAACTCTAAAGAAGGTTGTAGCTTCTGTTTAATGCTGTGTGGTGTCGTTTACCCCTTTTCTACAATTACGATAATCATGAGCAGTTTGTTTCTCACAGCTGATACGACCACGAGGTTAACGCGGAGGGATATAAAATGGTTTGTTAACATTAAGTCAGGTTCTAAGGCTGGATCGACTATGGAAATGGCAGGAAATCGTGGTTTCACTGCAACTCATTTTTAGGGCACGCGAAAGCCACAAGTCGTATCCAAGGGGTTGCGCCTGTGATAGAAAGCTTTTGGTGAGGTCTAAATTTGCGTCAGTCTAGTTGGGAGACATAGTTATAGTAACACGAGTACATATACCTATGTACAAGAGAATGTAGAATTTTAACAACACCAAATTTTTTTAAAATCTGCCAGTCTTGAGTCTGAAAGAAGTGGGAAGGAACGTGTCAATGTTAAGTTGCAATTTGCATGCTCCCTGAGAAAGGATGGTAAGTCTTTAAGTCGCAATTTACATGTTTGACTTTATGTAATATAAGATTAAGTCGCATTTTACAAATTCGGCTTATTCAGCCGTCTAATTTCCAATCTGGAAATGACTCGCATTTTATTTTGATGAAATAGATTTATTTAAGTACTCTTTCTGGTACATTACTTAGAATCTTAGTCACCATAAATCATTAACTCCCTTGTCAACGGAAGTAGCAAGCAAGACTAATTATTTCACCTGTAATAGGAAATACATTTCGAAATTAAATTAATTTAATTTTCTTCTATACTTCATAACCTTATAGAACACAAAGGTAATTTATTGCCCAAGATTTTAAATACTGCCGCATCGGCATAGTCAATTATACAACTCTTGTTTTACAGTATCATTATATTGATATTATAAGCAAAGTGGTTACAGGGGTTTAAACGGAAAAGAATTTTCCCAGAGCATTTTATAGATACTTAGCATCCTGGAGGGAGAGAATGGTAGAAGGCTCACGGAAGCTTTAGAACAAGGAAGTCACTCGCAGAGATGTAGGTGACATTCGTTAATATTTCCAAAGTAATTAAGGGCCTTCCTCTTCAACCGCTGTGCATCCAGGTCATTGGAGGATCCCACAAGCCTCCCCCAAGGAGGCAGTTCAGCCCAGGAAATGTCAAGTCGGGGAGATCCTCACAACTGTCACGGACATTTGCACCCGAATAACTCCAGATTCTGACTTATGCCTTTGAGAGATCAATACTATTGAAAGGATGAAACACGAAGGGTAGAAAAGTGGAAATGTTAGAAATTCCTACCCAGAAATCGCCATGACACATCGGAGAAAGCCAATTAAATCCCTGGGATCTTCCGAATGCTGAGCCATTCCACTGGGCTTATAAAGAGCTTATTGCATTACTTTGACTTGTCTTACATAAACGAAAATTATAGTAATGTAGTTCTTGCCTTGTTTTCAGGTGTACTGAATGATCGACTCTAAAATCGACACCAACATATTTGAGTAATTTTAAATGTTAAAGATAAACTGAGCCTCTTCAGTGAATGCAAGGTATTTATATGCAATGAAATTTTATTTAACGTGAAATGAAAACAATTTTCCATTTAAAACACCAGAATGTAGATTCTTGTATAGAATCAACAGCAATATTGATTTTGCTTACAATATTGTGACTTTGTACAGTTTTTCACTGTCACTTCGCTAAATTCTCACTGTCACTTCACCAACGTGATCTAGTTCGTTCTCTATCATGACCACTTAGTTCCCGCGTGCGTAATGAAATATGCGGAATGCAGCCGCTTCTTCTGGACGCTTCACTCGCTCGGGAGTCAAACACAAAACCTCTCCAATCTCTCGTTTTTCAGCACTCACTGTACGTAGCAATTGACGCCACAACCTCACTCGTAGAACAACGCTTGTTGTCGCGTAGACAAGCACTTGCTAATTCGCTTACTAACTCACAAGCGAGAACGCTCGCTTATATAGCCACTGGAAATTTCCACAGAGTTCTAGAATATTCTGGAGAATGGGAGAATGAACGTTCCAGAACAATCTCGGTATCCCTCGATAACGCTTCTGGTGTTTACGTGGGTGATAGCGCTATTATGTCGGCTTTTCTCTTCCCGGCCAATCGAGGCCGTCCCGATAACCTCGAGTCATAGCCGCTGCCTTACAATATGCATGAAATAATACTACAATTTGCTGACATAAAAACTACCATGATGTAGGTATTGATACAGGCTTATGATATGGAAAAAAGAGTTATCACATAGGAATTTTAAGTTCGGAATTCGTAATTCATCTTCTTCCAAAGTTTATACACGTCGCCTTTTAGACTTGGATTTGAGTATGCGTCTATTATCTGAAATTCTCACGGTATCAATTACATTAAGATGACTTAGGTAATTAAACCAAAGTTCTTAAAGCAGATGCTTCTCAGAAGACTTCTGTGTTCCCAGTTTCGTTTCTAAGGATTCACCGTTTCCATTATTTCAGTTTAAAAGCTTACCACACAGAAGAAAGAAAGAAAGAAAGAAAGAAAGAAAGAAAGAAAGAAAGAAATAAAGAAAGAAAGAAAAAACGTTCGTGGTTTTTCTATAAAAAAGTATTACGTAAGATTATCTTAAGACAGGCAATATCGTTTTATGTTCCTACCAAACAATTAACAAATGTCGTACTATATTCTTTGTTCCAAGGCTTAACACTTTCATACAAATATCCATTTTGAAGCTGTTCTCGTTGCGGCGACAATTTTGAAGCCGTACCCTTTGCTTCAAATATTGATGCTGTTATCTCGATGTTGCATAGATTTAGATAAGGTTTGGTGTTACCTGCTTTGTTGATGAGCTGTACGATGTCGTCATCTTTTAGCTCGTTCTGCGTTGTCTGGTCCGCCAGGTGCTTCAGTGGTATAGCTATGAGTTTTTTGTCTCGGGGTATGCAATAGTGTAGTGTGAAAGGATAACACCAATTTAGTTAGCTGATACATTTTAATGTTGATGCAAATATTCTGTTTGAAAACTGTTTCCGATTGTTAAATTAAACAATTAAATTATTTCTAGAATAATAATCATGCGAAACGTCAGCTACCGTAAGTCGCAAAAATGTTACTTGGAAAAATCCCTCATATCATCCACTAAATCTTTCTAACTCAAGCGCGTCCCTAGGCGCTACACAAGTTAAAATAACACTGAATACAACACGAATAATCACAAGAGCCGTGGTACAAGTAAGTCACATGGTTAAATAAAAAGCAAGTCTGATTTAGAAAGCATGCTCTTTTCTTGACTTAAGCCCCGCCTACCTATCGCTACCTCTACCAACGTTCCTACTCACACGGCACAATGTTAAACCCTACATATGCGTATCTGAAACCGTTGCTATGCCGTGTCTCACTCGGATCTAAGAATTTCATTCCCTCTCTAATTTACAGAATTCCTGTCTACGTGACTTTTTAAACGTACTGAACTCAACCTTAAGTGCATTCCAGCGATCTTTATGCTAATGCTTTCGCTACTCGGCTGTTAATAATGACTTTACTTAACATGACTTGCTAATTACATTTTTCTCCGGACAAATCTTTCAACTCAGGCTTATTACATTATACACTGATTTAATATACAGAAATTGGTTATTGTAACTGTTTCTATATCTTACGTCATTTCTTTATTTAATTATTTATATCTTCCTGTTAATAATTACGTTATCAGTTTATACTTAGAATGAAATCATTGTGCCAAATGGTGCACCTCTTCCTTAGTTTTTTATTTCACGAAACCTGTAAATTATAGACTAACCTTGAATCATCGGTCGCAGATCCCATTCAGGATTAACAGAACAATACTACGCTGGAATTGGCGCTCTAGAGAAGACAGTAGTATTGCTTAGCGTGCGTTTAAATATGTTACGGGCTCCTGAGACCTTAAAACTACTGGAAGGGGGAGATAAGGACGTCACGTGGCCGGTGTGGCGGCTATCGCAAAGTACCGCCACAAGTAACAGACCTGGGCACGAGCAACCTGTTTTCTACCTTCCCCTTTTCACTGTCTCAAACGACTCTGACCAAAGTATACTAATAAGCTATGCGATTGGTGGTACATTACTAAAAACTACGACATATCTGTCATCTACGTATAAGTGCAGTTAGCGCCCAGTAGCATTGGTGTGGGTTCCATGATGTTGGAATCCCCTCAAGGCTGTTACTCTTTTTCCTTCTTCCTCAAATTTTCCTTAGAGATCACCGAGGAAAAAAAACGTAAACATTTCCTGTTTTATTGCTGTTTTTCTTTGTCTTATTTCCAATGCTCATTTTTTATACACCTTGTCCAAATTTCACATTTTAATTCCAGGAAGCAAAAATGAAAATAAAAGAACCTGATACAACTTAATTCAGGTTCAATTAAACATGTAGGTGGTTATATAATATTTTAGGGATTAAAACATTTGAAATTACACTACAGAATAAGACTAAGAATGTTCAGGATTCCTTTTATAAGAAAAAGTACAGAAAAATAATTTGATATTCGCAGTCCTATATCAAACGCCTAATCAGCCAGCTTTTCAAGTAGAACTTTTTAAGGTTAAAAAACCATAACTTAAAAACGCTTATGCTCAATACCCATTGAATAAAGCGTTTCCGACACTTACACAAGAATCTAGAACTTATTGATGAAACTTCATTTAGCGAAGCAGCTGTTCGAAATGATGACCTTCACTGATAGTACATATGCGCGTGACGCTGTAATGACAATCTCACATAGTAACATCTGTGGTGCAACGGATCTGAAGAATTCACCTATCAGATGGCGAAAGTGATCAAGATTCTCCGGTTCTTGTATGTATACCACTTGCTTTAAATGGGCCGTTAGGAACAAGTCAAGTAGTATAAGATCGCGAGACCTAGTGGACCATGAGATAGGTCTATTCCTTCCTATGCATGTTCCTGGATGTGTAACGCGAGTATAGTTTGGACGACCACGGAGCGATGTGGTGAAGTACCGTAGGTAATTCTGAAATCACATCTTTAATCTGTCAAGGAACAGTACGTGCTCCAGGAACAGGGGGAGATCGTTTTGAAGGAAGTGAATGAAGCATGTTGAATGAAGCGCCATGAAATGTGGCCGTGGTTACGCCAAACGTTACACTCTACATTTGTTCCCCACCGGTTCTTGGAATGCTACCTGTCTTATCCAATGAGGGTTATATATAACCCAGCAGTGCATGTGGCGATTCACAGTTCCATTGTTATGATACCGCGATTCAACTGAAAACAGGATTGTGGATAAACAGGTTAGATCACGGTTCACACAGCGTAATAACCACTGGCAAAAAGCTACTCAAGCTTCAAAGTTGAGACCGTGTGGCTACGGGTATAGCTGCAGGCGGTAAGGATTGTTGAGCAGTATTTAATTACAGCTACTAATGTTTGTATCTTGAGTCAGTATCCATGTAATGGGGTTAAGGAAACAGCGTCCAAAACAACCCCTTCATTATGACCAGAGGTAACTGCTGATTCTCTTAAGTCAATTTATCTGGGAAATTTAGTAAAAAGTGTAAAGATTTTCCTTTCTGTTTTTTGTATTTACCATACTTTAACTTTTTACTTTCATTCTACACAGCTGGCTTCTTAATATCAACAATTTTAAAATCAGAAATGGCTATTTAATTGCTTCTTTAAATCACCGGACTGAATCTTAAACTCCATTTTCCTCAATTTCCCCTTTTCCCCAGCATTTTTCACTGTTCAAA
Organism: Deroplatys truncata; assembly: GCA_030765065.1. Lineage (NCBI taxonomy): Eukaryota > Metazoa > Arthropoda > Insecta > Mantodea > Mantidae > Deroplatys > Deroplatys truncata. Next base: position 179,411,313 of record CM060990.1, on the reverse strand, counting down.
ATGTTTCTTGGGCCACAGTTTATAACTCACTGGCTTGGAATCTTCAGGAGAGCTTCAGGAATTACGGATTTAAAAATTATTGTGCTTATTAAAAATATTACATATTTTGCTTGCAATTGTCTTCCACATCATACCTTGAAATAGTTGAACAATTCAATAACATGCATTAACATTAAGCAATGCCCGCACATTTCTTTAAAGTTTATGTACTAAGCTCAAATTAAACCTTTTGGGAACGATACATTAAATTACAGGTTTCAAGGAGCATTTCATATTACCATATCAAAAAGTGACTAAATTATGAATAAAAAGTGTGATATCTAACAATGACTTGATATAGCTCCTGCAAATTTTATCCTACTATATGCTTTATGTTGTGATTATACGGAAAAAAAGTCAAAGAAGTCAGAAGATAACTGATTTTTTGAGGATTTTCATAGATAATTGCCTTAAAAGGCCCTGTCCTTTCAAGTGGCCCTGTTGTGCATAAACAACATTTTCTGAAAAGTGTTGGTTGCTGTTTGTCTTTCCGGAAATCGGTTTTCATATAGGCACTGCTCATGTAATGCGTACCGTTGTACTTCTCCGTAAATAAGTAGCATATAAACAAACTCAACTCTGAAAACAACATTGAGAAAACTGATTCTAGTACTAGGCGGCCACGATATGAGTGCCTGTGGTGGAAAGGGTAATTAGACGGTTACAAAAGAAGTGGGCGGCGCATCGGAAGGACAGTCAGATAAAGAAAACATCCCCAGTTCCGAGTTGCATTTACTAGCGAGTTTGAGACGTGCAAATGTAGTACTGTTTTCAATGTGCGACTGTACATTTGCCTATCGCCTTGCCACTCATTCCCCTCTGATCCCAGATTTGATTGTCAACAAAAACATTGGCGCCCTCCACCAAGCGCATTCATATTGTGGCCGACTATATGTGCTGTGAGGTAGTGATGGGTCAACCGAAAGTTTCACTCAATAGATTGTTACACGATAGTTTCCTGTAACAACCGAATGTTTTCATTCGGTTTGGCATTCTCATAAACATGCTGAACTGTAGTAGTAGCAATTAAAACGGTGTTTACTCGTTAGTGGCACAGAAGATTGTACGGTAGTATTCAGTTCTGCGCTGCCTTAAAACCATATTCTCAGCATAGACATAAACACGCAGTTAATGCGGCCCGGAAAAGAAATTTTGGTCAAGTTGTAATTGTTAAGTAATCAGTGAAGTTCAATATGTACATTACACAGTTATTATTTTCTTGGTTTATTCATAATATGCATCATGATGTGCTGAATTAGGTTGTGTTCATAGTTTTTTGAAATTGGACTGGTGTGGTGAAGCATTTGACTTTAATTGTTTTAGTTGAGTGTATGAATAGGTAAATGCATTACTAAGTCGTTGTAACTGTCTTTTGCTCCGATTTGTCGCAGCATTCTTCTCTTGTTGCTCTTTAACTAAAGTTATAATAAACCGTTTACAAGATTTAATGCCAATTATTTACAATATTCATAGTGCAGTGCCAATAGGAAAATTTAAATACTAAATGGTGCAATGCTTAAGGCTAGAGAGATGTTTTTATTTATTTTTTTAACGGTCAGGTGAATGGCATAATAAATAAAGCACAGGTATCATTCATGCATTCCGTAGAGCATTAAAACTCGAACAGAAGCAACAACGCCAATACACGCAAAATTATCAAAACAGCATTTCTGTATTTATACTCAGCATTGCACCACACACCACATTATTTGTGGCATTTATTCTAAACACTTATATAACCTTAATCTGAATTGAAATTAAGTAATTGAATTTATTGTTGCTGGCACAAATCCAACTCTGTACGATTTAACCTCCAAAATTCACCATGGGCTATTATAACCTAAATTAATTAGCAATTATTATTTTGCTTAACTTTTTATTTTCCTTTTGTTACTGAACTCATGCAGTGATATTCATTTTATTGGGATTTATTTTGGAATGCAATTAACAGGGAGTAAAGCGAAAGTTAATGGACAAATTAGTATTATAATTCGCACAGGAATCTACCTCTTTACGGAAGCCTTACAAAGAGTTAAGCAATTCCTTAATTTTCTCCCACGCACTACAATTTAATTTAATGTAATATCTTATTTGTATTTGCTAATTCCTTCATAGCTATAATTGCGTGGTTATCCGTGAATACATTCGACCATACACACGAACAGGTTGTGATTGTGAAATCCAGAGGGGAGGGGTTAATGGTTTGAAAATCTCTCAGCAGTTGGCAGCATTATCTGTATATTTGCGAATGGTATGAAAATTACTGGGATGGGAAAGTGCGTCATTAATTGTTTTAGATGTAATGATGTAGATGGCAGGGCCTTATATTCCTCCAAACCTATTGTTTGGGTAAACCGAATGAAAACCACCATAGTTTTGAAGCACGGCAAATATAATCGGTAAACCAAATGAAACATTAAATGCTGACGGAAACTACAGAATAATACGGTTGCTTGAGACTATCGAATAATTATCGAATACAAACCGAGCGAGGTGGCGCCACGGTAACGTGTGAGACTCGCTTTCGGGAGCTCCCGCGTTCGATCCCCGGTGACCGCCCACTCTGACCCATGGGTTTTTCGTGGTTTCTCCGGGTTGGCAGGCGAATACTGGGGTGGTTCATCTTCTACCACAACTTTCCTGACCCTCATTTTCTGTACACATTATCTTCCTTGTGATACCGTAATTATTGACCGGAAGGTATAAGTAATTGTAAAAGAAATGATAGTAAGAGAGGGAAATAATTGCAATAAATATTTCCGTATATTAAATCAATGTATAATGTAATAAATTTGAGTAGAAAAGATTTGTCCAGAGAAAAAGATAATTAGCGAGCAACGACATTAGCAGATACAAGGGTTTTAGTAAGTAAACAGAGCAATCATGTTACCGCACGGTGACGTTAGGTATTTTGAAGGACACTCTCCTCCCCAACCCAACAGACGGTTGCTGGCTTCATTTATTCGGTGCATGTATAGACCATGGAGAAATGTGGCAATTTGTCTGAAGTAAAGAAGAGTTCACACATCAGAAGCATCATCACAATAAGCATAGTTTGTATTGGAATTTGGGATGGAACACTTGAAAACATTGGCGAAATCATCAGATGTAACATTAGAGGTCAACGGGCAGTTAAAACAACCTGTAACTTTTTTTAATATAGAGTCAACTGAAAAATTCAATATTACAGTCGGGATTTGAACACGGTTCTCCCGCTATCCGAGCGGTTGCTCTAACCAGTGAGCTACTGTGACAACATGCCGCTGGGACATTGAATTCCCCAATTGACTCAAATTGTTTTCCAGACAGGAGAGCGGGAGAACTGTGTGTGACATCCCGACTGTGGCATTGAATTTTTCAGTTGACTATATTAAAAACTTGCCAAAACCAGCCCTAGGTCTCTAGAAAGTATGATTAATTTCAATTAATTATATACATAATAATAAAAAAAGTAAAACCTGTAATTCAATGAAGCACAAGGAACATGTAACGTTGTTAGAAAGGAACAATGAGGATAGTGGAATTTTAACCTCCCCAGTTCCAAACCATGGGTCAGGATTTTTCGAGGATCTGTATCATACGCTAATAAGAGCGGATATTGCTTTAAAATTTTTAGAGATTTCGATGTATAAGAAAACACAGTGTAACTTAGATTTCTGTATATTAATGCCTTTTTAATTAACTTTATTCCACACCATCAATAGATAAACATACATTGTTTTTTTTTTCTTCTATACTTCTTAATTCTGATCTACCTGCCGTGGAAGTAGAATGTGCTGCCTTCAAAGTGTACATCATATTTGTTTACAGAGAACACTGCAAGGTCTCAGGCGCTTCCACCTTCTCTCGCTACAACCCTTGGCGCGCTCCTAACTTGATGGTTTACTTACTAAAACTCCATCTGCCTGGTCATTAGCAATAGCTGAGGAGCAAATGTCTAGGGATGAGGGGAGAGACCCGAAAGGCGACCAGATATCTAGGCCTAGAGTGACTAAACCACTTTCAGGGTTCTAGCAGCCAAACTGGTGTAGAGAAAATTCTGATATTTACCATATGCAAGGAACAAACGATGAAAGCTTTTAGGTGTTCTGGAATTGTTCAATAATTGTTATTAATTTTATACTTTAAAATTGCACTAATTTTTTTCAAATTGTTATGTGCGGTTTCATTGTTTAAAATAATCAGAAACAAAAATATTTAAAGCTGTAGAACACATAAACGGAATTGTCGTTTCTCCTTTATTAGTTTTACTGTTACAATTTTTGGGGTGGCAGACGAAGATTCTGGAGTCACTATCTCTATCTTGATGGATGAAGAGAAAAGGAATTCACGCATGTACTGCGCCTGGAATTGAATACACGTCCTACTACAGGCGCAGGACTGTACAGTTACCCACTCAACCGAAAGCACTGCGTTCGTTTTTTCGCTTAGAACAGTCGTGTAAGTCCTTTTCTTGGCTTAAGGCGTTCATTTAGCTCCTTTAATTAAAAATCACATTACAGAATGTATGATTACCATCGTAATGCTATCGCGTGCATTTCAGCGGCATCCAGCAACCGCATGTTTTTGGAATGGACTTAGCTACAGCTACTAAAGTATGTTTTTCTTTGAAGAGAAGGGTGGAGTTATCCGGCCATCAAATAGGGAAGAAGCATAGCAGTATCTATCTTATTGACTTCAGGCCATTGGAGTGCTGCATATCTCGGTAAATAATAAGTCACTGGTGAAACACAATATTTAATAAATTACTCCGTTAACCATTATTAAATTCAGTATGAAACTTAGTAAGATTGCTAATTCTGTGATCCTTTATTAGCATCACAGAAACATTACCCTGTTGTATCTACACAACAAAAATACCACCTATTTTTCTTTTAAGATACTTATTGAATAATTATTGTGCTTGTGGAATTTAATATAATTACTTTGCTTTATTTCACTTTGCTGGTAATCATAAGCGAACATAGTAACTGGGGAAACCTATTATTCTCGTGCAAATAAATACAGAGTGTCCAATAAGAGATTGACTCACAGAGGGCTGGAGTAAAACACACATGATAAGGAGTTTCTGTTTTGTTAATGAAAAACCACTATAGGAAATCAAAAGTATCGGTACGTTTCCGTACAGTCGACTGTACTTTAGAAAGATGGATGGATGCTGCATAAGTTGATTCTTTAAAGAAAACAAAAATAACACAAATTTTATTCTCCGGTAAACGTTTAGAAAAAAGAATAATGTAACTACAACGTTTGAACCCTATATACTGTTCGTTTAGTTTTGAGCACGTTTAAGTTTTTATAGATATAATTAAAGATAATTCCATATTAGCAAAGCAATTCCATACCAAGTTTTCATAGTATTCGTCATTTTGACAAAGAACAGGTAGGTATATTTTAGCCCATATAAAATCGTTACTAATCAGAAAATGTAAATTAGAAATGATAGCAAAGCATGTATTTCTTTGGTCTGGGTGACCGAACTATACCGCATAAAGCATAAATGCTTTATAGCACTGTTACTTCAAACAGTCTCAAAGCAAATTCCTTGCTAAAGTGTTACGAATACTTAAATATCTGCCGTGACAAAGCAACACATTTTCAAGCACCAAACCCAGAAGTAAAGGAAAGGAAGTTGTGTTGGCACTTGACTAAGGAGAATGTCTAAGTGAGCACTTCCTCTCTCTCTCTCTCTCCCTCTCTCTCTCTCTCTCTCCAAAACTAATGCAGACAACTTGAGGCCAGCAGCATAAAAACTCCAGTATCTAATCACAGCACAAAATGCTATTGTATATTGCATTAAGTATAAATTAGTCCATAAGCCTCTAACAAAATTTATCTCACGAAGAAATTATAACTAGCTTAATAATATTGATGGGAGCTCAAGAGATCGTCAGCATTAGCAATTTGCTGATAGAGTATCGCACCACTCAAATGCAAAATATTGGCGTTTCCCCATGTCACTCCGTCCCTCACCCCCCCCCTTAACGCGTCACTAGCCATCTCTCAACTCCGAGAGGTGATATTCAATCGGAGGTATTGCAAACTAATATAACAATAGCGCCAGTATCCATAGAAATATTAATGGTTATACTTTTGATATTTATTTGATATTTTTATAGTTATTACATTTCCTTTCTTTACATAAATTACATCCTTGATAAATAATACACACTTAAGAGTCTAACACTTTGTAAATTAGGGTCCTCATACTTAAACTCCCAATTGTCATATTGGCATCCCAATGGTTGTCATACTAAGTGTAGACCAGGGCCAACGAGAGAGACAGGCCATGGCGTTTATGTCACACTCTCTGGGTCACATGACTGACTTGGTTCCTGGTCCGCATGAAATAATTTCGTTACTCATAGTAGTTTTTCATTGCTCGAATAAAAACAATAGTAATAATAATTACTATTTACTACTGTCGGAGGAGATGGCAAAATACCTATAGCAAGTAACGTCACCAAAAGCTTGCCCAAAAAATTCAGAGAAAAACGTTTTGAAATTATTCAGTTTAATTTAGTCCTTCTTCAAGACTGTCTTTTTTGTTCTCTTTCATGCATAGGTATTTCCACGCAATTATCGACTATCTGAAATTTAATAATTTGTAAATGCTCAAATTTTGAAGCTTATCTTTTTTTAACAATGGTATAATTTATTCAATACTTGCTTAGTCTCTTAAGAATTTTCAGACCTTTCATAGCCCTACAATTGCTGAAAAAATCAGCTCTAGAACCTGCAATAAAATTCTCGCTGTTTTTACCTTAGAATAATGGTTTACTTTAGAACCTAATGTAAATAACCTAAATCAAATCCGGCACACACGCATTAGCCTGTGAACAAATTTCAGGCTCTTAGTGAGCGCGAAAGGGGAGGAGTACGGAAACATTTCAGCTGAGTGGGTGGAAGGCATTCTTCGCAACGACGCGGCAGTCCACACCAGCCGTTGGATGTGTCCGTCTCGTATTCATTTGATATCAGAGTGCATTAAAACATTAGCCTATGAACGCACATCTGTTTCATAGTCAGGAACAAAAGAAAAGGGGGAGGGGAGTAAGACAAACATTAAATGGAGTGCTAGAACCAGGTAAAGGATGGGTGGGCATAGCAGAGGCGTTTTACTATTTTCTTACGAACACACCACTACGCATTATTTCGGTACAATTCCATATACTCGAGTGTATATACCGATATGTCATGTATAGAGAGGTTATCTAGATTACAAAATATCTCGGATAATCTCTCTTTGTGTGCGAGCGCGTGTATGGGTTAAGGTGAAATGTTTTAAACACAGGCATCCTAGGTGATTCATTTATTTAATTTCTCTTAATTTCATACACTGCCTAAATTTCCTTAAAATCTATAAAATTGGACTTACTGGGACTACAGTATTGCAACACCAGCTTTAATTATAGAATCGTTGATAAAATAGTCCTCAAAGGAGATTTTTGCGAGCATCCAGATTTAGGCCGCTCTGTTCCTCAACTTCACAGAAAATACTAGACTTAAGCCATTCAAAAGCTCCCACAAGCCTAGGATATAGAACTCAACTTCGGGTTTTTTCCAGGTTTTCCTCAGTTCTCATAACCGGCAAATGCCGGGGAGGTACCTAAAACTTAGCCCTGAAATGCTTCCTTCCCAAGTTTCGTTTCCCAAGTGTCATTTAATTTCATGCATCACCAGTCACCGCCCGTGGTTCCGTATGTACTAACAACGACGTTAAACGCTACCAAGAAACTTTGGGATCATACGGGAGTTATTTTCAGGTACACCAAATTCTCTAGTCATATTGCATACATGGGGGCAGTATGTATTTTGCGATCCTCTAAATATAAATGCCGTTGTGAGCAATTGTGATAAAAATGCTTGTTTGAAAAAATAGAAACCCACAACAGACTGTATTTTGAGTAACTTGAAATGTCTACCATTTATACATAGTATAAAACAGATAGAACATACAAAATTCTAAGGAACAATTTGATATGCTGATATGTAATGCATCTTGTAGCAAACAATTTCTTATATCTGTCCTATTTTTTATTTTGAACTTAAAAGCGCCAGTAAAGAGAAATAGTGTGGAAGCATTTTAATTTTAATTAGCATACTGGAGGTTTTGTGTACTTGTGACTGAATTTCTCAATGTTATAATAATGAGGAATGGAACTTATTTAAATCCAAATGAATAACGTACTATTTTGAATAACTGTACAACACTTAGTTCTTTACCTGAATTTCTCTTGAAAGTTCTATGCGTACAAATTTAACACTGTGGTAAATAGAGGATTCCGATTAGTGGAATATTGAAAAAAGGCCGAAATAAATGGACTTGAAGTTTCACACTCTAATTTACCTAAATGACTGTAAATAAATAAATAAATAATAATAATAATAATTTGCCAATTTATTTTAGCATTTGTCAACTTTTACCTAATTTCACAGATGCATTGCCATCAAAGACCATAATTCAGGTTAAATATATAAAATTAAGCCGCTATTAATAAATACAAAAACTTTAATTGTGTCTGTGAGAGTTTTCCTTAAATCACCAAAAAATAAGGTTAATCATCATTGTTAAAAGCATAAAGTGACTTAGTTCAATTTTTACTGACACTTCACTTTTTAGTCTTTTAAGCAGTAATTCGAATTCGTCAGTAGTATAACTTAGTGCAGTTTTCACTGCCACTTCACTTTTTAGTCTTTTAAGCAGTAATTCGAATTCGTCAGTAGTATAACTTAGTTCAGTTTTCACTGCCACTTCACTTTTTAGTCTTTTAAGCAGTAATTCGAATTCGTCAGTAGTATAACTTAGTTCAGTTTTCACTGCCGCTTCACTTTTTAGTCTTTTAAGCAGTAATTCGAATTCGTCAGTAGTATAACTTAGTTCAGTTTTCACTGGCACTTCACTTTTTTATTGTGCGTAGCGCTTTAATGAATCACGCACAAAGCATCCTCTTCTTTCTTCCGCTTCACGCGCTGGAGTGTCGAACACAGGAACTCTATTCCCTTTTCCCGTCGCTCTTTTTTTATGGACGCTTTCTAACTGCTGAGGTCCTTACCGTCCCATTCTATATTGGGCGTGAAGGATCAGTAATTTTGCTCAGAGGCCTCTTTATCAGGCTTGAGGTTCTTTTACGTGCCGTAAATCTACGACACGGGACCACCGGCTTTACTTCCCTTCCGACATGCTAAGGATTTTTACGCCCGAAAAATCCATCGTCCTCCGCCGGGTTTCAACCCGCGACCTCTAGAACTAGAGGCTAGCATGGTAACCACGGAGGGACGACATCCGGTCGCTCGCTAACTAATGAACACAGGACTTCACTTTTCTCGCACGCTAAGCAGCACTCGCTATCCGTCACAGCAACCAACTCACGAAATCTCGCGAATATATAACCCTCGCCGATATATAGTCGGAGGAGCTTTGAGAGAGTTCGCAGGAGGCGGGGTAAGAAACATCCAGAAATATCTTGTTATCTCTTTGCGCTTTTGGTATTTATGTTGGGTAAAAACGCCGCTCCCTTTATCTCCCTAAATAACTTGTCGGCCGGCGCTGAATGACACCGCCGTTTACGCAACAAACAGCTGCGCCACAATAACGTTTGTCCTTTTGACTCTAAGGTAAGGGAATAGAATAACACATTGTATCCTGTATTTTATGCAGTTAAGACCCCTGGTATAAAGGGAACAAAATGATTGCTGCTTCTGCATGGTTGCTCCACTTATTGGCATAAATAGAAACTAAAAGTGAGTTCCAACTAAAGATTCCTTACGCTCCACCCCGGTGCCTAATTTTCCAGTTTGCTGCACAATTTTAACGACGAGCGCAACACACGATTACCAGCTACAGACGAAGCTACGGAGGAACAATCAACATCTCAGGATGCTGTCATCATGTTCATGCACGGACTCGCGAATGGGAGGTCTTGGGCTCAAATCCCACCAGTACCGTCCCCTCTGACTGGATTTGTTCCAGGTTCTCCTCAGTTCGCATGACTGGAAAATGTCGGGAAGATATCTTAAACATCGGCCTGGAACGCTTCCTTCAACAATTTCCTTACCCAAATATCATTTCATTTCATGTATCATTAGTGTCCACTGTCTGTGGTGCTGTGTGTAGTAAGAACGAACATTAAACACTAGAGGTCTGTATTTCAGTGAAAACAACCGACCTTACCGACCTGACTCAGTGATAGCTTGTTACGCTCGACCGCCGAAATGAATGTCAGTTGATTGCATACCTATCAGACTCAACTTCTTTGCTCCCTTGTTTCTCTGTCCGAAGCACTTTTCCTGACCCAGAGCTCACGGTCGACTTGAATCCCGCGGTTGACCGTGGCGTCTCGGTAAAACTTTTAACCGTGGCTATTCGGAGCAATGACGGTGCTTTGGACTCTATAGTGGAAATAAGCAACCCTGACGGTTACCTCTTTACTCACTCAGTAGCAAATGAGTAGCCTTATTTAGATAGTCTCCATTACTTTTGACTTTTTGGGGGGCTGGCCAGTTTATATTTCGTTATTACTTTATCCACAGCCTACCTATGTTACGTAGAGGAAAAATTTGGAAGTTTTACTGGAAATACATATTTTGAGATCCCCTGAACCCAAGGAGGAATTTTAAGAAAGAGATCTGCGCGCAGGCGTGTGTGTGTGTGTGTGTGTGTGTGTGTGTGTGTGTGTGTGTGTACAGCATAACTCAAAAACGAAAAGTCGGATGAATACCAGCATTTATATTTAAAACAAACATTTTCCACAGATGTGACACCAAATTTTCCATGAAATTTCCTCCTCCTTAAATTATAGTTTACATGGAACAACATTCATTATTTTCTATCTTCTTAATAACGGTAATTTTGATTAAAATGCAACATGTTTGAGATACTAACACGACAAATAAAATGTATATCTTGAATTTTCTGGGAACAGTATAGGGACTCCACTTTACTCTTAGTGGATTGTATGTAACTTGAAAACCAAAAGGGAGAGGCAGAAAACTTGATTACAGGAAAAATGTGTTCTACAAAAGAATACAGAATTTGTTCGAAATACATTTCTATTTTCACAACATCGATAGTTCCTTTTAAATACTTCATGCTGTATGTTTGCAATTCCCAAGTGTAAGTAAATGTGACGAAGAACGTTTAAAGTTTTGCGATATTTTTTTTTCCTTCTCACAGAAGATTGATGACAAAAACAACTTAAATCAGTTGAGTGCCTGCTCTACATTTTGCATCTAAGAGGTGGTAGTTGTAGTTGTACGGATAGTAGTTTTTGTAGTAATGGCAGTATTAATATTGGTAGCAGCAAAATATTAGTATTCTTATTATCATTAATGGTCATGATTAGGAATAGCATATTTGTACCTGTATGCAAAACACAAAAACAGTTATATCTCTTACTTCTGCGTTAAGCTACATAGAATGTACACCATAAAATGTGTTTGGAGAAATACATTAGCATTTCGTTTCAACATCGAAAATAAAATATGCTTCAATCTGATTTATGTCAGCACTAGAAAAGATCCGCTACTATGTCTAGAAGTACGATGCGTCTCCATTCCCAATTGAGCCTGCGCACCGTAAAACTCGATTATACGAGTACTGACAAATGACAATAGATCAGCTCCGTTCCTACTCCATCACTCCCCACTTTTGTAAACAAAGCTGTCAGTCTTTTTTCTCTAGCATCCTGGAAAGGTTGTTACTGCAATAGTGAGAATTATGGCAGAGCAAACAACCAAAAGCATTAAAGATGAAATTAGAAGGAAGTTCATCGAAAAATCATTAATTTTGAAACAAAATAATGATTCCAAAAGTGCAATGTGGTACAATTTCATGCTTGTGATGAACTCAGAAACACAGAGATCTGTAGGATACGTACAATGCAGATTTTGTAAATTGCTCCATTCTCGTTCTTCACGCACCAGGAATGATGAGGCACTGTAAAGTGGTTGTAACGAACGTAGAACCTCCAACAAGTGTCAAGAATATTGTACTAGAAAAACTTGTGGATATGTGCGGAAGGATTTATTACCTTTCAATGTATGCTCTAGGCCGGGGTTTAAAATGTACACACAGGAAATGATAAACATAGGAGCGACTTACGGCAAGGTGGATGTAACTTGTATGTTGCCGCACCCAACGACAGTATCTAGAAATATAAAGAAAAATGCAGATGAAATCCGCGCTGTTTTCATTCCAACGTTAGAGTTAATGAGAAAACATATGTGCTTTAGATGCGCACCTATGGACTGAAAACTACAGTAACAAACACTTTCTAATCGCCACATCACATTCCATTAATGAAGAATGGAATATAGAGAGAAATGCTCTTATTACGACGGAATTTCCAGACATTTCAAAACCCGGTGAAAACATACGATCAAAAATGGAGAGCAGAATGTGTGGCATTGGTAATGAGAAGGAATTTATGTAGCGGTGTGTGGTTGTTAGTAATCGGGGAGCAAACATAAAGAAGGCTCTTCAAAGCTACCAGTGTATTCCTTGCTTTGATCACGGCTTAGTTACTGCATTTTGACACACTTTTGATGAAACAAAGACTTTGCAACCTGAAGTTCCAGAGGTTCTGTCTTCAATACAAGCAGGCAGAAGAGTTTTAGGATATTTGAAAAGGTCCGGAAGTTATTCAGCTAAACTTAAATATGCACTCCAACAAGAAGTAGTGACGCGTTGGAACACTGTGGTTTTGATGCTGCAATCAATCCAGTGTCAAATTGGGGAGATAAAAGAGCTACTAGAATCAAGGGTAAAGTCGTCTTCTCGAAAACTACAACGAAAACGTAAATGAACTTACACGTTTTTTATGCTTCTTTAAGGAAGCTAGTTTAGATTTGGAGAGGACAAGCACACCTCTATTGAATGAGTGATACCGTGGCATAAACGCATGTTGGAACATTGTGATTGTGAATCGGCCAGCAGTGACAGTGAAATGATGGCTAAGATAAAAGAAAGAGGCAAGTTTTATGTTACAGAAAAATGTAAATTAGAACAAATACATTTTTCTGCATCACTTCTGCGGTCTTCTCTTCGTCATCTCAAGAAATTGTCCAAAGAAGAAAAAACTAGTTCATACAATGAAGTCTGACGACTGTGTTCAGAGGTTTTAGTGCATTGGGTACACAATGAAGATCAATTGCCTGAAAATATCACACCAACGAAACTGGCTAAGTTGAACTGGAGCTCCAGTGAAGACGAAGACGTTTTTCCAGAGGAGTTTCACAGATATTTAGCGCTTACAAAAAGTGAATGTGCCTGTCAAAAAGGTGAACTTCTGAAATGGTGGAAAAACCAACAAACAAGTTATCCATGTTGCACGAAGGGTGCTATGCGTTCCAGCTACAAGTGCAACGAGCGATTCGTTTTCAGTAGAGCAGGTTATGTTCTGGGAAGTAGAAGATCCTGTCTCGACTCTGAAAAGGTAAACGATCTTTCGTTTATTTATAACAAAATAGCTAACAGCTAGAAATGTAAAAGTTTTATTTCATAATAAGTCTAGGTAAAAAGCCAGTTAAATTTTAAAATGTTCATTTGCAATGTAATAAGTTTACTTGTTTACCTATGTATTTTAAATTATTGAGCTGTAATTGAATTCTGTACTTTTCTCTTTTCATCACAATCACCATTATGATTTCCGTCTTCTTCTTGTTGATTTTTCATTTTAAGCACGAAATAATAATGCGAGTTCATTTAATATATTGATTTATAAATGCACAATTTATGATCATTAACGTAGTTTAATTATAAAAGTGACGCTTAAGTATTGGAGAGTCCATTTTATTTACAATTATCATAAAAAATCTACCCGTTGTAGTAAATTCCACAAAAAGAGGTATTAATTTTAGTTCTTAAAAATCTTTCCATAATAATTACTATTACATTAATGTTACCTAGCAACGTTTATGCCTCAGCTTTTTCTGTTACCCTTCCTTGCTTGTTTCTGTTTGTACATACAGACAAGTAGTATTAAATATATCATATTTTGTTCTATTATGTTAATGTCTTCATTATTACGGTTACTGTAACGTCACGTATAACGTAATAGTGTATTATTTACTTTTAGTAAGTAATGCCGTAATATTACCAAAACTCAGTAGTATCGTAAACTACACTTAAACATATGGCTACTATATAATACGTTTATTTACAATCTTGCAAATATAAGATGAACTAATGGGAACAATAAGTTGTATTTCAGTAATTACATTGTTTAATAACGAACACCTTTCTATTTTATAACCAATCGTTTCAGCGTCGCTTGATGTGGTAAGACGCTGATTTCAATGCAGAAAAATGATACTAGGCATTTACTGATATTTTGAATCCCTTAAATATCGTCATTATAGATGTGATTTCTATAAGTTTGTTTTTTGAAGAAACGACTAATTTTTTAAAGCGTTCACAAAACTGCAACTCATCCGATATGATCTACGGGTTAAGAGACTCAAAACTACAAAAATAAATAAATAATGTATGTAGAGCGTCGGATTAATCCAGATAATAGATTATCTACGAGCGATAAATTGGTATGTACTACTCAACGATTTGGGTATAGGTGTAATAATGTTTTAACTAAATGAATCGCTGCAGTTTATAAAAGAATTCGGGTTTTATAACTCAACATACCCAAATTTTACCACATCGAATAAAATCTAGTTTTACTGTACATATTTGTTCTTGAATGTAGTATTGTATTCGTGCCTCAGCCTGCTGAACTACGACACGCCGGCAGTTGTATTACAACTGGGACGCACCAGAGAGAAGCAACATTACAGTTGCTTGCGAGCAATCGAGACTTTACCTTAACCGACCGGCTGTCTCTGCTCGGCTTCTGGCTCTCGGCCAAACCTGTCTTGGCTGCCGTACTAAAAGAAATTCATGCCATTTTATTTTATTATTATTATTATTTTCTTCTTTCGTGCTTAAGAAATTTCTGTCTATTTCAATCTCCACATTTTATCATACTAGTGTTACATTTGCGTTAAATTGTATATTTCTCTTTGTTTACGGTTTGTAATATCTGAAGCAATATATGAGTTTTTCTGATTTAATTCTCTGTATATGCATTCTTCACTTTACATATTTTATTCAGTTGTTCTAGCATCCACACTATAGCAGGTATTTTTAATTTATGGAACCTGTTGAGCGGCTGATGTAGCATAGGTCCGTCTTTGTCATGCGCTTTACAGTTTGGCTACTTATTTATATAGACGAAGATCCCGCACTCTCCTGTAGCAACTTGATTCCATCACTACTTCAATACGGCCCCTGAACGCTGGCTTCATCCAGTTCCTACAGCAGTTCGAACAGCCTCCCACTGCTCAGAACGTCGACACTGCCAACGCCACTACCAGCAGTTATCTCACACCTGAAGCTCCTTCGACACATCTAGTATCTCCATCTCAGAACGACACCCTACCATCGTACACCTCATTTTACCAGCAATGGAAACAACCTCAGCGCAGAAACTCAAACGCACACGTCGCAACCTAGCTCACTTTTAAAGACTCCATGAGCAAAACAGATAGACATTGCTGGTTACTCCTCCAAACTTCATGACATCTCTTGAGGCTCTCAAGTATGTAATGTGCACAACGATTATTTTTCAATAAAGTTTCCTTTAACCTCCAGGTCATCAATCACGGCCTCGGATATGCCTGGTTTCTGGTACTTCCTTAAACGCGCTCCTTCAATCTGCAGCAGAACTTGACCTGCTAGCGCGGACGCTACATCGCGGGTGTTATGCGAAATTCTACCCAATTCCGAAATAATTTCCAATTTTTCGAAATTCCTACCTAACCACAAAAAATACTTAGTGAATAACAGATACAAGTTTCTCTTGTGTGGCCTCCATCTGTAAAACAGTCCCCTTTACTATAGTCACACCAGTGTTTCACTCGGTTTTAATGTTTACTACACAGTGTACATAGTAACCTCTAAATGAGCGAATCGCCTATCACATGAATGTAATGTCAATTGAGTCAAAAGCAAAATGGTGGTTCTAAGCAACCAGAGAAGTGATAGACTACAACCGGGTTAAGACATGCCTATACCTAAAATGGATGATGTACAGACGTGTCCCTCAGTAGAAATTGAATGAATATTTCAATTTTGAGGTTAATTATGCTTAGTACATTGAATATACCCCATAAAGTAACTTGTACCATTTGACTATTATACACTTAAGCTCGACTTAAAAGGTTATGATGTACAAGCAAATTTTCGAAGAGGAAAATAGAAGCTGGTCTAGCACAAAGTTAAATTAGAGATACGGAGCGCGTTGGCTCCGCGGTTCGCATTCGGGAGGTCCCGGGTTCGATTCCCGTCGACCAACCACTCTGACCTTGGGTTTTTCGTGATTTTCCCTCTTCGGTAGGTGAATATTGGTGTTGTTCCTCATCTACCACGATTTCTTTTCCCTCATTTCCCTTTCATTCCGCTTTCTTCTCATGTTTCAAGTGCGTCTCTTGGTTGTGGTGTGTGGTGGTGCCGGTCAGATGATGCGGATGCTTGCTGCATGAAAATAGTATTCCCCCTGGTCACTAGAGGGCTGCCTGGTTCTACGGGTACCTCATTGTCCTCTCTGGGCAGCCCCAGTGGTAGGACGAGTCGTCGAGCCAGGAACTTCCTGTAGCCTCCTGTGGTTTCTTCACTTCATCCCTTCCTCCTGGGCGTTGGTAGCCGCAATAGATTTCCCGTAGGTCGCAGTGGGCGAGGTGCCCCTCTCCGTTGATTACACTATATGCTATAGATTAGAGAAACTTGAAAGGCGTCGAAATTCAAGGTGTCAAATAGCTCAGTGCAATAATGACCACTCGTTTAATGTTATGAAGTGGCTGCGCGGGCTCAAATTCTACATAGTAATTACCTTAGCATTTTCTAACTTTTGGACTTGACCTGAAATATTTCGATGTAAAAAACTTATGTGAAGTTTATACATAAATGAAACCGGTTTAGGATTTAATTACGTAAGAAGGAATTAAAACCAATATTCGTGGTCACTTGGGTGCATTTTATAAAGAAATAATAACGTAGTACATAATCAGTATTTGGTTAAAATTCCTCGGCTCAGGGGACAAACAATTAAAACTAAATTAAAAAAGTTTTTATGTGAAATATATTTGAACAGTCCATTTACAAGTCTACTAAGAAGTTTCAAAGAGGCAGTCCACTCGACCACAAGTGACCTTTGCCAAAATGTTCTACGGCATTTCTGTTATAATGCAAAGAAACGAATAAATACACTAATAGTATCCTTGGTGGACAAGAACGTATCTGTTGGCAGAGCTGCCACGTTTTCACTTACGGATATATTCATTCATTCGCTGTTTAACCTCATCTTATGTAGGACTTACACCCCCAGGACTTACAGGCGGGTGCCTGGGGTCAGAGGCCCGTCGAGGAGCAGACACACTCATGGAGCAGACAGAATATCCAGGATGGGTGATCAGCCCGATGCCTGGTATGGGATGAAGGAAGTAGATGAATCGAAATGATGGCGAAATGGATGAACGGAAAGGTGATGATGGAGCAGTTGGTGGAATGAATGGCGGGAGAAACCGGAGAACCCGAAAAAAAAATCCGCCCAGACGCCGCTTTGTCCACCACAAATCCCACATGCGGGTGCCTGGGATTGAGCCCGGGCCGCCTCGGTCACGGCGCCGCCCCACTTACGGATACTTGCTACCGAAATATGAAGAAAAATTGACGTGTTGCATTCGCATGGCTTTCTCTACTCAGTCGTTTACTTTTATATAGCTTCTACAAACTAGTTTAAAAAAATCTAATGTGATACATCCACATGACTTTCTCTACCTTCTATCTTTATTAGTGGGTATACAAACTATTCTTACTGAAGTTTATTTTTCTATCTACCACGTTTAATCCAAATAAACCTTTGCAAAAGGAGCTCATTACACATTTCGTTATAAACACAAAGAGAACAGTGATGGTGAAATGTTTATGAACTGGACGCTATATGCTAGCCTTAAAATTCCATACAGTTTCCATGCAATCGCGAGAAACAACTGAAAATCCATGGGACTTTAAAATAATAAGTATTGAACAATTCGAACCTTTAATAACGGATATCTCAGAAACGGCTTATGCCACAAAGAAACTTATTTTAAATAAATTGTGTGTTTTAAAGAGATCTACATTTCTTGTGTGGTACGCTTTCGTGTACCGCTTAACGTTTACAAGTTATATAAGATTATACAAAATTCGTTCCGAATGAAGAGGACTTCCTAGCTTATTGTCAGAAAATTCAAGATATGCGTTTTACTTGCCATGTAAATATCTTTCATATTTTAATAAAAAATTTTGGAGCCATTTTTACTAAATTAAAATTTTCGAAAAATGTTCCATGTAAAGGGTAGTTGGGGGTGGGGGATTTTCTTGAAAATCCTTCGTGCCGCACCCTGGAGAGATATAAACTCATATACCAAGTTTGGTATTTTTCCGCTTTTCGTTTTTGAGTTATGCTGTTCACAGACAGACACAGGCACACACACACGGACATATTTCCAAAACGGCTTTATTTGGAATCAGGGCACCTCAAAACGTGTATTTCCGGTGAAATCTCGGTACCGAATTTTTGGGTGGAATGCAATAGTTCCCCTACGTAGTAGAGAAAGTAAAAAAATATTTTTCTATCTACTTCATGTTAATCGAGACAAACGTCTGCAGAAATAGCTTCATTACACATTTCGTTGTAAATAAAAGGAGATACACGAAACGGAAGCGAAGTCAAATGCTGAAAGCCGGGTTGCTACATATTGGTTTTGAAACTCCATACTCTTTCCACGCCATCACCAGAAACAAGTGAATGATGACAGCGCTTCAAAACACGACAAAGAATAGACAAATTCATACCAATGCCATGGATAGCTCAAAAATGGCTGTAGTCACAACAAAGATATTTGAAGTAAATTGTGTTATTTAATAAAATGTACACTTTCTGCGTAGTATATTTTTGTGTAGCTGTTATGGCTTATCATTTATACAAAATTCTCTCCGAATGAAGACTTAACAGGCTGTTATCAAAAAACTCAAGACATACATTTTATTTGCCATAACAATTTCTTAAATATTTGCTATTTGAATAAAAATACTTTGAGCCATTTTTGAAAAATGAAAAATAACGAAAAGTTTTTCTTGTAAAGAATAATTTGGGATGGGGGATTTTCTTGAAAGTCTTCCTGTTGCATCTTTTGGAGATTCTGAACTTATACCAAGGTTAGTATTTATCCAACATTTCGTTTTGCGGTTATATCGTTCACACACACGCACGCACACATGGAGGTTTTCCTAAAAGTGTTTTCTTTTTTTTCGTTTTTAACTTAGAGGGCTTTCGGGGGACTCTCAACGGGTGTCGAATTTTTGTGTGGAATGCAATATTTCCTCTATGCACTACGTACATACGTGGTAGAGATAGTAAGAAAGTGTTGCCAATAAGATGTGCCTGAATATAAAAGAATTTAGTGGTGTAAATTTCATCTTGAAGTGGCTCTGTTTGGCTCTTAACTGAAAGCCTACCCCACGATCTGCGGTACAGCCTTTATGTAACTTTGAATTCAAAATTCTGCGCTAATCGGTTTTAACATTTTCAAGCACTGTAAAGCATTTTTCTCTACGTAAGAAAATGGCTTAAGATATACTTTTATCTCGGAATACAGAAAAACCTTTTGAAAATCAAAACTTTATCCCTTATTTCTATTTAACCATTAAAGATTCACTAAAGTAATCCAAAATTGCATAGAATAGGCCTTTGGTTACATTTTAAACCATGAACAGCTTTATTATCTTTGTTTTTGAGCACGTATTTAATTTGTCAATAATGCATTATTGTTTAAATTAAAAAGTTTTAAAGGCATTACTACTGATAGATACAAAAATTAGGGATTCTAATTTAAATTTCTTAAGGACAGTTTTTCTCTTTGTGGTTCAAAATTCAAATTTCACTAACATATAATATTTTAGGCGCCGGTACTATGTTATAAAACGTAATTAATATTTACTGTTGCTATATATACTTTCCTTGCAATGAATGCCGTTCACATAATTATATCCTCTAGTTTCATTGATCACTGCTGTTTTTATAATACACAAAACTTAAAAGTTTAAGTAATCTACATTTCTTTATCTTTAGTTGTGTTATTATAGATTAAATAATTTTATTTCAATCATAGATATCATGTTGGAATTCATTTTCACATACTCTACCACGTACCTTGTTGGTAGAGGATGTATTGCATTCCACCTAAAAATTCGATATCGAGACTTCACCGGAAATGCATTTTTGAGGTCCCCTGAATCCAAAAGAATTTTTTTTAGAAAAACGTCTATGTCTCTGTGAACAGCCTAACTCAAAATAAAATATTGGATTAGTGACAGCCTTGGTATTAGTTCGATATAATTCAAAGGTGCGATACGAAACGTAGATTTTCAAAAGAATTCCACAACTTAAATTAGTCTTTACATTGAAAAATATTCGAATATTTTTCCCTCAGAAATGCCCGTAAATATTTAGATTAAAATGTCACATTTACATGGCATTTGTATTTACATGACATATAACATGTATATAATCTTGAATTTTCTGGAAATAGCCTATGAAATCCTCCTCATTGAGAAGGAATTTTTATTAATGTTGTATAGCTGCTAAACCATAAGAGATGGACAAAAATGTGCTACTCAACACATGTAGATCTGTTTAAAACACACAGTTCATATTTTCATAGTACTTTTTTGCGGCATCAACCATTTTGGAGATAGTCGTTATTGGTTTGAGTTGTCAATACTTTGTTATTTAATTTTCTGAAGTACTTACAAACCTTCAGTTGTTTCTCTCAATTTTATGGATAGAGCATGGCATTGCAGGACTAGCATAAGGCAACCCCTGATATCCCCTTTGTACTATAACAAAATGTGTAATGAATATATGCAAATGTTTGCTTCAATTAACTTGAAGTACACAGCATGTACAAGAAAAGTTTATAGACGTTATATGTTAGGTTTGTGGGTAGAGAAAGTAATGTGAATGAAACATATCAGATTTATACATTATTCATTCCATACCTAATATCTTTAAACTGTTTAGAAATCATAAATAATATATTCACAATTAGCAAATTGTCTATAAAGATTCCTTGAATAAAACTGAGTATTAGCCACCTATTTTCTAATAATTTAATGTGTACAAATGTTTAAAATGTTAAATATTTTTAAGTATGGCGACAAATTAACTTGCCTTACGCCTAAATTTAGCTGTTCTGTTTTGTTCCATATATTTGAGTTTCAATGTTGTACTACATTATTTTCCTGAAATTAATTGATTGACTTCAACGCACCTAACCTGCTAAGAGACTTGGATCTGGCTAACAATAAGGTAGAGTTACTGGAATCGTTGAAGTAGCTGTTTCCAGAACTATTGATTGCGCTGTGTGAACTTTGTATTCATTTTATAAACAGTATCATCTTCATTGACGTTTCTCAATTTAGCTGATGAAACTACTCTGTCTCTCAACTAAACTTTTTATGCTCACAACTTTTTAAGGCTACCCATCTGTGAAAAAGGCCAAAATTTGTCAAACTTTTAGTGTTATTAAACACTGCAAACTATATACATACTTTAGTTCCATGTAGCTTTAATAGTTGTATAACCTTTTAAAGCATGGCATATAGCGATTTAAATATCTGCCTGTAAACTGAGCTTCGTATAAAATTGAGTAAAACACAAACGTTTTGCCCATATTAGAGTCAACAAACCATTCAAAAGAGGCCTCAAGAATTTTCAAATACTAAATTAGCTGCAGAGTAGCAGGAAAAGCCTGTTTATGAACTAAATGAGTTTTAAACATCATTAAGTCAGAAACGGTGTAATTTTAGCGTTGTAATTTTTAAACTCTCTTCTAGGATTTTCAATTGTCGGCATATTCTCATTTTCAAATTGCTTCACACGATGTACTTTTCTGTATAAATGAATTACATTTTGTATACTGCTTATAAATAAGAGGAATAAATACGATGGAATGTTGTTAGCATGCTTAGTTGTGATGTTCCTAAACTATAATACAAAAATTTGAAGTCCATATTTAATATTTATTTTCTTCCAATCTAGTTGTATAACTAAAAACTCATCCCAACAGCTTATTAATATGCTATTAGAGAGTTTAATTATAAAAATATTCTTTATTCAAAACGTAATTGAATAATGTGGAGCAATTTTACCAAAACAGTAAATAAATAATAAAAACAACTAATAGCTTAGTAAGTCATTTACAATCATGCATGAAATTTCGTGTACATATTAAGCATTGAACCCTGACTGCTATATTACAATTTCAAACAAATCTAACTGAAACTGTGAGTTTTAGAAATATCACATATGGGTATGCTTAAATATCATTATGGTGATCTACGTGTAAGGTTATGTAACGCCACTGGAAGGACATTGTAGGAGAATACGTGTGTGTGTGTTTTTTTTTTATCTCCGCCGTCGGCCAGGAACATCCTCTTAAGTCATTTATTTACTGACGAGCATAAAAATTATTAAAAACCGTAACCTGGATGATCGAACAAAAGGTTTGGCAACACGTTGGTGGGATTCCATTGGAGGAATAAAACATAAATCAGCCACTCATATATCTCCATTAGTTTCCTCATCGCTCCTTTTTTATACTTATTCTAACTGTACTGGTAAAAGTGGAAATGACGGCTTGACTCTTGACATAAGTTATTTTTTACAAACTCCTGGCGAGGGCATCAACCTTAGACCCCGTTTGTCCTTGACTGGACGCACAAATGGACGAACTATGGCTCCAATGAAAACGAAACTGTACAGCTGGACGCTCCGAGTTCATTGAAATTGCTTTTACGTCATCTTGTATAGTAGAAGACTCTCGATATCGATACTAATATGGATTTCGCACCAGTCACAGTAATGTGGGTGTAGCACATCTGACAAACACAAGGACAGAAATTCTAAACTCAATCGAAGTGAGTTGCCTCAATAAGGCTTTTACAAGGGTTCCTCTTTATCCTCCTTAGCCAATTTCAGATATCTGACAGCTAAACAGACTCGGTTCATTTGAGTGTCATTCATTCACTTGATTCAATGTCATTGCAGACTGAGATATTAAAGGAGGTATTAAACACATTAATAAAATGATGTGCTACATTTGCATGCCTTTCTCTATCCGCTATCGTCCATTTTTATGTAGCTTCTACAAACTATTCTACAAAACATAATTTTTCTATTTACTTCATCGTAATTCAGAAAAACCTTTGCAGAAGGGTTTGATAACCAGGGCCCGAATTCAGATGACACCATCTTTTAATTAGTGCATCATAGGCATTGCTAACGTGTACATAAATCCTTATCATGGGTCCCAGATTAGGTAAATGTATATCTATTAGATAAGGTTTGGTGATTTTATTCCATTTTCTATTTTAGGGCATTTTTTCGATTTTAGGTAATTATTTTGTCATTTTCTTGCCGTTCGCATTTATTTGCTCATTTAGGTGTAGGTATAGGTGATTCGGCGGAGGGATGCGCTGCGACCTGCACGTATATATTGCGAATACCACCCCCCTAGGAGAAAGGGATGAGGTGAAGGAGCCACAGAAGGCTACAGGCCACAGAAACGTGCGGAAGTCCCTAACATTTCCAAGCTCGAAGACCCGTCTCACTGCTGGAGCCTCCGAGAGAGGGCGATGAACGACCCACCAATCATTCAGCCCTCTGGTGTCCACGAGGAGTACTTTTTCCATTGAGCATGCATCCGCGCCATCTCTCCGGCATGGCCATACGCCGCGAAACCCAGAATGACACCTGAAATATAAGAAGGAAAAGAAATGAAAGGGTAATTATGGTAAGGAAATCATGGTAGAGAAGAAACCACCCCAGCATTCACCTGCCGACCCCAGGGAAATCACGGAAAACCCACGGGTCAAAGTGGGCAGTAGGCGGGAATCGAACCCGGAGCCTCGCGAATGCGAGTCGCACACGTTACCGCGGTGCCACCTCGCTCTATTATTTGGTCATTTTCTTTCATTAACATTCAGCATAGGTATAAACAGTTTCACATTAATGACATTTTACGTATGAATAAATTTTAAACCTTTAGAAATTTCACTGTTCAACTGAGGAGTTAGAATAACTTGTACATTCGTTACTCGCATTCTTGGAAAAACATTACATCCCTGTTTAATGTTCAGTTTAGCAAGGGTTGCCTATGAATTTACGTCCCGAAGTAAGGATGAGACAGGTCGGTTTTCCACTTTCGCGTGAATGAGTGGGTACAGTCAGTTGCTATTTCCCTTGTCCTTGTGTCTTGTCGTAGGCGCGATGTTCTCTGCATTTGCAATGAATTTTGTATAATCTGAGAACTCGACAAAGCTAATGCTACAGCTTTGTAAGACCTGCTTCAAAAACCATTTTCGTGATTTTATTTCCATATTCTTCAAACAAGACCACGGAACAAATATATGTTTTGATTAATTTTCTAATTATCTGTTCATTATTCTTATACCTACCATTATTGGTGGTATAGCAGTTGTACCCATGTATAAATTAATTTATAATTTTCTGTAATCTAACTGCAATAAATTAAATAACTGTACGTTTTAGATGATTGTTTTATGTCATTTTTTAAACATTTTAAGTCATTTTATAGATCATTTTATAAACATCTTTAGGCCATTAAAATTCGGGCCCCGTTCAATTACATACTCTTTCCATGACACGGCGAGAAACAGCCGAATATCGACAGCAGTATTGGAAAATTGGAATAAATAGTACCGATTTCTCGGAAGGAGCTGATGCCACAGAGAAAGCTACTGGAAATAAATTCAGTGCTTTAAAGAGATCTAAATTCTTGGTGTAGTACGTTTTTGTCTCTCTTAACGTTTACAGGTTGTACAAAATTATACAAAATTTCTTCCGAATAAAGACGACTTCATAGGCAATTTCCAGAAAATGAAAGATTTAAATTTCAGTTGTCATGTAAATACCTAAATACGTGCTATTTTAATCAAAATCGTCAGAGCTTTTTTTGAGAAAACAAAAATGTTCGAAAAATGTTCCACATAAAGGGCGGTTTGGAATGGGGAATCTTCTACAAAATCTTTATGTCGTACCTTTGGAAGATCCTGAGCTGAATTACAAGGTTTGATACTTTTCATGTATTTCGTTTATGAGTTTCGCTGATCACAGACACGCACATGCACACACATACGCACATTGGCCTTTTTTTCTAAAAATGACCTCAAAACACCTATTTCCGGTGAAACCCTGGTAGACAGTTTTTGGGTGGAATGCAATACCTTCTCTCTCTACTAGGTACGTGGTAGAGAAAGTAACATTATATTATACTTTCAACTCTGTCAATATAGGCTGCAATATATTTACAAACACTTCTAACTGCGTGTTTCTTATTCATGTCACTGACCTTCACTTCGGGGACATTAAATATCAATATTACATACTATTTCGGAACTTCATCACGAATGTGGCCTTTGTTTTATGGCATTCCAGAGCTAAGCGGTAAAAGGGGATGTGGTGTTGTCTGTCATGCTCGTATCATCTGATGTTTTGAATATAAATGCAAGAGAATATTTTTGGTGTGATTTGGGCCAAAAGCTTTCTACGGTTGTGTTTTAGCACCCAGCTTAATGTATGATTAGTCTACAACTTTTAAAAAAACGTCTATACCCATTTTTCACAGTCTCTTGCATAAACATCTATGCCGTTTCACCTAAAACGAAAACGTGTACACATGCTCTTATAGCCTATTTTTACACCGAATCCAATGCCTTAAGTGCAGAAATTTGTGGCCCTAATGATTAAGCGGCGTGGTTTTGTTAACACAGGGTTGACCCCAAAAAAGGGGTAGAGGTAGCTTTCAACATTTAAAAATAAACTCATTTTGTTATGATGTCCATGCTAGACACATGTTGAAGTTTTTCAGACTTTTTATATAAGTACCATAAATATGTGAAAATTTCATTTCTTCTATAGTCGGTACATGTTGGACGTCCCTGCATACAAGATTACGGATTTCTACTTCATATATTTGGAAAATAATAATTTTAGAAAAATTATGCATGTTTTTAGTTTTTTTATGTGTTTCACACAAGTATGTATCAACTTGTCATGTTCTATTTTGACAACAACCGCCACTGAACACACAGAATGCAATCTAACCCATCATAACACAAGCAAAACGTTTAGCAAACTTCATGATGTTCCCTTTTTATTTAGACCATGGCCACCGTACTGTTCTTTATTTTTTTATTTACAGTAATGTACACCTTGTACATTTCACGCCATTTAAAGTTTTCACTTTATACTACCAGGAAAGTATAACGTGGAAACATGTAGCATAATGTATGAATTTAAATTGTAGTGCGCACGTTGTGTATGGGTATAACAGCATACATTAGTAGCCATTCTAAGATTGCCTAGACGCTTAATTTCTCTATTCTAAGAGTAGTTATACCTTGAAGTGCCTTTGAGCTGCTATTTAGAATCAGTCTAATAGAAATCACGTTCCTCAGGGGCTTGTGCATTCAGAATTTAGCAATTTCCAACAGAAATGTAACATATACTTGCGTTTTCACAAATTACTGCGCATTTTGGTAAATTATATAATATCCTCACCAGTGAACACAAAATGTTCGTACTCTGTGGGTATTTATGAATGCCTTATGCATCAAAGAGGGGCATAAGCAACTGCCCGAGGATACCATCGATTAAAGTCTGTCTTCCAGACAATCTTGGCTTCAAGATAAGCACGTTATAGCCATTTTCTGATGCTAGATTTTTCTCAAGATAAAAATAAAGCTATCCTTCCAGAATTATGTAGAGCTTTAATACTTCCATTGTAACAAAAATAATCACCTCCGTACAGAGGATTAAGCTATCCATAGTAACCTATACCTACTTTCTCTGAGAATGAGAAATATTTATTCTCGCTTTCGCTGTGCTAGATATGACGATGATGCACTCTGCATGATGAAACCGTAACCGAAATTTTATGATATTTTACACCTCTGGATGAATAATTCGTACTAAGAGAAGTAAAAAAATTAAATTATTAAAGCCGTTGTATGCCCCTCTGTGAGTGTTTTATTTTATATATTTATTTATTTATTTTTGTTTTTACCTCATCACGAAACAACGGTCGGCGCATAATTAGGAAAGTCTGAATGTCTCGCCTATTAGTAATGTTTTAATGTTCACAGGAATCCACTAAAATGAATTTATCACACGCATTACAAAAACAGGCAAGCCCCCCCTCCCAAAGAAGAAATTTTCACTTTTCTCGAAAATATATTCAGAAGTAACTTCATTTATCGGCATTAAATTTTTATTTTACGTAATCATTACACACTTTTCGTTTACTGACAGAAATAATTCGCCTTCACATAAATTTCACATGCTGTTCAGATATTTGTTAACAGTTTCACTACGTACTCTTGTTCAGAAACTACATGCAAAAGATGTCAGCAATATACCAAGTGAGTCAGCTGCGCCTATTTATTTTTGAATTTATGCAACGTGCTAAACGGCATATGTGTCTTACGCCTTTCTTGAATGCCTTCTACTGGCTGATTTGCGTAACACTTTATAGAGGAGGGATACACAACTCAGTGCATAAGTGGTTTACGGGACAGAATGCAATCGCTATGTAGGCATGTCGATGCAAAAAACATCCCAACCTGACATTGAGAGCTGCAGTAGTAATTTTAGCCTATTTTACAAACGTTTATTCTTTAGCTTACATCCATGCATCCCTTTGAAAACGCCCCTGAAGGAACAACCTATCACATGCCTCGGATGAAAAAACCATTTGAAAACAAAATGGCAGATTTATGCAGTGTGACCAATTGGATTTAAGCCGTTAGTCAATGTACAGCCTTGTCAAAAAATGCTAAGTATTAGGTAGATAATTTCTCTTATTTCACAAACTATTGTGTATTGCAGTTCATACAGTAATTGTAATGACTGATGCGGTTTATTTGTTTGAATTAAAACTACCAAACCGAGCTCAAAACACAGTATGACGCTGCAAAAAGCGTGTAAAAATTCGAGGTGGGCTCTAGTTACGCAATTACTAATTCGCAAGGTAGCATTGGCCGAATGGTATTATCATGGTTGCTTTAACACTGTGCCACTTTAATTCGAGTTCAAATCCTTCGGGTGAATTTCAAACGTTTTATTACCTTTTGTTTTATCTCTTTTGGCCTATAATTTGATATTATGATATAAAAATAGAATAATCGTCATGTTTTCCACCGCAAAGAAGAAGAACCGCAAAACCCAAATCATATACGAGCACACTCATACGTGAAGAATGCAGGCAGATTACACCGCGCATGTTACAGCATGCAAGAAGGTCTCTCCGGCAACGTACACAAATGTGCATTGATGAAGGGGTCGTCATTTTGAACATTTACTTCTTTGATAAAATCCACGTTATTTAACAATTTATTATTCTGTTTACCCGTGAACTTAGCACATTTCCAACTCCTTTGTCAATAGAAGAAGTGAAACATAATGTTTAAACATGAAACAAAAACTGTTATATTTAATATCGTCGATATGCGTCCAAGAGAATGAAAGCTAACTACGTAACACGGTTTACAACGGTACAGATTATTAGGGTAAACATGATACACAATTATCTTATTGTAATTCTTATGCTTTTGGCTCACAGGGGAGCCAGTAACAAAAATAAATAAATTAGTACACTAAAATACAGAAAATAAACACAAGGAGAGAAAAATAAGAACCAAAAAAGTTTATTGTAGTTAACAGATTCGAACCTGCGAAGCTAACCCTTGCTTCACCACAGTCCGGCAGCTAAACCACTCGGCCAGAACTCACGCAGTTATCCCGGTCTTCGGGAAAAAGTTCCTTTATCCTTGCAAGAATTATATCCATGACACGCCGTCCTTTTTAAGGCTTTCACAGCTCTTTAGTTCTCATCCAGACCTTTAATTATAAATGGGGATTGCGTATAGTACCAAATAGAAGGGCAGAGCTACAATAACAGTTTGTTTGCTAAAAGGCTAAATGTTTTCACATTAGACTAGAAACTGCGGGTTGCATAGATACGAATACCTAGGGGCAGCTGACTCACCTGTTATATATACTTAGGATGAAGCAGCATATTTAAACATACTGTTTGCGACGTCACTGTTCTTTCTAACCTCTCTTTTAGGTACAAATGTAGCCATTTTACGATCCTTCTCTCTCCAACCATTCAAGTTTACTCTTATGATAATGCTGGCTCTTCTTAAACGTTGTTATTTAAGGGTGCGTTAGTTGAGTTGCCTTTACAGTGGACGAGCTTCTTATAGTTTAGATTCCGCATAAGCCATTGGCGTGAAAGAGCAAATAACTGATGGGAAGTAATAACGTTGACCTCGCGACAAATCGCTTGGGAAAGCTCCTCTTGCGTGTGCTGCGATAGGGAATACAAGCTTAGTGCGCATGTGCGAGGAACGTCCTCAGAATCTGCGTGCCCTGCGTGAACCCTCTCTGCGACACTGCTGTCATCCCTATTTCCATCATAACTCCTTTTAACCAAACTATTCTGCCCTGCTAAGCCTGAACGCAAGGGGAATGTGCTCTAGCCCGTTCTTTTCACACCCACACACACCAAGTTGTCTGCATTCATCTGAGAAGCCGTTTAAACTGCGCGCTTCTGCTGTAAACTACAATACAGGTGTTGAAACATTCAAGGTTTGAGTAAAAAAAACTGTAATATATTTTTGATCTGACAATTTATGCAGAACATATTTAAAGTTATTTATGGTTCAAAATTAAAGGAAGGGCACAATATCAAGCTGTGAAACAAAATTTTAAATCGCCCTCAACCTTGTATCAAAGTCCACAACTCACCCTCCTCCTGTTAACCTCACTCTTTCACCGTGCGGTCACATCAATACTAAGCAAGTTCTCCTCACACTTCAAAGGTAAACAAATTAGTTCTGTCAATGTTGTTTGTTCTGGTCTGTGCTTAAATCTAGCAATATATGCTTTGATTTTGGTCAATGCTGGCGATTTAAAAATGCTTACTGCTGATGTTAAAGTAATTCAGGGCAAAATCCTTCGTATGCCGATGAAACCTTCCTTCCTAACTTAAGAACTCAGTCTGTGTAACGGCATGAAGCACACTAAAGTACTGTAGCCTTGTTATCTGCTTGCTGTGGTAGTGCTGTTGTAATTGATTTAGACATTGGTTCCACGTTCCATATATAAGGTTTAAAGTTTGTTTGGGAGTGCTATCGTTTTTCATCTGAATATCAATATCTACCTGTACAGCTATAAGAGCTTGAATAAATACAATTATATTGGGATGAGGACTAATAAAATCCTTCTTAAAACGTGCATAGACAGCTGCCGCTATCTAACTATCCTGATGCACTTCCATTTCTGCTCTTCTTTGTTCTTATAATACCTTTTGTATTTATATCCATCAACAACACCTAGTTCCTTCCCTCTTTGGCTGTACATTTTAATGATATTAGCTGTTGTTACTACAGACCGAGGTACTTACTAGTCGGTCACGATATGCGTGTGTTCGGTGGAAATAGGAACTAGAAGGTTACGGTAAAAGTGAGCGGGGCATCGGAAGGACAGTCAGGTAAAGAAAACATACGCAGTTCCGAGTTACATTTACTAGCGAGGATGAGTAGTTTTCATTATGCAAAGTACATTCCCCTATTGCCTTGCCCCTCACTCCCTCTGATCACTACTCTTGAGACATTTTGCATTGACAACAAAAACAGTGGCGCCCTCCTCTATGCGCACTCATATCGTGGCCGACTACTACTAATGAACAGTGTGCCAGCTGTGGAGGAGTGAATGAATCATAGGTTAGCGCGGAGTAATCAGTACTGAGCGCGCACACGATAAACAGTCCCCGAGCTATCACAGTAGGGGCGGAGAAAACGGTGGGGGTAGTCTCTGTTGTTCTGACAGAGAATCATGTGTATTTGCGCAGTTTGACAACACTAAGTGCCCTTCTACACTTTAGCGGGAGCCGTCACTGCCTCTCGGTGACAGAACTGATAAAGACCAAAATATGTTAGAGGAGGGACAGAGAGGTCTAGAATGCATGTGGCTTGCTCACACGGAGTATAAAACCTATCTTACAGCAAAACAGGCAAAAATCTAATTATCGGTGGTTTTATACATCTCTGCTTTCTCATTTCTTCAGGTGTACCATCCATACATTTAATCCTCCCACACTCATGCACGGAACCTGAATCGGCCAATACTAGTTCGCGCATTGCCATTTAGTGTCTCACATAGTCGCTGATAAGGTTTATGGCTGCTGCTCTGTGTAGTATTGCTTGAGTCTCATAATAGAGACTCTGTTATCGTAAGAGGTGGAGAGTTTCATTTCCTTGTATCTATTAATTGACTCCTGATGCAGAGTTTTAACGTGGAACAAAATATTTTAATTTGATGCAACATTTTTAAAGTGGATGCTTACTCAGTCACTTAGGGCCGTATTAATAGATTTCACATTGGTCTGGACTATCTCCAGACTCTTTTGGTCCGGAACAAAGGGCGACCAAGTTTTTGATATTCATAGACGATAAAAGGTATCGGACCAAGAAAGGCCGTGGATCAGCAAGGAGAAAATGTTACACGACGAAGAAAGGTAGTTCTGCTCATGCGCGGCTGCCATAGAGTAGTAAACTAACCACTGTTACTCCATAGTTTTTAACTTTGGGTCGTTTCACAGATGTTTTTCATCTGCTCACTCCTCGCCCTCAGCCAAAAAAAATAATAAATAAAAAAAAACAAATAAATTAATAAAAAATTAAAAAAAATAAATAAATGGAGATAACCTAGAAGCGTGCATTAAAATGTTCGAAGGAGGAAAATGCCTGTTTTCCTTAATACAAAAAATGATGAATATTATTGAAACAAATCGGTTTCGACAAATGCAAAAGCAGAAGAAGAGGAGGTATGGAGGGAGATAATACATATATAGGCAGTTTTGTACGTGATTCTAACCTATTACCACCCCTCCCTTTTTGGAAACGTTCTTATCCACACAGTTTCATGCCATTCTTAATCATGTCAATAAGAATTTAACTGCGGGAATATTAACTTTTAACCTTAAAATTTCAGAATCAAATCGTATTTAAATAGTAAGGAACATATGCTGTTATTAAAATCTCACCCTGGATCTTAACCAAATAAATATTGTGTGATAGTAATTATACAGAAATAATTATCTGAGGAAATTCTAATACATCATAAACCTTCCGAGGGTTGTAATCCTCTCCTCGCCGGGAAAACGTAAGTAAAGCCTAAATTACTTCGAACTTAACCCAAGTGACTTAACTCAACGTGACATAACGTGAAGATCTTATAAATTGTATTAAATGTAGCTATTGAGGGTTGTCTTAAAGTGGCTTACTTTAACGACGTAACTTAAGAATTTAGCAGTGTAAAACTTTTCCTTCCCGTTACGTCAAGTTTAATGCGGCATGGCAATTAGAACCAATCGTCGTGAAGCAGTAGCATGAAATAATAGAAGAACAATAAATCAAGATTCATTCTGTTACGTTAAGTGCATCCTAATTAAACCTTTACTGTAGCAAAATTTCTTAACTTCGTGTTACATCCCGTCATGTTACGTAAAGTGCATCGTAATCCCGGTTTAACGAAGGTAAATCTAGCAACGGCACATGAGACATTAGTTATAATGCGGCTTACTGACGCCTTACTAAGGTCAGTAGTGTTTTCTTGATACCCTTCTCTTACATAGTGTGGAAGTGCTATTAGCATCGTATCAATTGAGATACTCAAGCTTCGGTTATCGTCTCTATCATATAGGTTAGGATCAATCCGTTTTATCAGCCTTCTAACCTTGGCTTTACTAAACCTGTATTTGTTTTGAAGTTTAGGTCGTCATACTTTCCAATTATGTCTAATTTTTGTAGATAGTTTTACTCCACCGTCTCAGTTCGCGAATTCTACGCAAGCAGCCACGCCCATTACTCCAAAGTCATCCATTTTGTAAAGATGGTCTGCCTTTAATCTACCCCTATGAGGTAGACCAAAATTTGGTCTCGACCAAGGCGTTTGATCCCCGGACCAACGCAAGTCCCGGTCTATGAATAAGAAAATCGATGGTCCGCTGTAAATCCCTCGGAAGTAGCAAGTTGGTCCGGACCAAATTCGACTATGAATACCGCCCTTAGTTTTATGGGGTTGATTATCTACGTATGCGACTGACTAAAAGACAAAAACAGTGAACAATGGAAGAATAATTTTAAGAGACCAAACTTAACCTGT
Source organism: Deroplatys truncata (assembly GCA_030765065.1). Classification (NCBI taxonomy): domain Eukaryota; kingdom Metazoa; phylum Arthropoda; class Insecta; order Mantodea; family Mantidae; genus Deroplatys; species Deroplatys truncata. The sequence goes on along the minus strand of CM060990.1, from coordinate 179,377,927 downwards.
ACTGCAGATTTTTAATCAAAATGCGTTTAAATGCCATATATCCCTTCTCACAGGTTTAAACAGTTTAGACGAAGGAATAAGGCAAGATTATTTTAACTGAATTATGTGCCAAAATTTGGATGCATTTTAGTTTTTGTTATGAACTATCAAAAGGAATACCTTACAGAATAAAATATTGCCCTGTAAGTCTTTAGAATATCTCGCCCTTGTACAGTCGGGTGCACGGAAAAATGCCGATGGTTTTAGTTTCTTATAGTGCTTCTTTTTTATTTAATGTTGGCAGAAACTGCTTACCATGTGTTCCACACCAGCCCTCAGTGAATCACTCTCCTATTGGTTTTTGAATTCATATCCTACTCACACGCATTTGCCTATGAAAAAAGGTCAGGCTTAAGTGAGCGACGAAAGAGGATGAAAGAGCATGCTTTGCCACGACTGTCCACAGCAACTCTTGGATGAGTACGTCTCGTATTGTTTTGCTGTCAAAAGTCTGCCACTCAAACATTAACCTATAAGCGCAGCTCGGTTTCAGGCTCAGGAACGAAGGAAAAGGGAAGAATAAGGCCTACATTAAGTGGAGTGCTAGAACCAAATAAGGGGCGTAGCAGAGGCCTTAATATTTCCTTACCAACATAAACCACTACGCATTATATCGGCACGAATCCATGTACTCGACTGTACGGCAGTTCTGATTTTATTTTGTGACTAGTAGTGATTTCTAGAAATCCGTCTTACATGCAAAGTGCAGATCACAAGTACAGTAAATTAGTGACTTTTATGAAAAACTCAATTTTTAATACATTATGTTTTTTTCCTTCCTCTAAGTCCTTAACCATATAAACATTAATCTTTTTGTTTACCTATAACCTAGATAATATTCTGTTAAAATTAATACAACAATACCTCTTCCAATCTGTATATACAAGTTGTCTATAAATTTGCGCACTACCTCTTCAGAATATTGCTTCACGGACAAACAAAAGACAACCAATTTATGGCAGGTACATTCTCAATGCAATGGTTCACAAGTTATAGCCGTAAAAACTTAACAACCAAAAGACGCGATACAGTTTAGCGCTACACACTTTCCAGCCTGTTGCTGGTGACACCCATCCGTGCTGGCCTGCCTACCTGACTCAAGGTCAACTTGCCTTAGGGGCTAAACTGTGCTGTAAATTGTAATGCTAAACTGTGATGAAAAATGGTGCCTTTTCGTTTGTTAACCGTTTATAACTATAACTTAGAAACCGTTACACCCAGAACATAGGTTCTGTAACATTTTTATTTCTAATTTGTTGCTATGTTTTTTTCTAATGAGATGATGTCTTTCCTTGAACGCCACAAGATCGTCAACCAATGGGAGTCTTGCAGTGTTGTTATATTGTGTCCCCGCTGTAGGAAGGGCAGCTTGTCTAGTGAACCCTTCTCTAATAAATACCACTTACGCTATTTCCATACATTGTGATTTCGCAAAAAAAAAAAATAATCCACGAAGAAGGTCGAGGTTAATGCTTGTAACACAACCGTAAAATCCATATATTTTTAGTTCAAAAAGTTTTCATAACACAAATGAATTAACACACTCATATTTGATCACAACCACATATGCACTGAAATAGCCATAATTTATATATATATATATATATATATATATTTCCTGGAAGAACCAGATGAAGGTAAAAACTCTATATGCCAGTTTTATGTATTAGTATTTAAATAATGTGGCAGTATTTTTATTTTCTCAAAATTACGGTTTCTGTATTATCCGCAATACCTTATAAATTTTTATCATATAAGTAAAATATCTTTTCTTAAAAGATATTAAATATATCTGCATGCAATTTAAAACACACTTAAGATTGTGGTAGAGCATCATTTGAAAAAAGATAGAAAATAATTAGAGAAGACCTGCAAGATTTGGAAATTTTATCTATAGGTACCCTTAATTGTATGAAGCAGGAAATAACAGTCTTGCCTCGAGATAATTTCAAAGATTGTACCGGATGTGAAAACGGTAGAATCTCCTCTGTTTGCAAGAGGGCATATTTTTGTGCGGAAAAGAAGCATTCCGGAGTGCAATTGAGTATGTAGCTGTGATAAAGCTGAAGGTAGGCAAGAGCATCATCAACTTTACTTCTTGTACAGGTCCTTTTGCATGTTGTTTAGCCCCTGTTGAACCACTCTATCCTTTTTCTCCTCTCCCCTGGCCTCTGCTACGCGTCCTGCTCTAACGAGAAAGCAGGAGTGCATCCTTGAGGTCCTCTCAGCACCTGTAATGTTCCGCGTTCCTCTCAAACCCTCACTCCAACTGTCTGGACCGCCCTCGTCATCCATTCATGAGGATCTGAAAATAGAAGTTATTTTAAACAAGCACATTTTTGTACTGACTGTCAGGATGTCTTTGTTTTGATAAAGTGAAATGTACTGAAATTAGCCGTTACAAGCTATATAATCAACAATTAAAACCGCGTTCCTTATAACCTTGTCAGTTGACGTGTATTCCTCCGCGCTTCCCTTCCTTCCCCTTTCCCCTGATTGGTTAATGCACATCACTGAATGGCGATGTACTACCTTCTGAGGAAGAGTGCAGTTTTCAGGTGAGGCCGCTAGTGTGCCTTGGCTAGGTTTAGACAGGAGAGATAACGCCCGAACGAGAGTACAGTACAGTCTGACCATCAAAACATCAACACAACGTGCGTAATGGAATAGTTAGACCTTTACATTTCTCTTCTTTACAAAACTATAACACATTTAATATTATTTTTCTACTTTGTGAGCGTATATCTTTGCTTATAGGTGTTTGCATTTTGATTTGTTTACGAACCCGTCCACCGTGACTAACAGACTCCAATGCTGCATTTCCTTACTGCAGACCTGTACCTACATTCTACACACCGGGAATGGTGACGTAATACGGCTTGTCTGTTATGTTTCTGCGCGAGTTTCCTCTGCCTCCCGTCTGCCCTTATTCCTCAGACAGGTAGTACAAGCCCTGCGCAATGCAACGTTAGGCAATAAACGCTATATAAACACTCTGTCATGATAGATGCACGTACTTTCGCCATTCCTGAGAGGCAAGTTTAAACCAAAGGATACTCCTACCTAACTGTTGATAAGAATTTACTTGCATTCCAGATGCATTAACTCTGTTACGTAATATATTTGATGATTCCCTTCGAATATTTTAAGATAATTAATGATCATTTTGAGTGAGGAACTATTTTGTAACGCACAAAAACCCATTCCGCGACGGCAGCCAGTGAAAAGTGACTAGTGTATGTGACTTTTAAGAGATATAGACAAAGTTATATGGAACAGGGCTGAGCTTTCGTGCGTCCGAGACTAAACACCAACATTTCCTGCATTTTTTGTGTGTGTAGTAATTGCAACATAATACCTATGATTTACTGTCTGCTATTAGGGAAAGGGGGAGATTTTTAATTATTTAAGTGGTTAGCTGCATAACCCACTCTTGCACTTTCTTAATTTCTCTGTTGCGCATAGCAAGCAGGGGAAGTATTATATTCCACCCAAAAATTCGATATGGAGGTATCAGGGAAAATATATGTTTTGAGGTCCCCTGAACCCAAAACAAGCATTTATATAAAATGTCCGTGTGTGTGGGTGTGTCTGTGAACTGCATAACTAAAATACAAAAAGTTGGATGAATACCAAACTTGGAATAAGTTCAATACCTTGCAAAAATCCGACCCGAAGATTTTCAAGAAAATCCCCCACCACAATCTACCCTTTACATGCAACATTTTTCGAAAGTTTTGATTTGCTAGAGAATAACTCTAAAGGTTTAGATTAAAATACCCTTTATTTAAGATATTTATATGTCAAATAAAATGTATGCCTGAAAATTCAAGCATATTATTGAATATTTTTCTATATATCTGGGAATAGCCTGTGAGGTCGTCTTCACTCGGAAGGAATTTAGTATAATCTTACATAACTGGTAAACGTTAAGCGATAGACGAAAACGTACTACATAAAAACTGTAGATCCTTTTAAAACATACAATTTATTTCAAATAACTTTTTTGTGGCGTCAACCATTTCCGAGATATCTGTTATTAATGGTTCGAATTGTTCAATACTTAGACATTCCTTTAAGGTCCTGTCGATTTTCAGTGGTTTCTCGCGATGTCATGGAAAATACATGATATTTTAAGGCCAGCGTACAGCGTCCAGTTCTAAAACATTTACCATCGCCATTCCCTTTATGCGTGTAACGAAATGTGTAATTCAGCTATTTCTGGAAGCGTTTATCTCGATTAAAATGAAGTAGGCAGGAAAATAAACTTTCGTAAGAATAATTTGTATATCCACTAATAAGCGATAGAGTGTACAGAAAGACATGTAAATGTTAACACTCAGATTTTTTAAACCTAGAATTGTAGCAACTTTATTGCTTTCATCCGCACCTCCCGTGTTCACACGTTATTGCCGCAAACGTCGAGATTCCTCACCGTTTCTCTTCATTTCCCTCTCTGTTTCTCCCACTGTCTCCCTTTCCTCCTCTCCCAACGACACGGGTAGTCAAGGTCGTTAAGGCACTGTCTCGTGAACAGGATGTCTGCTGTTCAAATCCTGCCAGGATCGTTCTCCCTGACTGAGGCTTTTCCAGGTTTTTTTAGTCCTCAGAAGTGGCAATTGCCGAGAGGTACCCTAAACTTAGGCTAGAAAGCCTGCTTCTCAAATGTCTTTTCCCAATTATTTAATTTCATAGATCACAAGTGTCACTTGCAGGAGGAACGGGATTAAACACTACTAAATACTACTAATGCCTCCTTCATTACAACTAAATGCAACGGAGTCAGGTTCAAGAGTGTCTCCATTGCTGCAGTAGGAGTTGTTATTACAACTCCTGTAACAGCCATACATGCTATTCTTTGAAGTTTATGTAGTTGATTTTAGAGCCTGTTTGAAGCATTTTAAGTCACCAAACGGTGATCCATAAATTATCGATTATTCTGGTATATATTCAATGGATCACAGGCAAATTGGTACTACTCTTAAGTGTGGCAGTATCTGTGCGCACAAACTATGCGGTTCATGCTTTACAAACATTTGCAAGTTTGTCTTCTCCATTTTTGCCTTGAACAGCTTTTTCTGTGAATGACATTTTGTGGAGTAAATGACCCGATTTCTCAGAAAATATTGAAGATAGCTAAATTAAATTTTAAGGTGAAAAAACAACATCTAAGTTCTGTTGTGGGAGGAATTTTGTGTTAATAGTACGGTCGATTATTGTTCAAATTTTCTGATAAATTTTAGTAAAAAAGGTGTAACTAAATAGATTGTCTATCTCCCTCAATAAACAAACTTATTGGATAACGGTAGATCGGTGAACTTAGAGTGCATATATCTAAATTCTGTAAATGTTTCAGTCGAATATACTAAATAGTTTCTGGGAATAATGGGTCGTGAATTTAGCAGATTTAATGTTCCTCAAATGTACAGTTATATGGGCCATTTCTTCCAAAGTAATGCCGCCAGCCGTTTACGGTAGGTACCATATAGCATTCGATTTAAGATTTTATTATAGTATAGGAAATATTTGGAAATATACTAAATAAATATAGTATAGGAAATATAAATAGGTATTCTTATTAGTATTCCATGGTGCATGTTATAATCATACAAACGATAATGGAAGGTACTGAAGAAAATTAACGTATTAATATATACTAAACAGACTAAATTTAATTTACTTTATTGATATAAAAATACTAAAACTATAAATATAGTGACTAATTTCGAGCAATACTCCTGAATGAGAAAATCTCATATTCATTGGGATTCTTCACAAACAGACATGCACAGCAAACATAAATGTACAGAAACGTAATGTTGTTAAACAATAATGAGCTAAATTAGTATATACTACGATAAAACAAATAAGACACACTGTTAATTTTAGTACATAAAACCTATTTTGTTACACACATTCTTTAGTAATTAACAATCAAGTTTAAAAGATAAGAGGGAATACTGCGCTAAAGTAACGCTTATAATAATAAACGAATCTCGCTTATACAATTAAAATACTATACTGACATAATTTTCGTTATGCAAATTTTAATTGATAATGCCTCAATGTGTTTTTGAAATTAGGAATGCCGCAGTACGACATATCCGTATTCCTTTTACTACTAAATTGTGTAACCTTAGACCAAGCTTCTACTGTTTTTGAAGCCTACGGTTGATAAAACATTTAGATTCCGACAAGCACATAAATTCAGATCGTTTAGTTTTGCATTTATAACTATACAACTGGATTTTATTCCTGTTATTGTGCACTAAAACATAATAAATTTGGTAGATTTTGAGTATGTTGAATTAGGTTGGAATTATCTTCCAACATATACACAGAAGTTATGTTGTATAATAAGTAGATCTTTTCAGACATATTTTAAATAATCCCTTTTCTTAATCGTATTAAATATATAATGCCTAGTGGCAAACAAACTATCCCATCCTGTAATACCGCATTGAAAAACGGATTGAGCCAAAGATAAGTACTCAAACTGCAAAAATTCGTAGGCAAATATTCCCGCAATATGGCAAAAAATTGGGTTATTTGACAAAGTCAGTTGCATGTATACGTTTCTCCCAACTTAAGTACTGTACTACTACAATTGATAAATATTTTTTGAGATTACTCGTCTATAACAGGACATTTACACTTATTAAGACAGGAATCATAATTATATACTTTAATGTGAAATGGAGGATCAAGCGATTTGAGACCAACACAAATTAGAGAGAAGGGAATGGCCACTGGAATTTAAGAAAGATTGAGTCATTCATTCCGCTATAATTATTAACTGCTATCTTATATAATATCGCATATAAACTTATTCTCTGTCTTTGCTCGGGCCTATGCAAACACGTTATTGCGGTGCTGGAATGACCTCGATGCGTTTACGTACTAAATAATCCGACAACAAGTAGGGTAGGCGGGAACGGCAAGTAGAGGGATACCTTGCTCTCTTCAACTTTCAGAGCAGCGTGCGCATCTCATTCAGCCTTAATTGAATTGAGTTGCATCTCTTCTGAAGCAGATTGCAATCACTGTCTAACTTACCTTGTGAGCCAATGAGCGTGCAATTTTATTGAACGCATGTATATACTATTATATATTGGTGCTGACCAAAGTCTAACACAGTTACGTACGCGTTTAGAATCAGTAACTACTGGAGCACAGTATGATTAGGTGCTCCTACTGCAGCAATGGAGACACTCTTGAACCCGACTTCATTGTATTTAGTTCTAATGAAGGAGGCAAAAATGGCACTCTATAGACTGCAACACGCTAAGCAACTGGCAATTCCTGAAATAGACTCAGGTTTGCCAAGAATACGGAAATATATAGCAGATGCATCTTTAGAAATGCCGTGAGACTATATAAGTCCAATCAAACACTTTATAAAGAACTTCTGGTCATCATTGATTCTGAACGTTGGACAAATAAAACTCTGGAACCGGGGTGTATGGATAAGCTCAAGGTGCAAAAAGCCTTTTTCCCTTGGGTGAATATGCTGCTGTTTTTTAAACAGACAGTTATGCATTCCTATATGAAAATATTGGGAGAGCTTACACTGGTAAACAGATCCTCAGATAGCCAAGCTGTACTTAAGGCTCTAAGTACTCATAAGGTAACGTCAGGACTGCTTTTAAACTGTCTAAGCAATTTCAAAATTTGGCAGAACAGAATGAAGTTCAACTCATCTGGGTGCCGAGTCATGGTGGCATAGAGGGAAATGAAAAAGCTGATGAACTTGCAAGACAAGGAGCAGCTTCTTTGGGCCAGAGCCGACTCTAGTAATGTGTATCTCGATGTTCTGTAAGGCAGTCTGTTAAGAACTGGTCCAAAGTAGAACACCATAAAACCTAATTTAAAACCCAGGAAACAAACATGGTAAACTGTTTATTAGAAAACCATTTAAGAAAAGAGCTAAAAGCTTACTTAAATGTAACAGACTTAAACTCCACAACTAACTCACATTTTTCCCAGCAAACCACAAGTTGTCTTACAATATCGTATGTACTTGTGATCCCGGCTTCATAGTTAACCACTATTAGGTCTTTCACACATGTCATGTGTACACTGCACACAGTCTGATTCCACCATTCTAATTTATAAGATATTTAAGCGCTGATAGAACCTCGCACCAATTATATATTATATTGTGACGTACGAGCATTATTGCGTATATGACCTGGTTGCCCAGATCGGATATTGCGCAAGAGTGGAGGGGATAAACCAGTTCTAGCAAGGCGTGGGCACGCCAAGTTTGAGCGTGGTTCAGACAGTCGAGCCGAGTTACTGCAAGAGGCAAGTTGTTAGTGTGTGTGCGCTGTACATGCGGAAGCATGGCGTCCCCACCGACAGGCAAGGAAACAAGGAGGTAATGTAATCCCTTTACATCATTAAAACCATTAGCCATCCATGTTCATTATGTTTAAATTACTATAGTATATAGTCCCTTCCCTCATCCACACCATGTAATAATTCTTTTACTAAGAATATTCTGATATATTTTCATAATTTCTCTCAGCTGCGTCCCCCGTCTGACCTCGCATAATGTGAAATATTAACTTTAAGATCCTTCGGTACCCTCTCTACCCCCCATTGAGCTAAAATAATAAAGAGGTCACGACAATATAGACCTGGACATTTACAAAATAAATAACGGTATTATTACATTTATACCCCGCCTTTAACTGCAATGTTCATATTGGGGCCTTTTACCTTTGGAACATATCGCTTTATCGGCAATGGTGTTAACTCGTATACAGTTGTCACTGGATATCTGGTTATTTCTTTCGGTTTTATACACTAGATCACACACACATTCACTGTATTCATACTTCCAGACTGTGGGGAGGATAGGAAATAATCTTGCCTAGAGAAAATTTCCCACTCCCCAGGCGAGAATTGAAGCTGGAACACCTCGACAGCAGGTACATGCTCTACCGACTGACATACCAGGCGGCTTATAAATAATTAAATTACAAGCTTATAGAAAAACCTACAATGGAGTTGTTTGGAAGATACATACATTCCATTCTGTAGTAGTTAGATTCAATGCAGCCCAAAGTTTCAGCTGCAGCTTGCAGACCTTTTAGTGCAGGTCTAAATTGTCATGCAACAATTAGTTTCACCATTAAAAAATGTATTGTTTATGCAGTCTGTCATATTGCTTCTGAACCACATTTCTTGAAAATGCCGCAACTTTGTAAAAGAAAACTTAAAAGTCTGGTGTTACATTCAAATAACGTTTTCTACACTCAATGGTTTATTAGTGGGTCTTCGGAGCACAGGGACCCACATCGCTCGTCAGGATCGAGTTTGCAGATCCTGGCGACCACGAAGCGGCCTTGAGGCCGGACCTGCCCTTATTAGGACGGTGCTTACGCATCGAGGTCAGCCGAGTGGAACGCCAGGTGCCCTGGCGACGTTGCTGCGCCTATGGGCACGTCGAGATATCCTGTACGGCGATACCAAGGTGCCACTACTGCGGCGCTCCCAGCACCACTGCTACTTGCAAACAGCACGACTTGCACCGCCACCGCCGCTACTGCGCGACTTGTACCCTTTCACTGGCCAAGTGCTCTGCCCCTGCATCCCCGCAGGAAGGCACCGCTGAAGCCACAAGCACCAACCTCGCCGCAGACGACCACTCCACATTCGCCGACACCAGCACACATCACCAGCGCTGACACCTGCACCATCACCAAGGCCGACACCAGCACCATCACAGCCCCGACACCAGCACTATCACCAGCGCCGATCATCGCAGAAATGGTTACATTACACATTTTGTTACAGATACAGAGGCAGCAGTGATAGTCAAATGTTTAAGAACTGGAACTATATGCTGGGCTTAAAATTCCATATTCTTTCCATGACAGAAACATCTGAATGTTGGCCTTGAGACAGTATTTACACCGCTCCTGCTACTTAATGTCTGTATATATGTATCCGATTAAAATAGCACGATAGAGAACAGCCAGGGTGACGGGAAAATAGATGTAAGAGACAGTATTGTTGAATGTGGTTACGCAGAGAGTTTCCCTATGGGAATTCAACGTAGTCTCAATTCGACTGAGTCAGGTTTGGAAAAGGTAGAAGATACAGCTGGGGAATTTATTGACCCACTTCCTAATATAAACATTTTGCCAAACTCAATGGTTTTGAAAGAAACGACAGCTAAGGCAGCTGTACCACCAACTACTTTCGAACAACTCCTCTCTGTTATTATGAAACTAGATGTAAAGTGAGATCAACAGAAAATTAAAATTAGTAAATAAATAAACAAATGTGTGATGTTAATAAAAAATTTCAAATTCAAAATAAACAAACTAGTAAGGGAATAAGCAAAGAGCTTGGCAGCTATAGAGAGGAACTACAAGGACAAATAGCGAGCTTGCACAACAAATTCAAAGGAGAGATGAGTCGGGTTAGAAAAGAGATTGCTAACAGTGAAACTGAAATTCTCCAGCAGGTAGAAAACAAAATAGCTAATAAAGTTCAGAAATTATAAATTGCTATCTCTAAGCAGAATGTTGAACTAAAAGAAATGATAGAGTCAACTAGAGATGAGATTCAACCAGTATATGCTAGCGCAAGTGGCGATAATTCTTTGCGCAAACACAGCAACAAAATAAAGAAAATGAGAAAATGTGGGATGACAAGTTACATTCCGTTCGCGAGGAAATGTTGGAAAAACTAAGGAACACATACGAGGAAGTTCCAAAAAAAAGTAGAAAATATGACTCAAAATTTGTGATGAAATACGCAAGCAGGATGTAAGTTGTCACTCCACGCAGAAAAGTATTGACATTTTGATACAAAAGGTTTCTAGCATTAACGTAAATAGTGGCGTTTCTAATGGCAATTCACAAAGCACAATGCATGGTGAAAGCAATGGTATAAGGGAAATGTCAAATCACCTCTCAAGTAATATGAGTGAAGCAGCAGTTTTTTCAATGCCTAATGCTTACAATTGCAATGTAAATACAAGTATGCAGGGAAAGTCAGGTGAAACACGTCCATGCATCATAACGCAATTCTGAATGACCTCCCACTACCGACTTTTCTAATGATAGTAATGACTCTCGGATAAGCTCTATCGAGCAGCTTCAGGAATATTTTCGGCTGAAAAATTTCTCAGAACCTCTAAAAATGACCATTACCAGGAGATGCCTAGACAACAGAGCCTTAGACTCGGTAAGGATAGTTATGGGTCCAGAAAATAGTTTTGAATGTTTTCGGCACCAGTTCTTAAATCGTTTCTGGAAGTCAATCCAACAGCAAGGGATCAGAAAAAAATTGTACTATGGTCAATATTCACCACGTGAGAACATCAGTATGGTCGATTATTTGCTGCATAACTCGCGAAATATAAAGCATCTGAGACCACAAATCACGGCGGCAGGTTTTATCAATATCATGACAAACCACTTCTCACTCAGTATTAAAAATATCTACTTACTGCTAAACCCTGAACAATTATGGAGATGGTAGACATAATTTCAGCTTTAGAAAATCAGGAGCTTGAATCTATCTCCCATGGGAAAGCAATTCGCGGTAACAAAACCCACGAGTAAATAACCATCGTTCAAATCACAGGTTCGAGAAAATGGTGTTCGAAATAGATACCAACAACCCATACCGCACTTTTCTTGAGAAAATCACCATGAACGTCGTGGAGGTAGACACGAACGGGTTAAATTAATTTGCGTAAGCAACAGAAGTCCAGTGAGAGACAGAAGGGGGCATGATCTTGGCAGAGGTGCCAACTTCGGAAGAGGAAACAGGCGAAACAGGCATCCGAAATATCACGACTACAGGCCAGATGATGAGGAGCTGACTAGGTCGAACGGATAAAGTAACGTGAACCATAATAACCAGTATGAAATACAAAATTGAGACCGACATGAGATTATGGTCGCACCTGTCAGGGAGAACCGCCATCAAAAAGAGAGAAATTTTGATACGGAAACTAATCCGTGGCATAATGGGGGTTTCAGAAGTGTCACAAGCGAGAATTCTGAGAGTAATACCTACTTCCCCACTATCCCGGACCAAATTCTCACAGGAGATATCAAAATTATAAATAACGCACCAACGATTTCGAGATGCCATTCATTAAGATAAGAATCGAAGACAAACAGTCATATGCATCTATTGATTCGGGCGCCAGCTCGAATGTATGCTGTCTAAATTTATATACTCAATTCTAAACAATGGTCTGGAAATTTTGAGCTTACCGACATCCAACCTAATTTGTAGAGTGGCCACCAGTAAATCAGCTCAAATTATTAAGAAGCTATGTCTGCTGAACATTAAAATTGAAATTTAAGTGTTTGGAATTATGTAAACAGACTTAAAATATACTTGGATGTGACTTCTCTGATGATTATAAGGTGAATATAGATTTTGAAGGAAGAAATGTATTTCACAAAGACAACAAGGTATTCACAACGAAATTCTTGTAAAACAGATCAACTCCATTGAACTGACTCCCCAAGAAAAAGAACTGGTAGATTCAGAACTATTCGTTCAGCAAAATAGCACTGATAGAAACACGGAAGTTAGAAGAATAAACAACGAAAATTTTGAGACTGACCGGAATCTCACCGAAGAACAGGTTTTTCAGGGAGGAGAAATGACCGTGGACCAGTGACAGCTGTATTGACAGCTGACAGTGAAAAGAAAAACAAAATCCTTGAAAAATGTCAGAAAGCGTGAGATCTAAGCGTCTTCCAAGTAGATCAAACCTGTTAATGAAAAATGCAAACGTCTTCTCAGAAGTTCTAGAGGTATGCAAATTTCTACCCGCAAATTCCAGGTAGATGGAATTAAACCAATTTTACCACAAATATGACAATTTGCGAACTAATTTCAGACTACAAGCTATACAAGTTATAGACGGCATGCTACAAAATGATATTACACCAGGAGACTCACGCTTTATTAGTGCCCTATGTTGGACCGTGAAGCGTGGTTCAGCCACGTTTTTAAGGATAGCTTTAGACGCAAGACAACTCAATAGCTATATGAAACAAGACCATTTTAGAACGAGAGCGGAAACCAAATTATCTTTAAATTGTGAACAGGACACTACACTTCATCCACAGATTTGACAAATAGCTACTGGCAGATTTCATTGGACGAAAGTATGAGAGATTATTGCTCATTTAGAATGGAAGGTTTTCAGGTTCAAAAATTGCCTTTTGGTCTGAAAAATTCCGCTGGCGGATTTCTTCTAGCTCTTAACGAAGTTTTTAGGGATTCAGAGAAAGACTTTCTTTTAAGCTACATAGATGATTCGCTTATGTTTTCCGAAAATTTTGAGCAGCATATGGAGAATGTCAATCTTGTGCTATACAAACTAAACGAATGCGGATTTACAATGAACTTAAATAAATCCAGCTTTTGTGTAAAATATGTTAGCTTCTTAGGATTTATCATTCATAAAATGGGATGAAACCAGATCCCAAAAAATTGGAGCTATAGGTAAAATTTCAGCGCCTAAAATGCGAGAAAGCGGGGAAGATAATTGCATGTTGCAAACAGAGAAATGTAGGCTCAATTTGACACTAATTCAGTAATAAAAAAAACCGAGCAATTTTATTTGTTTAGAATATTCGTGGAGAATTACCTACCTCATTATTTGGTTATAGATAAATGTTTTTATGCTATGGTGCGTTTAAAAAATATGTGGGAAGATTTTCTTTGAAGAAAGTAAATAGCCAATCATGAACAAAACTGTTTCTTCACCGACATGTACCACAGGAAGGTCAGGTCAAGGCTATATTGACGGATAATGCGACTGTGTTTTAGGAAAAATATTTGTAGGGCAATCAAAGACTCAGGGATTATCCAATATTTTTGTTCGATGTATCCATCTGCAAACCCGAGCGAACGCGCCGTAAATGTCATCAGCATTTACATAATGTTAGCGCATAATCAAAACACAAAATAGGTTAACTCTCTGAAACCTATAGTGCAACTTATGAACGAAACCACCAACCATATCACGGGGTCTAAATCTTTAGAATTAGCGCGGGGTCAAGAAATAGAAACAATTAATACTAGCACACTAGCTACGATACCCATTGACAAAGTACAACTGGAAACCGAGGAAATATTTAAAATGGCCTCAGAAAAGATAGAAAGGATGGAAAAAAGACGTAAAGATCGTCGCATCGTCAAGCAAAAGGGAAGAAGTGGCATATCCAATTTGGAGATCTGATGTTATTGAGAAATGAAACAATATCGAACAAAGTGCGGAAGGAGAACCAGAGATTTATGATATATTACCTAGGGCCTTACCCCGTAATAAATAAATTCTCAACTGACACATAAATGGCCAAGATCAAGGATGGCAAAAGCATGGGAAAATATAACTTGTTACTTAAGGAATACAAACAGAGCCAGGAAGTCCTGACGAAGAGCAACAGAGGGAAGGAGAATAACTTACAATCGAAAAAATAAGGTATCAAGGAAGAGACAGAATCGGCATAAAGAGGATGGTTATTCAGAAATCTAGTTGTGTAGATGGAAACAAATCTGACTTGTAAATAAACTTATTTTCTTTTGTATCAGTATATTGTAATGTAGTGTTGACAAGTTTGCAGTAAAACCTATTTTATAAGGGACAATTGATACACTATATGAGTGATATTTAAGTGAAATTTTGAGAGGTACAGTAACCATAGAATGTAAAAACTAATGTCAGACTTAGCAAGTATCAAAGTAATGACACACTAGCCAATTAAATTAAATTGAGTTTTATTTATGGACGCCCTTTAACTGCTATGGTCCTTAGCGTCCCATTCTATATGGACTGAACGTATCGCACTTAGTTCCAGGAAATGCTTGTAAACATGTGTAAATGTGTAACAGTGCACGGGAGTGTAGCATAGTTGAATGTTTCAGAAAGTGAAAGAAATCCGATACAGTGTAGCACTCAGCAAGATCACAAACAGCTGACGGAACTCTGCCACCATTACAAATTTAAGGTGAAATCAAGGGACCTTTGCCCTCGGGTAAAGGAACTCAGGAAGGACGTATGAATGGTTATTGGCTATTATCTGTAATGTAGACCAAAATCCATTTATAGGAATAATTTCAGACAGGATTTACACATCTCCTACTATTTAAAATGTTTGTATGTTTGTCACATTTATGTAATTATTTTATTGTATAACAGGGTTCATTCACGGGTGTAGCGCAAGGAAATATATCTGTACCTATATTTTATCTTGAAGTAACTTTAGAATTCCACACCAGTAGAAATGCAACTATCGTTGGAAAGAAAAAAGTAAAGGTGATTTCACTCTGTGTTACATGTTCGTAGAAATCCTTGTTAGTTGACGTGCAATTAAGATACAAGCAACAACCGCTAGGGAAAGTCCGAAATGTTCCACAAACTGGGAATATGTTCACTGTATTCTAGCATGTGACCTCGAGGTGGCCAATCAGGTTAATAGAAATTTGCGAGTGTTTAAACGTAAAGTAAGTTCGCGCCAGCTCAAGGACCACAGAATTAATTTGTAAGCTTCACGTTCGCGGCTCTCAGAACTGTATATATATATATATATATATATATATATATATATATATATATATATATATATGAGAATGCTTGTGAAAAATTCACAAGGTTTTGGACTTCAAAAGCACGAGGAACCTGTGTTCCTCGCAACAAGATTCTTGAGCCGGAATTACTTTAATAATGCAACGAATGGATGAAGCTTTTGAACATAATCACGCGAGTAATATGTGTTAATTGTGACACGAAATTTGCAGAGAGTGGATAAATATGTAGAGATGCTTTTATACGCTGTTAGAAAAGTTATTAAATTAGCACGCGGTGGTGGAAGTCAAAGTGTAGTAAGGTACTTTGTTAAACGCAGAACATACAAGGATTGTTGTTGGTTTCTTGTTACAACACAGAATACTACAAAAAAACATGTATGTTGAATTTCATATGCGGTGTCGTCTAGTTATTTTTAGTCGGTTGAGTACTTTACGTATAAAAATGAGATCAACGAAAGCATGTTTCTGTCACAAAAACAATTATAGTAGGTATTCGAAAGACACAATAGGATCTTCAGTGAGTAGCAGGTGATGAGCATCACGTCATCAGGTGGTAACTGACGGATTGCATTCTCCAGGCAAATAAACAAATGTGAAATGGCACCGCAACTTGACTTTGAAAGAAGGACAAAGTATGAACACTGCGAACCATTAATATCTCAGAAATTTTTGTGCCACAAAAAATCTATTGGAAATAAATTGTGTGTTTTAAAGAGATCTACATTTTTGTGTGGTCCGTTTTCATCCACCGCTCAACGTTTATCAGTTATACAAGATTGTGTAAAATTTCTTCCTAATGAAGGTGACTTCACAGGATATTCTCAGAAAACTCAAGATATACCTTTTATTTGTCATGTAAAGATAATTAATATATGGTGCGTTAGTCAAAATCCTTAGTCATTTTGAGAAAATAAAAAATTCCGAACAACCCTCCAAGTAAAGGTAGTTTGGTGTGGGGTAATTTTCTTGAAAACCTTCCTGTCACATCTGTGGAAGATACTGAACTTAAATACAAAGTTTGGTATGTATCTGACTTTTAATTTTTGGTCTATACTATTCACAGACACACAGACACAACGACCTTCTTCTACAAATGTTTTTTTATTCAGAGGAGGGGCCTCAAAACTTGTATTTCCGGTGAAATCTTGGGATCGAATTTTTGGATGGAATGCAATACCGTCTCTACCTACTCTGTAGATGGTAGAAAAAAGTAAAAATTGCCTTGGCGGTAAAGCCAGCAAATTTCTGTGCTCTAAATAACATTTTGATGACCACTTAGACGCCGTTAGGTTTACCTCTTCACATCGCTGGAAAGCAAATTTGAGCGACTTTTTTGCCGTCACTACGAATACAGTCCTTTCAATATTATGTTCCCTGTACACTAAGGTAATTCTTTTTTGCAAGTTGGTAATAATTACACTTTTTAATGCTTTAAAACGTTCTTTATACATTCCCAGTTTTATACTGAAATTTAGTATGTTCTCATTACAGAAATAGCCCCTGTTTTTAATGTGCTATGCCTATGTACTTTTGTGCATGATTGTATTTTCAAATTACTTTCTCCAGTAAGAACTTTTCGGCATCTTGTAATACTGAAAATTCTCCTTTTCTTAAAATCTGCATGCAGTTTTTTGCGACATTTTCACCACTAGTATATTATTCCCAATGATTTGGGTTTTTGTTTATAAATTATAAATAATTAAATACCTTGTACATATTAATCTAAATGGCGAAGAACAAAGTTGTACTCTATGACTGCCTCTGTGGTCTGCTGGTTAGCATGCTAACCTTCAAATTCGCAAGTTCAGGGTTCAATTCCCGGCTGGAGGGTGGGAATTTTTTTTTAGCCAGAATTATTCCCCATCCTCCTTTGAGTCTGTAAGTATGAAGGAGAGTGTGAATGTGTATGTGAATTTTACGCAGTTATCCAAATAAATACCACACAACTGTAAACGAGTGAACATTATTGCTGATGAGCAATTGTTTAAAAAATAACCAGTCGGCGATATGACTTAGATAAAGGCGGCATATAAATAGAGCAAACAAAAAAATGTACTTATGCTTGAAAAAATTATGGATAATTTGGTAGGCATGTTAAAAGTCTAAAATTAAGTCATAAATGTCTGAGATTCATTTCAGGAACATTTTGATATTCAAAACTTACGTCTATAAAGTTAATAAACAATTATTTTTCAAAATAGTTCTGTATAGAGCCACCGAAGTATTATTGTGATATTGATACTTACACCATTATCATGGCTGGGTTAAAATTTGGGGTTGAGAATAGCAGATTTTAGAATTTTTTCAGATATACTACATTAGCTGTAGATACTTTGTAGCAATAGAATTGCAGTCAATCACCTCACACAGGGAAGCTGAGTTCTATATATTTACGAGTATAACCAGGATTAATGCTGGTCTTACACAAAGGTCATATATAGTGCCCCTTAACGTCAACTTGCTAACTTGAACCAATTGTTCCATTTTATTTTATTAAAGGATCCTTTTTAGCGGATTGTGCTAATAATATAAATCAAACCAGATGGTCAAGGCTGAATGTTGATAAAGACGTTTTCGATGCAGGTTTTAATCGCCGTGTTCCTTTCTGTTCATGTTGGTCGAGAAATTAATAAATGAGCTCATATTTGCGAGACAGGGAGATATTATTATCCATTACCGACATAGGAAATAGTAGGTATCACAGTTTAAATGGCACAATTTATCACATATGGTACATTAACCATACCTTGTGATATTACAATTCATTTCTTTTCAGGCTCGTCACGTTCCATACAGACTGTCAGAGATGCACAAGGCGATAAATAAAATGAATCAGTAATATAAATTAGCTCATAATCTGCAGTGGCTAAAGTTACCTTGCCATCAACTGGTTAGAAAGATGAGACAAAATAAAATTAAGTTGAAAGTATCTGTGCAACTGATCCATAAGACAGTTCACTTCTACACTTCTCCGCCTGTAATCAGAAGTAAAGTATAACATTTATTACAAATTCCAGGCACAATCGAGTGTATGGAATCGTGCCGATATAATGCGCAGTGGTTTATATTGGTAAGGAAACACTAAACCGCCTCTGCTTTACCCAGTCACCACCCCTTACCTGGTTCTACAACTCTACTTAATGTCTGTCTTACTCCCCGTTTTCCTTCATTACTGAGCGTGAAATAGACCTGTATTCATAGGTTAATGCTTGAGTATCAGACAGTTGACATCAAACCAATGCCAGAAGGACTCATCCAGGGGCTGGCGTGGACCATCGTTGCAAGGCATGCCTTCCAGCCACTCAGGTGAGATGTTTCCGTGCTCCTCCTCTTTCGCCGCTCGCTTAGGCCTGACCTTTGTTCATAGGCTAATGCGTGTGTGTCAGATTTGAACTCAATCCAATATGAGACTGGCTCATCCACTGCTGATGATGACAAGGAGTTCTGCCAACATTAATAAAGAAAAACACTATAGAAAACAGAAGCATTGGCATGTTTCCGTTCACTCGACTGTACTGTTTAGCAGTTTCCTCTTTAAATAAATGGATTATATAAACTGTTATTGCTAACACAGCAGATACAATCAGCTTGGAAATGCTTAGGAGAATGGTAGGTACGCACCTAGCAGTGCCGCAAACACAGTAGAAGTGTGACAAACAGGCTGCATTATCACGTTTCTTAGCCTTTCACTATACCGCACTACGAAAATTATTAAGTTGTTATACGATCTTTTGTGCCTGGTTGTCCTTTCTTACGCTTGCTGATTGCTATTTTAAAATTCTGTATTTTAATTAGGTGTCGCCAAAGCATATAATGATTATTATTTTTTTCTTTATTATTTGTTAAATATCTTCCTCAATAATGCTTACTATTCCGAACCTGAACCATGATCGTAGGTTACTGAAATATGATGATAAATATAATAATAATAATAATAATAATAATTTATACCTACCATAGTTAATTATTGTTTCTCAGCTGTTTGCACGTGTGCCATATTAGAGGGCAAACTGTCTCTTATAAATGTGTCTTTAGAATTCACTGGGAAATCACGAAATACAGTTTTTTTTTGTAATGGCATTACCGGATTTTATTTTTCGTTTAGGTTGAGCACAGGTCAGTGCTAGGGAAATTAAACAAAAATGGTATGGAGGCAACCGGTAAGGCTTCTGTATATGTCCTACAGTTAATTACTACACCACGAAAAGTTTTTGTTTAATTCTTTGAATTGTGACTAATTTCAATAGCTGTAACATTGACTTAGACACTGTTCACGAATCTGAAATGTTTTTCTCCCTCTCTATATTTTGTAAGATAGATGCTAAACTAGAAGTTCAGGTTTTGTATGCTCTTACTTAACTACAACACTGTATAGTCCATAGTAAATCTTTATAAGAGCGGTGCGGATACACAGGTAGCAAGCTACCGCAAACCTCATAGAAGTGTGATAAGCATGCGTTATTGCCACGTTTCTGACCGTGTGGTGGTATTACTCTTTGGAAAGTATTAAACTATTACACTATTTTCATGCTTTATTTTTGTACATACATACATACACACATACATACATACATGCATACATACATACATACATACATACATACATACATACATACATACATACATACATACATACATACATACATACATACATACATACTTAACTGCAAGAGTCTCTTCAGAATCGGATCCAAGTGTGAAACCGAAAGCCTAACTAGATCAAGTACGTCCTAAGAAATCGTTAACGTTAGTCACACCTGAAATCAAAATTATATATGGAATACCAACTGGGGTACAAGTGCATCCCAAAAGAAAATCATAAAGTTATAGCTTTTCTATCCTACTTCAAGCAATTGTGTTTAATACAAATAATTGCATATTAATTTGCTAATGAAGTTGCTAATTGAGAGAGCTTGAATATTTTAAACATTTTAAATTTTGAATTTTAGTGCTTTCCATCAGCATAATTATTGAAAAACTAATATAAAGTGCTATGGTCTTCTAAACTGACATAAACCAGTTCAAATACATAAAATAAAATGGAACACAGGGGTGTAAACGGAATGGAACAATACTATTTTCATGAACAACAATCTCAATTTTGATGTTTATGAGTATAGGCAGCGCAATTGCTGCGAACTTCACAGTCCTGTTCACTGAATGATCACTACATACAAATGACGGGAACTTTTCACATTTTGTTCTGCACTTTCTGCCTTTCTGAAGCAATACTTGCATCATTGTTGCCGGGGACTTATTGACCTTTGGGTCAGGGTTGAAGTCAAAGTACCTTCGACTCCAAGCAATTCTTTCATTGCTGTTCTTATATTTGATGATAGTTTTACAGCGTTCATCACTCTCGCTCTTAAAAATGAGCTCTTGAGCCTGCGTGCATGGCGTCTTTAAGAAGCCACTCAGTTATTAGTATCATCATTTCACTCTTAACACACGGTTTGATAAGGTCCTAGCCTAGTTCTAACGGAAACTTCCTTCTTTAGTCATGCGACAAACCTTCCAATTGGGGATTCTTACTCTACTATACAACTAATGAGTTTATTTCTATTATATTTATCATGTTCATTAAAAGTATAAACTACCACGTTTTAGTTGTTCTGCTGCAGGAGTACTCCTTGACCATCTTGTCCATTACATCTACAGATTCTTCTGTCTTATTGTAGTGTAAGATTATATCTGGCTTGAACTGCTCGTTTTCTGTGCCACAGTGATCATCGTGGTGTTCAGAGCTCAACATGATCAAAACTTTACATACAGGTGTCCGGAAAAAGGTTCCAATATTTACAGAGGAGGTAGTATGCAGCAAAAGAAGAAAAACAGTTCCTATAAATATTGGTCTTAAATCACTACCTCCTGAGTTATGGTCTAGTGCACTACCATCAATGATTACCATTTATTTGATCTACTCTTCACAATAGATGCTCGATGTGGCCACCATCCGTTGCAATGCAGCCTTCCACCCTGCGTCTCATGGAACCACGCATCTGGCTGTTGCCGGATTGCGTCTCATGTATTGAACCGCGTTCTCGTAGTGTCTGTACATCTTTTATGGGGACTGCATACACTGTGGCTTCTAAATGTCCCCAAAGACAAAAATCTAAAGGGCTGAGGTCAGGGGAACGGGAAGGCTAAGGTATTGGCCCTCCCGGACCAATCCATCGCTCATGAAAGACTCGTGTTAGCTGTCGCCTAACCCTCTGAGGAAAATGGGCCGGTGCCCAGGTCCAGAGAAGGACAAGAAAACAAATTACAATACTGTAATGGCACAACAGAATATGCGCCATTTGAGCACTACCTTACACCAGGCGTAAATAACGTACCTGACTTATGAGCAATACGTATGTAGCATGCAGTGGAATACTGTAGGTTGACTATTCTTGTGTTCTGTTCTTGCTCGATACACCATATGGAAACACTGTGCTGCATAGCAACAAACCCTACATACAATGTGTGCTCATTCGTTTCGTACCAAAGCTCTCGGAGCGCAAGATATGCTCCTCGTACAAAGTAATACCATAACTCAGAAGATATTAGGTTTACGACCAATGTTTATAGCAACTGTTTTTCTTCTTTTTTGCATACTACCTCCTCTGTAAATATTGGAACCTTTTTCTCGGATACCTGGTATATGTATAGATACCAAGTGGACCACACAAGCCGTTCTTCGTTAAAGTTAGTTTATCCCGGATAGCGCGGACGCCAAAAGGTTTGCCTAAGTAGAACTTCAAAGAAGACTCCTTTCAGAAAGAGAGGAGATCTTGCTAAATAAAAGATCAATGCTTGAAAACAAACTCTAACTGCTACGACCGGTCCCGTAGCTCAGTCGGTAGAGTATCTTCCTGTTGTGTGAGGGATCACGGATTCGATTCCCGGCTGTGCTCGAGAAAGTTTTCTTTAATAAAGAACGTTTCACGGCATGCACAAGATCAGGTGTTTGAATTTGAGTGTGTGTGTGTGTGCGTGTGTCATGTCGGTTATTTAATAAACAATTCATTCATAAACAAGAATTCAGGATTGCCGCTGGGTGAAAACCTGAGCACACGTGTTGTTATAGAATCACATTACAGTTAATCTTCAATCATTACAACTATATGACACCAATTAGTACTACAAGGTTGACAAGATTAAACAAAACTCTATTTTTATACATTTACATTCCTTTAAACTCCGCTAGAATTAAATGATATTCTATTAGTAAATCATTCATAATACACATTTTTAAATACATGTCCGCCTTGGTGAATGTCTCTCACTATCAGCATGGACACGTCTTAACATTTCTGCTGATATTGAAGCCCAGACATGACTTATCCTGTCTTTGATATATCCCCATAAAAAGTTCAGGGAACGATCTCGTTGACCACCGAATACAACCACCATGACCTGTCCACCGTCCGGGGCACACAATGTTCAGATTTTCTTTAACTCCTCTGGAATAATGGGGATCGTGTACCTTGTGCCGAAACCAGTGGTTTAGAGCCAACTAATTTGGACAGCTTATAGAAGGTTCTCAATATTCAGTCCATTCTGAGGCGAATTGCAAATAAAGCTGCCCAATATGCCTAGGAGCCAAATAAACTGGCCCAATGTTGTCTTCCTGAATGAAGTACCAACGCTAACACCCCACTGAGTCTGCGTGTGATGTCGTAACCAGTGAGGGTTCTCAGCAGCCCAATAATGGAGATTGTGTTTGTTTCCGTTGGAGTTACTGAGGAAATAACGTTCATCTCCCCATAGGTATAGGTATAGGTAACGAACTGAAGGGGGCACTTCGTGCACCTCGACCTACATAGGAAGGCAAATCAAAAAGTCTTTGCCCCTATTTTTTTCGGTCAAATTACGAATGTAAAAAAAAAACAACATATACATTCGAAGTAATGGACTTTTCATGGGCGGTCCTCATAGAATTTCCAGCTGCTGCCGGCGGCAGCGCCGCTGTCAGTGCATTCAAAACGGCAGGTGTGTTTAACACGTCCACGGCTTACGAACAACCCAGTGTGATCCGTTTTCTATGGAGTAAGAGACGAACGCCCAGCGAGATCCACAGGGAAATGCAGCCATCATATGGGGAAAGGTGTCCTGCTTTGAGAAGTGTGAGATGGTGGTGTTCTGAGTTCGAAAATGGTCGTGCAAATCTGCATGACAATGAGCGTGCGGGGAGACCACGTGTATCGGTAACTGATGACAATATTGCCCGCGTGGATGCAATGGTGAATGCAGAGCGGCGCGTGCGCATCAAAGACATTGCTCAGGAGCTCGACATTTCTTTTGGGAGTGCATTCGGCATCATTCACGAGTGCTTAGGGTACAGGAAAGTTTCATATCGATGGGTTCCTAAGCAGTTGGATGACGTGATGAAAGGCAAGCGAATGATTGCTTCTTTGAATCTTCTGCAACGATATGCCGAGGAGGTGAAAATTTTCTGGATTGCATTGTTACTGGCGATGAAACGTGGGTACTGCATCACACGCCGCAATCAAAGCAGCAGAGTATGGTGTGGAAACATCCGCAGTCTCCTGTGAAGAAGAAATTCAGTACTGGGCCATCTGTTCACAAAGAGGTGTTAACGGCATTCTCGGATTGTCGTGGACTGCTCGTGCTGGATTTCATGCCGCGAGGTGCCATCATCAATGGCAACAGATATTGTTCCACACTGTCACTTCTACGGGCTGCGATCAGAAAGAAGCGCCGCGGGATTCTCGATGTTGACACCGTGATCATCCTCCACGACAATGCGAGACCACAAGTGGCAGACAAGACCGTCGGCAGCTAAGGAAATTTCATTGGGAGTTTCTAGAGCATCCACCATAAAGCCCGGATCTTGCCCCTAGTGATTTCCATCTTTTCAGTCCGCTGAAGAATTTCCTGGCAGGACAGCGATTCACTTGCAACAACGAAGTCAAGACAACAGCGCGCCAGTGGTTCCATAGTCAGACGGCCGACTTCTACCGTAGCGACATCGCAAAATTAGTGTTGCGATGGGACAAATGTCTGAACCAGCACGGGGACTATGTGGAAAAATAGTGAAAGGTACAAGGAATAATATCTACATGTTTAGTTGTGGCGGTATGTATCTTATGTTACCAGAAAAAATAGGGGCAAAGACTTTTTGATTTGCCCTCGTAGGTCTATTAGCCTACTACTCCCAGGAGGAAGGGATGAAGTGAAGCCACCACGCAGGAGGCAATAGGCCGTAGGCAGACAGGACACAGAGACACCCGGAAGTCCCTAACGTTTCCAAACTCACAGACCCGTCCCACTGCTGGAGCCGCCAAGAGAAAGCGATGAACGACCCACCAGGCGAGCAGCCCTCTGGTGTCCACAGGGAACATTCCTTCGAATGAGAATGCATTCGCGCCATCTGTCCGGTACCGCCATACACCACGAAACCTAGAAGCACACCTGAAAGATGAGGAGGAAATGGAATCAAAGGGAAATGACGGAAAGGAAATCATGACAGAGAAGAACTCATCCCAGCATTCGCATGTCGAGTCCGGGTAAAACACGAAAAACTCATGGGTCAGAGCGGGCGGTCGCCGGGGATCGAACACGGGACCTCCCGAATGCGGGCCCCAGACGTTGCCGCCTGAGCCATCCCGCTCGGTTTTATCCCCCTATAAAACCTGCTTGGTGAAATTCAGGTATTGTTTTATTTTATTTAAGCTCTTCAGCAAACAGGTGCGTGATTCTGGAAATCATTCCCATAAAGCTGTTGGTGTAAATTCAGTTCATAGGGATGCTATTTTTGCTGCTTTGGAATCCGTTGTGTTGAAGTCCTTGAACTCCCAGGTCAGCTGCAGTTGCTGTTTGCGCTAATTACGATTAGAGAAATTAATGGTTAAAAAGTAATAATACCTGAAATGATCCATCAGTTTTCACTTGCATCTATGTACGTCGAATATCGCGCGCACAAGGCAGACGTCACGTTCGGAAAATGTTCAGAATACAGCCTTCGAGCCTCAGCCGCATTTCGGTGCGTCTTCCCATAGATCATAACCGTATCCGTCTATTCATCCCTGTTTGCCTGTAAGACCTAGCCAGAACTGCGAGCAGGCGACCATGCGACGTTTATTATCAGTACGAAACAACAGAGTAACACAGTGCAGAGAGCAAGCACTACTTCAGTGACCTTTGGCTTCCTACTCGCACTGCCCCTTTGAAAATCAGTGTCGCGCAACTTCTCTTGCACTTATGTATGCGGGAAACATAAAACTACAAAGAACGGCTTGTCTGGGCCACCTGGTATATATTATATGTGTGTGCAGGATATATAGGAAAGTCCGTCATATATGTATGTACGAAACTAAGGTAAAGTTATCTTTACATTGATGAAAGTTGCTTCTTCTGTGCATCGGTTGGAACTTTCTTCTTGTTTCTGCGGAGTGTCGCATTTAGAGTGAACCCACGCTTTAGAGGTTCTTCATCAAGGGTAATGCTCGTGAAAAACTTATCCGTTGTGATTTGGAGCCTCTACCTAGTGAAAATGTCCAATCCAAAACAACTCCAGCTCCTCGATATTTTTCAACAGTCATTCCTATTTTTCCTGTGTATAGTTTTAAATTCGTCGCATACAATGTTTCGACATCACAGAGGGTCCACACTTTGACCCCATATTTCGCTGGTTTCGATTTCATGTATACCCGGAAAGGGCACTTGCTACGAAAGCTAACAAGTTGTTCATCGATGGGAAGATACCACTTGGAGTGTAGCATTTCTGGCACTGCTGTGTGAAAGCTGGATAAAAATCTCTGAAAGTACAGAATTTATCTTCTTTCCTCCGTCCCTCCCTCGTGATAACATTATTATCTAACCTGATATATGAAAGTAGTTCTGAAAATATATTTCTAGCAAATAATGCTGTAAATATCTTCCTTTGAAACATAGAATCTGCTGTCCATAGCATAGCAAGAGGTCCTCTTCTTGCTTTTAGTACTCCCACAGTTATCAGAATTCCAGTGAAATCATACATTTTTTTTTGTTAGTTGGGATCAATGCACGTTTATTCGCAAAATGTGATAAATTCCATGAACGGTAAACAATCTCAGCGTTTTTATTTGTACAGTCGACAATTTTTTCTATAATACCAGAGTCAAGGAATAACATAAATATATCAATGATTGACGATAGAGATACAATTTTTGAAGTGGTTATAAGGCCAGCTGGCTTACATGTAACATCCTGTTTCTGACGTCAATATTGTTTACTACCAGTTGACTGCCATATACTTCCGTCTTTACTAATGTCTTATGTTAGTTCATGCTCATTACTTCTTACCTCAGTATTACTTCCTTCAATAAAATCAGCAACTGTTTCAACCTATTCAATGTTATCTTACACTTCTGAGCAAACTGATTCAACATCGCTATCTAAATGCTCTGATTCATCTTGTATAATATCCTTGCCTCTTGAAGATTACTTTCACATTATAAATTGTAAACTTTTGGGTTTTCCACTTTCCCTTACATATTATTGAAAACAGATGGGAGAACTGCAGAATAAATGCACTAAATATCTTTCTCAATAACGATTAGTCTCAACATGTGGTTATATAAAATCTGATTTACTGGTACTGTTATACGACAGAATAAATAAGTAAATAATTAATTAGGTTACATTCTTGAGTTATATAAAATATAACAAATTTGAATAAACTGATACGTTATACCAACATAATGAACATAGCATAAACATTGTTAATACAAAAAAGTGTTATAATATTAGATTAGTCGCACAGAACACCAAGTTTTTTGCACGTGCACCCTATCAGCTATTTTAGTTCTATAATCATATTAAATATTTAAAAATATAATGAAAAACTGTGCCGTAGATTATAAGGGTTTATAAACAATGTCATTAAGCTACAGGCCTCCAGCATTCCTCGCAATCATTATATTACAAAATTAGTTTATTTGGGGTGCACTTGCATCCCACTTGGTATAACGAAGTTTAATACTTAATATTTCTTTTTTTATCCACAGGAACGCTGGCTCGTGCACTTCAAAATCAATCTTATTTGTTTCCTAAGAATTTTAAATGAATATTATTGTTACCTTCAATAGACTAAATAGAAGTAGATTTAATAATACGAGGAGGCTTCAGAAAGCAAGTTACACATGTCCAACGCTAAGATCATGATGCATTGTCAGAATG
The DNA here is from genome assembly GCA_030765065.1 of Deroplatys truncata. Taxonomy (NCBI): domain Eukaryota; kingdom Metazoa; phylum Arthropoda; class Insecta; order Mantodea; family Mantidae; genus Deroplatys; species Deroplatys truncata. The sequence continues at coordinate 179,350,138 of CM060990.1, read as the reverse complement.
TGTTCATTTCTGGGCTTCTTACAGAGACAGTTCAGTTACGGTAGTGAAAAATGCAAGAATGAAATGGTGACTCAACTGGAAACATAGTACGCGGAACAGTACGATTCTTGTGGGCAAAACGTCTAAAATGCACAGAGTTTAACCGTGAAATTCTGATGGTTAATGGACTAAATTAGTTGTCATTTCCAGCTACTGTGAAGTGGTACCAACAATTTAAACAAGGCCACACAGACATGGGTAATGCTGCCCGGGTGATTCGCAGCAATCGCAGACATTGCACAGCAGATGAGCATCTCAATATTCCATCATCCGATATAATCTGTAGCATCGGAAATTGTGTTCCGCGGTCGCTGACACCTGCACCGTTTACGATTGGAGGTATGGAAGCTTCCGGACCTTGCACCATGCGATTTCCTTCTGTTCGGCAACCTGAAGGAACATCTGGATGGAAATAAATTTGCCAAGATTAATGAAGTTTAAAGAGCGGTTCTCTAATGGCTCCACGAACAGGGGTGAATTTCTAATGTCAAGGAATTGAACGATTGAAACCGTTGTTTACAGAGACTTGGTGACTATTTTGAAAAATAGTGTGATGCAATTGTGTTACTTTACTGTAGTACATCATTCGATTAAAGCTACTCGGCCTGCTATAATCATGTAGCTTTCTTTTCGAGGCCCCCTCTACAATCAAATGTGGTTTTCTGTGAAAAGACAAGTCTTTCACTGAATACTCAGTGTTCACCATCCTTTCTTCTTATCAATTTTCCTCTTCGTTACCGCAATGTGTATAATCAGGTATTTTCTTCTGCTCCAAACCGTTTTGCCATTCTTCATAACTTTCTTCCATTGCCTACCTTAGCATGCTCACACAGTGCCTCAACCAATTTTGTTTCTCCATCCTGGTCAGTTTCAGCATTGTTCTTCCCTCTAAAACATCTTTATTGGGTATTTTGTCCGTGCATTTTACGCGCTGGATTGTTCTCCATCCTCATTTTAAATGATTGAAATAGTTTTTTTTTTCAATTTGTCATAACTTCATTTTCTTTTCTATGTATACCACACTCCCTACAAAGCACATCGATAAAGTGTATCTTGTTTGTTTTTCTTTCGATAAATGCAGTTGTTTCATTTTGTTTCTTTTATTGACAACAGTCTTCAGCGTACAACACTATACGTAGTTTTGAGGAAACAATAAAATGTACAGAGACTAAAACAAAAGCAAAATGAACAATAAAAATAAACTCGCAGGAAGTATGAACAGCATACGAGGTCAGACTCAATTAACTTATGGGGAACACGATGAATCTCTCTCTGCCTACATATAATAAAACTCTAACCTAAAATTTCCCCGTAATTTTCGATTTTGGTTAAAGAATTGACTTTAATGTGTTTAATGGACTACCTTGAAGGCAAAAATCCATATAAAAAGGTTTGTTTGTCTGTGTGTGCGCTTGCGCTTGCTTGTGTATGTTACATCTTAACGCAAGAACGGCCGCAACGATTGTTGTGAAACCTGGTATTTAACATCTCTTAGGACTCGCTAAGAGAATGCACTATATTATAATTCTTAATTGCTTTCACCAAAGGGGGAGGGCTTTCAGACGGGACGCGAAATCATAAAATAGAAATATCCCGCTTATTATTGTGTTTAATGTTACACAATAAAAGTTTTTAAGCATAACGTTTCGGACGAGTTGTTATAAACCAAATTTGATAGGATGTATATTTTGGAAGTTAGACTTGCTACTCATGTACATAAACCAGTTTACACAGGAAACAGTATAGTTCCGAATTTATGTTTTAATTTTCCTAACATCCTAGGAAAAGTAACTAAGTATTTTCAAAATCTGTATGAACTACGTTACACAGAGGGGAAAAAGGGGTAGATGAAGACGATTTGGAGAGAGCGAGAGTGAGAGATGGGAGGAGAGGGAAAGGGAAAGAGAAAGTCTACCATAGTTAAACAAATGGAAGGAGAGTGTGAGAGGATGTGGAAGCGGAAGATGGAGAGTGTGAGATGGGAGGAACGGAGTGTAAAAGGTGGAGATCTGGAGAGAAGGAAGCTAGTGAAAGGGGTCATCAACAGAGGTGTATGCATAATAGGCCAGAGAGGGTTGGATATTAATATAGGGCTTCTAGGTAACGCGGGAACAGCTTTTGTATTTATCTCATTGCGCCGTCTTTGCCGTCAAACCTCATAACTAGATCTGTCAAGGACATGCATTTTACTCATTTGTTTCATGTGGTACATAATGAGATTTGCTCATTTCTTCCAGCCCAACTCGTTCGAAAAGCAGCAACGAATATACTGAACTATGGTCGAGCTTCTGGTTCTAATGCCCTCTGGTGGGAAATGGGTATTTACCCGTTTGAGTATTCGTTCGTTCGTTCGTTCGAGAGTTCACATCACAGTGGCGTTGTCAGGCGCATTGCTTCAGTGCGTTAAGGCAAACTAATGACAATAGCCTATGCCATGTTACTGCGTTTTCTACTTTGTTTCTGCCTGCTGTTGCGGTCAAGATTTCTTTTACTACATTATGATACACAAATTGCATTTTCATGTTGTTTTATCATCACACCTAAGCAAAATATGTATGAAAATATTTTCAAAATAAACACCATGAAGGTTTCATATACGAGGGCGGATCGAAAAGTAACGCACAATATTTTTTTTCTGTTTGGTATTACAGCTAGAATGTTGCAAGTTAACACAGATATAGTTTCAAGTTTTCACTGCATAGGTTTTTTTTGTTTCATGTGCGGCTCTAGCGAGAGAAGCGTGAACTACGCAACAAAGATGGCGTGTATGTTACTGTCGTCCACGTGTGAAGAGGAGAGAGGTGTGGTTCGATATTTGTGGGCCAAAGGGCATAAATCGAGTGATATTCACAGGAACATGCGTGGCATGTATGGGGATCATTGTATGGACCGTAGAAATGTCTTCAGGTGGTGTGAATTCTTCCTAGAGGGCCGTGTAAACCTTAGTGATTTGCCACGCTCCGGAAGCCGGTAACAACTGCAACCCAGCAGAATGTCAGAGGCATTGAGGCGGCAATTTTGAACGATATGTGTGTGCAACTGCGAACCTTATCGCAACAGTTCAACATTTCCTATGGTGCAGTGTACGATATTGTTCATGACACGTTGAAATTTCTTAAAGTTAGTGCTTGCTGGGTACCTAAGAACCTGACAGACAACCACAAGGGCCAGCGAATGATGACGAACTTGGATCACCTAACGCGATACACCGCAGAAGGGCATGGCTTTCTGAAGGGAATCGTCACTGGTGATGAGTCGTGGAATACCACTACACGCCGGAAACCAAGCAGGCAAGTATGGAGTGTAAACATGCTGGTTCCCCAGTGAAGAAAAAATTCAAAGTGACTCAATCTGCTACGAAAGTGCTTGTGACGGTGTTCTGGGATATGCATGGTGTTGTATTGATGGACTTTGCTGAACACGGGACCACTGTGAATGCTGCAGCCTACATGAAAACTGTGGTGACATTACGTCGTGATCTTCGTGACAAACGCCATAACATGAATGCTGACGATGTCAAAATTCTTCATGACAATGCTCGCCCCATGTTGCTGCTGCTGTTGGTCAGAAAATCACCGAATTTGGTTGGGAGGTGATCCAGCATCCACTATACAGTCCGAACCTTGCACCGTCGGACTTTCATCTGTTTGGTCCCGTGAAGAAATTCCTGACCGTCCAACACTTTGCGACAGATGCGGAAGTGAAATCAGCAGTCCGCAGATGGCTATACTCCAAGGAAACGGACTCCTACGAACAGGGCATATTGAAACCGGTATAACGATGTGAGAAATGTGTTGAGAAACTTGGTGACTATGTCGAAAAGTAGATAAAAGGTATAAGTTCATGTGTGATTTTTGTTGCTGTTTTAACTATTAAACTTTTTTTGTAATGAAATTATTGTGCGTTACTTTCCGATTCGCCCTCGTACAATTTCATTCGGAATTTCTGAGAGAGGAGCAAACAGTTCAGTCATCTGTATAAACATTTGGTTAAATAAGCATTACAAATTATACATTATAATGCAACAGGTGAAACAATTATTATTCTTTAAACTCCAGAAGAACCCATCGTCTCGTTACACTGACGAAACTCGGGTAAACCAAAACCATGCTAAAAGTTTTACGTGGTAGGATTCCAAATGAAACCAGATAAGCCAAATATGGTTTGATAGAAGGGACAGATTTAATGTTTCAGTAAAAAAAGTGATGGTGATTATCATAAAGAGATGAGTAATGTAGTGTTTAGAGAATGGTTTACCGATCTCCTTCAGAGACTGGAAGGATGTGTGATAGTAGCGAACAATGCGAGCTAACATTCTATGCTTAAAGAATAAATTCCCAATACAAATTCTATCTGAAATTTTGTCATGACTTCAAAGCAAGAATATACCTCATAATCTGCATACACAATAACCGAATAATAAACTAATTGTAAAACGGGCGATAAATCTTATTATTGTTAGTGTATACACTGCGTTTGCGTTTCACTTGTATCATTCAATTCCATTATCAGACGAACTTGAGCTACGTATTAGAAAGGTAACAACGCTTGTGAAGCAGACTGAGCCTTCCCCTTGAGTCTGGACCCTCTGGGCGTTCGCAAAGGAAATGAGACATATACCCGTTCGGTATACCAAACGGAATGATCTGAAAAGGGACACCGCTCGGAGTCCAGTACACCCATCTTGCCCATATGCAGGAGCTCATGTGTGTTAGAAGGCATGAATGGCACAAAATAGTTACCAAAACTCGTTCGATGAACAGCTCTATCCATAACCACGGTTTTACAAATTATGAAAATTTAGAAACATTTTAATAAGTGTTGTCATTAACCTAACTGAAAACCTTTTGCTTCATTTTAGAGCAGGTGTGTCAATACACGCTTAATGACGCTGTAAAACTGTCTTGTGTCAGTAACATTTACTAAGGAATCAGATAACATGAAAATTCTGTAGCTAATGACAATATCATCCCTAGAACCTACGTCACTACACCTTCTTTACAATCTCGTATATATTATTTATTCTTAATTCCTTATTTTCATAGCCCCCTTAACTTCTATGGTCACAATGGGGGCTTTGCAAGAGAAACATTTGACAGCGTTGGTATTTTTCACACACTGAGCTGTAGGTTGCTTAACTGTGGGTTTTATTACTTTTTATCATGAAACACACGCACATTCATTCCTACTCAGACTCTGCGAAGGATAGGGATTAATAATTTGTTAAAGAAAACCCCCCGACGCTGCCAGGAATCGAACTCGGGTACTCTGGGTTGGAAAGCCAGAGCGCTGATCACTCGACTGCTTAGGCAGTATTTATATTATTGAAACATAAAGGAAACATCGATAGGACTGTAATTCCAACTTAGGGTGTGGCATTACTAGGAAGATGCCCTCTGATATGCACTTCTGCATAAAGACAGAGAAAACGAAAAGTATTCAGGAGAATATATCTAAAATGGAAAGTTATTAAAGTGCTTTTCTTTATTTAATTTTGGCAGAAACTCCTTATCATCTGTATTTCACAGCAGCCTTGGATGAGCCAATCTCTTTTTAACTTGAATTCAAGTCCACACACACGCATTAGCCTATGAGCAAAGCTCAGGCCTAGGTGAGCAGCGAAATGGGAGGAGTGCGGAAATATTTCACCTGAGTGGCTGGAAGCCAAGCTTTCCCAAGACGCCCACACCAGCCCCTGGATGAGTCCGTCTCGTATTCGTTTGATGTCAGAAGTCTGGCAATCAAGTATTAACCTATGAACACTGGTCAGTTTCAGCTTCAGGAGGAAAGGAATAGTGAGAGTAAGACAAGCACCGTGCGTTCGTAGATCGGCCGGACCGTTCCGCGGCGGCATTGACAGGCTGAGGAGTGGCGCGCCTGAGTAGCGTTGTAGCTGCCGCACTTTTAACGTTCTTCGCTGAGGAAGCGTGGTTTTATCATCAAGGTCACGTTTCTACTCAGAGCAATAGATACTCGGCTACCAAAAATCCCCATATCATCATGAAAATCCTCGCCACGATGCAAAAGTTGGGAATTGGTGCTTAGTGAGTGCGCGTAGAATTATCGGTCCCATATTTTTCGACACAAGTTGATTCACACGTTTATGTAAATCCAATTTTAAATGTTTTCCGCAACTAATAAGAAATGGAAGATTGTGTGGCTGCTTTCAGCAGGATTCAGCCACAGCGCACACTGCTGCGAATTCTATGCATGAATTGCGAAGTGTGTATGGTGACAGACTAATTAGTCGAGGATTGTGGCCACCTCGTTACCCTGACCTATCTCCATGCGATTTTTATTTATGGGGAATGTTAAAGAATAAAGTGCACGCATCAAATCCGCACACGTTACAAGAACTGAAGGACAACATCACGAGAGCAATACAGGCAATCAGCCAACATGGACTTTTGCGAGTAAACCAGAATTGTTTTCGGAGATATAGGGAATGTGTTTGCTTTGAAGGTCTTCAATTTCAACATCTGTTGTGATGCAGGTAAGCCTAATGTAAGTTAGTACAGTAGTTAGTGTTCCGTACCCATGACTTGCCGGTCGTTTACGTGTAATTCTGGCGGCAGACGCGCCAATCCTCGCCCAGTCCAATGCCGTCGGAAACGGCCCGGCCGATCTACGAACGCACTGTATTATGTGGAATGGTAGAGCAATTAAGAGGTGGTGACTAGGCGTGGCAGAGGCAGTTTAATATTTCCTTACCAACATAAACCACTGCAGATTATATCGGCACGATTCCATGTACTCGATTATCAGTATATAATGAGATACATACCTCAATAAGAGAATAGATGTATTGTAGCATTTTTCTTCTACAAGATCTATAGTACGGATCCCCTTTTTATTGGCATTTTCATTAAAGGATTTGAAACAGCTATTTCAATTGATTTCACTACAGCTTCAGTTCAGGAGCTCTGGGTATCGACTGTTATTGAGGAATGAAGTTTATTCAAAACTCTCCCCAGCCTTTGAAGCGATAGCATCATTGTTTAATAGAGAGCATATATTTGTATAGTCGGTATTTTTAATTCCGAGGAACTGACATAGAGGGCGATATAGGACGCCACAGAGAATAAGAGGACTAGGGAATAACACAGTTTCAAACCTTACGCGGCGTACGGTGTGCAAACACTGATATGGGCTAGAAAATTCAGTTTCCTGCAACCATTGAAGCTGTGTTATTTTATATGGATATAGTTTTAAGATTTTCCTCATTGCCGTATGCCACAAGTATTACTAAAACCACTCAGCATCATTAGGAATATGAGGAGATTGGTAGCGGTCAGTGGGTCAAGAAAATCAACATTCCAGCTTTGGGACGCATGATGCCGACCACATCGGCCCCGTTGGACAAACTTCAACCTCTGCGTGAGGCCGGCAGTTGGTTGGTACGATTTGGCGCTTCAAGGGCTTGCGTACAGCAGTTTATTCTTATGATTATTTAATGTTACATATTTTGAACTATAAATGTCTAACTTTTAGAGAATGGCCTAAATAGCAACGACTAGTTTTTGTGCATTATTTGATTTACGATCTGTGCTAATGTTTACGGAAAATGTTAATAACTTTTACACGGAATTTTCAGAATTTGTGCATGTAGAGTTGCACAATTAACATAAAATAAAAAGAAGGCATGTTTCAAATAAAACCCTCAGTAACACCAGACAAAAAATTGAAATGCTTGTGTTTAACTCAACATTTCTTACTGGGCTCCGGGGTAGCGCTGTGGTTTCGTTTCCGGCTCTCGTACCGAGGTTCCCACGTACGATTCCCGGCGCAGGGATGGCCCTATCCACGCCTTCACCTCTTATTTGCTCATGTGAAGTATCCCCAAGGCCCAGCGTGGTTCGGATCCACGGTAAAACCTGTAGGTCCTCTCATTCTACTGTCATCCTCATCCTCGCCCCACCATCGGAGACAACGGATTCCGCCCGCTGGGTGCCTCTGCCTCAGAAATGGGTCAAGTCATCGCTTGATGGAATGTGTTATTCCCCGAAGGTCAAAGGCGATATGGGGAGCGTTAGAAACGACATTTCTAATTTTTACTTCAGTACCCTCTTAAGGATTCTCGGTACTGAAATTGCTGCTTTCTACAAACTTCAAACAATTTACCTGAAGGTTTTATCACTGATTTGCTCAACATTATTATAGCATAAAATCAGTTTTCATTGTTCTATGTACCTAGCTTTCTCAGAAAACAATTTTCAAAGAATAAAAATTGCCTAAGCCATATGTGAAATGCACCATTTAATAAAAGTTTGGAAATTTTACACTGAAATCCTGCATATTCCTGGAATACATTTCTCTATAATCGAAGATTAAACGTGGAGTAACAGTAAAACCTTCTCTGTAAAAAGTAATAGCATGTGTGATACTTTTTATTTCCTATAAATCTATCGTGTGTTACATTATGAAAACCATAATTCCAAAGCTATACTTGATATCAAGAAAAGCCTCTTTAGATGTCTTCATGAACCGTTGAAGGAAAGTATAACAAAAAATCTGAAGAAAAAGAAACAGAAATTGCATCGTGGTGAGCATTTTAAAATGGCAAAAAGAACGCAAGAAAGCATGATTACGTGAAAATTAATTTTAAAATTCACGCGCAATTTAAATACATCTACCCAAATTCATTAACTTCGGGTTTGGACATATATATGGCCATAAAGGCAAAATTGCAATTGGATCCTGATTCCACAATGCTTGAGACTTTTTCGAATAAATAATTATCCCCTACGGAGATTTTGATCAAAATTCAGTATCGACTACCCTTAACAGGCTTAGGAAGGTGACCGAAATTTTGGAAAGAGCAGGATTAGGATTAGTCAGACGGATGGGCCTCCAGTAACAGGAACACAGCACCGCACGTGGTCGTAGTAGGCCCTTTGTGCCCCCAACGTGACCCCTGAGAGGAGAGGATGAAGGAGAGATCCGAAGGCTGGCCAGATCCGCACGACGAAGCGCGCTAGCAAGGTCAGGGTCCCTAACGATTCCAGGATGACGCCAATCCTAACCCGGCACGAGCCCACCTTAGCCATCGCCAACCTGGGGCCCCGGAATGAAACGAGCCATTTGCAGGAAGGGGCCTCATCCAGCCAGCCAAGCATTACGTCGGGAGAAATCTTTGCGCAGCTCAAATTCCAGCGTACCGCCGCAACACCCCAACCGCCGTCGCCTGGCCCTTCAACCTTGAAAGAGATGAAAGAAAGGAAATGGGGAAAGGGAATAATGGATAGGAAATTCGTGGTAGAAGGAGAAGCAACATAGTACTCGCCTATCGACCCGGGAAACCGCGAAAAAACCCAAGGTCAGAGTGCCGGCCGGACGGGAATTGAACGCGGTACCTCCCAAATACAAGCCTCACACGTTACCGCGGAGAAATCTCCTATAAAGTTGGCGAAGTTTTGGAAAGATTAGGTGAAACCGGTTATTTAAAAGTAAAGTTTAAACTTAAAAGAAGAAAGAAGTTCAAAAAAGTCCGTTATAACGCGAAGTGTTTTCAGTCCTCAATCGCGATAGCACAACGCAAGGCTTTGCGCGTATTTGGAGCTAAGGTTTGTTTTATTACATGTAGCATAATGCAAAATGAGACATGAGGCAGTTCTGAACGTCTGTCCGACGGGTGACATCTCATGCCCATATTAGTGTGGTCAGCGGACTGTACTTGGGCAGCAGGTCCCCCCCTACCAACTGTCCCTCACGCGTGCGCTTGGATACGATACAGGTAATCCCTGGGAGGTGAAGGGAGGAAGGAATGATTCTCATCTCGCTGGGTGGTCCAGACATGCAACGTTTTATCGAAACAAAATCCAATTATGCGCAGGTGTTAATATATTCTCAGCCTGCACACAATATTCCAGGAAGCAAAATTCGGAAACATCGGCTCCACCGTTTTATGACTTAATAGATCCCTTTCGGTTTCCTTCAGACATGGCGCTTATCCGTTTCTTGCAGTAAACAAGTCACATGTTGTATAAGGCCTTCAAAGTTTTTACAACACGATTGTTTCTCCTGACGCCAGTTTCTAAGATTTCGTTGAGTGCAAGGAAACAATAATTTACATTGCAATTCTAATCTGCTAAATATTGCAACAATTTAGGTTACGTTTTGAAACGGGTAAAGCAGCATAAATAACGCGACAAAACCCATTGTTGTAAGACGAATCGTGACAAAAATTTGAAGACGTAAAGTGGTATTTTGATTAGATTAGCATAATCAAAGTGGGTAAATAAGGGTGGACCTTTAAGTTGAGACTGTACAATATCTCCAAAACTAAGCGTTGTAGAAAGAAATGTCTTGAATAAAAGTTGCTTGATATTATGAGGGAAAGTAAACGCCATTAGTCGTGTTTTATTTGGAGGACGTTGTGATGATCATTTTAGGACCAATTTAAGCTGGCCCTAATTGTAGGTTCTTATTTTGAAAAATTAAATTGATACTAAAATGTCCATCATAACGTCCTCCAAACAAAGCACGGCTAATGGCATTTACTTTCCCCCTTAACATCAAGCGACTTTTATTCAAGACATTTCTTTCTACAACGCTTAGTTTTGGAGATATAGTAAAGTCTCAACTTAAATGGTCCACCCTATATACTTTCTTTAGCTTATTCCTCTTCCCTCTCTGATTCACTTTCTTACCCTACTCCCCCTCTTTCCGCTGTCTCTTTCTTTCGCTGTGAATTGTGTACTGACGAACAATGGAACACAGCTGTACGTTGGTACTGACAAATCTAAACCCAGCCTATGCCAGCATCATCTCCTGTGTTCCTTGAGAGTAATTCTAACCACTGGATCGGCAAGGTACTTAACCTCCAGCAAAATGTGGTCGAGCTGCCGAAGGGTAACTTTACAAGCTTTACCGTTATACCGGCAGTGGTGTGCTGGGGCGTGCTACACACCACAACATATATTTGTAACAATTAATATAAAATGGAACCGCTCTACGCCGTATAGTTCCAGGTACCTGCGACCAGATATCACTAGAATGTAGTGAACAATGATTCATTACTTTGTGCTTATTCAGTCGTGAAACAGAGCTGATAGCAAGTCGGAGCTGGGGTTTGTGACACCCCACCATTCCACTTTGTTACGACATTACTGAAAGACAAAGTAAGTGTTTTTTCGTATAATATGAATTACACTGCGCAATATCCGTCAACATTCTTTCACTTATGTTACTGATGGATCCCTATGGACCTGAAGGAGACAGAATTGCCTGCAGAAGAAAGATCGCTAGACGAAGCACACTTGTACAAAGTGTGGCATTGATCTGTGTATGAATCACATTGTTGTAAGATGTGATGTTTGCACTAAGGAGGAAGAAGAAGAAATTGATTGTAATTACGACTTTGGCGTTCTATATGAAGACATATCAATATGCAATAAGAAATTAAATGAAAGTAAGGAATGATATTTGGAATATCTTTTATCCTAAATTGTTCAACAAACGCACATCTATAGTAAATGTATAAACACTACATATATTATATTATTTAAAGCACTGATAATTCAGAAAAACTGAGTGGAGTTTTACACAACCCACACACCACTAATGTTACAATTCTAGGCCACACCACTGCGGGGTTAACCTTCTGCATACCAAGTTAAAAAAAATGACACAGAATACCAAGAGGAATACCACAATATCCCAAAATAAAATTTATTGTTAGACATAGTAAATTTACAGATACGAAAGTAATCTTATAAAATAACAATGTAATATGCCAGATATATATCTTAATTCTACGCCTGATTTCAATTGACAATTATATTATTTTGTGTAAAGTGAGTTTCAATTGAGGCAGTATTTTTAACACTTAAATATTTTTCAGTCAAATTATATAATATGTAAATTCAATAACAGCCCGCCTTGAAGCAATATGTGTATGTAATAATTTTTAAAATGTATGAAACAGTCATTGCATATGCTTATATTATTGTATACATGTTCAATAGTGTTATATGATTGTATTACGTAATTTAATAATGTAGGAGCTGTGAGAATAATAAGCTAAAAGTTGCTAACAATGAGGTAACCTTGAGTCAATAACGAGTAAGAAAGTTTAGCAGTACTACTTGTGTTCTGGGAGTAACAATAATGTAATTTTAGGCAGTTTATAAAAATATCCAATCAACAACCAGAAAAAGCTTTAGTTAAATGCAGGTATTCTATTGGAGTAGGATTAGCCAATCAGAGACTTGAAATACAGAAATTTACAAGTTTAGAGGGTTGAAATCTATTCAGTTGCCTGCAAACAGTGTTACTAATCAGACGCGGGATGTGTCCTCGAGAAATTAATTACGTATTCGTGTGATACGAAAATAGTATATGTGTTAAAAAGTGCAAGTATTAAATAAAAGAATCTCATAGCTCTCGATATCAGTGAAGTGCTATTTAATTTGTGTCAAGGGTTAATAAAAAGGAGTGAATTAAAACTTATAATCTGTGTAAGCCTGCATTCTTGTCGCATCACGCCCTGCCAAGATATCCATGTCTAAAATAATACCGACGCAGCCGAGGCCAGCATAAATATATAATATCTAAAGAAACAGTCAAATTACAAAGCTATTATTTTTAAACTTGGGGCAAAGGTCACCTGAAAGTACATTTGGGGCGAAGGCTACCGGAAACTGTTTACTATACGTGCGGTTGCAAATACTACAAGTTCGGCTCCCCAACGGTTGAAATATAATACAACTCCTTCAATAATACATCATCTACAAACTGACTTTCAATACGTAGCAGCAACTACCTACTTCAAATTGACGCCCAAAGCGTGGTTAAAATAACGTAACAGGCCACCTACTTCAAATTGGCGTCCATACGTGGAGCTAAATAAATAAACAACTCCAACGTAAAGATAATATCCTCTTCACAATCAATGCAGTTTTTCTACACCTTTTCTGTCTTCATAACTGAATGTCCACTACGCACATACGAATACCATTTGGCGCATTTTGTTATGCATTTCCGGTCATTCTCCATATCACACCATTTTTGCTGGTGTATGTAGCTCTCTCCAGTATTTCAGTGTCATCAATCACTACTTCTTCGTTGTCCCTCCCTTGAATAACGTCAACTGTGTCAATTTCTTCCTTGTTGTCTTCTATTTCAGAACACACAGAATCCACATAACTACCTCCTGGTTCTGATTCTGCTTCTATTATCTGTATAACTTCTTCTTTACATTTTCCATCGTCTAATTCGTATTTGTTCTGTAACTTTAGCTGATTAGACGTTTCTGTTTCACAACACGTAACTGAATAAACTGAGTAACAGAGAAACATATTAGATTAAAATTAATTACACACAACAATGCTTAAAATTTAAAACATTCAAATCACACTTTAGCTTTCTACAATGTGAGTAGTAAAAAGAGGCCGATTTAAGAGCATAAAGGAATACCGCCAGCTCCACCCCCTTTCTTTGTGTGCTAACCCTTAGAAGCCGCCAGCTCCACTCCCTTTTTTTGTGTGCTAAACCTTAAAGCCGCCGAAGATGACCCCTCCTTTTCGCCGGCTCCTCCCCCTTGCTTTGTGCGCTAACCCTTAAAGCCGCCGAACAGGACCCCTACTTTTTGGCCTCCTAGCATGTCGCCTGGATCTGTGCCGGTGGCCACACCCCTTTACTTTGTGGCCTTACCCTTAAAGCCGCCGAAGATGACCCCTTCGTTTTGGCCTCATCTAATGTCCCCAGGCTGTGCCGGTGGCCACACCCACTCCATTGTGCTCTAATAGTATGCCGCCAGGCTCTGTGCCGGTGGCCACACCCCTCCCCTCTCCTTTGCGGTGTAACCCCGTACGCTGTCTACACCCTCCCCTCTTTGAGTGTGCTGGTCTGAATGGCTCCCTGTAGAGTAGTGGAGGAACGCTGGCCACAACACCTCATATGTATGCTGTACAGGAGTGTGGGTAATAGGGTATTGTTCCCGCACGCTTGCCACTACCATCCCTCTCTTGCGGCCTGACTTATACTGCTAACGTCATGGCATTGCGCCTCTGAAGGGCTGGAGGCGAACACTCGATCGAAGTATCCCCGCCGCATGTACCTTGATTAATGTAATTAAACGATGCTCCTCGATCGATGAATACGATTAAGTATTCTTTGATTGATTAATGTAATTAAGTGTATATGAATTGACTCACGCGCACCTGGTCGCCATCGTATATGTGTGCGTGGGTGTTAAGGTGATTATTACATGTGTATAATTATTAGGACTAATAACATTTGTATAATTCTACTTTTGAGGGTAAATATACTTTGGGAATATTACAACACTTAGGTGAATCCATGGCTGAAAGGACAGAGTTGCCGTAACGAGACGTTAACGTGTGATAATTTCTGTGAAAGCCCGCGCGCAACCCTTCCTCTATGCAGCGTCTCACGCGAGTGAACGGTTCTTCAAGTGTAGGGAGGAAGCTAGTATTCACCCCCCTCCATCGCTCCCGATCGGTACAGCTAGCCTCCTCCAGCGCGCGTGCCATCTAGGTGAGAGGGTGGAAGGCTGGCTCTTCCGCCGAACGACAAAGAGGGCAGTAGTAGAATATTTTAAAATTTTAACGAATGCATGGCAGCGGCCATGTTGAATCCAAGGAAAGCTAGCATAAATCATTTGAAATATCCGATAAGGAACTTCACGTTTCAAGATATTTTTCAAGGGTTTATTTACACATAGGGGGCGGCTCTGAAAAAATAAAATACTTTTAACATTATACCTGAATATTACATATGTTATTAAAAAATAAATGATGGCGGTTGACATTATAGCTGAATATTACATATGTTATTAAAAATAAATAAATAAATACGGTTAGCATTATAGCTACATATTATATACGTTATTAAAAATAAATAATGGTCTCACAGATCGCTGAATATAATTAAATAATTTTGATTAATTAATTTAAATAAGTGTATATGAATTGACTTGCGCATTTGGTTGCCGTAGTATGTGTTCGGGTGTTAAGACGATTATTAAGCGTGTATCACTATTACGACTAATAACATTTGTTTAATTCTACTTTTGAAGGAAAATATATTTTGGGTTTATACGAACATTACATAGCTTAGTTGAATGCATGACTGAAAAGACAGAGTTAGCGTAAATACCTAACACGAGACGTTAACGCGTGATTCTTTCACTGAATACCCTGGCGCGTGGTCCTTGTCCTGTAGGCGCAGACTCAGTAATGATCTCTTGCACCTGCAAGCATGGTTTGACCACGTCCTCCCTTACCCAAACACCCCTTCACTCTCAGTGCCTGTCACGGCCTTCCGCGCAATTAATTTCCGCTATCTCTAGCGGAGAACGACGAAAGTTCAAGTTAAATATGTTATTAATAAATAAAAACTGCACTAAATAAATAATGAAATATGGAGACTATCCCAAACAAGACACATTTCTTGTTACTCTTTACCAAACAACTGAAAAGAAGCACAAATATATCAAGACAGACGATAAAGCACCCCACGCGCATAGGTATGGACTTTAAAACAGTCATTTTCGATAAAGTACCCCAACCCGCTCAAGCATGCAAGCGCATAGGTAGGGACTTTAAAACAGGCTTTCAATATAGTACCCCGCCACTCACGCATGCAAACGCATAGGTAGGGACTTTAAAACAGACTTGACGATAAAGTACCACACTGCCAGCACAAATACGAGCGTAGGCATGGACTTTAAAACAGACGCTGACGATAAAGTACCGCAGCCCACTCACGCATGCAAATGCATAGGTAGGGACTTTAAAACAGACGTTGACGATAAAGTACCACACTGCCAGCACAAGCACGAGCGTAGGCATGGTCTTTAAAACAGACGCTGACGATAAAGTACCGCAGCCCACTCACGCATGCAAATGCATAGGTAAGGACTTTAAAACAGACGTTGACGATAGAGTACCACACTGCCAACGCCATCAATCGCATAGACATGGACTTTAAAACAGACATTGTCGGTAAAAATACGCATCATCACACACACTCTTTCTCTCGCACATTGTATCTCTCTCTCCCTCCCTCCTTTGCAGGCATTGACTTTATTTTAGACATTATCCATAAAGCAGTCTACGTGCATAGGCACAGACATTAAAACAGGCATTTTCGATAAAGTACCTACTGCCAGCGCAAGCACGAGCGTAGGCGTGAACTTTAAAACAGACGTTGACGATAAAGTATAGCACTGCCAGCGTAAGCACACGCGTAGACATGGAGTTTAAAACAACCGTTGTCGATAACGTATAGCATTGCCAGCGCAATCACTCGCAAGGACATGGACCTTAAAACAGACATTGTAGCTAAAAATACGCATCCATCACACTCTCTCTGTCTCTCTCTTACTCTCTTTCTCTCTCTACCCTTTGCAGGCCTTGACTTTAAAATCGCCATTGTCGATAAAGCAGTCCACGTGCATAGGCATACTCTTTAAAACAGACATTTTCGATAAAGTATAGCATTGCCAGCGCATGCACGCGCGTAGGCAGGACTTTAAAACAGACGTTGACGATAAAGTATAGCACTGTCAGCGTAAGCACACGCGTAGACATGGAGTTTAGAACAATCGTTGTCGATAAACTATAGCATTGCCAGCGCAATCACTCGCAAGGACATGGACTTTAAAACAGACATTGAAGGTAAAAATAAGCATCCATCACACACACACACTCTCTCTGTCTCTCCCCTTTTCAGGCATGGACATTGAAACAGACATTGTAGGTAAAAATAAGCATCTATAACACACACTCTCTCTGTCTCTCTCTCTCCCCTTTGCAGGCATGGACTTTAAAACAGTCATTTTCGATAAAGTACCATAGCCGCTCACACATGCAAGCTCATAGGTAGGGACTTTAAAACAGGCATTGTCGGTAAAGTACCGCACTGTCACGTAAACTCTCTCTCTCTCACGCACTCCCTCTCTACATTAACGGAACGAATTTATGTAGCGGTAAACCCAAGCACTAGCTGACTTAATGGCCGGGATTTCTCAGAAATATAGTATCTAAAGAGTGTAAATGGATTTTCCCCAACACCCTGCAAAGTACATCCAGAGAAAACAATGATAATTTATTTTCATTACTAACGCAAAAATTATAGTATCGTCAAGAAAGCTTATTTGTTTATTCCATTTAAAAAAGACTGGTGTTTCACCAGCCATATCTAAAAAAATTATTTCGTCCCCATCATTCGAATGTATACATATCATAATTCTATGAGAGATAACGTGTCTATTCACATTCGAGACGTCGCTGCAAGTTAGGTGATTTACTATGCAAAGCAAGTTCTCCCATTACGATCTTTATAATATTTTCCTACGGGGTATGATGTATAGGTCATGTGCGTAAACATTCCTTACATGTAGAATTATTATTATTCCCGTAACAGAAACGAAAATTATTCGTGTAATACACTTTTGATTGTTTAGAAATGTAGCGTCTAAAGTGGGCCAGAGGGAAATCGAACTCTGAACTCAAACCAATAAATACACAGACTTTCAAAACATGCATTGTTCTCTTAGTAAACACAGGACGAGAGCATTTAAAACAGCCCTCCCTTCGAAAGATATTTTGAATATTCCAGCAGAGATATCGAACCATTACGAAGACTTCAAATTATAAATTTCACATTTGTTTAAAAGCTTTTTCATCACCGGGGATCTTTGAAAAAATCGAAGAGTTATTCGGTTGCACACCCCTTGCAAAAATATTTTGTATACCCTTGAAGACTGTATACCTGGCTGGGGGGTCTTGGAAATTCCTAAGGCCACAGGCTACCGTCATATAGTCCATTTAGGGCCATCTCGAACACCTCATTAAGGAATCTATTGTGGCTTAAAATGATTTCTCTTCCCCTGAAAAACCCGTACTTATCGGTAAATCCCTCTCATACAGACGACTGTGTAAATATCATAACTTAATTGTTTGCGCGATATCGACAATTAAAGTAATTTTTATGGAATGCTAAACAAATAAATATGATTTGGAGAGGTTGATATGAAGAGTATGGCATTTCAGAATTAAAATGGGAGAAAGAATTCAAATTAAGCGATCGAATGTATCTGATAGACTTTCTTAATTGGTGTTTGAAGCTAGCATTTTTTACGGTCTACTTTATACACGAATGAAATATTTGATGAATAGCAGTCTTATTTAACAGGGGTAAATGTGTTTAAAAGCTGTTTTGATAAAAATTACGTCGTGGTAACGTGTGAAGTTTGAATTGGGGAAGTCACCGGCTCGATTCCAGCTGACCGCCCTGCCCGACTTTAGAACCTGCATGAAGGTCTACGAATACATATTGTGCCCATTAACGATTTTTATAAACGAGGGTGTAGCCTTACAAGGAATATTATATCAACAGAAACAATACCTTCTTTTTCATTATTTTCACTCTAAAATTATTAAATAATACGTGTCAGACGGCCACTTCAAATATAATACTAGCGCGAGTTTTATTTTTTCGATGACAATAAACAGTGCATTTTAGCGTTTTATAAGCGAGGGTGTAACCTTACAAGGAAAACTATATCAACAGAAACACTACCTTCTTTTTCGTTATTTTCACTCTAAAATTATTAATAAATAATACCTTGGTGCTTGCCCCAGCGACGCCATTCACATTCATATCATGTTAGAATAATACTTTGATTGCAGACGGACACTTCATATATAATACTGTAGCGAATATTTTGGTAATACATAGATACAGTGCAAGCCATCCCATTAACGGTCCTTATAAGCAAGGGTCTAGTCGATAACTTCTGTGACTTTCGTTCGAGGTCGGGGGGTTCGATCACCAGTAGCTGACGCTCCTGACCCTGGATTTCTCGGTTTCCCTGGTTACTAGGCGAATGCTGTGAAGGTTCATTACAACCGCGAATTTTTTCCTCCACACCGTTTCACTGATATTCTCCTTTTACTCAGGCTTTCATCTCTCCGGCTCTGACTGGTAATATTTACTACTGAACGTCGACACATGTGATACAGATGCTTTATGAATAAAGAAACGTATATGTATGTAGCTAAAAGGACAGGTATGTCGTAGTGTTTAAAACACCCTCGAGGTAAAATACAGGGAATACCTCAAAACACGCATCCGAGAAGTTAAGTGTAAATGTCTTGTACATAGAGTGCTATCCGTAAACAGAGGCAGGAGGAAGGGAAAACCATTCGAGCTCGAGCTAAAGTATAGGGAATACCACAAAACACGCATCCGAGAAGTTAAGTGTAAATGTGTTGTATATAGAATGCTATCCTTAACAGAGGCAGGAGGAATAGAAAGCCATTCGAGTGTATGGTTTATACTCCTCTTTTTGATGTGATAGCTTATACAGCTAGTAATTCCACGTTCATAAACCTATCGACCTTTACTCTGGTCTCGCATTTTTTGCGGTTTTCCCTGGTCCGCATGCGAATGTCTGAGTGGTGTATGCTATGGCGATTTCCTTTCATTCTATATAATTTGCATCTTTTGCGCTTGCCTCCATGATCTCTATTTCGATTACCGTCGGCCAGTCGCTCAGACCTTTGATTATTTTGTGGTTTTCCCTGGTCTGCAGTCGAATGTCTGAGTGGCTATGCTACCACGTTTTCATTTTATTTCATTCGCATCTTTAACACGTGCTTCTAAGGCCCTCTGTTTGGATTACCTTCGGGCACTTGCTCATACCTTTGATTTTTCGTGGTTTTCTCTGGTCTGCAGGAGAATGCCTGAGTGCCGTATGCTACCACGTTTTCATTTTATTTCATTCGCATCTTTAACACGTGCTTCTAAGGCCCTCTGTTTGGATTACCGTCTGCCAGACGCTCAGACCTTGATTTTTTCTTGGTTTTCCCTGGTCTGCAGGTGAATGCCTACGTGGCGTATGCTACCACGATTTCCTTTCATTCTATATAATTTGCATCTTTCATTTCATTCACATCTTTTTTGCCTCTAGGTTTCGTTGCGCATGTTGAATGCCTGCTCAAAAGGATACTTGTCCTTTCCTCGGTTGACAATCTCACGAGTTAAGCACCCGAATCTGCGCGATTATACCCGAACAATACATACACCTTCACAATACTTTACACTTACTCCAAGCATCCAAACCTGTACGGAGATGTCCGAACACCACCGAACAATACATTATCGTTGCAATACTTTGCTCGCTCACTCTAAGCACGCGAAGCTATACGATGACCTGTGAATACATGCAATCACACATAAACAACTCTGACCGACTCTCTAAATACTCGAACATGCAGGAAGACATACGGTCATGTGCTTATCAGAATCAGATTGGAATGACAGGCTTTAATGTAGATATTTATTTACTGCCATAACAAGAACACATCACATCTAAACACTGTCTTAGACAGGAACTTTCTCTTTAAGACACGCTATGTATGCTGTTCGCTTGTTTAGATTCAATAGAGGTTCCAAACTTACATTTCGGAAAAAAAAAGTGTAGGCAATTTAGGGTGCTCTTAAAGTTAAGATAATTTTATCGAGGATTCTCTTAAAGGAACGCATGACATGCAACATTTACCAGATAATGCTTCTTACATAGGCTTACAATAGCGAGTTCGCGACTTCAGATGCATGTATCCGACAATCAACTAATTTGTTCACGGTTTTGCTTGAGAAATCTTATTGGGCGTGAAAGACTGGTCATTTTGCACAGAGGCCTCTATCAGGTTTGAAGTTCTTTTACGTGCGTAAATCTACGACACTGGACCACAGGCTTTACTTCCCTTCCGAAGGAAGCCATGCTAAGGATTTTTACGCCCGAAAAAATCCATCGCCCTCCGTCGGCCTTGAACCCGCGACCTCGGGAACTAGAGGCTAGCATGGTAACCAGTACACCATGAACGACGACACACAGCTATGTTCATTTGTGTGTAACACACTAACTAATCGAGTGGAATGGCTCAGGTGGTAAGTCTGTGACTTGTATTTGGATCGAGGGTACAATCCCAGTAGCCCACACCTCCCCTGATTCTCAGAGGTTTTTTCTTCAAGGTTTCCGCTCACTAGACGAATGCTGTGAAGGCTGGTTCCACCTCTGAATTTTTCCTCTCATCGTTTCACCTCCATTCTCATTTTGCATTTTCATCTTCTTGGCTGTTTCAGGGTTGAAACTAGCGGGGAGGGACTCTCGGCATAAGCAGAGCTTATGCTCTCCGTAACTTTCATCCATGGAATGAGTATGGTCCCAGAATCCTGGACCTCTCAGGAGATGTGTAAGACTGTAGTCCTCGAGAGGAGCCATAGATTGCGTCAACTGCCACAAGGGAATTTTTTAACCCTGAAAGGTAGAGGCCCTGCCCCCTACTCTTTGACTGCCACGTCGTCACGCTACGTAACAAGTTGTCACGCTACGTAAGAACGTCGTCACGTCACGTAACAACATTCAGAAGGTCTCTGATCATCAACATACATGTGACAGAGACGCGGCACGAGTTGGAACGTTCGGAGATCTGGAAACGTTAGGGACACCCAATGCAACCTATACAGATCTAAAGAGACCACCAAACTTTACTTTAGAAGGTAAGAGATCGTTGACCTGAAGATGGTAGAAGCGCGCAACTAGCTGGAACGTTCCGAGATCTGGAAACGTTAGGGACACACAGCGCAATGCAAGCTGTACAGATCTAAACAGACCGCCAAACTTTACTTCAGAAGGTAACAGTTCGCCGAAATGTAGATGGTAGAGACGCGCAACTAGTTGGAACGATTCAGGAGCTGGAGGGGGTGTTAGGGACATCCAGCGGAATGCAAGCTGTACAGATCTAATCCAACCACCAAACATTAATTCAGAGTAACAGATCGTTTACATGAAGATGGTAGAAGCGAGCAACTAGCTGGAACTTTCCGACATCTGGAAACGTTAGGGACACACAGCGCAATGCAAGCTGTAAAGATCTAAACAGACCGCCAAACTTTACTTCAGAAGGTAACCCTTCGCCGAAATGTAGATGGTAGAGACGCGCAACTAGTTGGAACGATTCAGGAGCTCTAGGGGGTGTTAGGGACAATCCGTTGTGCGGATGACGAGTGTTTCCAGAGAGCATCCTTTTCCACAAATGTTTCCGAGAACAGTCTTTTCCCATGCTCGCACTCGCAATCTTCTGGTTACCCGATGTTGTAACGTAATGTTAAACTGTTAGGACGGTTCAGAAGACATGACGGGCAAAAGGCGGGTGGCTCCTACCCTTTAAAGATTTGAACTTGGAGTCTGTTCCATCCAACCTGGCGTCTACCGGCTCCGTGAACAATTGCTGTCTAGATGAGTAATGTTTCAGGAGAGTATCCTTTCCCGCTGCTATGCATAGATCGAGATACCCTCCGCTGTGCTCATGCGAGATATATACATAGTTGCGTGTTATGAATTCATTCATTCGCTTTTAATTCCTTCGAGCGTTAGCATTTACGTATTCATTTAATTTCTTTTACAGTTTTAGCATGAGCTATTGCCGGAGAAAATCTGTGCAACCAACGTATGAGAAACTCAATTTTTCATACATTACACATGAAGGAAAACGTGTTATTAAATGCTGTATATGCGATCGGATTTTAAGAACCGTTCTTTGTCAAGATTTAAGCTTCATAGAGCAACATGCTATACTGAATCGACTCTCTCCTCGAAGATCCAAAGATGTATAGACGTTATACCGTATCGGGCCTCTATCCTTCACTCGAGTCTACTGCTGGTGAGGAATCTGGATACAGCGGAAGTCGCGAGAATATGAAGTCTTCATATGATGATGATTCAGTGATATCTATGCTTGAAAATCCGAATAGACGTAAATATATTGAGGTTACTAATTGCATCGAGGGACGCTGGTAATAATAGTCACACACACACACACAAGAGATTGAGGAAATTATAATTAAGTACAAAGCATCTAAAATTATAGCATGACAGAATCGAGAAATTGTGTTAATCAATTTCGACCATGGTTAACAGGAACTTTGAAATATCAAGAACTTGTACTTATAAAATACATCATCCAGACATTGTTGAGATGTTTAATTTTTTACGGATAATGCAGGTCTCTTTCTCGGTGATGTATATGATTACATAACTGAGTGTTTAGAAGGTCTAGAATATCACCTTTGTCTTTAGGAAATATGTATGGTTTTTTGTGAAGGAATGTAATAGGATGATGTTTATAAAAATAAAAGTTGTTTATATTACATAGTCCTCATTTTTTTATTAATCTTATTATACACCTCATATCACACAGTCCAATATTAAGATGGTTCTGGCTTCTAGATTCCCATTTATTCAAGTCTCTTTCAGTAATAGTTCAATATTTTTTTTGTTTAGATTTCATGTAGCATCAATGTTTTAAGATATTCCATACTCCTTTAAACAATTATGAAATTATTTATGAAATGAATGGTATTGGCAGGTATAGCAGTAATAATGAGTACATAATTTATATATTATTGCTATATTCTACACACGCGAATTGTTTCCTTGCATGTTCCACGCTGCATGGTGCTGCAATTCTTCAATGAATAAGATCACTGGGAGGTGTTGAGAATGTTTCTAGCACATTTCTGTTTATGTTGTTTTAAGCTATCTCGTTCTTCCTCTTCATTTACATTCATCTGTGCATTCCTGTAACAAACATTCACATTCTTTGCAGCTTGTTGTAGGTATATGCTTCGAGATGAAGGATCACTGAAAGGGATATTAAATTTCTTTGTGTACGAACTCACTCAGACTACAATCTAGACGTTATTTACACATATTTGTTTTAATACAGTGATGCATACTTTTGACAAATGTTATCCTACTGCAAATTATTTGCAACTTGTTGTAGGTATCTGCTTTGAGATAAGGAATCATTGAATAGACTATTAAACTTCTTTCTGCATGACCTCGCCCAGACTACAATCTAGACGTTATTTACACAGTGGTGTATACTTTAGACAAATGTTATCCTAGTGAAGTGTGAATTTATAAACTCAACGATTGTAACTCTAAATGAAACTTTGAAAGGATAGCTGAATTATTTCTACAAACCTTAACAGGAAGAAAAGACAATTTACATGCCTTAAACTTGCCGGCTGGTACTAATCCATGATATACCATTTGGAACTTCCCTGGCATTTCCTCCAACTGTTGGCTTGTTAGAGTTGAAGATCTTGTCGGGAGAAAAACCTGCTTATCACTTAAAACTGCAACCACTCTAGCACCGTATCTCGTATCAATTTTTCTTATGGCTTTCATATTATAAGGCTCCTCTGGCTGAAGATCTTGTAGTCTTTGAACGGACAGGAAATTGCTACCCCCAGCCAACGTGTTAAGTTGAGATGCCAAACTTTCTGCATTAGGAACAGAAAAAAAACATATTCTTTATTAGAGAATGTATTACATAACAAAATTTCATTTATTTGAAAGGTACAAAATTATTAACTTTTTTCTGTATAATATAGTAATAATAAAAATGATAATATGTGTAAATATAATTGAGGTTCTGATTCACTAATGAAGTTCATTAAGTACTGTATTTTTCGATTTAAATGTTTTAATATAATGTAAACATTTACTTTGTTAGAGCGAATGATTCGCGCAACAGACTTTTTGTTATATTCTAAAGCAAAAACGTTAATAAGGTATTCAAGTAATTGTATTTTCTCCAAAAGGAATATAACTCACTGTGTGAAATCCTGTATTTAAACATCTGGAATAATTGCTCAACAAGATGAATGCTTAACTAAACTGTTCACATTTTATGAGAAAATGAATTCGCGCAGTTAGCTATTAAATGTACAATAAGCTTGCCTAAAAAGAAAACTTAACTAAACTGTTCACATTTTAGAAAATTCACACGTGTAGCTTTTAACTTTTAGAATGCTCAGCTATTTACATATAAATGTCCGACATTAAAAAAAGAACGCAAATATAAGTTAAAAGTACAGAGTAATAACTTAACTTTTTTAATGAAAATGAATTGGTGTTACAACTTACCAGACATGATGTTCGATGAAATTTCACGACGTGAAGTAAAGGCTTGAAGAGTGCCTAGATCGCTGTGTTCTCACAATACAGTGAAAATCGCCGGAGAAGCTGCTGCTTTTATATAATTTCCTCCGATAAAAGCTGAAGGGGGTGAGAGGTGTGATGGTATATAGAACAGCGACTTTGATTGGCTACTCCAGCCCATCGAGCAGAAAGAGTCGTGGGGAGGATGCTAGACTCGCACAGGGGTATTTCATAAAACACGTTTAAACATGAGGCTGGGAAATCCTTCAATCACGCCACCTCTTTGTAAGGGAATTGATTCTGTATAAAACGCTAGAAAATAAAAAATATATATTATTTTTATATTATCACTAAAATTCAATGTTTATTATCACCCAAAACATAAATATTCGCTACAGTATTATATTTGAAGCGTCCGTCTGCAATCAGAGTATTATTCTAACATGATATGAATGTGAATTGCGACGCTGAGGCTAGCACCAAGGTATTATTTGGTAATACTTTTAGAGCGAAAATAACGAAAAACAAGGCATTGTTTCTGTTGATATAATATTCCTTGTAAGGCTACACCCTCGCTTACAAAAAATCGTTAATGGGCGGGCTATGTATTCGTAGACCTTCATGCAGGTTCTAAAGTCGGGCAGGGCGTTCACCTGGAATCGAGCCGGCGTCCTCTCCACTTCAAGCCTCACACGTTACCACGACGTAATTTTTATCAAAACAGCCTTTAAACACCTTTTACTCCTGTTAAATAGGACTGTTATTTATCAAATATTTCATTCGTCTATAAGGTAGACCGTAAAACAGGTTAGCTTCAAAGACCAATTAAGAAAATCTATCAGATACATTCGAATGCTTAATTTGAATTCTTTCTCGCATTTTAATTCTAAAATACCACACTCTTCATATCACCCTCTCCAAATCATATTTATTTGTTTAGCATTCCATAAAAAATTAGTTTAATTGTCAATATCGCGCAAACAATTAAGTTATGATATTTATACAGTCGTCTGTATGACAGGGATTTTCCGATAAGCACGGGTTTTTCAGGGGAAGAGAAATCATTTTAAATCACAATAGATTGCTTAATGAGGTGTTCGAGATGGCCCTATATGGACTATATGACGGTAGCCTGTCGCCTCAGGAATTTCCAAGACCCCCCAGCCAGGTATACTGTCTTCAAGGGTATACAAAATATTTTTGCAAGGGGTGTGCAACCGAATAACTCTTTGAATTTTTAGAAGATCCGCTGTTAAGATAAAGCTTTTAAAAAAACATGAAATTTATAATTTGAAGTCTTCGTAATGGTTCGATCTCTCTGCTGGAATATTCAAAATATCTTTCGAAGGGAGGGCTGTTTAAAAAGGTTCTCGTCCTGTGTTTACTAAGAGAATAATGCATGTTTTGAAAGCCCGTGTATTTATTGGTTTGAGTTCAGAGTTCGATTTCCCTCTGGCCCACTTTAGACGCTACATTTCTAAACAATCAAAAGTCTATTACACGAATAATTTTCGTTTTTGTTACGGGAATAATAATAATTCTACATGTGAGGAATGTTTACGTACAGGACCTATACATCATACCTCGTAGGAAAATATTATAAAGCTCTTAATGGGAGGAATTGCTTTGTGTAGTAAATCACCTAACCTGTCGCGACGTCTCGAATGTGAATAGACACGTTATCTCTCATAGAATTATGATATGTATACATTCGAATGATGGGGACGAAATCATTTTTTTAGATATGGCTGGTGAAACACCAGTCTTTTTTAAATGGAATAAACAAATAAGCTTTCTTGACGATACTATAATTTTTGCGTTAGTAATGAAAATAAATTATCATTGTTTTCTTTGGATGTACTTTGCAGTGTCTTGGAAAAAATCCATTTACACACTTTAGATGCTATATTTCTGAGGAATCCCGGCCATTAAGTCAGCAAGTGCTTGGGTTTACCGCTATATAAATGTTCCCGTAATGTAGAGAGGGATCGCGTCAGAGAAAGAGAGTTTACGTGAAAGAGGAGTTTTTTAGTGGCAATGACTGTTTTAAAGTCCATGCCTACGAGGATGCTTGCGGTTACAGTGCGGTACTTTACTGACAATACCTGTGTTAAAGTCCCTACCTATGCGCTTGCATGTGTTTGGCTATGGTACTTTATCGAAAATGACTGTTTTAAAGTCCATGCCTGCAAAGGGGAGAGAGAGAGAGAGACAGAGAGAGTGTGTGTGTTATAGATACTTATTTTTACCTACAATGTCTGTTTCAAAGTCCATGCCTGCAAAGGGGAGAGACAGAGAGAGTCTGTGTGATGGATGCTTATTTTTACCTACAATGTCTGTTTTAAAGTCCATGTCCTTGCGAGTGATTGCGCTGGCAATGCTATACCTTATCGACAACGGCTGTTTTAAAGTCCATGTCTACGTGTGTGCTTACGCTGACAGTGCTATACTTTATCGTCAACGTCTGTTTTAAAGTCCATGCCTACGCGCGTGCTTGCGCTGGCAATGCTATACTTTATCCAAAATGCCTGTTTTAAAGAGCATGCCTATGCACGTGGACTGCTTTATCGACAATGTCTATTTTAAAGTCAAGGCCTGCAAAGGGTAGAGAGAGAAAGAGAGTAAGAGAGAGACAGAGAGAGTGTGATGGATGCGTATTTTTAGCTACAATGTCTGTTTTAAAGTCCATGTCCTTGCGAGTGATTGCGCTGGCAATGCTATACTTTATCGACAACGGTTGTTTTAAACTCCATGTCTACGCGTGTGCTTACGCTGGCAGTGCTATACTTTATCGTCAACGTCTGTTTTAAAGTTCACGCCTACGCTCGTGCTTGCGCTGGCAGTAGGTACTTTATCGAAAATGCCTGTTTTAAAGTCCGTGCCTATGCACGTGTGCTGCTTTATCGATAATGTCTATTTTAAATTCCGGGCCTGCAAAGGGTAGAGAGAGAAAGAGAGAGACAGAGAGTGTAATATATGCGTATTTTTACCTACAATGTCTGTTTTAAAGTCCATGTCTATGCTAGTGATTGCGTTGGCAGTGCTATACTTTATCGTTAACGTCTGTTTTAAAGTCCGTGCCTACGCACGTGCTTGCGCTGGCAATGCGATACTTTATCGAAAATGCCTGTTTTAATGTCCGTGCCTATGCACGTGGACTGCTTTATCGATAATGTCTAAAATAAAGTCCATCCTGCAAAGCAGGGACAGAGAGGGACATAGTGAGAGAGAAAGAGTATGCGTAATGATGCGTATTTTACCGAAAATGTCTGTTTTAAAGTCCATGTCTACGCGAATGATTGCGTTGGCAGTGCTATACTTTATCGAAAATGTCTGTTTTAAAGACCATGTCTACGCGTATGCTTGCGCTGGCAGTGTGGTACTATATCGACAATGTCTGTTTTAAAGTCCATTCCTATGCGCTTGCATTCGTGAGTGGCGGGGTATTATATCGACAGCCTGTTTTAAGTCCATACCTATGCATTTGCATGCGTGAGTGCGCTGCGGTACTTTATCGCCAGCGTCTGTTTTAAAGACCATGCCTACGCTCGTGCTTGTGCTGGCAGTGTGGTACTTTATCGTCAACGTCTGTTTTAAAGTCCGTACCTGTGCATTTGCATGCGTGAGTGGGCTGCGGTACTTTATCGTCAGCGTCTGTTTTAAAGACCATGCCTACGCTCGTGCTTGTACTGGCAGTGTGGTACTTTATCGTGAACGTATGTTTTAAAGTCCCTACCTATTCATTTGCATGCGTGAGTGGGCTGCGGTTCTTTATCGTCAGCGTCTGTTTTAAAGTCCATGCCTACGCTCGTGTTTGTGCTGGCAGTGTGGTACTTATCGTCAACGTCTGTTTTAAAGTCCCTAACTATGCGCTTGCTTGCGTCAGTGGCGGGGTGCTATATCGACAACCTGTTTTGAAGTCCCTATCTATGCGCTTGCATGCTTGAGCGGGTTGGGGTACTTTATCGAAAATGACTGTTTTAAAGTCCATACCTATGCGCGTGGGGTGCTTTGTCGTGTGTCTTGATATATTTGTGCTTCTTTTCAGTTGTTTGGTAAAGAGTAACAAGAAATGTGTCTTATTTAGGATAGTCTCCATATTTCATTATTTATTTAGTTAAGTTTTTGTTTATTAATATCATATTTAACTTGAACTTTCGTCGCTCTCCGCTAGAGAGAGCGGAAAATAATTGCACGGAAGGCCGTGGCAGGCACGGAGAGTGAAGGGGTGTTTGGGTAAGGGAGGACGTGGTCAAACCATGGTTGCAGGTGCAGGAAATTATTACTGAGTACGCGCCAGGGTTTTTGGTGAAAGAATCACGCGTTAACGTGTCGTGTTAGGTATTTACGCTAACTCTGTCTTTTCACTCATGCATTCACCTAAGGGATGTAATGTTCGTATAAACCGAAGATATATTTTTGCCTCAAAAGTAGAATTAAACAAATGTTATTAGTCGTAATAGTTATACTCGCGTAATAATCGCCTTAACACCCGAACACATACGACGGAAACCAAATGCGTATGTCAATTCATATACACTGATTTACATTAATTAATCAAAATTATTTAATTGTATTCATCGATCAGTGAGACCATTATTTATTTTTAATAACGTATGTAATGTTTAAATATAATGTTAACCGCCATCATTTACTTTTTAATAACATACGTAATATTCAGCTATAATGTTAACCGTATTTATTTGTTTATTTTAAATAGCATATGTAATATTCAGCTATAATGTTAACCGCTATCATTTATTTTTTAATAACATATGTAATTTTCAGCTATAATGTTAACCGTATTTTCTTTTTTCAGAGCCGCCCCCTATGTGTAAATAAACCCTGGAAGAATATCTTGAAACGTGAAGTTCCTTATCCGACATTTCAAATGATTTATGCTAGCATTCCTTGGAGTCAACATGGCTGCCGCCATGCATACGTTAAAATTTTAAAAAATTCTACTTCTGCCCTCTTCATCGTTCGGCGGAAGAGCCAGCTTTCCACCCTCTCACCTAGATGGCACGCGCGCTGGAGGAGGCTAACTGTACCGATCCGGAGGAATGGAGGGGGTGAATGCTAGCTTCCTCCCTACACTTGAAGAACCGTTCACTCGCGTGAGACGCTGCATAGAGGAAGGGTTGCGCGCGAGCTTTCACCGAAATTATCACGCGTTAACGTCTCGTTACGGCAACTCTGTCCTTTCAACCATGGATTCACCTAAGTGTTGTAATATTCTTATAAACCCAAAATATATTTACCCTCAAAAGTAGGATTAAACAAATGTTATTAGCCCTAATGATTATACACATGTAATAATCACTTTAACACCCACGCACACATATACGATGGCGACCAGGTGCGCGCGAGTCAATTCATATACACTTAATTACATTAATCAATCAAAAAATACTTAATCGTATTCATCGATCGAGGAGCATCGTTTAATTACATTAATCTAGATACATGCGGCGGGGATACTTCGATCGAGTGTTCGCCTCCAGCCCTTCAGAGGCGCAATGCCATGACGTTAGGAGTATAAGTCAGGGCGCAAGAGAGGAATGGTAGTGTCCTGCGTGCGGGAACAATACCCTATTACCCACACTCCTCTACAGCAAACATATGAGGGGTTGTGGCCAGCGTTCCTCCACTACTCTACAGGGAGCCATTTAGACCAGCACACTCAAAGTGGGAAGGGTGTAGACAGCGTACGGGGTTACACCGCAAAGGAGAGGGGAGGGGTGTGGCCACCGGCATAGAGCCTGGCAGCATACTAGTAGAGCACAAAGAGTGGGTTTTGCCACCGGCACAGAGCCTGGCGACATTAGGTGAGGCCAAAAAGGAGGGGTCATCTTCGGCGGCTTTAAGGGTAAGACCACAAAGGAAAGGGTGTGGCCACCGGCACAGATCCAGGCGACATGCTAGGAGGCCAAAAAGTAGGGGTCCTGTTCGGCGGCTTTAAGGGTTAGCGCACAAAGCAAGGGGGAGGAGCCGGCGAAAAGGAGGGGTCATCTTCGGCGGCAAAGAAAGGGGTGGACCTGGCGGTATTCCTTAATGCTCTTAAATCGGCATCTTTTTACTACTAATGTGCATTTATACAAGTATGCTTTCTTGTTATACGGAATCCCAATCGGGGTACCAGGGAACCCCAATTAATATTTCAATTATTATTAATCATTTTGAAATCATTCAACAATAGTAGTGTTTAATGGGGTGTGTTTAATAATGTCACATTGTCTGAAAAAGATAAACTTTTTGTAACAGCTACAAATAATAAAATAGTTATGTTGGGGTCCTGCACCACCCTGCTTCATATGCGGAAAGTTAAGGCAATGCTTCATTGCATTTTGGCGCAAAAATAAATTATAACAAAAACGTAAAAACAGAAACGAAATTTGTGAATTTTTTTGTTTGTTGTTCATTTAATACAGTTAAACTTAGAATTTTACCGCTAAACTACAATTTTGTTAACGTTGGTTTTCGTATTACCGTCTGCATATTGCTGATTAAAGCGCTTATATATATATATATATATATGTGTGTATGTATGTCGTAGCTGTCGTCCAGTTTAAAGACACATGCAAATACAGTGCGTTTCCCTCATACTGTGGCCACGCGCCTGCCACCATTGCACAGACTCCCGCCGAAACAGTTATATTATCCGCGCAACCATCTCACGTTCTCATATGTACAGTTACAATTACAATGCTAATAAGCACATCATACCTATTATAAGAAATTTTGGAAATGTTGTCCTTCTCTATCCGCATATTCCTGGCGTGTTTTCACGAAGCTTTCATTCATACTGGTGAGTTCAATATCCGGAACTGAGTGAATTTCTCTCCTGTTTTCTTTTATTTCTTTCAATCTATGGGGTTATTTGCATACGCCTTAATTTTCAAGTTCTCCTATAGATAAAATGACATATAGATAAATAAGCTTATCGTTCGGGCCATGATATTTTAATAATTACCCTATTTTAAAAAAATCCCTGAACTAAATTTAATGACTCATCAGCTGTATGTGCGGTAGCAAAGTCTTGTTGGAAGAATTTAGACTCACATTCAACGTCGGTCAGCTCTTCAAAAATGGTGTAAGCCATTGCTATATCTCTCTGCATTTATTTTTTTAGACAAAATATAGGGCCTTTTATTCTGTATGCATTTACTGCACACCAATTTTGGCGTCATGCAAGAGAATCTCTTACAAAAAGTTGAGTTTCTCTGTATTCCAACAGCTGTATTTTGCGAAAAAGCATAGCCATATAAATAGAACCATGCTTCCTCAGAGAAGAACATTAAGCGTGGACTAACCCAAGCGTCGTAAAACCCAATTGCAGAAATTTACCCGACTCTGATGATCACATGAAAAATAAGGTGTATGCAACAACCCCCATACATTGTAAGAAGGCCTCCAGAAGGTGAAATGATATGATTTAGCTTCTCCTTGCGTACCAATGTTAGCGAAACTCTTTCATAGAGGCGATATCTGAAACATCCCCTTAATTTCACATCGACTATTACATCGTTGATTGCTTCGTTTTTTGTTCCCATTGTTTTTCAGGCAGTTTCATAGAGTGATACTGGCTGGGTGGAGTCAAAGGCTGGTTACCTGAAGATAGAAACCTTACAGAGGGATATCCATTACTGCGATATAAGGCAATAGGCCACTTTTTATGCACATCAGGGTACATGTCATGCAATGTCTCGAAAACCAGCTATAAAACTGCCTTTTTGTGGGTGAAAATAAACATTAAGACATCTCTTCTTCTCTTCTAGCATTACAGCCCACTGTGGCCTTCAACCTCCCTTACTGTTTGCTTCCATTCATTCCTATCCATAACCTTTCTTCTCCATATCCTAACTCCCAGCAGTTGTAACGATATTTTCTTACCGCATCTTCCCATGTATTCCGTTGCGCTGCTTTTGGTATAAGACATAACAGCATAAAGACATAGCATTAAGGCAACGTAACAGCTTTAATAGTAGATACACAAACTTAGGTCTATTTCTTGTTTCTTATGTTTCTTTAAGCGTTCTGCAGTGACTGCAGATAGTATTCGTCTCCACTTTAAAAAATTCTGGTAGTCAAATTAACGCAAAGAAAATAACAAACCAGAAAGAACGAACGATATTGCACTTTATATGTTCAAGCATTTTTAATATATGTTTGAAGTTTGCGTCTTGAAAATTTTACTTTGTCTACCACATACCTATCAGGTAAAGAGAGTATTGCATTCCATCCAAAAGATTGATATCGGGCGTGTGTGTGTGTGTGTGTGTGTGTGTGTGTGTCTGTAAACAGCATAACTCAAAAACTAAATGTTGGATAAATATCAAACTCGGTATTTGGGTTCAGTCAGTATCTTCCAGAGATGCAGCATAAACTATTCTGCAGAAAGTCCTCGCACCCCAGACTACACGTTCCATGGATTTTTTAATTTTGTGTTTTTTTAAAATGGCTCTAACAATTTTTATTAAAATACCATATATTAGATATTTACATTAGAAATACAATGTAATTTTTTAAATTTAGGTAATTTCGTCTGGAGTCCTCTTCATTCCGAATCACCTTGTTTAGTTTTGAGTAACAGGAGATTACAAAATCTTCAGAAAAAATTAGTATTTTTAAAACACAAAATGAATTTTCGATAACGATTTTGTGGCTTTCGTCTTTCCGAAATATCCGTTTTTATTGCTTTGAATTTTTCAGTACTTCTTCAGTTTATTATCTTAAGTACAGCCAGCTTTCAACTGTTTCTTACGATGCCACGAAAGTTACAGCGACCAACTTTGAAACATTTGATTATGGCTATCCCCTTTGTATTTATAAGAAAATGTGTAATGAAACTGTTTACGCAAACTTTATCTCAATTACTTACTTAGTCGGCTTATCCTCCTCGTAATTAGGGCTTACGCCCCCTAGGATTTCCAACCGTGTCTAGGGTCAGAGGCCTGTAGAGGAGCAAACAGTTACATCAGAGAATGAAGAACCCGGAACGGGGGATCGGCCCGTAGCCAGGTATAAGAGTGAGGAAAAAGATGATATGAAAGGAACGCGAAATGGATGAAAAGGTGACGATGGAGAAATTGGTGCAATGAATGGCCGGGGAAATCGGAGAACCCGGAGAAAACCCGCTCAGATGCCGCTTCGTCCACCACAAATCCCTGGGACCGAACCCGGGTCGCCTTGGTGGTAAACGAGCGGTCTAAGCATTCGGCCTTGGCACCGCCCTTATCTCAATTAACTTGAGGTAAATAAAAGAATAAGCTTCTGTAAGAATGGCTTATAAAAGCTATATAAAATAAACGATAATGAGTAGATAACTTCATGTGAATGTAACACATGCAACTTTTTTGTATAATACCAAAATTGCGTTCAAAATGTATTTTGTTCTATCTGAAGTGTCTCGTTAACAACCCAACTTTTACATCACAAGTGTATATCTCCATCAGTTTCAATTTTTAGCAGTCAGATATTTCGTGGAAAGGGAGTGTCCCAAAATGTTCACTAAATTTCGATGATGCATTCCGTTAACGTATTATTACGAAACAGATTATAATTTTAATCAAACGGATACAGAAAGTGGTAGTTTATAATCCAGCGCTGTATGAATCACATTTATTTGTAAGAATGAATTGTGTGATTCAGAAGAGTTCTAGAGCAGTGTCAGCCAACTAAATGCTCTGTGATGTCACAGAGCACGTCTCTTCTTGCTCTCGCACTCAGCTAGAAACTTGCGAGAAGTATAGGGCAGCTGGGGCAATGGGAAAGGCGAAGTTACTGCTAACGAAGAACTAGCAGAGTAAGCTGGTGTATGCTGTACTTTGCTCCTACGTGGTTGTAACGCTCAAAGCTTGCGTCTCTCTTCCTTCTGCCAACGAATCCGCGACAGTAACATGTAATTGAGTTGGCTGACTCTGTTTTAGAGCAAAATTTCCTTGAAAATATTCGTTATTTATGTATGTTCTTCAGTTATTATTCATACACCTACTAAATGTGTCAAAAGAATCGTCAATAGAACGGGATTACTAAATGTCATTCTATAAGTACCTACACATTCACGAAACACCAATCTCCTCTTTTGCCCAGGTCCTGTACATCTTCCTTCTCTTAATTTACCTTAGCAATCAATGCGTTCACCCAGTTTTGATGACATGGGTATTTCACAAATAAAACTACACACCGTATTTTCTTCCTCCTCTTCAATTGATTCGGTATTAATTTTGAACGAAACTCTTTTCCTTCCTTCTTTTGTTTTTAGTTTTCCTTTTCCTTTCCGTTTTAACTCTCGAGCGCTCACATGAACTACTGGTGCAGCCCAGCCATGTTGTTTTTACTAGCGCAACTCCTATTGAGTTTAGAGGGGTTTTTAGGTACCTGTGCTATATTGTTTATTCTTAAAAATCCGTAGATATTAAGATTTATAATTGCAGGCCTATTAGTGTTGGAACTATTTAAATCCTAACGATTTGTAGCCCAAGCAACTGTACTTGTTATACATGTTCCATTATATAGAAGCGAACAAAGGCGATAAAATATTGTCAGAGTGGTTGCAAAAAGTGTTAAAATATGATACCAATGATACCGGTACTGAAATCCATTATAGTGTTGTCGATGAAGGGGATTGTTATAGAACTTCATTATACGGGCTATGACAATATGTAATGTCTTGAATGTAAGTGTGAAAACGTCTTTTACACCGTCTGGGAATATTGATTAGAAGCTGAGACCTTGCATTCTGTCCATTAACGTTTAACTTCTTATCATATATTAAAATAATATAACTAGAAGAAATAGAATCAAGATAGCATAACATTACATATTAAAACAATATTAGTGCCAATATAACTCAAAGAACGAATAGAATAAAATAGCAACGCGGAAAATAAGTTCTGCTTGTACTGTAAACAATAATATATACGCTTGCTAGCAACATCTGGTAAGTCCTCGAGAATAGCCAGCAGACGGCAGGTAGCCTGGTACATTCCTAAAAGGCACCGGCTCCAGCAATCCAGCAATCGAGAACAGGTCGCCCAGGTTCACCTGGGCGGAATGTAATCGCCACAGTACCTAGCCGCGTATGCGGCTTTACCTGTGCGATAAAGAAGGTTTAAAGATTATACACAAGCTTTTGATTATTTGTCTTGGGCAGAGTTTAGCTCTCTGCGCTACCATTGGCTGGGTCTCGGTGTTCCCACATGGGCGGACTAGCGACCATGTGGTGACCAAGCCCAATGCTTGGCGACCGCTTGTGTGGTCGTCAAGTCAAGCAGGCCGGCATGGCAGCGAGGCAAGATGGGAAAACTAGGTAATGGAGTGGGGGTATTCAAGTTGGCAGCAGGGCGGGTCGCTTCTAGATGGTCACTCACCCAGCCAGTGACCAAGCCCAATGCTGCTTAACTTGGGGGAGTTTGTGGAGTGAGGGATTAGCAGACCTCAGCCTCGGGGACCCAAGCCGTTTTTCGGCAACCGGTAACTCTTTCTCCGCCTTGGCACCTTGTGGTCGTAGTGGCCCAAAGAGTTCCCCTGCTGGTTGGTGTGGTAAGTGAGTTTCGTGTACATGGTACGGGTTCTCTCCCTCACCACGTCCAGGATGTGTGGGAGACCGGAATGGGTGTGTAGGATGTGTGACGGGAATCTACGCCTGGTATCATAGTTCATCCGAAGCGCCCTGTTCTGGACGGTTTGTAGCCTGCGGATGGTGGACGCTGCCGCCGATCCCCAGACCTCGCAGCCATACAGAATCAGGGGCGGGATAATCGCCTGATATAGGCGTAGTTTGAGGCGTGTGGGCATTGTGGAGCGGAATACAGGGTACAGCTGCCTGAGCGCGGAGTGGCTGAGGCCGACCTTTGCCCTGACATGTGGTGCGAAAGTGAGGTCGCGGTCGAGGGTGACTCCGAGGTATTTGGCAGAGGTAACCCAAGGGATTCTCCTCCGCCGCAACCTCTGAGGCCTCTCGGGCTGCCACCGACAGACCTTCTCCAGGAGAAGCGCAGAGCTCTTCCCCGGGCTGATGGCCATCCTCCAATTTTCGCTCCACCTGCCAATGGCTCGGAGCTGTCGCTACAGTGGAGGGAAACAGAATCGGGCATTCTTGTTCTGTGCCATTATGAGGACATCGTCGGCATATTGGCACGTAATAGTCCTGGGTTCCGTGAGGAAGTCCGACATGTAGGCCGCGAAGAGAAGCGGGGACAGTACACTGCCTTCCGGGACTCCGGCGGCTATGGGACGGACTGAGGAAACCTTCCCCTCCACTCTCACCCTGAATGTGCGATCCCGGAGGAAACTGCTTATTAGGGTGAGATAGGCGGGAGGGATGTCTGACCTCTTGAGTTTGTACAAAAGGCCTTGATGCCACGTTGTGGCAAAGGCCTTCTCTACGTCCAGCAGCACTGCTATGGTCTTGATGTTCTCCTGGAAGCCAAGGGAGGCCTTCTCGGCTAGTCGCAGTAGCTGCAGGGTTGTGGAGTGCCATGGCGAAAACCAAACTGGTGGTCCGGGAGGAGGTGCCTTTCCTCGATGAGAGGTGTAAGGCGGGCTAGGAGCAACCGCTCAAAGACTTTTGAGGCGGTTGGGAGTAGGCTGATGGAACGGTAGCTACATGGGAAAACCGGATCCTTGCCGGGCTTTAAAATGCATACCACCCGCGCCTCCTTCCAACTAGCTGGAAAGTGACGGAGGTGAAGGCATGCATTGAAAATCCGCGTCAAATGGATGACGGCCTTCTTGGGTAGGTGCTGGAGCATGTGCGCCGTGACGCCGTCATGTCCAGGGGATTTGTTTGGGTTAAGTTTGTGGATCTCGGAAGCCACCTGTTTAGGGGTGACTATGGGAAGGTGGACCTCCTCGTGGTGCGGTTGTGGCTCCTCATAGCGGTAGTCCACAGTCGCTTCCACGAGTACAGTGAAGTCTTCGTCCTGGGGGTCCTCCTGCGGTTCGAATTGAAGTTCCAAATGGTCTGCAAACACCGTGGCTTTGTCGTGGGGCTCGAAAGCGAGTCTCCCGCGAGTGCCATGTAGGGGATGGTGGTACTGGGTTTTATCCTTCCTCAAGGATTTGATTATCCGCCATGGTTTATTTTCTTGTAGGTTTACATTCTCCATTGTTCTTTCCCAGGCCACCTTCCTGTGCACACCGAGCAGTCTCCTTGCCAGGGTTTTGAACCGCTGGTATACTGCCCCTATCCTGGGATGGCGGAAACGCTGCCATAGCTTCCGTACAGTTGCCTTGGCTTTTAGCAGCTGCCGGAGTTCATTAGGAATGGTTCTCGGTTTGGGGATGTCAGACGGAATGCGCTGGATGTGTGCACGTACCGCAGTCAGGATCTGTTGGGAGAAGTCTGCCGCCGCTGCTTCCAGCGTATCGATGGAATCGATACGTGGCCGCGGGTCAACAGGCCGGTTCAGTTCTTGGACGGCTGCATCCCAGTCGACCTTGTTTACCCAGTCTGGGCTGACCAGTGCTGGCATTGAAGCGTTGGAATCCACCAGGACTGGGTCATGGTCGGAATCCAGCTCGTTTATCGCCGAGAGCTCTAGATGGAATGGAATGTTTTTGGTGATCATGATGTCGAGAATATCCGGCCTGCCGTGGGCCGGATGAAACGTAGGCCCTCTCGGTCCGTGCGCGATTAGGCTTGGGTTTCCGCTGATGAGGCGGTAGAGTCCGCGGCCTTTCTGGTTAACCGTGCGGCTGTGCCAGAGCCCGTGCTGCGCGTTGAGGTCTCTTGCAATGCAAACCACTGGGTGTAGGTTAAGTAAGGTTCGGTAATCTGCTTCATAGAAGCGATGATCTGGAGGGTCATAAACCGCTATCAGCAATATTTCTAGCCCGCCAATGGCAAGCCGAATGGCACAGGCTTCCACATGCTGTAGTGGTGGGAGAGAGAAGGGTGTATGTGTAATATGGCTTTTGATGAATATAGCTGTACCGTCCCCCGGTCGACCGACGCGATCTTGCCGATGGGTGACGTAACTTGGCAGCGAGAAGGTAGTACCAGCAATCAAGTGTGTTTCGCAGACCATTAGAATGTCAATTCCGTAGGAGTTAACAAAATCAAGTACGCTGTGGTAATGCCCCCTTATTCCGTTTACGTTCCAGAACGCAGCACGTAATGGCCTCCGGACGAGTCTGGTGGCCATCACGAAGCGGAATTAGGGAACAAATGCTCCAGGGTTTCGAGCATGACTTTGTGCTTTTGTATGGGGCTCAACTGCGGGTTGGCTAGCTGCAGTTTGCAGTTCCGGAGTGCAGGTAGGGCCCTTTTGATAAGTTCAACAAACCACAGGGATGGGGCCCGGTATTCTTCCATATCGCTTTGTGAGATGGTGTCACCAAAGCCTAGCAGTGAGGCCGTTGTTGTTGCCGGCTAGTCTTGACACCGCTCTTTTGTACAGGAATATATCACGTGACTAGAAGAAGTTAGAGAAGGCACGAGAGAAAGGGAAATTCGTGTCAGGGCTGAAATAAGTTCTCCTTGGTCATGAGTCGACTAAAAAATCTTCGCGAGATAAGACGTCGTAAAGCAGAGGGAGTACCTCCGACATAACAGTGTCTCCGACCTCAAACAATGTGGCACACTAATGGAGACCTGATAGACGGCGCAAGCTCTTTCGGCTAATAGCATATTATCAATAGGCGCGAGACTGCGTAGGCATCATAAATCTTATATGGGACGGTTAAGGGTCACGACGAGCGAGTATCTCCTTACAATAGTCAGACCATCCTCATTAATTCACACGGTGGCGAGTGTTACAACGGATAAATAATAAAGTCATTATGATACAACGGAAGTTCTAGTGCATTCATTCAACTGAGCAACCAGCACCAGAACCAGGGGATATCCGCACCTGAGGCAATTCAGAAGAGATCTTATGCGAACCCAGATAACCCTCGAAACCAAAGAACCTGTTGTAACCTCCTATTCCTCCCTATACCCTTAACTGACTACAAATTGTGAGACGACGAATGCACCACCTCAAAGGGCCGAGCAAAATCAACAAGGAAACAGTACCAGAAAATCTGCAATCAACATCCGTTAGTAATACGTGTTTACGGTGTTCTATGAAGAAAAGAAAATGGACGAGTTAATCTGTGTGTATTTGTGTTTGGAATAAAATTTTATTGGATGTTTAAAATGCAATTTTGCTTTAACACAAAACATATTAACGAGATTTTGAGTTCTTGTAGCTACGTTGCTGTTGTGAT
The DNA here is from genome assembly GCA_030765065.1 of Deroplatys truncata. Lineage (NCBI taxonomy): Eukaryota > Metazoa > Arthropoda > Insecta > Mantodea > Mantidae > Deroplatys > Deroplatys truncata. Next base: position 179,309,898 of record CM060990.1, on the reverse strand, counting down.
ATTGTTAATCCAATACAATACTTTAGACGGAGCAATTTAATACAAGTATGTATACTGAACAGTTTTACTAATGGGCAAATAACAAAAATCTTTGAATGCATATAGTGTTAGTATTATGAAATAAATTTAAGTGTAATGGCCTGCGTCAGTATTAAAACTTTACCTCTGGAGAACTAGATGATGATTCATGTTCATTTCATGTAGGATTAGAGTACAAATAAGTCATCGACTGCCTCTGTGGTCTGCTGGTTAGCATGCTACCCTCCAAATTTGGAGGTCCTGGGTTCAATTCTCGGGTGGAGGGTGCGAATGTTTCTTTATCCAACGTTATTTCCTATCCCCCCTAGAGTCTGAAAGTACGAATGAGAGTGCAAGTGTGCGTGCGAATTTAATATAATAATCCAAAGTAATATCAACCTACAGATCAAAACCACTGGAAAGCAAGTGGGCATCATTGCCGATGAGCAATTATTCCTAAGGTAAAAGCAGCCGATATGACCCGAGATGTTAAAGGCAGTATGTCAATAGAACAACAAAAAGTCATGAATACAAACATTAATGTATATCGTAGGACGTCTCTGCTTTGCACACTCTTAAATTTGAGCAATATAAAAATAACAATTTTACGACTTCGCAAGTTTGTGGCTAATCCTGATTTGAAATCAAGATACGAGGATCATTCAGGAAGTAACGACCGTTTGGGTATTCCCGCGCTCAGATTGCTGTCGGGCTAATATCCAAAGTCGAATGGTTTCCTCGATATCCGTTCCCAGTGTTTCGTGAATTTCAGACGAAACATGTTGGTAATGTGCCTTCTGTGGTTGTTCAAAATGAACTATGTAGTACAAAGTCCCGTTGACTCTGAGATAAGAGGTGTTTGATCTTTGAATGCTTGGATGTTGAAACCTGCAGACACTTAGTCAATAAAAGGAAATGTACGGTGAGACAGTAATCAACGAAAGAAAAGTAATAAAGCTGTCTAATGTTCAAATAGGACGAAAAAATTTGCATGACGAAATTCGACCCCGACGTTTGACACTGACCACAGATGATTTGAAGAATCAAGTGAACAACAAAATCGTATAAGACAGATGTGTAAACCTAGATGAGTTACAGATTTCTTTCCCAAAAGTTTCTCGTTCTTTGTTTGGTGAAATTCTGTCCGAATATCTTAGCTTAACGGAATGGCGGCAGCCGACCGTAACACAGGTATGCTAAACCTCATGGACAGATGAGACAAATGCTTAAATATCGCAGGTGTTTATGTACAGAAATAAAACAAGCTTCACTTTAGTGACTTTTTTTTACTAAAATGTTTTCTGCATATCTTAAAGCCAACCTGTCACTACTTCCTACATGAATCTCGTATGTTATCAAATGCAAGCACGTAGTTTGCAGAATTGTGGTATATACCCAGAAACTATTCACAAATGTTTAGAGAGACCAAAATAATAATCTCAATCTAGACCACATATGTCTGTACGTAGCCCACGCAGCTTTTCGCGTAATAAAATGTTCGGCGCCTATTGCAGGGGTGGAGAAATTCCAGGAGGTGTTTTAAAGATAGCTTGTTGTTTTTCTTCTTTGGTTTTTTGTTTCCTTTGGATTTATTTTTGAGCTTTTCTTTCTTTGAGTATGAAAGGATTATCCCTAAAAATCACTGAAGATAATACAGATTCTGTCTTCAGATTTTTGATGCTGATATATTGGTAATGTGAGGCCCCACTAAAAATCAAGACGTAATGCTAACATAATGCAGCATAAAGGCATATTTGAAGTAAGGCCATTCACAATGCAGCCATAACGTAACGCAAGAAGTGAGCATGAGTTTCTAGATTCGTAAATTGCACGCGGAAGTCTTCGGAACGTACCACTCGTTTCAAATTGAATGACATAACCAATAATATCCAATATTAAAATTCATTCAGGCTTCATAAATAAATAGCACATAAAAGTTCTGTAATAAGCAAACAACACATAACGTCTGGCGTCAGGATTTAAAATAGTGTGGCACAACGAAATGGAGGAGCACCATGATTGCACAGTAGATGGCGTAGAATCTCGCTTCGCGGTCGTGCGTTGTTCAGAAGCTGGCAATGCATAGAGGAAGATATGCAGAATTCTATCCCTATGCACGCAAAAGGTTTAGAGTTTGCAAACTCTTGCGTTACGTAGGACTTTGCGTGACTATCAGAAGCTTCTATTAAATAACATGGGTGCAAGGTCTTGCGTTTATGCTGCATCTGCACTTATTTTTCGTTGTAAATGGGTCATGATGAATACTTCAGCGTGAATGACCATACTCTCTGTCATTCAACCACATGTGCTTGCTCTACGTTTCAAAAATAACACTAACATACTGGAATGTTCTCCAAGCCGAGTAGCAATAGTACATCTGATTTCAGGTTGATCAACACGACACCGGCTGCATTAAATTCATTCATTATCTGTTTACCCTCCTCTTATGTAGGACTTACACCCCCCAGGACTTACAAGCGGGTGCCTGGGGTCAGAGGCCCGTCGAGGAGCAGACACTCATGGATCAGACAGAGCATCCAGGATGGGTGATCAGCCCGATGCCTGGTATGGGATGAAGGAAGTAGATGAAGTAGATGTTGGTGAAATGGATGAAAGGAAAGGTGATGATGGAGCAGTTGGTGGAATGAATGGCGGGGGAAACCGGAGAACCCGGAGAAAACCCGCCCAGACGCCGCTTCGTCCACCACAAATCCCACATGCAGGTCCCTGGGATTGAACCCGGGCCGCCTCGGTGGGAGGCGAGCGGTCTAACCACTCGGCCACGGCGCCGCCTGCATTAAATAATGTTCCAAAAATTAGGGCGAGCCAGCACTGCGCTTCACAGAAAAGTTGCACTACAGCCATGCAACCGCTTCCACATGTTTGCGAAATGGTATGTATCGCATATGATAGACTCTCTAACGGTTATTTACATGTAGACTAATTACTTACACATGCTGTATATTTTGCACCATTTACAGCCCACGTAGATACAACAGGCAAAAGAGTCAAGGTTTTTATGAGCGGAGAGTGAAACAAGGCTGCTTTTTTGCCTTTATTATTGAATTGTTTACAGATGCTTCTATTGGGGTTATATTAAGTACCGAAAGCTAGGAACTATGCTGGTATTAGCGCTTTGATGTATGGATGACAATGGCCACAGAAAGGAGAAAAGAGACAACCCAATGCGAGGATGGTTCCTCACATTTGATGTGAATAACCCGAGCAGAATGACTTTCTGGGATTATTTTATAGTTGGGATGAGATATGAACATATACAGGTCAGACACTGGACAACGTTAAGACGTATACTTATTACTCGCTTTACAATAGAGTAAAGGTGGGTGTAGCTGACGTGACGAAGCATTACCTAAGAATGAAATCGGTGGATGCTCTTTAAACAGTAGCACACCTCATGCCAGCCTGCAAGTTCACTAGAAACCATAATGGGGGGGATAGGAGTGTAGGAGTACAATAGGGAACCTGAACCACGTGAGGAATTGTGTATCAGCAGTGCTCAACGCATCGACCGCAATCTACCGGGTGATCAAAAGCTATTGGGAACTTGGCGCCACTTAATTTAAATATATGGCCTAACTGCTAGACAGCGAATTCTGGTTTTCAGCGTCTTAGAGAGACAGCGGAATTGCACGTTTTAGTGAGTCCCTCAAGAGCCAAGTTTTTACTTTTCCTACTACCATAATAAGTAGGGGAATGAGGTATGAGGTATTAACCGTAGGGGGACATGTCGCCACTGCGACCAACTAGATCTATTCTGACTACATCCCCCAGGAGGCAGGGATGAAGTGAATAAGCCGCAGGAGGTCGCAGAGCCGCAGGTAGGCAGGTCCACAGAGGTGCACGGAAGTCCCTAATATTTTCAAGTTGAAACACCCGCCGGCACCAGCAGAGGCGAAGAATCCCGCGAGAGGGCGACGAAGCGGCGCTAGCAAGCGGGACAACGCATACTGGCGTTTTACGGGAAGAAATACTTTACAAAGCGCAGCAACCATGCCACCTGCTCGACACTAGTCGCAATACGGAATCCGAAGACACTTCCTGAAAGATGATACGGAGAGAGATGAAATGAAAGGAAATGAGGGAAAGTAGAAATCATGGTAGAATACACCACCCCAGCATTCGTCTAGGCGACCAGAGGAAAACAACAATAAACCCCATGGTCAGAGTGAGAGGGCCACCGGAAATCGAACCCGGGACCTCCCAAATGTGGGCCACCTCCCGCCTGAGTCATTCCGCTCGCTAAATAGGGGAATTGTACTTCACCAAAAAATGCGATGTCGAGATTTCACAGGAAATATACGTTTTGAGGTCCCCTGAATAAAAAATGCGCTTTTAGAAACAGGTCCGTGTTTGTGTGTGTATGTGAACAGCATACCTCAAAAACGAAATGTTGGATGAATACCAAAGTCGGTATTTAAATTCAATATCTTCCAAGGATGCGACACGAAGGTTTTCAGCAAAATCCCCCACTACAAATTACCATTTATATGTAACACTTTTTGAAATTTATTATTTACTTTAAATGGCCCTAACGATTTTGATTTGTATGCGTATCTTGAATTTGCTGGGAATAGCTTGTGAAGTTCTCTTCATTCGAAAGGAAATTTATACAATATTCCATATCTGGTAAACGTTAAGCGACAGACGAAGGCATACTGAACAAAAAAATGTAGATCGCATTAAAGCACACTTTATTTCAAATAATTTTTGAGGCATCAGCAATTTCCGAGATATCCATTATTAATGGTTCTTGTCTATTTTCAACTGTTTCTTGCAATGCCATGGAAAGACATGGAATTTTAAGGTCAACATATACCGTCCAGTTCTTAAACATTTGACTATGGCTATTCCCTTTGTATCTATAACTAAAACTGTAATGCAGCTATTTCCGAAAAAGGTTCATTTCGATTAAAATGAAGTAGAAAGGAAAATAAGCTTTCGTAAGAATAATTTGTATGCCCACGAATAAGCGATAGAGGATAGAGAAAGTCATGTGAATGTGACACATAGGATTTTTTTTGGTAGTGTTTAACGCCCGTTCTTACTGCATACGGAATCACAGGCGAATACTGATGATATCTTCATAAAATGAAATGAAATCACAATTAGGAAAGGAAATTTGGAAAGGAAACGTTCCAGGCCTAAGTTTAGGGTATCTCCCCGGCCTTTTCCAGTTATAAAGACTGAGGAAAACCTGGCAAAAAGCTCAGTCAGGGAGGATGGTCATATTGGGATTTGAACTCCGGATCTTCCGCTCACGAGTCCATGTCTTAATGACCTCAACCGCCTGTGTCGGTGAAGACCTAACTATAGTTAAGTATGGTTGACAGTGAGCGTCATTGAAAGTTAAATTGTAAGGTCTAGTGGTTTCCTTGGCAACTACTGCACTTCATTTGGAAGACACAACTCCTTAAGACAATCTCCTTCAATTTCAGATTTTTCTTTGTGGTTTTCATACTCAAGATGTACTCGAACATTGTCCTTACACAGTTCTCTTTATTTTATATCTAATTTCCTAAGTGCAGGGTAATGATTGAATAACCATAAACTTGAAAACATTAAAGCACTAACTCTTCTTCCGATTATCTTTCTCTAATTCTGTTTAGCAAAAGTCGATATTTAGTTATCTTTATATCAATATCGTTTATGTAACTATATTATTCCTTGCAATCCAGGTAGTAATGTTACCCTGTTATGTTGGTTCATTGTCGATTATAATCAAGCAATTATGATGTAGCTCTTGCCGTTTTTAGAGACGAATATTCTCCCATGTATAAATGCGCTTATGGTTTGCGGCGCTCACCTCCTCATCCGTTGCTGTAGCTTACCTTGATGCTTCTCCCGTTGCTTCCAGAAGTTCTCAGCGTGTTGGTTCTTCAATTTATCCTCGGCTAGCTGCAGTAATTTTCCTTAAATTATATGGGAGCATGGACTTATCCTCGGTAAAGGAAAACGTAGATCTCGGGTGGTGATATAGGAAGACATAGACTTGTTTTGTTTATGAAAAGATGACACTGCCGTTTCTTTTTTATTTAATTAACACTCGTAGTATACAAAACTGGTATTGCCGCTGTAAAATACTGTCCACCGCTGTTAAACTATGGCGCGGATATGACTTGAAGTTTAAATATTCTTATTGTCGCTTTAAGAGTAGCGGATCTTAGGTGTGTTGCTAAAACTATTTGGATTCCCTGTCTTGGCGCGATATCTCACACATCCTGCAGCATCTCTCCCTGACCACACATGACAAAAACTGCCCCGAATTTTCCCCAAACAGATTCATTTATAGTCGCAGGCTTCTGAGGCTGCTTCCTTTCCTATTGGTTCATTTTTAGCGCGACTCGACGCGTCTAACTATTTCGAATAAACTTTCAGGGATTTCATTGGTCCAAGTTTAATATAAATCGCGGCTTTTCCTACATTTACCGTTAAGGTTGTCTGTCTCACTCACTTGGTCACGGCGAATTATCAAATAATGGGACAAAGGCTCTACACCCTCGCTGTAGGAATAATAGCACTGCGACCGGAGAGAGGTAATAAAACTAGGTTTTCTGCCTTCGAAAGCACTCTTCCTGTAGCTAAAACATTCCATCGTGGACAGTATTTTAACATAGCGCTTAAATTATTTACATTAAACCATTTATAACTCTACTAATATTAGTAACCTAGATAGATACATAATGTTAAATCACCCTTCTTAAAATATACAAGCAGTATTGAGAAAAAGATATTTACATAGTACGATTTAACATCAATAAAAGTTAATTAATAAATTATCTAGAATTACTGTTTTTGGGCCCGGCCTAGAGTTGCCGTTTCAAATTGCCCTGTTCTGGAAAAGAATAAATTTTTCACCACTTGATATAATTTTCTTTTCCAGTATAATTCCTCTGATTATGGCCTTTGTAGGTTTGTTTTGTTGACAGAGACCCTTCGCTATACCTGTTTCTTCACAAGGGTTCTGCCACACCAGTGGTGTTTATATCTGGGTCATTCACTCTACATTTGTTATGGTTGATCCCCTCTCACCATTTAAAAACAGGTTTCCGAGAGACATTCTTACACAATACATTTCGCGCACACGAATAACTTGTAACGCAAACAAATACTCTAATACCCAAATTAAGTTCTAGAACTTAAATCTATTTACATACATATTGGTACATAATTATTATGCATTTAGTTACTTCTTTACATCCTTATTTCTCGGGTGTATTACCTTTACTATTTGTTCATAGGGTTGCTACCTCATTTCGAGTAAAACTAACCTGATTATTTTCATTACATTCTTCACCCTTCTCATTCTCTAAACATTTGTACGGTTTGAGCAACTGTTTATGGTATCTCCCTACGATCTTGGAATTCTTTATTTCTTGTAACTCAAATGTATCCGAGCCAAAAATGTTAATCACCCGGTATGGACCTTTAAATAAATTTTCCATTCTATGATACCTTTTGTTCAGAATGCTAGACTTTTTCTTGTCCCGTACCAATACTAAGTCTCCCAATTTGATCAGCCAGTGTTTTCGTTTCTTTTTCTTAAACTTTTCTTTTCTTTTCTGCGCCTTATTGGCCATTCTTTCAAAAGCTTTCTTAAACATCTCTTCTTCCGTTAGTGTTTTCGGATCTTTAGCTTCTAGTGTCTGTGGTAATTCCCCTTCAAGTGTTTCCATTAATTTCCCCTTCATCAGCTCGATGGGCTTATAACCGGTAGTAGGGCTCACACTTTCATTTAAAATACTTTCGATGCGCTGATAGTGATTTGCCCAATCACTGTGTTTTTTATTGGCCAAAATTCTCAAATAAACCGAAATGTCCCGTATTATTCTTTCGCAGGGATTGCTTTGTGGGTGGTATTTTGAGCAATGATACAACGTGATTTCGTTTTCTTTTAAGGTGTCTACAAATTTTCTGCTGGTAAATATTGAAGCATTATCACATAAAATTGCCTTCATCTTTCCAAATTGTGGAACATACGACTTCATTATCTTTCTTAGGCATATTTCACTTGTAATCTTCCTGACTGGGTAAATTTTCACGAATTTTGAGAATACATCTATTAACACTACTATATATCTAAATCCAAATTTACTACAAGGCATCTCACCATGACAGTCCAAGGTCACTAACATGCCAGGTTTTTCTCTTAGTATGGAGTTTGTCTCGTATTCGTATTGTATATTCAGTGGCTTTGCTTTTTGACATTGTAAGCATGTCGAAATTATTCTCCTTACTTTATGGTGTAATTTTGGAATATACAGATTTTCTTGGATCATTAAAGCGGTGCGTTCTGAGCCAGAATGTGCTAGAGCTTGATGGAACGTGTTTATGAGTTCATTCTCCATGTTCTTAGGTATATACGTCTTCCATTTCTGTATTTCACTGCCATGTAGTTTATACAACACGCCCCCTTTTACCCCTATGTTTCCCTTGATATTTTCATCTATTTCTGGGGCCTTTTTTATTAATTTATTTAACTTCTCATCTCGTCGCTGCTGGTCCCCTATTCCTTTTAATTCCTTTATCAAACTTTTACTCAAGGGTATTTCAATACTCATCAAGGTTACTTCATTTTTAGGGCGTTCTATTCTTTCCGGTATTTCACTGTTGTTATGTAACCTAGACAGCAAATCGCTAAAGACATTTGTTTTTCCTGGAATGTGTTTCACCTCAACATCATACGAAAGAATCTCATGGATGTATCTAGATAATTTAGTACTCGTAAGCCGACAACGTTTCATAAATGAAAGACTCACATGATCTGTGTATATAATAACCTTCTGTAGATATATATATGATCTAAATTTCTGTAGTGCGTAATACACAGCACAGATCTCTAATTCGGTGACCGAAGCATTTTTCTCTATTTGACTTAAACCTCTTGAAGCGGTACTTATCACGTGCAGTTGATTTTCCTCATCTGATTGGGCTAGGACACACCCATATCCGTGACCTGAAGCATCCACGTAAATTACATATGGTAGGTTGTCCTTGGGTCTCTCTAGTAGAATTGATTTTGCAAATAGTTCTTTTATCTTTTCAAAAGCTTTCTGGTGTACCTCGTCCCATTTCCATCGCACTTTCTTTTTAAGTAATTCGCGCAAAGGTGCTATTTCTGCGGCGTATCTCAGGATAAATTTGCTTTGATAATTTAGCACTCCAAGAAACGACCTAACCTGCTTAACACTCTTGGGCGCTGGTATTCTTCTCACAGCCGCTACTCTTTCTTCGTTTGGCTTTATTCCTCTATCATTAATTACATAACCTAGAAATTCCACCTCACGGATGCAAAATTTGGATTTATTAATGTTCACCGTCATACCGTTTTCTCTCAGCTTTCTAAGCACATAATCCACATGTTTAATATGCTCATCAAAATTTTCATCAACTATTAGAAAATCGTCGATATATTGGATCAAAAATTCGTCGGCTGATTCGCCAAATATTTTATCGATGGCTCTTAATAGTCCACTACATGACGTAAGCATACCAAAAGGCATTCTCAAAAATTCGAACTGTTTCCCAAAAAATAAAAAAGAAGTATACTTTCTAACATCCTCGTGAAGCTCAATCTGCCAGTATGACGCAGTTAAATCAATGGTGGAGAAATACTTGCCTTTGGTTATTTTTGACAGCAATTTATCTACACTTTCGCTCCGAAATCTGTCTGGTTGAGTATGTTTATTTATCTTTCGACCATCTATCGTCATCCTAAGTTCGCCATTGCGTTTCGTCACCCAACATAATGGACTGCTGTATGGAGAATTTGACTTTTGTATTATTCGGTCTCTCAACATTTTATCGATCACTTGTTTGGCTCTCTCCCTTAATGCAATCGGAATATCCCGATATTTGTGTGTAAAGGGTGCAATATCTTGTACCTTAAAACTGTGTTTGTATGCTTTGCACTTGCCTGGGACGTCCGAAAATACCGCTTTGTTTTCTTGTAACATTCGCCTTAATAGATGCCTTTGTGTCTCTGTGAGGTTCTCGGCAAGGGTCACTTTCTCCTCTACTGCTTCTACCTGGCTGCCGGTATCTTGGAATTCTTTATTTCGGGCGTAACCATAATCTTTCTCATTGTGCTCCGTATACCCGTTGTAAAACCTGTCAGCGAACGCATGCATCTCATCGGTTTCTTCCCCTTGTACTATAGCAATTAATTTCTCACTCCTACCTGTTTGTACTAATTGTACGAAAAATCTTTCTTCGGCGATATCTTCTTCTCCTTGGGTTTTGTTATAAGTATCCTGCTTCATACCCTCTACAAAAGGGATTTCTAATAGATTTCTGTTCTTCTCTATTTTCAAAACTTTATCAGCAAAATCAACCCTAGCTCTTAATTCAAACAAAACGTCACACCCAATCAAAATGTCACAAATCAAATTATTGATTACCAGAAAAATAAACTCAAATTTTTCTTCTCCTATTTTCATGTTCAACATTACTTGCATTTTTATTCGGGTAACCTCTTTGTTAACTGCTACCCGGCATACCGTGTTCCTTATGGGTAATGTCATTAGCTTAATTCCTTTATTTACCAGGTTCTGATATAACCTCAGGCTGCATACACTCACATTGGCTCCAGAGTCTATTAAAGCGTTATATTCTTCATCCAACAATACTACTTTTATGCTAGGGGAATCTGTCAGATCCTTTTCCGAGTGATTTTGAATAGTAGTTATCAGTTCTCCCAGTATAAAGTCATTTTTGAGCCCTGTTTCACATTTTCTGTTTATTTGAGAATTTTGCGCGCTTAGAATCCGCTCCGAGCTCTTGAATGGGTCCTGTCTTAGTTTTCCGGGTTATCAACACTATTTGGTGCTCCGCTAGTCTCTTCCACATTTCCCTCTCTCTGCATTTGCCTATAGTTTCCTCTGCTTCCTCTAAAATGTCCCCGGGAAGGTCTCTCTCTCCTTTCGTTTCTTTCTGGGTAATTTTCGTCATACCTCTCTCCTATATCGCTTTCCCCTCGGTCAGAAAAATAATGTTCCCTGGATCTGTTTTCATTGTTTCTGCCTCTCCTATAGTTAAAACGGCCCCTATGCCTTGGTCTGGTTTGTATAACATTTAGGTGATATTGGTTATCACCTTCCCTCCTGAAACGGTTATTTTGACAGTTTCTGTTCCCGGATTGAGGCACGTCGTTCCAGTATCTCTCTCTGGGGTTATAGTTCCCTCTCGCGTTTCCTCTCCATTTCGCATTCCTTGCATTATCCGGTAATGGTCGAACTGTATAGTTTTGTACGTGGTTCCTACTACTTGTCTCGAATGATGATACCAACTCAATCAATTCGGGAATAGAATTTGGCTTCGCAATGAGTAGGTAATGGTGTATACGTTCTGGATAATGTGGTACAATCATATTAATGAAATCCCTCTCACTTATGGGTGGCTCGATTAGTCTACTACTCTGTGCTTTAGTTAGCAAATAATCTACCATGCTTAGGTTTCCGCGTTCATCGTACTTGCCATTAACTAGGATAGATCTCACCTGGTTCTGAGTATTAGTACTCCAATACTTATTCAAAAATGCCCTTCTGAAATATTCGAAATTATTATTCTCTCCCAAAGTCAATCTTACCCATTGGAGAACCCTTTGACGTAAACCTTTACGAACGATTAACATCTTTAGCTCGTCCGGAATCTGCTTCAAACGGAAATACTCCTCAAGGTCATTTAGGTATTGTTTAGGATTATCAGCCGAATTTTCCTCGAAAGTAGGTACCCCTATCTCATTTAATAAATGGTAGTTTGCATTACTTGCATGGTTAGATGTACATTGGTGCCCTGAATTGAAATTATATGGGTCGGCAGCTGGACTTTGGCCTCCATTTGCCTCCCTAAAAGTGGTGCTAGTTTCACTGGGTGAGCTATCATCACTCTGTCTCACACTTATCCCTAGTCTACCAATAGAGCGTTTTAACTCCTTTACACAATTTTCATGCTCTTCCACCCTCTTCACAATTTCATGATGATTTGAGAGCTGTTCAGTCATTTTTGACGAAAGTTCATTCATCTTTCCCTGATCCTTTTCTAACACTATTCTAAATTCTTTGAACTCCCTTTGAATGTTAGATTCTAAGGTACTTTGTTTTTTTTCTAAAGAAACATTTACAGCTCTTAAGTCATCATCCAATTGTTCCTTTATGGCTAAGCTGGTAACACTTAATTCTGTTTCTACATCCTTCCTTAGTTTTTCTACATCGTTTCTTAGACATAGTTGTCCTGCCTGAATTTCTTGCACTACCTTCCCTTGCTTACTGAATTTAGAGTCCAACTGACTTTGTAATCGGGCGACCTGTTCACCTAAATATTCCCTCATCTCCTGAGCTAATTCCCCTCTCATCTTCCTGTTTTCCTCTCTGACATATTCGCCTATCTGTACACTCTGCTCATTTAATTTCCCTTCTAAATTCTTACTTTGTTCACTTAATTTTTCTAAGTTTTTACTTTGCTCACCTAATTTCCCCTCTAAATTCTTATTTTGTTCACTTGACTCCTTACTCAACTCATTTAATTTCCCTTCTAAATTTTTACTTTGCTCACTCAAATTTTTATTTTGTTCACTCAAATGTTGAAGCAATATTAGCAGCTGGTTTTGACCTGCGTCAATGACCTGCTCAATCGGTGATTGCCTTTCTATCCTAACTTCTACTTCTGCTGCACCCATATTTTCTCCATCTGTTGTTATGCTGACAATAGCCTCCCCATTCAGTTCTTCCAAATCTTCCCTTGACCTACTCATGGTTCCGTTAGCAAGTTCTACCTCCCTAGTAATGACTTTACCCCCTCTCAATAACATGTGTTCACAAAACTGAGTCACTACTCTGCATGCCTTTTTGTTTGTTTTTGAATAAAAGTTCTAACCTGTATTTTTTTTCAATGTTAACTGATGCGTTCCGGGTTCGAATCCTGGTGAAGTTCTAGAAGCGATGTTCTCAGCTGTTTTGTTGTCCCACGTAGGTAGACTAGAAGTTCGCGTTGTAATTTTGTTCTGCTGTGCCCCTTTCCTCTGAAGATTCTTCGTCTATTCGTTGTTTCCTAGTCCTCCGTTTGTGGTCTTCCCTTCGAGCTGGTCTTCCCTTCGAGCTGGTCTTCCCTTCGAGCTCCACGTTATGGCGCCAGTTTGCGGCGATCTTAACGTTTGTTAGCCCCACGTTGGGCGCCAGTTTGCGGCGCTCACCTCCTCATCCGTTGCTGTAGCTTACCTTGATGCTTCTCCCGTTGCTTCCAGAAGTTCTCAGCGTGTTGGTTCTTCAATTTATCCTCGGCTAGCTGCAGTAATTTTCCTTAAATTATATGGGAGCATGGACTTATCCTCGGTAAAGGAAAACGTAGATCTCGGGTGGTGATATAGGAAGACATAGACTTGTTTTGTTTATGAAAAGATGACACTGCCGTTTCTTTTTTATTTAATTAACACTCGTAGTATACAAAACTGGTATTGCCGCTGTAAAATACTGTCCACCGCTGTTAAACTATGGCGCGGATATGACTTGAAGTTTAAATATTCTTATTGTCGCTTTAAGAGTAGCGGATCTTAGGTGTGTTGCTAAAACTATTTGGATTCCCTGTCTTGGCGCGATATCTCACACATCCTGCAGCATCTCTCCCTGACCACACATGACAAAAACTGCCCCGAATTTTCCCCAAACAGATTCATTTATAGTCGCAGGCTTCTGAGGCTGCTTCCTTTCCTATTGGTTCATTTTTAGCGCGACTCGACGCGTCTAACTATTTCGAATAAACTTTCAGGGATTTCATTGGTCCAAGTTTAATATAAATCGCGGCTTTTCCTACATTTACCGTTAAGGTTGTCTGTCTCACTCACTTGGTCACGGCGAATTATCAAATAATGGGACAAAGGCTCTACACCCTCGCTGTAGGAATAATAGCACTGCGACCGGAGAGAGGTAATAAAACTAGGTTTTCTGCCTTCGAAAGCACTCTTCCTGTAGCTAAAACATTCCATCGTGGACAGTATTTTAACATAGCGCTTAAATTATTTACATTAAACCATTTATAACTCTACTAATATTAGTAACCTAGATAGATACATAATGTTAAATCACCCTTCTTAAAATATACAAGCAGTATTGAGAAAAAGATATTTACATAGTACGATTTAACATCAATAAAAGTTAATTAATAAATTATCTAGAATTACTGTTTTCGGGCCCGGCCTAGAGTTGCCGTTTCAGGTTAAAAGAACTTTGCATTGGAATACCTTTGAAATAAAATGACATGTTACAATAGTATTGAAAGAAGGAACAAAAATACCTTCTCCAAGAGGGTATTATCTAAGGCCTAAGTGCTTACGCTAAAAACTAAGGGAAGCTTAATTAAATATTATGACTGAACAAGCATTATAAACTACACAGTTAGAAGAAATGTAAAGCATAGCATCGCAACTCTTTATTCAAGCCCATAAGCAGGTAATGTGTACTTGGCGCCAATATCCCCTTTTTATTTTCTCTACCACGTAAGTACCCAGTAGGTAGAGAAAATTCGATATCGCGGTATCACTGAAAATACATATTCTTAGGCCCTCTTCATCCAAAAAAAAAAGCATTTTAGAAGAAAGATTCGTGGTGTGTGTGTGTGTGTGTGTATGTGTTATGCTTGAACAGCATAACTCAAAAACTAAAAGTCGGTAACATACCAAACTTAGTATTTAAGTTTAGCATCTTCCTAGAATGCGACAAGAACATCTCCAAGAAAGTACCCCCAGCCCAAACTACCTTTACATGGAAAAGCTTTCGCTTTGTTTGCTTGTTTCAAAAATAGCTCTAATGATTTTGATTAAAATAACATACATATGTTTAAGAAATTTGAATATCAAATAAAATGTACGTCTTGAATTTTTTTCGGAATAACCTGTGAGGTGCTCTTCATTCTGAATGAATTTCGTGTAACTTGAACCCGCAAGAGACAGACAACAGCTTACTCCACAAGAAATGTAGATCTCGTTAAATCACACAGCTTGTCAAATAATTTTTGTGGCATCAAGCATTTCCGAGATATTCCTTATTATTGGTTTGAATCATAAAATGCTTAATACCTTTCGTTAATCGTTTTTTTTTCTCGTGGTCATGCAAAGAGAACGAACTTTCAAAGCCATTTCATAGCGACTCTTAAAAATGTGACTATCGCTTAAGCCTACTGTATTCGTCTGTACCTACAAGGAAATACGATGCAATAAAGCCATTTCTGCAATTTTTCATCTCGATTAACATGAAGTAGATAAAGGAATATGCTTTTTCAAGAATAGTTTGTTGAGGAATTGTTGGAAAAGCCATGTGAATAGGTATAACACAGATTTTTCTGATTTGTTTTTCAATCCGTCGTCCTCCGTGGTCTAGGGGTATCATGGTAGCCTCTAGTTCCCGAGGTCACGGGTTTAAACTCGGCGGAGGGCGATGGATTTTTTTCGGGCGTAAAAATCCTTAGCATGGCTTCCATCGGAAGAGAAGTAAAGCCGGTGGTCCCGTATCGTAGATTTACGGCACGTAAAAGAACCTCAAGCCTGAGAAAGAGACTTTTGAGCAAAATTGCCGGTCTTTCACGCCCAATATAGAATGGGACGCTAAAGACCATAGTAGTTAAAGAGCGTCCATTAATAAAAGTCAATTTTTTTAACCCTACCGCCACAGGAGGATATTAAACTATGTGAATACATAATCTGGTGTTAAAAAACTGATGTGTTACATCCGCATGACTTTCTCCATCATCTATGGCCATACAAATTATTCTTATTTGTTGTTTATCTTCCTATCTATTTCATTTTAATCCAAATAAACCTTTCCGGAAGTAGCTGCGTTACACACTTCGTTATAGATAGAACGGGAATAGCGACAGTCAAATGTTCTAGAACTGGACGCTATACGCTCGCCTTAAAATTCTACACTCTTTCCATGACATCGCGAAAAACAACTGAAAATCGACCGGACTTTAAAATAATGGCGACGTATTGAACAATTTAAATCATTAATAAAGTTATCTCGGAAATGGCTGATACCACAAAACGTTATTAGAAATAAATTGTGTGTTTTAAAGAGAATTATATTTTTTGTATAGTACGTTTACGTCTATCGCTTAACGTTCCCGTTTATAGAAGATTGTACAGGATGAGTGGAACGTAACTGTCTATTTTTGAATTGTTAATAACTTTCTTAATAATTGGTGTATTATAGTGAAACACGTTTTGTTGTGGAGTGTGAAATGGAAGAAATCCTATGGAGTGAAATTTATACCTGCACATGTGCAACAGAGGAAGAGGATTTCACAGTCTATTACCTGAAAATTAAGATATACATTTTATTTCTCATGTAAACATCTTTAATACATGGTATTTTAGAAATAGAAAATAAAAAATTTACAAGACCGTTCCATTTAAAGAACAGTTGTATGGGGGGGGGAGATTTTCTTGAGAACCTTCATGTCGTATCTTTGGAGGATACCTACTGAACTTAAATACCAAGTTTGGTATTTATCCGACTTTTCGTTTACGAATTACTCTTTTCAGACTTACACAGCCACACACGCACGGACCTTTTTCTAAAAATGCCTTTTTGTGTTCAGGGGAGCTGAAAACATATATTTCCGGTGAAATCTCAACATCGAATTTTTGGGCGGAATACAGTACTTCCCCTACCTACTATACGTAGTAGAGAAAGTAAAAAAACGCCGTTCCTATTCAGAAGTGTCAGGAGTGTGCTGCATGTCAAAACGTGCAATGAATGACAGCTTAGGTGAAACTGTTTACATTACGGAAAGTACAACGATGGATGGATGGGTGGGTGGGTGGGTGGGTAGGTGGATGGATGGATGAGTGGGTGGATGTGTGGGTGGTTGGATGTTTGGGTGGATGGATGGGTGATGGGTGGGTGGATGGGTGGATGGGTGAGTGGTTGGATGGGTGGGTGGATGGATGGATGGATGGGTGGTTGGATGGGTGGGTGGGTGGATGGATGGATGGGTGGGTGGTTGGATGGGTGGGTGGGTGGATGGATGGATGGGTGGGTGGGTGGATGGGTGGGTGGATGGATGGGTGGGTGTATGGATGGATGGGTAGGTGGATGGATGGATGGGTGAATGGGTGGGTGGATGGATGGGTGGGTGGATGGATGGGTGGGTGGATGCATGGATGGGTGAATGAGTGGATGGATGGGTGGATGGGTGGATGGGTGGGTGGTTGTATAGATGGATGGGTGGTTGGATGGGTGAATGGGTGGGTGGATGGGTGGGTGGTTGTATAGGTGGATGGGTGGGATGGATGGATGGGTGGGTGGATGGGTGGGTGGATGGATGGGTGGATGGGTGGGTGGGTGGATGCCTGGGTGAATGGGTGGTGGATGGATGGATGGATGGATGGATGGATGGATGGGTGGGTGGGTGGGTGGGTGGATGGGTGGATGGATGAGTAAGGTATCTTTATTGGTTTCAAATTATTGAAGTTATTACACAAGTATTTAGTGCATTGGTCATTGACCGTACATGCAATTTTAAGATACAAGTATGGTGACAAAATAAACAACAGAAAAAGAAAACAAAACAAAAAGAACAAGAAAAAGGAAAATAGAGATAAATTACCTATGTCTAAGTGAACAAATTTGACCTAGCTTCGCGCACTTTAGCCAAGAAATTGCCCATGTTTTGCCAGTTCCTCTGATCAGCCAGTAGATCCCAACATGGCAATCTCATTCTTGAGGGACTTAAGAATTTTTCTTTGATTTTAATTGTTTGCTGGTTCTCCCGCTGTGCACATTCCGTCCTCATCCAAATCACAGAATGGGCAGATTCTTCTGCCAGAATTGTCAGTCATTTTCTGTGCCCTCCAGTCCCCCAGTCTAAACCATGCCATTCCCGCTCTTTCCTTTCTTCCTAAGTTAAGTATATGTGCCTCTTTACCCCAATTCAATTTTATTTCATTTGTTAGACTTAGAGAAGGTTTAATTTTACAATCCGATTCTATTTCCTGTTGGTTGATGTCTCTTAGTCTTCTTTTAACACCTTTCCATATGTTTTTGTCATTTGTTTCAGCTCTTTGCCATACTGACCCCATTCCTATTCTCCTCAAACACCTTTCCAAATCAGCTGCCCAAAACAGGTTTTCTCGCTGGTATTTATAACATTTGGATTGGAGTGTTGAGTTATCCCCCTGCATCAGCCTCAGCCAGTACTTCAGTGCTCCTATTTTAGAGTGTGTTGTGTCTTCATAACATCTCACCTCCCTCAATACCCCCGAATTCAATGGAAGTAAAACTATAACTGCAGTAAGTTACACGATCAACAGTCTGAAATATTGGTAAAGCGTCACTACCCCTCTGATCACTAGGGGGTTACCCTTGGGCTTTGTAAAAATGGATCTGAACTACATATTCGGAACGACTTCAAAAGCGTCTGTGATGCATTTCGCTTTATTATAGGCTATCGATTCCTTTGTCTCTGGTGCAGAGAAGCTACAGTAGGCTGTTGACAAAAGGAAGAACATAAGAGAAAGAGAGCCAATAGGGGTGCTGTTAGATTCTAGCTGCTTCTGAAGCACACGACAACACAGATAAGGGATAACTATCTTTTGTTTACGGAGAGAAAGGAGGAAGTAGCTTTCTGGTCACCACGACACGGAACTGAAAACGTTATGCTTAAAAGTCTAGTGCTTTTAAACCCAAACACCAGGATTCCTTGTGAATGAAAAATATGATGTATGAATTCTTTTAATTGCGCTGTTCGATGGTTGAGAACCTTGCAGAGTCATAAAGGGAAATTCTAATGTTGATTTCGCAACAAAGAAGAACAAATACCACATTCAAGAGTGAAATTTCTAGTGTCAAACGATTAATCGAGTGCATAGAATCGTGCCGATATAATGAGCAGTGGTTAATGTTGGTAAGGAAATACAAAACCGCTACTGCCACGCCCAGTTCCCACACCTTACCTCGTTCTAGCACTCCACTCAATGTTTACCGTACTCTCGCCCTTTCCTTCGCTCCTGTGTTCATAGGTTAATGTTTGAGTACCAGACATTTGACATCAAATCAAATCGAGACGGACTCATCCAGGGACTGGTGTGGACAGTCGTTGCATACCATGCCTTCCAGTCACTCAGGTAAAACGTTTCCGTACTCCTTCCCTTTCGCCGCTCACCAAGGTCTGACCTTTGTTCATAGGCTAATGCGTGTGTGTCGAACTTGATTTCAAGCCAATAAGAGATTGGCTCACACAGAGTGGTGTGGAACACAGATGATAAGGAGCTTCTACCGATATTAAATAAAGAAAAGCGCTGTAGGAAACGTAAGCATCGACATGTTTCCGTGCAGTCGACTATACATAACTTAATTTAATGGCCCGAGCGAGATGGCTCAGGCAGTAAAGCTTGCGATTCGCATTCGGAAGATCCTTGGTTCCATTTTAGTTAAACGTGTCACCCTGACTTTGGGACTATTCGTGGTTTCCCAAGGTTGGTAGGCGAACACTGGGGTGGATTGTACTGCCAGGAATTTTCCTGCACCTCATTTCCTCTCATTTCTTTGCCTTGTCATCTTATTTCAGGATTGCAGAAGTACCTAGGCCATTAGGCTTGTGCGCTGCGCGAGACGGTGAAAGCAATTTCACTATGATGCCCGGTAAGTTGAACGGCTTGTCGGGCTCTCCGATATATTGGCACCATCAGTATAAAAATAATCTGGAATATTTAGTGAGCCCGCCTTCGTTTAGCGCCTTCTGGATCTGGTCGCCCTTAAGGTTTTCCGCTTCATCCCTTCCTCCCAGAGTTCGCTGTAGGATGCAATGTGCAGTTTGGTGGCTTATGCGAATGCGCCTTGCTCCATTGGTTGGGAGCCTACTCCGTGTGTTCCCTATCCCTATTTTAACGGACAAATCGTACTAAATAAGTAATAATTGTTATCCACGGGTGTAAGTCATGTTAATGTTCACATTTGTTAGAACCCTGCAGAGAACACAGTGCCCATTAATTTTCAATGTTGTCATGAATAACCAATGGACAAAATATGCATTACACACGGAATTGTTTTACTGCTTATACGTTAAGATATTTCATACGAATTTGCTAACAGGTCATCACAATCTGAAATGAAACACACCCTAAATAACAAAATACTCTAGGTGCAACAATTGTATTTTTGTGTGTGACGCTTCAGCTTTTTCTTAACTGGTACTAAATTCAGAATAGAAGAAACCCTTTCATTGCTAAAATAGGTAATTATTTTCCAGTATTCTACAGTAGTGATGGGACTAATTCGCGATGTCGCTATAGCTCGTAAACAAATGTTGACAACTTGCTTAGGAAGTATTGCAGCAAATTGACCAAGTTTTGCGTTTAAGCAATTGAATGTTGTTAACGCATTACTTGGGGATTGGAGAGACCTGTGATCGAGTCTAGCAAAGTAGTAGGACTGTCAGTAAATGAAGCATTTAGTGTTTAAATGAACCAATATAACAACTTAAGTAGTATATTATACAACGAGACTATAAGGGTAGTAATTAAGTCGCGAGTATGTTTATGAAATCAGCGGTAGCTCGTTTCATAATTTTCACACGAGCGTCTTAATTAACACTATAAAGCTGC
Organism: Deroplatys truncata; assembly: GCA_030765065.1. Taxonomy (NCBI): domain Eukaryota; kingdom Metazoa; phylum Arthropoda; class Insecta; order Mantodea; family Mantidae; genus Deroplatys; species Deroplatys truncata. Next base: position 179,289,269 of record CM060990.1, on the reverse strand, counting down.
ATACGGCTGTTTTTGGTCGACCACATTATAATTTCAAAACTTTGAGTTTTTACAAAAACATCTTACTTTGTTAATTGTGTGTAATGCTGATCGTATGGCAGGTCTTGAGCGTACTTGTAAGTAGTGCAAGAGATGGCAGCACTATTGAGTCCACGTCGTATTTATTGATTTTTTGCAGGTAACGTAGAAGCAACGTATTTTGAAGCAAAGGATATGAACTCAATTTATTAAAATATTAACATTACAACGAACAGAATTTATTTTATTTTAAATACACATCTTTCATTGTTTTTCAAGGAGAATGGATCCCAGTGGACTGCTGGTTTGAGGGTGTTAAAAGCTATGAGCGATAGAGCAGCTGCGCGCGCCGCCAAGTGAGATCATAATGAGTCGCCGAAGTATAATGTATGCCATTATAATTCAGTTACGTCACATGTAATCAGCGTATTATAGTGTGGTCGATCAAAAACGATTTTAATGCACTTTTGTTTCACTACAATCTACCGAGCGAGTTGTCTCGGCGGTAAACTTTGGTGCTCGCATTCCAGGGGTCTCGGGTTCGTTTCCTGTCTATCCCCCACTCTGCCCTTGGCGTTTTTCGTGGGTTTTCCTGGCCGGTAGGCGAATGCTGGGATGGTATCTTATCTACCACAATTTCCTTTCCCTCATTTCCCTTTCATTCTGTTTGTTTCTCATGTTTCAGGTGTGCTTATTCTCAGCTCAATGGAACATTCCGTCACTACCTTTGTAAAATTCCTAAATCCTACAGTTTTCAACTAAAGTTGTTAAATGTGTTTTACTAGACTCCACTGTAAGCACAATGCACAATGACAAAGCTTAATTTTGAGATGTATTACTACCCATGAGAAGAAATCGTTCCACACGATTCAGATATAAGCTTTTCTCTAAAATTAAAATAGGTATTGGCACATTCACTTAGGCTAAAAATCAAAACTGTGCTATAGATTCTTTTGGAACTGTTATGGCTACTTCCGAAAAAAGATCCTAAATTTTCTAATATTAAAATTTTAACATTTTTAATTGTGTCAGACCAATTCAGATATATGGATGAATATGAACACGTTATTAAGAACACAGAGTATTTCCTTCACTATTTCTGGATTTATGTATTTTGAAAATATGAAGGAAATGTTTACAATAAAATGGCATGTTTACATTAAATGTATATTTTCTTCATATGGTTCTCAATAGCTGTGCGCTATTCTTAAAAATGAAATGTTTATACAAACGCTGTTTTAGTGGACAGGTGTAATTAGTCGGCGCATTTTATTTACAAAAACGATCTAAATTAGACGTGTTAATGGCACCGATACCGATCTTTAATATGGTCAAAGAGCAAAGCTTCTTTTTATCTCAGTATTTTTATAAGCCCACTGCGTACATTAAAATTACTGTGGGTTCAATTTAAACCTCTAAAGAGTCATGAAAACTCTTAAGAGGCATTTTAAAACTTTAACTTCATTTTTTTTTCGAAAAAAATGTCTTTAGGTATAAATGGAGGTGAATAACTATTGGACCTTGGCACTTGGAGCTTTGTATACCTAGTGATGTTTGATTAGAGATTCTGAAACTCAGTTATGATTGATATGATTTTAAAATAATGCTGGTTTCATTACATACGTGTCGAAAATCTGTATTTTAAAGAATAAATTTAGAATATTAACCTGGCTTATGTCAAGACGGAGCCGGGTTACGATTGCTCTTAGTACTGAAACCTATAGGGTTAATTGTATTATCTCTGTAATTTTAGTTAAATAGCCCTGTCCTTTCAACAAGCAACATTAGGTTATTAACTAAATTTTCCTTAGGAAGATGAACATCCGTGTTTACCAACCCTAATAGTCCATATCTTTTCCTACACAGGAGTTCGCATTTATAGATTATATAATAGGCAGTTTTGTCCTTCTTCATCACGTAATCTGCATAGGTACTGGTTCTTCTTTGAAGATTCCCATTGTATGTAGGTGTTTCCGTAATCTACAATGTCCCGTCAAGAACGGGGTTATAAGGTTTATTTGGGATCTATTGAGATTAAGTACATCTTCAGCGAGTGATGAGAATATTTTACTCACCATTCGCTTACTATGCTTGCATCCCTTGTTTGAACCCGTCGTAATTGGTGGTGATAATTAATCCTGTCAGTAATGATTCTTTGAATAGAATTTAAAGGAATGTCAAATGTTGGTTCAGACCCAGCAAAAGTTTGAGCAGATCCTTTTCTTGCCAGCATAGACATCTGTTTTCTCATTGCCTGAAATTTCTTTATACCCAGGCACCCATCCAAGAGTAACGTTTGTTGTGTTTATAAACAGTTTGTAAATGTGGAATATTACAAATACTGTAAATATTTCTTCATTTCAAATTAATTGAGTTCCAGAGACACAAAAGTAACTATGACACCCATTAAAGCCCTGGTTCTGTTGGCATCGTTAATTAAGACGAAAAAGTTTATCTATGTAAAGTAATATTTAAGAACCTTTTTTACAAAAATACAGTTCATTAAATTAAAAAAATTAAATACGAAACAATGCTAACATAAACTATGTGATTCAATATAGTTTAAACAAGTTCTAAAAATGTCATGCTTCTGACTAAAATATTTAGGAATCATAATGAAAATTATTAGAGCAATTCTTTCTAACCTTTCAGTATGTGTTCACAGCCCGCTAGTGTTAAAAGGAAGTAAAACGTGAGAATACAAAGATTATGGTAAAAATCAATGGAATACTTTAATGAATAATATAAATTAATTTCATGTATAGGTGGAATTAGTAATATTATTATGGAAATTGAAGGGCCTTAAAAGTTAAAAAGAATAGCTTACTGTTTTGTTAAATATAAAATATAGCACTGATATAATTAAATAGTTTATTATAGAATCAGGTTATAGAATTTCGAACTTAAACAGGTATAGTTATTTTGGTTCTCTTGCTGTCCTCTTAAGGGGTAAATATGCCTTGTTACCGTTTGCCCCTTAGCTGTTCAAATTTGAAGGAAGATTGTTTAGGGTATAGATAAAATGTTTAATAAATTGATTTTCTTCTATTTAGACCTAAAGGAGATGTTTAAACCTTAGTTAGAGGCAGCTCCTAGGCACCTTTAAGTTTTCATTAGAGGATATTGAAGGCAATATCGAAAAAAATAGAACCTTTCCTTCTTACATTTTCTTAAAGCTCATTCTTGTAGTATATTTCTGGCTTATATTTTTGGAAAAGGTTAGTAAATTTTATGGTATGTATTTTATAGTCTATAATGAAATCTTACAATGGTATGTATAGGATCAACAATTTTACTCTGATTCCTAGATGGAATTCTAGGCTAAAAAGTTCCAATGTGTTTACATTAAAATGACTTTCCCTACCCTCTGTCGTTTATTAGTGGGTATACAAACTATTCATACGAAAGCTTATTTTTCTATCTATCTTTTCATTTTAATAGAGATAAACCTTTGCAGAAATAGCGGCATTACACATTTCATTATAGATACAAAGGAAATAGTGATAGTAAAATGTTTAAGAATTGGACGGTAAACACTGGCCTTAAAAGTCCATACTATTTCCAAGACATCACGAGAAACAACTGAAAATGGACAGTACCTTAAAAAAAGGACAAAGCTGTTTTCAACAATTCGAACCATCCATAACGATACCTCGGAAATGGCCTATGCCACAAAATATTTGAAATAAGATGTGCGTTTTAAAGGGCTTTACATTGTATGTGTAACACGTTTTCGTTTATCGCTTAAGTATACAAGTTATATAAGATTATGCAAAATTCCTTCAGAATGAAATAGACTTCACACGCTATTCCCAGAAAATACAAGATTATACAAGATTCCTTCGGAATGAAAAGGACTTCATAGGCTATTCGCAAAAAATACAAGATTATTCAAAATTCCTTCCGAATTAAAAGGCCTTCAGAGGTTATTCGTATAAAATTTCAGATATAAATATATTTGTCAAGTAAATATCTTTAAAGTATGGTATTTTATATTATACTGTATATTCTTTATTGTCGCTGCAACTTTAAAGTCATATCGCGACTACTTTAGAATACCGAACATGATTACAGTGAAAATACAATATTTTAAACAGTGAGGCAGTACTTTATATGACAACACTGTGAATGCCAGAGTGATTGTAGTGTAAATTAACATTATTGTATGACAATGATTTTAGATGTTTGTTAGCCATAAGCGTTGTTAGGAAATAAGTTTACACGGCCTCACTGAAACTGACAATAGGAGTGGGTAACAATGAAGTGATGGGGTGAGTTGTTTATCACTTAGAAGAGACAAACAAATGACGTCAGGGTAGCGTGCCTTTCTTTAGAAATGGAGGGAATATCTTCCCTAGAGCATATGTGTTTGTAATTATGATTGGCTGACAAAATAGACACTAATGTTGGCGCGATTTGGTAACAATAGCAGCACTATTATAATGTTTAGGCATATCGCGGTGAGGGAGTACAAATTCTTGAGCCAAAAGCAAGTATCGCGCAGTTCTACAGAATCATTCACGAGGTAAACGTCGCGCAGTTCAAAAGAATCATTCGCGAGGTACACATTACGCAGTTCTACAGAATCTCTCGCGAGGTACACATTACGCAGTTCTACAGAATCATTCACGAGATACACGTCGCGCAGTCTTGAGGAATCTCTCGTGAGGTGAATGTAATACACTTTGGATGAATCTCTCGCGTCGTAAAGTTAGTTACAAAATGTGAAGTACGCGTACGACAGTATTTATATTCGGAAATATAACAGTTTCAGTCAGGCGTGTATAAAGATTACAGAAGAGAACTATTAATTAAGTGTGACGGCAATAAAAGTGCAAAAACAAATTCTTTTATCAGTGTTATCTTTTAGTAACAACTCCTTTCCGTTTACACGCCCTGCTTAGAGATATTTGCTCGACTGAGTAATAATAGCTAGCCGGAGGACAAAGAACCCAAAATTCAAAATAGTAAAACAATAACAGGCGCTCAGCAAATAAGATAACACGACAGATTACTGCGACAACAGAAATAGTACCAACACATTAAATTCTCTAGATAGGTGTGTTATACATTGTTATACAGTTTTGTCGTTTTCATAAAGTTTAAAGTACTTTGTTGTGCTAAGTTTAGGGCGTCTGGTAAGCTGTTGGGGATGTCACATCTTTCTCTGTGTTGTACATAGCGACGGCAGGCTGTAACGAAATGATGAACTGTGAGCTTGGATCTGCAGAGGTCGCACACAGAAGGAAGGTCAGGGTTGATATGTTTGTGCGTTATATCGTAGAAGTATGTCCTATACGTATGTCCAATACATAGTCGAGTTAATACAACTCGGTCTTTGCGGTTGAAATGATAGTGTTGAAGGTTGGACTCGGTAATGTAGACATCCTGTAACTTGCTTCTAGATGTGGCTTTCCATGTTTGTCTCCATTGATTAATGCGAGTATTTTTGATGAAGTTAATGAAGTCCGTGTGTGGGATCTTGATGTCCTGCGGGGGATGTTTGGTGGCTTCTTTGGCTGCCTGATCAGCTGATTCATTTCCCAGAATTCCGATATGAGACGGAGTTCAGATGAATGATACTGATTTAGCAAAGATTAGTATTTGGTTGTACAGTTTCTGAAGTTATTTAACAATATTTTGGGAGCTTAGGGCTTGTTGAAGGGATGTTAAAGCACTCAACGAGTCGGAGAATATTATGTAATTATGTAGGTTATTTTTAAGTATATATTCTAATGAGAGTTGAATTGCGAACAATTCACAAGAACAGACAGAAAAATACTCGGGAAGACTATATTGCATCGTATAATCGGGGAATACCGCTGCACATCCATTATTACCATCAAGTCTATATCCATCAGTGAGGGTATGAATGTGTGCTGAATAAAGTGTACACAACTCGTTAAACAGACGTTTATAAGAAACGTTATCTGTTGAAGATTTTCCTTGTCTAGCCAGTGATGTGTCAATAAGGGGTATTGAGTATCCATGGTATATAATCTGTGTCTATGAAACAAGGGATCATATTAGGCACAGTAATGTTAAATTCCTTGAGGTACGCCGAGAGACGAGTTGAAAACCCTGAGGGTTGTGCTGATTCTGTAACATTTCCTATATTGTTGGTGGGAAATATGTAAGAGTGGACTAGAGATGATGGCCTCGTTTCAGTACGTGTTGCTTATGATAAACTTGAGATTTTCCTTCTAATTTGCGGCTTCAATTTGTAGGCTCTCTATGGGGCTGGTGTGAAAGGCTCCTAAAGCAGAATGCCGAAGACTACATTGAATCTACCATTTTAATATCTGTGGTACTTCCTGAATTGTAAACTATAGATCCGTAGTCCAGTTTAGGTTGTATGGTAGTTTTGTAAATGCGTAGTAACGCACTGAAGTCAGCTCCCCATGATCTTGCTGATAAAACTTTCAGTATGTTGAGTCGTTGGCCACAGTCGGCTTTAAGGAGTTTAAGATGAGGAATCCAGCTGAGTTTCCGGTCGAAAAGTACACCAAGAATGCGAACTGTATTGATTATAGGGATTTGATGTTCATCGATGATAAGATTCGGATTCGGTAAGTGTTTGCGAGCCTTGGAGGAGACTATGCACTTTTTGATCTGGCGAAATTTAAACCTGTGAGGTGGTTCCAGTTCAAGAGTTGTTGTAAGCAGTTATTAAGTAATCTTTGTGTTATTTCGATTGTCTTGCCTTTGCAAAGTAAGGTGAGATCATCAGCAAATAGTAGAGCTATGACTGGTGATTTGATGTGGGAAAATACATTGTTGATGGCAACAAGGAATAACGTTACACTAAGAATTTAACCCTGAGGGACTCCATTTTCCAGGGAATAACACTTGAAAAAGCACCCGTTGACTCTCACTTTGAAGCGTCTGTTTTGAAGGAAGTTGTGTGTAAAGGCTAGCATATAAATCCCGGTTCAAATTCCAGCTATGGCATTGAATTTTTCAGTCGTCTGATTCTACCTTTCCAACCCTGTCCAACACACGGATTGTGTGGAAGAACAATTAATTCCACTAACATATAAAACTTTTTAGAGCCAATGTTTTTAAAAAAATAACAACTTTCGAAATATGTTTCATTTAAGTGCTGTTTGGGGTGGAGGAATTTTCCTTAAAGTCTTCGTTTTGCATCTTTGGAAGATACTGAAATTAAATTCAAAGTTTTGTGTTTATCCGATCTTTCGTTTTTGAGTTATGCTGATCACAGACAGACAGACAGACATGCAGGCACATACACACAAGAGCTTTTTCTAAAATGGCTTTCTTTATTCAGGGGCCTCAAAACGTGAATGTCCAGGAAATTTCGGTATCGAATTTTTGGGTGGAATGCAATACCTTGTCTACCCGCTATGTACGTCGTAGAAAAAGTAGTAAGCACATACGTATTCGAGTGTTATTGCCGTTTCTTCATACCTAATCGAAAGACAGGAATTTCTAAGCATAAGAGCCTGGACGGAAGGAAATATGGTTGAACTGTCAGTGAATTATAGGCAGGGACATCGCCGGTAACAAATCACTCCCCATCCCTCGTAGAGCTTATCAGCGTGTTCAGACAGTACACGGACCGATTTTTACCTGCCTATCAGTGACACTTGGCCTCTGTTATTTTGCAATCTTTGTAGTGATAATAGTTTGAGTGTAGATAACTTGAAACCAACTGTTTAAGAATCTATGTTTGTTAATGAGAAATTATCCCTTAAAATGTAAACACCAGCTTAAATATTGTCAGACGCTCGCATTTTTTGTTCAGCTTACTTAGTGGGCATTATATTTAATTCTCATCCGGGCATCCCCAGTTCAAGATACACCTTTCTATTGAACTGTTTTTCTCGTATCGCGCCGTACGTGCAATGATAAATTAAATACGAGTTTTTTTGTTAAAGCATAGAAATGAAAGTATACGAATTATAATTCCAGGCTTGCATTTGCGTTGGTATAGGACATAGTGATGCATATAATTTAAAAAAAACACATAGAGTTAATTCGATTTAATAACAACAATAATAATAATAATAATAATAGATCCACGAATTTACATATGTGACGAAAGGAAACAATAAAGGGAATAAGATTTTAAAATGATGCCGACTACTTCAAAAGGAGGAGCATAAGGCAACTGTTTGATAACATTTAAGCTGATTTAGTGTTTAAGTACAGTTTCTAATTGAATGTTAGTCAATGTAAAAGCTCTCTGACAATGTAAAATGCCCTAGTCTTTTTACATATACTATCCTCCCGAAATCTGAGGAAAATTACTCACTCTATAGTTGTGATCTCCCATTGTTAGAAGTACCCAAAATTAGTCCACAAATGGAGTTCGAACATCATGCATACTTAACTATTTGTCCAAATTGTTAGTTGGAGAAAAAAGTATTTGTGGCTTTGAGTTATTATGTGGCAGTATTTTATATCACAACAATGTAAATGCCAGAGTGATTGTAGTGTAAATAAGCATTATTGTATGACATTGATTTGAGATGTTTGTTAATTATATGCATTGTTAGGAAATAAGTTTACACGGCCTCACTAAAACTGACAACAGGAGCGGGTAACAATGAGCGAGGGGGTGAGTTGTTTATCAATTATAAGAGACAAACAAATGACGTCAGATTAGCGCGCTTTTCTTAGAAAGGGAGGGAATTTCTTCCCTAGAGCATATGTGTTCGTAATTTTGATTGGATATGAAAATAGACGCTAATGTTGGCGCGTTTTATTAACCAATAGCAGCTCCGTTATAATCTTTAGGCATATCGGGTGAGGGAGTATAAATTCCGTGCCAGAGACGGGTGACGCGCAGTTTGACAGAATAATTCACGAGGTAAACGTCGCTCAGTCCAACAGAAGCACTCGCGGGTAATACGTCGTTCAGTCCAACAGAATCATACAAAGGTTACACGTCGCACAGTTTAAGAGAATCGTTCACTCGTTATACGTCGCGCAATTCTACAGAATCTCTCGCGTCGTAAAGCTAGTTATAAATGTGAAATACGCGAATTAATAATGTGCAGCAAATAAGTGATTATAGTGATATTAGAAAATATAACAGTTTCAGTCTGGCGTGTATCAAGAGTCAATATGTAAAATTAATTAATTGTGACGGTAATAAAAGTGTAAAACAAATTCATTTATAAGTGTTATCTTTCAGTAACAAATCCTTTCCGTTTACACACCCTGTTCAAGAGATATGCTCGACCGAGAAACAATAGCTAGTCGGAGGACAAATAACCCAAAATTCAAACTAGTAATACAATAACAGGCGCCCAGCAATAGATAACACGAAGTGACCGCGACAAATTGGCTCCCATACGTGGTGCAGATAAACATGAAGTATCTTCCAACTACCAAAAAAAAATATTCTACTTCAAATTAATATCATAAAACCTTCTCGATTAAAAATGATGACCTAATACTTTTCCCATCTTTAACTGCAGATTTAAGAGCTCAAATAAAAGATGAACTTTTAGGTAAATGAAATGCGCTTTACATGGCAGAAACTCCTTAACATCTGCGTTCCACAAAAGTCCTAGGTGAGCCAATGTCTTATTGGTTTGAATTAAGTCCGACATATACGCATTAGCCTACGAACAAGGGCAGGCCTAGGTGAGTCACGAAAGGGGAGTAGTGCAAAAATTTCACTTGAGTGGTTCGAAGACATACTTCGCAACGACCAGCCCCCGGGTCAGTTCGTCTCGTAATGGTTTGATGTCAAAAGTTTGGCACTCGAACAATAATCTATGAACACAATTCGTCTTCAGGCTTAGGAGCGAAGGGTAGGGGGAGTAAGGAAAACATTAAGTGGAGAGATAGAACCAGGTAAAGGGTGGGTGCTGCAATTACATCTGCAGTATTTTCCTCTATTCCGTAGGAAAGACGAAATATCAAGCCTATTGCTCTGTTGCCCCGTTGTTTCCTCTATATTTCGTAAAATATGCATTTGTTTGCATATATCTCAATCACACTGGTTGAGCGAATATTAAACCTGCCACTCGTCCTAAAATGGACAAGTAACAAGTGTTTGTTTAACGTGATTTATTCTTGTTGGTATATTTGATAGGGCATATCTAAATCGCATCGTGTATTATACTGCAGTCGAGATAATTGAAACCTGTCACTTGTTTTAAAGCACTGCATTAAATGGAACGTGATTTCCCCATTTTGTCTAGTTCAGCGGTCATAACTTTAAAAGAAATGAACGCACTCATATCAGAGTTATAATTTAATCCTTTAAATTTCCAGCGATACCATGTTACTACCTGGCTTAGAATGTTACTTAATCACCTTTAATGTAGAGTGCTTGCATCGCAGGATTGAATTAAAACAGTTGATAGAATTCCAATCCTATCTCTGTTATATATTTTAAGTCCTGCGAATGCATAACATTACTTTTAAATATGTATGAAACCCACATCAGAAGATGCATATGGAATTATTTTTTAAAAAGCCTCGATAATTAAATAAATATATGAATCTTCATGTATCGGTGAATAAGTAACGCTGATTTAAAATGTCCACCCTGGATTAGTTATTTACGTAACTGTATAGGAAGGTGAGTTTTCCCAGGACGAGTAAGTAAAATACTTTCCTGCAGTTACATAGTACAATATTTTTTTCATACTATGTTGAAATACTTTATATATTGGTTAAATATTGTACTGCATATTATGGTGGATATGGATGCAGTCATATGTTTCATATGCTAATTGCAAGCCCAGTGTATTCATATGTTGGTGTTGGAGTACGGAACGTAAGTGAACGGAGAAGTTCAATTTGACGTACTACATTGCAGATGGAAAGACATGAAATTTCAGATAGTAAGAAACAAATAGAATTTTAGTGGCTCGTTTAAATACTGTAAGAAGCAGGATGGTTGTTTTAGCTGGTGCATCGACACTTTCGGAAGAAGGATCCTCTGCCGTAATATGAATAACTGATACTTGAATGAACCACAGCCATAAATAAATTGTACGTAATTGTTCATAATTTGTAGAAAATATTATAGGAATTAGGATTGATACCTTAATTACTGACGGGAAGATATAAATAATTAAATAGAACAAATAATGGTAAGATAGAGAAATAATTGCAATAAATAATTTCCGTATATTAGATCAATGTTTAATTTAACAAGCTTGAGTTGAAAGATTTGTCCGAAAAGCAGCTTATTAGCCCATCATGTCAAACAAAGTCATTAGCAACAGCCGAAGTAGCGAATGCATTAGCTTAAAGATTCGGGAATTAACTGGGTTATAAGCTCAGTACGTTTGCAATGTCACGTAGGCAAAACTTTGGAAAAGAGAAAGGCACTTAGATTCTGAGGTTTTAGCCAGGTACCCTAGTAACAAAGTAACAGAGACACACGCAGGATTTTATGTATTGGCTGAGCGTGGAAAATAACGTTGGTGGGGAGTAATGAAGTAGGCGGAGCTAAAAGTAACAAAGGCGTGCAATTTTAGATTAGAGAGTTACTCTGACTCTAGTACCGACACCGGTACATACCTTTCGTGTGATATTTTGAGCACCTAGTGACGCGCTTGTGTGAGTAAGATTTCGCGGCTGTTACGAGAGGTTTTGCCGATAAGCATTTTAGCGACTCACGGCAACTTACGCTACTAGTTTCTTTTATTACGGAAACGGTTGTTTCAAATCGTAAAATTGATACTCTAGAATTTGGAAGGGATAATAATTCAGTTATTACAATTTCGAGTGCTGCAATTCAGAGCCAGTCTATTTCTTTATCTCATACAGTCGGCAACTTACTTCAATAACTCAACTATTAGTTCACAATAAATTTCTCAGTCAATTTAAACTGGTGTTGTCCTTCACCATACATCCATGCATACTCTGAGAGAAAGATCTCATAGCTTGCCACTGGAGCAGCTGGTGAACGATAAAACAGAACGAGCTACGAGATCACGGCATCAGAATCAATAACGAAGCAGGTAAAGTAAACGGCTTCAAAAGTGGCGACCATTTTCGTTCCTGCTTCAAATTGGCGCCTCATTGTGGTGCAAACCATCTGCTTCAGGATGTACAACAGAGGGGGACACGTCGTGCACTGCGATCTTCTTCATAGATCTATTATGGTTAACACCTCCCAGGAGAAAGAGATGAAGTGAAGAAACTACGGAGGCTACAGTCCACAGAGAAGCGCAGAAGTTTCTAACATTTCGAAAACCCCACCCACTAGTGGAGTTGTCCAGAGAGGATGATGAACGCCATTTGCCCGGCAACGCCTTACTCTACGAAACCTGAGAACATACCTGAAAGATGAGAAGGAAGCGGAATGAAAGGGAAATAAGGGAAAGGAAATCGTAGTAGAAGAGAAACCGCCCTAGTGGAGCTGTCCAGAGAGGATGATGAACGCTATTTGCCCGGCAACGCCTTACTCTACGAAACCTGAGAACATACCTGAAAGATGAGAAGGAAGCGGAATGAAAGGGAAATAAGGGAAAGGAAATCGTAGTAGAAGAGAAACCGCCCTAGTGGAGCTGTCCAGAGAGGATGATGAACGCTATTTGCCCGGCAACGCCTTACTCTACGAAACCTGAGAACATACCTGAAAGATGAGAAGGAAGCGGAATGAAAGGGAAATAAGGGAAAGAAAATCTTAGAACAGAAACCACCCTAGCATTTGCCTACCGACCAAAGAAAACCACGAAAAATCCAAAGTCAGAGTGGGCAGTTGACGGGAATCGAACTCGGGACCTCCCGAATGCGATCCTCACACTTTGCCGCGGAGCCAACTCGCTTGGTAGAAAATCTTAACTAACCTGTAGCACCATATTCCTTTACAGTCATTAATTCATTTGCACAAACGTTTGTAAGAAAGTAAAAGCAGAACGTGCTTTTAATATACGTGTTTAATTAACATTAGCTCAAATTTGCTCTTCTGTAACCACAGAATTCAAAGGAAAACTTGATATCTAAATTTTGAAATATTACTACTTAATGTGACAAATTTCTTCTCTGCATAATTTTGTAGTGTAATTAATTTTAGTCTTTTCTTTTCTACTGCTGTAATATGTGGTAAAAATAACCATTATGGTGTAAAGAGTAAGGATAGAAACCAGACCTTAAAGACAATATTGTAACATGCTGGGGTGAGGGCCAAAGGATTTCTTGCAAATGATTAAATTTCGATCACCCCAACACGCACATGGGGGAGCGTAAATCGCTAACGGGACCTTGGTGTGTAGATTTAGATGAAGGCGTGGGATTGTACATTATACAAAAACATTACATAACACACATTACCTGGAATTTATTAACAAACGTTTGGCGACTCTACATTATGAACTAGGAAGAGAGGATGGAGGGAGATGTACCCGAAGCCGTGGACTGACCACAAGCACGTCTTGCTACAACCACTGCACTCATTCAAGTGACGCTAACTATATTCCCCCTCCAACCGTGTGTAGCCACGCCAACCAAGGTTGACGTCATAACAGACGAATTTCAAACAAAGCCCTCTCTTTGGCGTGTTCCGAGCCAAAAGGAGGGATTGTTAAGCCGAAAAATAAAAGAAACTCACTAATTCTATGTCTAGTAGCGACAATGCAACCCAACAGTGCGTCTGGTAATGACAATGAACTTACTCATACGCCACAATATTCGCTAAGAATGCTATTTCAACTGAAATGTTACAAAGTTCGTTTGACGATATTCAGATTATCGCCTTGGAGATTGCCATAGCAGAAATGGAGATTACTTGCGGGATATATTTTTCAGGAAACAAAATATTTGCCTGTGTTGCTTAAAATGCCACGTTAATGACATTAATATCGTATGTTTATTTATATAATCGCTATATTTAACCCTTACCACATAACTGTAATCATTTGGTTTCATTGAATCATCCCATATACGTAATACGTGTGACTAGTATATGGTCCGAGACTTTATTCCAATTGGCTCACGGTGAAATTAAGTTTCTAAAACGTTTGCCACTAATCCATTTTGTCCCCGTAGTCACGCTCGCTAAGGCGTTCCGCTCTAGCGTACTGTGTGACCTGAGGGAAGGTTCGAGTCCCGCTTGGTGCATGGATGTTGCCTGTGTGTAAATATGCATATACCTAACACGAAGCAGCATAGAAATAAAGCAATAAGGAAATAATATATTGAAAAGTCCGAAAGTTCTGCTTCAAGTTTTAGTAGAACAAAATATGGACACATAAATTAGAATTCAATATCTCTGCTTTAATATGAACTAACTTATCTAACAGACAAAAAGGCATGATTAAATTTGTAAAAATTCTTATGTTTTGCATTCATATGACCTTCTCTAGCCACTTTCGTTTATTTATATGTAGCTTTTACAAATTATTCTACGATAGCTTATTTTTCTATCCAATTCATGTCAATCGAGATAAATCTCTGTAGAAGTAGTTGCATTACACATCCCGTTATAGTTACAAGGGGGATACAGGAAAGAGAATCACCGACACGGTAGCCGATGTAGTTAAGGCAGGGACTCGTGAACGAGAGGCCTGTGGTTCAAATACCGTCAGAACTGGCCTTCTTGACAGATTTGCTTCGGGTTTTCCTCAATCTTCGGAACTGGCAAATGCCGGGGAGGTACCTTAAACTTAGGTCTGGAATGTTTCCTTCCCAAATTTCCTTTCCCAACATCATTTCATTTCATGAATTACCAGTGTCAAAATTATCGTCCTCCGTGGTGTAGTGGTTACTATACTAGCCTCTCGTTCCCGAGGTCGCGGGTTCAAACCCAGCGGAGGGCGATGGATTTTTCGGGCGTAAAAATCCTTAGCATGGCTTCCTTCGGGAGGGAAGTAAAGCCGGTGGTCCCATGTCGTAGATTTACGGCACGTAAAAGAACCTCAAGCCTGATAAAGATGCATCTGAACAAAGTTACCGGGCTTTCACGCCCAATATGGAATACGCTAAGGACTACATCAGTTAAAGAGCGACCATAAATAAAACTCATATCAAATTACCAGTGTCAATTCCTGTGGTGGCATATGCAGTAAGAAGGAGTGTCAATCACTACTAAAAACAACCTTAATCGACAGTGAGATGTTTAAAAGCGGAAGGCTGTATGATGGCTTTGAAATTCCATACCTACTCTTTCCATTATACCAGGAGAAACCACTGATTAGCGAAGGAGTTTTAAAGGAATTATACAGTATTAAAAAGTTCAAACCAGCTAAAAGAGATATCTCGGAAATGTTTGACGCCACAAAAACGTTATTTGAAATAAATTGCATGTTTTAAAGAGATCTATATTTTTTTTGTGTATTAAAATTTTGTCATCACTTATGCTTTATCCGTTATGCATGTATGCAAACTTCCTTCCTAATGAAGAGGACTTCACAGCATATTCCCAGAAAATTCACGGTTTACATTTAATTTTCATGTAAACATATTAAACACACGGTTCTTTAATCAAAATCCTTACAGCCATTTTTGAGAAAATAAAAGCGTTTAACATTTTTTCATGGAAAGGTATTTTGGGATGGGGAATTCTCTTGTCTTGGCGTCACATCTTTGTAACATGCTGACTTTCAGTATTAAGTCCGATGTTTATCAAACGCTTGGCTTTCGAGTTATGTTGTTCACATACTCACAGAGACCTTTACCGAAGGGCATTTTTTTGTTTCGTTTTTCTTTTTGTTCTTTTGATTCAGGGGGCCTCAAAAATGTGTTTCCAGTGAAATCACCATATCAAAGTTTTGTGAAGGATGCAATAGTTTCCCTACTTACTAGGTACTGGTAGAGATAGTAAAGCTTAGGTATTTTGTATTCCATGCCGTCGTCAGTGTTGATATATACGTTTGTAAGTACGAGTGTAGTGAGATTCTGCAGGATTCTTAAGAAGAGTGAACATTTAATGATGGCTAACAAGTGATGTATTTATTTTCTAATTTCCTTGCTCCTTTTATCTTTCACTGATGTTGAAATAAAACCTGAAGCTTTTGATTTCCAGTTTGGTTCAGCACTTAAAATAGAGTACAGAAATCTACAGAATTTTACTCAAAATTCTTAGGTGAAAAATTCCCACCAGCTAAAGTGCAGGCGGCTTTGGTATTTTCAAAGCTAAGAGAACACATACTTAAGAAATTATTTTCTCAATCTTAAGGTTAAGCAAATGCGAATTAATAAGGAATCATACAGGCGGAAAAGTTAGTCAGATTTTTAATCTAGGGAGTAGTTGTGTCACATGTACCAGGTGGCCCAAACAAGCCGTCCTTTGCAGTTTTATGTGTCCTGCATACATGGCTCTAAAAGAAGTTGCCGCATCACTGCTGTTAAAGGGCACTACTGGTACAAAGTGGAAGGTCACTAAGGTAGTGCTGTTTTCTGCAAGTGTTTCCGTGCTAGTTTCGTGCTGATAAGCGTCGCGTCGTCGCCCGCATGGAGTTCGAGCCAGGTCAGATAAAAAGGTAACGTTCACCAATAACGAATGCACAGTTGTGGTTACGATCTGTGCGGAGACGCGCCAAAAATGCAGCTGAGGCTAGAAGGCTGTGTTCTGAGCATTTTCAGAAGTGACATCTGTCATCTGTGCATGTGCTTTTTTTTTTTTGTACGTACAGAAATAGTATTAATCACTTCAGGTGGATCACTTCAGGTAGAACGTGGGTCTGAGAGGCCCTTGCATCAATTCGCTCACCAAAGCGGGCATGTTTTTGCACATGTTCATTATGAATAATGCACTAATAGAAAATACACTTTTAAGTGTACATAAATAGACTAAAAATAGAATTTTGTTTAAGCTTATCTTTGTGGCACCAATTGCTACCATATAGTTGTACTCCGTGCTTTAGTTGGAAAAAATATTTATGGGAACTCGCCTTTAACGTAGTAGTTTCCATAGAGTACGAAATTCAGGACTCTGCTTTAGCCTCTTGCTTCCTGCAAGCCGCTAATCTCCTTCCTGCCCGCAGCAAGATTTCACGTATGGCTCCGGATTAAACTCATTAGAGGTGGGCTCACACAGCTCAGGAATGTAAGAGTATTAGCTTGTTCGATATGCAAGGAATATCTTCTGTCGGTTATGTCGATATTCATTGCGCTGCAAGTTCTTTCACATTCACAAGTTGAAATGGGTATAGTCTCAACAGCCTGAAAAAGAGGATTCAACTCTCTAGGTGCTTTGCCTGTGTCAACGTACTCTAGAAAGGCATTAACGTAACTTCTTTTTCTGTAAACTGAACTAACTCACACAGGTTTGTAATTCTTTCTTCGCCATATCTAATGTGTACATCTATTTGCCAATTATTTTTAAATAACACTGCATGAGATCATTTTTTGTTGTGTTTGACATCTTCGTTGTTTCATGCAATGATCTGCTTATGTTTTGAATCAACCTAGTGTTGAGATTTGTTGCAAGACTTCTGAGGAACTGTGGTCGGTTTATGTCCAAAATTTAAGGTTTTATTTAGAGTAATACTTTGAAATTTTTGTTGACTGATGGCTTGTGATGAACCTTTTGTATATTCTCCTGGTAAGCTGCACTTACACTCTAACACTCGTATTTTACTTTAGATGGAACAGCCTCTTTGAATGTTAGCATCGGGGAATGTATATCCGTTTCTGTAGGTGTAGATAAAGTTCATTTAATTCTGTTAGTGCATCACACAGTATACCCAGGTACATTACAAACTGAAATGATGTAAGAAGCCTGAATAATCCTTCATACTTTGCCTTTTCCTTTGAATCTCTTGCTTTATCAGTCTGTGCAAAAGTAAAATGAGTTGCCAATGCTGAATAATTGTCCCATACAATTAACAGCCCTTAGGCTAGATGAAACCCACCTTGTAGTGAATATTTTTCCTAATTTTTTTAATTTTCATGTCTAATGTAGCTTAACATTCCATTAGTTCTCTTTGATATTTTACCGAGAGATTGCAAAAGGTATACAATTTATCAAAAAATGTATGTTTCAAAGTAATTAACTCACTCTTGTATCACTAACTACTAGTTCTAACCGATAATCACAGCAATGTCATATTATTGTATTTTCAGATCAGTTGCAACTACTGCCTTTCTTTCCAGCATGACAGATGTACCATCATAAGCTATTGAAATTAAGCACTTTCTCAAGAACTCATCATTCATTCCATGACTTCTCAAATTATTTTAAAAAGAGCTCTTAATACCTGTTGCCGTGTGTCATGAAGTTCAACTAAATCTCTCCCCCCCCCAAAAAAAAAAGATGAGCTCATCATCTTCGGAAAGAGTACACTTTAAACATATGAATAACGCTGATTTTCGACTCACTATATAGATTCATCAATCATGGCGCTTATTTTAATATTGTCCTGTACTATAGTTTCAGCAATTTTCCCGATCAATTCTTTTGTAATATGGTCGAGAATATTAGTACAACTGAAGTTCGAATGCAATACCCTATCCATATGTAAACCATTCACTTCTTGTAGTTGGACGTCAAAAGAAAATCGGTGAATGGTCTGTCCTGCTTGGCTATTTTATATGCAGTGCAGATTCTAACCGTAGTTTCTAAATGTTTAGCATTCATGTTGTCTACAGTGTTTTCAAGATATTTTTTACCCTCAGCTTTTATTGACTCACAAGCTTTATGGGAAACCGAAGTCTTGTGTATATGCATTTTTCCCCTCAAACTACATGGTTCTTTTACTTTGTTGTCATCATTGCTGTTAACTTTACATTCCATACACTCCTTTGAAAATTTAATTCCTTCGCCCCTTTGTGCTCCCATACCAAGTGCACTGATTTCACGGCAAACACGACATCCTAAGAATTTGTTTTTCACGTTAACCATGAATTTTCAGAAGCGAAATGTTTGTACTGTTCTTCGTTCCAACTATCAGGAAAATCTGAAGTTTCACAAGTCACCACATTTGCATCGCTTTCATCATCGTTAGTCACATGGATTGAACACTAATTTTCAATAACACGTGCGCTGTTTAAGTTCTCTACACACTGTTTTTTACTTATAGTTTCATCTGTCTCTTCTGTGGTTCGTCTTTTCTTCAGCCAATTCTTCAAACTCATGAAAGAAAAATAAGAACACTATATAAATGTAAACTTACTTATTTTTTAATCAGCACATGGGCCACTTAGCAAATGCAGATACTAATTCCGTTTTTTGCCGGTATAATTACCAGCATAGGAATCACGAATCAACCAGTTACATTTTTTCTAGAAGCCGTCTACTCTATTTAAACTAGATTCTTTGCCATCTATCAGTGCCATCTTTAGGCCCTTCAACAAAAATAGAGTTAACACTTGTGCTACTAGTGTCGCTGTAGTGTAGCTGTAGACTGTAGTAGTGGGAAAGCAGATGTTTCCTTGCACTAAACGAATTTCATGATTGTTGATTGCAATAAAATTTATATAGACATGGTTTGGATTAAATATTTCTGGGAACGCCGTTTCCACTCGTTCCCACCCAACTAAAGCGTTGGTTGTACTTATTATAGATTAACTATCGTGAAACTAAATGACCTAATACGTATGCTCAGGTTTGAATCAAGCGGCAATCCTGAATTCTTGTTAATGAGCGAAGTGCTTATTAAATAACCAATAACACCCCCAGCATACACATATGTACTCTCACATTCAAACACCAGACTCTGGGCACACCGTGAAGTGTTCTTGTTTAAAAGCAACTTTCTGGAGCCCAGCCAGGAACCGAACTCGGAACACCTCATATAGTAGGTAACTTCTCTACCAAATAAACTCTGGAACCAGTAATAACAGTTAAAGTGTTGCTTTCGAAGCTTTGGTCTTTCATTTAGCAGTCTCCTCTCTGTCGGTATGGGATCCCTTTTGCAGTTCTACTTAGGCAAACCTTTTGGCATCCGCGCTATCCGGTATAAACTAATTTCAACTAAGGACGGCTTGTGTAGAATACCTAGGACAATATAATATAATTATTTTACTCTGCAGTCAAATAGATGATTCCGAAATGTCTTTAACCAGAATTTAGAAATTTAATGTATTATGCTTGTATCATAACATGGGGTGATTAAAAACCGGTCCCGCCAAAGTTAGATTTGCTAACTTGACGACTCCTCATCTCACAACCCATTTAGTGTATAAGAATGGTTTTGTAGAATGTATATGCATACGTTCTATGTTTCCTGACCTACTTTTATATAATAATGCCGTTTATTAAGGAAGATAGGATTTTGTTTCTCTGTTACGTAATGTTTATGGAAGTTCATTAGGAATTACTCTTTTTGAATTGCCAACCATCTTGTTAATAACAAAGTGGATACGAAACATAGCTGAGTTTTTGTCATTCTAAATCTTCATTTAGCTACCTTAAACAGGTTCTGATAAAGCGGGTCACTTACACAACAAAATGTTACTCACAGAAAAACTTTTTCAAATTAAAAATGAAAAAAAACCTACACATATATACAAAGAAAGAAACCACATAGCTTTGATAAATGGAAGCTTCATATACAGGAGTAGTAGAGCAAACCTTTCCCTAAAATATGATCTAGCATTTACCTCTGTAATCCTATGAGATGATGTTTTCTGTGAAGTGGTACAGAATTGAGAGTACAAAATTTTAGATCCAGTGTCAGTATTAAAAGAATACTTAAATTTAAAATATTGTGCTGCATTAATAAAATGTACATCAAATTAAGGAGAATATTCAAATTTACAAGACTCCATAAAGAAATGAAAATGAAATTTTTTGGTAATTTTCGCTGCTTAATCTTTCGCGAGGAAGAATTTTGAAGTGATAACTTAGAACACCAGGGGCAACAGGAAACAAAAAGGCAGAAGAGAATGAATTGTATCTTTGACTACAATTGGCGAAGTTGACTTAGAGCATGATAGAGATACTTTTATGACATTTCTGGTTCTGAGGAATGGCATATGTTGCAGTAGGTGATAAAAATGCTTATAGGGATTCAGCAGAATATTGGTATTGTTTGGAAAAAGCGAAGACTTCAAAAACACGCTCTGATTATCAGAGCCACAATAAGAATATATTTCAGGGGAAGTCAATAAGGAAAGGCGTACAATAGGGATATCCGGCATTGTGCACTCTGCTCAAAATATGTTTCCTTAAAAGCACTCAGAGGATTTGGCGCCGAATTGTTTCCAGAACAAGGGAGGAATGACAGCAGTGGAAAAGAATAAAATCTTAAGCGTTTTTGACGATTTGGCTCTACCACCTGAAGAGGGAAACATCCCAATACGCATGCCACAGCAGATAAACGACAGCGATGAAGAATACTGGATGAAACTGTGCGAATAAGGCAAATACTGTAGGTACATATGAAAGAAAGATAAAGAAGGAATGGGAATTTGAAGAAGAACGTATCTTGTTAAATTGATGCATAAAATAAGCAATTAAGCTGTTTTATAAAGAACCAGGAAGAGGAAAGTAAACTGGTTCCATCACTCGATTAAAAAATCAATAAAAAGGGAATAACAAAACGCTTGCTGAGAGATGCACTTGGGAAAGAGAATATACCTAACGATAGCACACACAGAGTCTTATATAACCGAATCCATTGTTTTTCTATACAATAACTAACAAATAAATTAAGCTAAAGTAGTAACATTTGTAGGATGCCTACTTTGGTCCATGTGTACATCATAAAAGGTGTTGGAAGTGACCGGCGTCCGCCGCTAGACACATAGGGCGGGGTCCATGTGTTAATTTATCTAATGATGTCCTCTAGCTGTAAACTGGGGGTCCGTTGCGGAACACTTTCTTTAAAATAGCCCAGCAGTAGTGAGGGCTAGAAACATCAGACGATCGCGGTGGCCAACTCGAAGAAAATGACTGATTGTCAAAATAACTGAAGGTTGCCATCAGCGACTCATTTGACGTATGCTATGTTGTCTCATCTTGTTGGAAATATCCTTGTGTTAGCTCCTGCCATCGAGCGACATGGCTCCGCGGTAACGTGTGAGGCTCGCATTCGAGAGGTACCGCATTCGATTCCTGTAGACCGACCACTCTGACCCTGGGGTTTTTGTGGGTTTGCCTGGTAGGTAGGCGAATGCTGCGATGGCCTTTTATCTACTACGATTTCCTTTCTCTCACTCCCCTTTCATTCTGTTTTCTTCACATGCTTCAGGGGTGCTTTAAGGTTTCGTGGAGTATGGGGTGCCAGACAGATGTAGCGAATGCCTGCTCCAAGGAAAGGGTATTCCCCGTGGACACTAGAGGGCTGTGTAGCTGTCCGGGTCCTTCATATCTCTCTCTGTGCTGCTCCAGTAGTGGGTCGGGTCTTTGAACCAGGAGTTGTAAGGGACTTCCGTGCGTCTCTGTGACCTGTCTGCGGTCTGTAGCCTCCTGTGGTTCATTCACTTCATGCCTTTCTGATGGAGGGTGGTAGCCGCAATAGATTTCTATAAGTCGCAGAGCGCCGTACTGTCCACCTCCGTAATATACCGTATACTTCCATACCATCAGGTTGTGCAATAAGCTCAATGAACGTTTTTAAGCTGTATTGTCAATCTATCTTGGGAAAACTGTTCTAATCCAAATGCGGTAGACCATACTCACACTTTAACAGTGCACAGTTGTGTTTCGTTTTAAATCATGTATTGTCATCTTCGATAGACTTGTTACCCTCCTTTAAATAGTTTTCATTTTAAAAGTACTTTAAAATCTTTCAAAACTTCTAGTTTATGTTTTCAGGGTTCGATTCTATAAGAATCACCCACAAACATATTGCGCGGATAGAAGTGGAGAAGAGGGAAGAATGGATGAAGAATGGCAAAGTACTATGTATAACATATATCAGTTTCAATAAAGTGCGATACTTTTATAAACCTGTTTTAATTAAGCAAAACATTATTTTCAAAATATTTTTTGCCTTTTTATAGGATTCTTTACTACTAAAATAGTTTCCTCCATTATTGAGACAGTGTTGATTACAATTACAATATAGACGAAATAAAACTTACAGTCTGTGGACACCAAAAAGGATCTCGGAATAACCTTTAATAAGGGCTTATCATTTGCTAAACATATCACTACTGTTGTTAGTATAGCGCACAGGAATCTGGGACTTGTCATTCATCTTTCTCCAACTATCTAAGAATTCTGTTTATTTTATATAATTAATTTTTAAGATTTAGCCTTAACCCATCATTTGTCGCTAAATGAGCATTTTTCTCACACTTTTGATTTTTTTTATTACGGTAACGACTGCTGATAAAATCTTCTCGCTCAATATAGCTGACTTTTAAACTTTCCTGAAGCAGTTTTTTAAGTTAGATTTAACAACAATCACATTACAATGGTTTATACAATCTTTGTCCAGTTGCGGCACAGCTGTGAGCGGGTTTGCTCATGAAGCGACAAACCGTGCTATTCAATTGTTGTGCAGTCCGCAATAAGCCTGGCTTGAAGTAGAAATGTAGAAGCCCTATTTTGGTGTTCGTTAAAATATATTCCTTCGTTTTGAATACTTTTCATCGATATTCAGTTAGGTTTTTACAATGAGTCGAGCAAAAAAAAAAAAAAAAAAAATCTTCTGCTAGCCTTACAACAGGATGAAATGGATTCTCAAGGTATGTTTATATTTACTTTTTGTTATAATAACTGTGCATGTAATTACCATATTTTTAACGCTTCTTTCGACATGGGTTCGAACACTGCTGTTGAGAATCGAATTTAGGCCAACATTAGATGTCATAATCAATAATGAAACATTTTCTAACCTGATTTCTAACTACTTCTTATTTTATTATTATTATTATTATTATTATTATTATTATTTTATTTTAGGCATCCCTGCATGGTTGAGTGAAACTAGTACTTCTATTGGCCTAGACAACGGTGATTTGAACCAGGAAGAAAGGTTAGATGAATGTGAATTTGATGCGCCCTCTGAACAAAGTGATCATATAACTGTTTCAGAACAATCTGCAGGAGATGACTCAGAAACCCAAAGTGATTTTCAGCCGACAGGTCTCTCATATATCGGAAAAGATAAAATAACAGTATGGTCCATGCATCCACCACGCCCCAATGTTCGAAGCCCTAGAAATAATAGAACACATCGAGGCTGTAAAGGAGAGACAAAAAATGCAACTTCAGTCGGAGATGCATGGAATTTATTCTTTCCTGAAGAGACAATTTTACATTTTACAAACTGTACTAACATATATCTCCAAAAATGCGTACTAAATATGCACGACCGAGGGACTGTCCTGATACAACTGCACACGAATTAACTGCTCTAATTGGTATTCTATGCATGGCAGGCTTTAAAAAGGCTGCTCATATCAACATCCAAGAGCTTTGGGCTGATGATTGCACATCTCCTGAATGTTTTCGTGCCGTGATGTCAAGTCGCAGGTTCTATATTCTTCTCGAGGCTCTACGATTCGATGACATCACCGATAGAGCTGATAGTAAGAAAATCGATAACCTGGCGCCCATTAGGAGAATATTTGAGGAATTTGTCGTCAGATGCATGAATAATTATGAATTAGGAGAAAACACAACACTTGATGAAATGATACATGCTTTCCGAGGAGGATGTAAATTCCGCCAGTACATTCCATCAAAACCTCAAAATATGGAGTTAAAATTTATGCGTTGGTAGATTCTGAAACATATTACGTTTCAAATCTAGAAATCTATCCAGGGAAGCAACCAGATCGATAATAAAGCATCTAGTGTCGTGAATAGAGTAGCAGCACCCATTTTGAATAGCGGAAGAAACATTACCATGGATAATTATTTTACATCTGTTCCGCTAGCCTTGGAGTTGCTACAGAAGAAAACTACTGTGGTAGGAACACTAAAGAAGAACAAAAAAGAAATTCCACCCATTTTTGTAAATACTAAAGAGAGGCCAACTTGTTTGGTTTCCTCAAAACAGGGGTTCTAGTGTCATATGTGCCTAAAAGAAACAAAAATGTGCTGCTTCTTTCAACTCTATATTCTGGTGACGAAATTGATGAGGAACCCGGCGACCAAAACAAACCGCACATAATTACCTTCTACAACAAAACAAAAGGTGGAGTCGATATTGTCGACGAACTGATATCTCAATATTCAGTATCTAGAATTACCTGCAGGTGGCCAATGACGGTATTTTTTGGCTGTTGACCATTGGTGCAATAAATTCTCAGATAATTTATTTCACTAATACAGAGAAGAAATTAGCGCGTCGAATATTTTTGAAACATTAGACTCTAGAACTTATAAAACCCAATGTGAGAGTACGTCTGTCTATTTCAAATTTGTCAGACAACTTGCGAGTCTCAATGAAGAAAATTGTTGGTAATGAAGAGGAGAATGCAGAAACTGCAACTACTGTGACAACTCCTGGTGTATGTTCACTGTGCCCTCGGCGAAAGAACAGAAAAACCAAGAAAGGCTGTTGTAAATGTAACAAATATTTGTGCAACGAACACGCAAGAATTACCTGCGATAACTGCCTTGAGCTGCCAGTGTTGCCACCACCATCACCAAAATTTGTTTTTAGGAGTATATTGAATTTGTGCTATATTTAGGTATTGCATGTAGTAGATATCATATTTAATTAACACTAAACTCATAATTTTGTCAATGAAGACATTGGATTTGAATTTCTTTCAAATATCTACATATACTACATTTAGTCAACCGCAAGTTAATATTCTTTACTTTTTTTGTGAAGACAAATATTTTGTGATCACTTCAAAAAAAATGTCATCTGTAGTAGATTTAGAAAATTATAATTTACGTGTTATTAAATTGTGTTATGGACATAACGTTATCTCTTGTTACGTGTATTTATTGCGGTGAGCGAAATGCTCACTGTGCGACAAACCGTGTCACAACAATGGTAGCCACAAATGACGGGTTAAGTATATCGAGCGAGGTAGCACCGCGGTGACGTATGCGACTCGTATACGGGAGGTCCCGGGTTAAAACGCCCGAGGCCGACTAACCAGACTGAAGGTTTTTAGTGGTTTTCCTCGGTCACTAGGCGAATGCTGAGTTGAATAATTTGATCCGCGAACTTTCCCATCATCCCTTTCATTACTACATTTCATTTCCTTCTTCACCGCCATACCCGGCATTGGGCTGGTCACTCATCCTAGATATGCTATGATCCAGTTTGCTTGCTCCTCGACAGGCTACTGACCCAAGGCACTGGCTTATAAGTCATTGGGCATGTATTTCCTACAATGAGGAGGGTAATCCTTTAAAGAAGAAGAACAAGGCTTAAGTTAGCATCTTATGCTCCTTCCTGACCCATGGTTTTTTCCGGAGTTTCCCCGGGTCGCTAGGGGAATGCTGGGAAGTTTCATTACATTCCCTGAATGTCTTGTCCTATTTCACCTACATTTTCATTTCACTTCACCTTTCATTTGCTTGGTCTGTTTCAGGGTTGAAAGTGTCGGCGGGAGTCTTGGCGTTGTAGGGAAAAGGATGTTCTGAATACCTCTTCGTCCCCCGGAATTAGAGCGGTCTCCGAGCCCCACAACTCCAGGGGATGTGTAAGGGGGAGGGGAAGCGTTGAACCAGTTGCCATCCGGGAGTTTGAATCTGTAAAAAATAGGGACCCTGCCCTCTGCCTTGTCGTGCCTCCTGGTCCGGCCCCCTCTGTCTCCTCTCACGTCGCCCCTACCTCCTGGGGGACCCCGTCAGGGGCTACAGGCACAAAAGATCTTGTAGGTCGAGGTGCTATGCTTCGCAGTTAGTCCTAGTCTTAGTCCTATTATTATTATTATTATTATTATTATTATTATTATTATTATTATTATTATTTTGGGATGGGACCTCGATACCGTTGATTCTTTGATACTCTCGATATTCGGTGGTCTCTAAGTATGTCTAATACTTTGATAGGCTTTCGATACTTTAAAATTGTTAAGTTTCGCATTATTGAAAGTTGTTGTGTTTAACTTTATGCTAGATAAGGAATGAAAGAGTCGAGACTTCACGTTATTGCCTGCACGTGTCCCAAAAGAGGTGCTGAACTATAGCTCTTGATAGAGCTTGACTGCGTTTCCTTCGGGTGAATGAATACAACATTCCATTGGCTCTTGAATCTAAAATACAAACATGCAAACAATGGGGAAGGAGTAGAGTTACTCATGTAAAATACAGTATCAACTGAGTTGCGAATGAAGCTGATTTAGCTGACGCACTAAATCACGTTTCTGCAATAGCCTGGCTTGGTGACTCACCTTCTGCCATTACATACCTAATGCGGTGACAAAATCTGTGAATCCAGCAGAAACAAATCAGAACTTAATAGATGAGAGAATACAGCGCATGGAAGTACATGTTCTCTCAAGAATGCTCGCGCTCTTAAACAAAAATCTTTGATTCCTTTTATCTTTATTTTCGAGTGTTATGTGGCTAATTTCTTATTACCGCAAGAAAAAAATACATACTATGTTATGTGGTGAATGGTGATTTACTTGTGAATGGTGGTAGAATGGTATAACTCACACACTGTTTTTAGTTGTTTGAGTTTCATGTAAAATACATATTGGTTTATATTTTTAAGATGGCAGAACAAAGCAAAATAGCTAGTATTTGTTTTTCTATGGATAGAAAATACTTTAAAAGTAAGTTTTCAGAAAAAAATATAGTTACACAAAAAGGGAAGTTTGGAAACAATAATAATAATACTTATTACTATACTAACAATAGGGGATACATAACCTGTGGCATTATGAAGACAAAAAAAAATGCTGCCAAATGGAGAATGCCAAACAGGAACAATTTCGGAATTAGCATACAGCACAAAATTAGTTACACGCGTTTATGCAAGAAAACTATTAATAAAAACGCAATTCAGTGAAGAAGCTATAGTCTTTACAGAATTTTCAAAGTGAGTATCGAGTATCTAGTATCGATGCTCAAAAATCAGTATCGGCATCGAGTATCGAGAAATAGTGGTATTGTGCTACCACTGTTATTATTATTATTATCATTATTATTACTATCATTATTATCTATTATATTTGCGAATGATCAAGTAGTCATTGCACAGATATGGAGTATATGGTGAGAAAATTGTTAGAGTATAAAAATGGGACCTTAAAAATAAATTAAGATAAAACATTTTATCTGGAATGTGGATCAGAGGCTGAAGATTTAATTTTGGAATATCAAAGAGGTTTCATAGAAGGTTGTGAAGAATTTCAGTGTTTCGGAGTTAGAATTGATAAAGAAGAATGACATAAAGAACAGAAATAGCAAAGGTAGAGCAACGACAACAATACTAAATGGTATTTTATTGGGCAGAAATATAACCAAATAAACTATGTATATTGCAAGTTTACAAATCAATGGTGAGAAGTACTGTCACATATGGGGATGAAATTGGGAAACTGAATAAATATTTAACATCGATGTTATTGTCTATGGAAATCAGCAATTGATTAAAAATTGGAAAAAAATTAAGGACACTGTTATTAAGAAGGGAATGTAGGTTAAGAATTCTGTGGTAGAGTAGATAAGATGTAAATAACAAAACTGTTGTGAACTTATCAGGATATACCAGGGGATAGAATACCCAGAAAAGTTTGGCAATGGGAGAAGAGGAAGGGGTAGACCCTAAAATACTTGGATGCAGGAAATAAACACGGGGATGGAGGGGGAAGAGGAGGAGGAATGGAATAACAGGAATGAGAGGAGATGAAAAATAAATCTTTAGGCTCAGAAATATGTATAGGTATGCATTTTAATTCTGTATATAAATATAAGAATTATTATTGTTATTATTAGTATTATTAAGAAGGGTTACTATGTTTTCCTGCGAGGAGAAGCACACCAATAAATGCAGAAGTGATGTGGAAAAGTAGAATAAGGTGTGCAGAATATATAAATATAAAATACTAGCTGCCTTAACGCGACATTGCCTGGGTGTACTCTATAAATAGGGGTTTCAAAATAAGTACAAGGGAAGTTTTTGAAGGTGGTGCTAGACAATTATTTTTGCTGTGACTTTAGGGTTTTGTCCAGATTGATCATATGGGGTTCAAAATCTAATGTTGAATAGCATGTTAAGGATAGGATATAAAATTTTCTTCGAATCCTTTGGTGTAAATGCTCAAATTTGTCATCTGCTAGGCCCGTCGTTGCATGTTTATACATAAGTGCTTCAAATTAAGGGCATGGGTCGATTTTAAAAATAATCAGAGAACTCTATGATTGAAAATGTGGGTTGGATTGGTTTTTGGAGGTTGTAAGGTAACCTACGATTCTTGTCAATACCCAATGTATAATTGTACGTCGTTTTGCCTAGTTGGGTTAAACAGCGTAGACTTCTACAGCAGGGATTGAAAGTGTGAGATAAAATTATTTTTGGAAATCATAAGGTAGCATATAATTTTTTACACATCCTACAGCTAGATGTACAAGGTTCTATCCATATAGTCACAGTGAGAGTCCGTAATAAAGGGCAGAATATAAAATTAGGGACAATCTTTTTAAACTCAAGAATAGCCTACAATTTTCACTGGGCCTCAAGTGTTCGTATCCAAGCTTTTGTCTAGATTGGTCAAATGGCGCAGGTTTTACGTAAGTGGTAAAAAATATTAGTAGGGGAGATTTTGAAAGTTGCAAGATGGTTCATAATTTTCGCCCAGGCCTATAGTTCAAATGCACAATTTGGGACTCGATTGGCCAAGAGGTTTAGTTTTGCATATTAGGGATGGAAAATAATAGATAAGAGTATTTTAACGGCATTCTAAAATAAAAGAAAACGTTTTAGTCTGATGTTCGGAGTAGCATTTAGCTCTTAATGCCTGTATGTGGCATTTGCCTGTGTATTACTTAAGGTAAGATTATAAGTCCTATCCCGCCTATATTGAGTCTACTGCATTCATGACTCATCTCAGAAAATATTTAACATATCAGACTGAAATTTTACAGTATGTAGATGCATGTCTTCAAAGTTCATGATCTACTTTTATATACTAAGTTTGTTTCTTAAGGAAGATAGGATTATTTTCTTGATTATGCCATATTTTGATTCAAATTTGTTAACATTTATTTTGTTTAAATGACCAACCATGTTATAAACACCAAAGTAGATCCACAATAGCACTTTGAGGTATTTTTACCATCCTAAACTTTAATTTAGCTATCTCCAATAGTTTCTGAGAAACCGGGTCATTTATACCAGAGAATGTTATCCACACAAAAATATGTTCAAAGCAAAAGTGAAGAAAAAAAACTTGCATATATTTGCATGGAATTAAACCACATGGCTTGAGAACACACAAGCTGCCATAATTAGCAGTAATGCCAATTTATACAGAGAAAAGCCCCTTAAAATGGTCCAAAGTTTATCTCTTATTTGCAAATGAGCAGACGTAGTAATATATATATATATATATATATATATATATATATATATATATATATATATATATATATGCCGAATTAAAGAAGAAATTCCTATTTATAAGACGGCACAAAAAGCTAAAAACGCCATTCCATGTGTTTTGCAAACTGACAATCCCCTAAAAGCAAATCTGTAAATGGAAACACAATTTTCATGTTTCCGAGCTTCTAACATTTTTGGTACAGTCTCTGCTTTTCGGACTCTCAATATACCAACTTACACGCACTTGCCTGGAACTTTTGAATATTTTGCATGGCCCGCGCACCAGTGTGACACCCCTGCTCTATGTAATAAAGTGGAGAGACTATACAGGGTGGAACAATTAAGTTGAAACTGTACAATCTCTCCAAAACTAAGCGTTGTAGAAGGAAATGTGTTGAATGAAAGTTGCTTGACATTACGGGAGAAAGTAAATGTCATTAGTCGTGGTTTGTTTGGAGGACGTTATGGTGACCATTTTAGGGTCAATTAATTTTTTTTAAATGGGAAGCTATAATTAGGCTCAAATTAAATTGCCCCTAAAATGACTATCACAACGTCCTCCAAATAAAACACAACTAATGACATTTACTTTCCCCCATAACATCAAGCAACTTTTATTCAAGACATTTCTTTCTACAACGCTTAGTTTTGGAGATATTGTACAGTCTCAACTTAAATGGTCCACCCTGTATACATACGTCAGAAAGGCTTCGCAGCTGAGAGGACAATTCTAAAGGTGTTACTGCCTACGTAGAGGAAGGTGAAGAAACGATAGAAGAATATGATGAAGGAAATTATATAGACGAGAGAAGAAAAGAAACAAAGATAAAAGATGGTTGTTTAGGGAGGAGAGCAACGGGACATTAATTACAGAGATCGGGTTCAACCCAGTGTGCTTCCACACAAACTGGTTACAGCACTTAAATGATTTTAGACCCCTCCTCCTTGTATCCATTAGGCTCTGTTGCCCTCCCTTTTTCCATGAATTTGCTTCTGTAGCCGTCTCAAGGTGCTCTTCAAAGCGCTGCATCGGTCAAGTTTTCTCTTAAACTGACATTACGTACACAATAACACTGTTTGAATTGCAGAATAATTCCTGTTAACTTTCGAATTTGAACAAATAACTTGTATAATGGGTTAACCTGAAGCCAAATGTTTAACCTGCAGAGTATATTATGAAGTTTCGACACATATTTTTAAGACAAATACATTGGAAGCAATACACATAATGAAATCTTTAAGGAAAACAACACATATAGGAATGGGGGTGACATGCACAAATAATAAAACACGACCGATATAAGTGTCGAATATGTAGGTTTCAGGGTCGTTGAGATGAACAGTGACACTCCGGATTCCATTTAAGTCGAAGTTCAGCCCACACCAATACGGGAGGGGTGATGAGAAGGGGTGAAAAAATCTATAAAAAAATTAAGATTAGTGTCGAATCCATACTTTCAGGGCCATTGAGATGAACAGCTGAGAGGACCCTCTAGTGTCACTGCGGCTCGCGCTAAGGGTGGAAAGGCACAAAAGCCCTTATTCGTATTGGTAGTAGATTACCCATAAAACAGATGGTCTATTTAATGTTAGTTCATTTGTTTTTGCATATTATAGCGCGTATTATTTACATTTATGTTGATATTTACATCCATATTTTACTGTTTATTTAAGCTTATAAATCCGGGCTCCACTAATGATAATGCTATGAAATGCCATTTATCGAATTTCGTCGCTGCAATATGCTATATTATACAGGGTGGACCTTTTAAGTTGGGACTGTACAATATCTCCAAAACTAAGCGTTGTAGAAAAAATGTCTTGAAAAAAGTTGCTTGGCATTATGGAGGAAAGTAAATGCCATTAGTTGTGTTTTATTTGGAGGATTGTGATTATCATTTTAGGGTCAATTTATTTTTTTTAAATGGGAAGCTACCTACTTTATGTTGTTTTCTCACTTCTCATAAAACAACTAAACAATACTTGTATAAAGCACTTTTCAATTGTTCTTACACCAACGTAAATAACAACGAAAGCTCTAAATGGCTGTGTATGAAGAACGCAAAGAATGATTGGACCATCCATGGATGGCCATTTGAGGGTCAAGTTACGTTTCGTAATTGGGAACCAATATATTTTATTTTGTTTCCTTATTCCTCATCACAAAATAAACAGCTTTTCATAAACCATTTTGTAATGAGAAACAATATACAAAATATAGGTTCGCATTTAAAAGTATAAAATTGACCCTAAAATGATCATCATAACTCCTCCAAACAAAACACGACTAATGGCATTTACTTTCCCCCATAGTATTAAGCAATTTTATTGAAGACATTTTCTTTCTACAATGCTTAGTTTTTGGGATACTGTATAGTTTCAACTTAAATGGTCCATCCTGTATGCTGTGGTTGGCGTTTAGAAATCACTGGGTATGATGTACGATATGCACCAGATAGAGAATTGGATGTAACATTACATGTTAACTTCTCCAAACGAAGTTGCACTGTACACAAAGTCAAATCAAAATTACACTTTGTGAATGTTGCTAATGACAGAAGTTTATAAACAGAAGTTTTCTAGCTAGTTTTCCTCTTTATGGATGAACATTTAAGAGTTTGTATAAATGACTATAGTTTCTATAAATAAGCCTGTTGGACACATAATTCTGAATTATTCACGTAGCATTCTGATCATCATGGGAAGCAATGGGTAGAGTGATTCTTATATCGTAGCACCGTAAAATAGATTCATTTGAAACCAATTTTGAAATGAAGCGCATAATTTCACCTTATGCACATCAGCAATAGTTAGCAATAGTATTCCAACATCAATAAGAGCAACCGAATGCTGTAAATATGACATATTCTCCTGAAGACTGTTTACTGATGGTAAGCTTTGGGTCACAATGTATTTTCTTGCAACCCAACGGCAGTTCAGGACATAGTGTGGAATCCTGAAACTGAAAATGACAGGATTCCTTCTGGATGAACATGGAAAACATCGACCAGATGCTAGAGAGAATCGTAAACAATACGGGTTGCAAATGAGGAGTATCGTTTCAAAACGTATTAAATCCTCTCGCAATCGAAATTTAGCCTGATGCAAGTTTCTACTCTTAAATGAGTGTTCTACAGTACTGTTGATCAAAACCGATGCATTTCGTATTCTTTCCTATCTTTTTTCCTTGTTGAAGTTGGAATAGGATCGGAGCAAATTGTATTCTTTTCGCAAAACTGGCCGCTTCAAAACGTATTAAGCTTTATTGCGAATTTCTGATGTTTGGAAGCTTGATACCGCGAAAATTTGTTTCTGCACTGTTAGTGTGACTTATCTGCACAATGATTATTCATTGTGTTGTGACGTGTGTGTATGTGCGCTGGGTGATAAAATGGCAGGCTCTGCTGCTGTCGGTGAAAGATCAAAGGGAAGTAGGAAGAGAGTTCGGGGAAAAACAAAACGTGAATCTGAAAGAGAAGCAAGGTTAGTTAAATGCGGTGTTAACATTATTAATATTAATATCTACACTGTTAATCTATCATTCAGAGCGTCTTGTGTTACGGCAACAATTAAGTTTTCCTGCTTCATAATTTATAAGCCTCTGGATTACAATACTCTTTATAGGTATGTAAGCTAGGGTCCACATTTAACAAATTTTAAAGTCTCGTGCCATCATAAGAAAGGACGATATACTATTCCAGCATACTTTTTGGAGAAAGCAAGGAAATTCGTATATAGTGTACCAAACAAATTGGGCCAAGATGTTCGACTGAGGAGTATGATAACAATATCTTCTCCAAAGAGCCCGAAACCGGGAAAAGTTCCGAAAAGTGATGGAGCAAGAAACAGTGTTGTTGTAAAATATTATGTCTGTTCTTGTTAATTAACAATGAATAGAACAGGGGGAATATAGCTTCCTTAGCAAAGATTAACAATATAATGTTCTAATGATCATTTAATTATTAATATGAGGAGAATGGCTCTGTTGCTTCCCTTAAATTTAATTTCATATTCCTGTTCTTTTTCTAATCATTGTTTTATCCCTTTTCCCTTTAATATCGGCTTAGTAAAAGTACTAATTAAGTTGAGAGCTTTAGCAAATAAATACTAACGTTTCATTAATTTTGAAAACTGCATATTTTAGAAACCTGCGTATTCAGTTATTTCTTTATCTTGAATAAATCCAATAATTAATTTTCAGGTGAAAATGGGAGATCAAGCAGACCCTGTGTGTGCCCAATTTTTCAAGAAATTGTTTGGCATAGGACAAACGAGACTTAATAATATTGCAAAAGGGTTAACGTCAAGTGAAGGTATAAGAGATAAGAAAGGAGGGAACCGTAAAAGTGAACGCTATCCAGAGCAAAAGAAGAAAGTAATTGAATTTATTACGAAGCGAAGGAGTCTCATTATCGAAATAAAAGCCAACGGCTTTACTTGTCAGCTGATATAAGCATCAAAAGATTATTTAAAATCTATAACTCAAGTGTTTCTGAAAATCTGAAAGTAAACACATTTTCCGCACAGACTTCAACATAGGTTTCGGATCACCAGCAATTGACGTATGTAGTTACTGTAGCGCATGATTTTTTAAATTAAAAATACAGAGGACACATCTGTAAGGAAGCGCCACCTGGCTGAACTGGGTGTACATAAAGCAAGATCCAAAGCGTTTTACAAACTGATGAAAGAAAGTCCTCCTGGAACTATGTCTGTTGCTTTGATCTACAGCAGGTGCAACCATTGCCAAAGCTGGCTATTGGTGAGACACACTATTCCTGCGAATTAGCATTCTATTCTTTGTGCGTTACTGATATCAGTAGAGCTTCTCCAGCATTCTTCACCTGGAACGAGACTGAAGCAGGAAGGGGAGAAAATGAGGTTGCATCAGGAGTAGTTATTTTTAGGCGAGGTGCATTTTGATGACAGCATCACGTGTGTCAGGTTGTTCTGCGACGGATGCGGAGGGCAGAATAAAAATCCCACACTGTCCAAGCCTTTGTCTTCTGGCTTCAGTGCAAAGCACTTTCGCACATTCGCAAAATAATAATGCACTCTCCAGTCAGGGGGCATTCTTTCCTACCAGCCAACAGAATTTTCGGAGTGACAGAAAAGATGTCGCGTAAAAAAGAGGAAATAATTACTCCGGAAGAATACCGGGCTATCTACCAGACTGTGGGCACTGTCAAAGCATTTGGAGAAAATTGGGTGGTAAGGGATTATAAGCTCAAGAAAGAGGGAGGAATAAAGAAAATGAAAAGGGTAATGCTGAAGAAAGTCTGCACAGACAGAGAAGCACATACCGCTCTCAAAATGGAACCAACTTACAGATGCAATGATCCAAGCAAACTCTATACCACGATTTCGAAAAGAGGAATAAGAACAATACGTGAGCTATCTGTCCCGTCAACCCGAAGAGCTGTACCTGATGCAGAGGTCTGATGTAGAAACTCTTCTCAAAATGAGATTCGGAGATAACTGGCAAAGGGTAGACACTCTACAGTTCTACGTTTCTGCTTTCAATACCGATGTTGCAGCTGATGGTAGTACTCAGGGATATGACTGTCTGCATGAAGAAAGTGGTTTAGGGAGATTGTGGGACAACATGACATCCACAGTGTTCTCAATTTTATTCGGTGTTTTCATGCTATTATTATTATTATTTTCTTATTTCAAATCCTAATAGTTTGTGTCTCAACTACAATCTGTTGATAATACTACAATTTGAGCATATTTAAAAACTGATTACTATAGTAATGACACATAGACTGAGGTAGAACGTCAGTGCAAAATGCCGAAGGCTATTAAATCCCATAGACGGATAAAATGTATTCAATTAAATTAAATAGCTATTAATTTTCTCATGATTGGAACACAATATATTTAATTCCAATGTGCTGTTTCAAAACGTATTCAGTGGATTCTTGAATTTAAAATTACTTAGGAATAAGGTGGGAAACATATTTCAAATTTTATAAAATTTAGCTACAATTGTCTATACAAATATTTACGCACCACGTTTTCTGAAAACAGTGCATATTTTTCAAGAAAATGGTTTTATTGTTCCCTGAAAAATTAAGAAAGGGGAACTTAATACGTTTTGAAACGATGCTCCTCAAATTGGAACGTTCACCTAAGAAGTCTTTGCGTCAATTGTCCCAGGAATCAAAACACAGTTATTGAATAAGTCAAAGGGCAGCAAAGAAAGCACATCTTTGAGCGTACAAATTAACGGTACTGCAGGAAGCAGGCTGATAAAGCAAACAGAATTAATTTTGTCGTTGGTTTCAGGACCTCGTTCGAAATAACCCAAGAATGATGGGACATCACGTGGTTCACAGCTGAGTCATTGTTTCTTTTGTCGGGCTAGTCAACTTCTAAAATTCAGATGTTGGTCTGTTGTAAACCCTTATGCAATACAGGCAGCAGAGTTGCACCAAATCAAAATGAGATATGGTGTGTCATATTAGTTTAATAGCTAGTAGATCAATGTTTTTTCAACATATGGTTGAACACGGATGCGAAAGACTTAGGGCGGTATTCATAGTAGATCTTGGTCCGGACCAACTTGCTACTTCCGGTGGATTTAGGACCAACGATTTTCTTATTGGTAGACAGGGACTTACGTTGGTCCGGGAATCAAACGCCTTGGTCCGGACCAAATTTTGATCTACCTCAGAGGGTTAGATTAAAGGCAGATCATCTTTACAAAATGGATGACTATGGAGTGATGGGCGTGGCTGCTGTGCGAAGAATTCGCGAAATGAGACGATGGAGTAAAACTATTTACAATATTAGACATAACTGGAAAGTATGACAACCTAAACTTCAAAACAAATACAAGTTTCATAAAGCAAAGGTTAGAAGGCTGATAAAATTGGTTCATCCTAACCTATATGACAAAGACGATAACCGAGGCTTAAGTAGTTCAATTGATACGCAAATGCCAATAGCACTTCCATATTATACAAGAGTAGAGTGTCAAGAAAACACTACTGAACTTATTAAGGCGTCAGTAATCCGTATTATAACGTATGTTTCATGTGCCAATGCTAGACTTCTCTTCCTTAAACCGGGATTACAATGAACTTTACGTAACATGACGGAACGTAACGCGAAGTTAAGAAATGCTGCTAAAGTAAAGGTTTAATTAGTATGCAATTAACGCAACGGGAATTAATCTTGATTGTTTGTTCTTTTATTACTTCATACTGCTGCTTCACGCCGATTGGTTGTAATTACCGCGAGAGATTAAACTTGGCTAAACGGGAAGGAAAAATATGACATTGCCAAATTCTTAAGTTGCGTCGCGTAAATTAAGTCACGTTAAGACAACCCTAAATAGCTCCATTTAATACAGTGCGTAAGACCTTCACCTTACGTCGCATTGAGTTAAGTCACTTAGGTTAAGTACAACGTAATTCAGACTTTACTTACGTTTTCCCAGCGAGGATAGGAGGATTAAACTTCCAGGAAGGTTTATGTAATATCAAGATTTCCTTAGGTAATTATTTCTGTATAATTACTATCACACAGTATTTAATTATTTGATTAAGATCCAAGGTGAGATACATTTTAATAACTACAAATATTGCTTTCTATTTAAATTCGATTTCATTCTGTAATTTTAACGTTAAAAATTAATCTTCCACCAAGTTAAATTCCTATTCAAATGATTAACAATGTGTATCTGTGGATAAGAACCTTTTCAAAAAGAGAGTGGTGGCAATAGGTTAGAAACATGCACAAAATTGCCTATTATCTCCCTCCATGTCTGCTTTTTTTGCGTTTGATTTGTAGAAACCGATTTGTTTTGAATAATATCCATCATTTTATGTATTAAGGAAAACAGGCATTTTCCTCTTCCTAACGTTTTAATGCACGCTTCTTTGTTATCTCCATTTTTTGATGAGGGTGAGGAATGAGCACTGAACCGATGAAAAAACAGCTGTGAAACGACCATAGAACGTTAAAAGCTAGGAAGTGACAGTGGTTAGTTTACTGCTCTATGGAATTTGCGCATGCGCAGAACTACGCCTTTCTTCGCCGTGTAACATTTTCTCCTTGCTGATCCACGACTTTTCTTGGTCCGAGGCTTTTTATCATCCATGAATATTAAAAAGTTGGTCGGCCTTTGGTCCGGACCAAATGAGTTTGGAGATAGTCACGACCAACCTGAAATCTATGAATAAGGCTCTGTAACTAAGTGACAGTTGGCCTCAATGACACTTGCCCCCAACCATTCTTATACCTGAGTACTAACAGGTTTCTTACTAATTAGCTTGCTACCTGCCCAAGAACAAAGTTGAATTTGCCAAATTTTCTCCATTTCTAGGTAAAGAAATCGTGATTTATTATTATTATTATTATTATTATTATTATTATTATTATTATTATTATTAATGAAGAGACACTTAGACAACACAATTTGTTAAGAGATAACACCGGTGGCCTGCGTTCCCCATTATTTAAAACCTTTAAACATGTAACGAAACAATCTTTACAATATTATTACTATTATCATTATTACTGTTTTGTATTCCAATGGAACCGTCAGCTTTTATGTAGAATATTTACATGCTATATGCTTTTTCCTTTAACACCGAACAGATATTTACTGCAATTTTTTACATACGCCATTCGATTGGATTGTGAAACTAAGGGGATTCGGTAGCGATCCAGGAATGAAGATATTGTTCCGATGCCCCACGAGGAGGCTCCCTCGGGAAGGAGGGTGGAAGGGATCAGGTGAGAGGAGACACCGGGCGGGCGGAACCAGTATTTATGTGACAGCAATGACAGGGTCTCTACAGTTTCCAAATTGAGAACCTCCGGCAGTCGGACAGGCAGTACCGGACCCCTTCCCACACAGGATTCAACGCCCGCCCCCCAAGGAGCGATCTTTATACTTTGTACCCGGCAACCAGTCTAAGGCCGAGGGATGGAGAAAGTTCACAGAGAGCATCCTTTTCCCCTGTCGCGCTGCACCGAAACACTATCGCCGACACTTCCAACAGACCAAACTGGGTGAAGGCTGAATGAATTGATTAATGGAACGAAATAGAAGGACAGGAAACTCGGGGGATGAAAGAAACCACTCCACCATTCGCCTGACAACCCGAGAAAACCCCGAAAAAACCAATGGGCCAGAGTGGGCATCGTCGTCGGGAATCGAACCCGGAACCTCCCGAATGCGGGCCACAGACGTTACCGTCTGGCCATCCCACTCGGTACGTAGGTCATTAATTTAAGAAAATGTATAAGTAATAAATGAATTACAACTATCCGGGCTTGTAGGCCGTTGTCTAGAAGGCATCGTGGATACTAGACCACGGCCTACAAGCCCGGATAGTTGTAATTCATTTATTAGTTATGACGCCGGCCGTGAAAGCCTCACTATGTACAAAATGTATAAGCTTTCCATTTTTCTGAAGCTTTTTCAACGTTTCACTAATGATTTTATCAAATTTTATTGTTGATTTTTTTCCGTTTCTTGCCCTTAAGATTAAGATATCTTCTATTGTATGTGTATGAATGGTGTTCAGTATCCTCTCAAAGAGTGATTACTGATGTGTACACATTTGGATGTGCTCTGGAAACCAAACTGTTTAAGCCTTTTATTCCAACCTTCGGCGTTGGTCCTATACCGTTTGCCCGAGCAGTTCCATATAACTCTCGGAAGAATGTTCGTTCTCCAACCACTGCTCGACAAAGTAATCGTAGAAACTCCCAAGCTTTTCAACTTCTGGTGTGTTTTCCTGGATGCATAACCAAATATCATCAACATGTTTAAAGGTACGTGTGCTAATGCGGCACACATACGAATTTGAAGTCGAATTTCTTCGTTCTCCATGTATGCTGTTTGGAGACCAAGCTCTGCACTTTCCTCCATAAGGATTGGTTAAAATGGAAATTGCAGCCACAAAGCTGCACTGATGGGAACATATTATTTATAGACTCAGTGATAGCCGTCCCGAAGTCATCAACCACTGCCTTCAGATTCCAACTAGGCAAGCAATTCTTTGTAGCTGTGAACATCTGTCATAAATTTTGCGCTCCTTATTTGGCAGAAGTGCGTACAGTATTGGTATGTCATTGGTTTCTCCTAAAGAACTTCCCATGTCGGCGTGGATTGTAAAGACCTGCTTAAATTGCTTTCTAGAAATCTTATTGTTCTATCAATAAAAAATGAAGTATTTCCAAAATATTCCTTCCTTTTGTGCTGGCAAAAGCTAAAGGTAAAGGTACCTATCACGGAGGGGCCTCGGAACCGGGGCAGAGCACTGCAAGTAGGCCATAACGACCCTTTGTACTTACAACTTGGCCCCTGGAGGGAAGGGATTAGGGGAGAAACCGAAAGGACGACCAGATCCGAATGCCGACGGACGCAAGCATGGACGCGGTCCCTAACATTTCCAGATAGAACGCATCCTACGCCGCCCGGTCCCTGCCTAAAAGACTCCAACCTCCAGGGCCCACGGTGCGGAGCCCACTCGGAGGAGACGCCTAACTGAGCGGTACCGCAGCGACTCCAGGGAAGAAACCTTTACACAGCGCAAGCCACCGTCCAGCCGCAACTCGCAAAACACCGTCGTCTGGTCCTACAATTCTGACACACATGACAAGGAAGAGTCGTGGTAGAAGATGCACCACTCCAGCATCCGCCTGTCGTCCCGGGGAAACTACGAAAAACCCATGGGCCAGAGTGGGCGGTCGCCGGGGATCGATCCCGGGACCTCCCGAATGCGGGCCACAAACGCTGCCGCCTGAGCCATCCTACTCGGCTTTGTACTGGTAAATACTAATATGCTTTCGTAAGGTCAGCGATTGTCATCGTGCAGAAGCAAATTTCTCCATCGTTGGTTGTTAATAAGTGTTCAAGAAGTGTTACATCTTGTGCAAGAGCTGGATCTTGAATTAACCAAGGTATTTCCTCCGAATGCGATGCAGCACCTGTCTGTCACAAAACGTAACCGCTATTAAATAGTTTTCCAAATTCTTCCATATATACCTTTGAAACAGAGTGGTCGGATTTCTTCACCCGTTCTGGCATTAGTCATTTGCTTCCGAACCTCATTTGCTGCAACATTCGGAATACATCTACCTATGCAGTTGTTCTCTCAAAATGACGTTTTACATTGAAACACCCCCATTGCAGTTTTTCTTCTTGTAGTTCACACAGGCCAATGAGGGACGATCTCCTTGTTTGTTTGATTTCGTATAATTATATTCATACCCATTACAGATCAACTGTGGCTTGCCCTTACTAGTTTCGGTGAACTCCATAAAATCAACAATGAAAGCAGCGCAAAAATGAACTTCAATCTATCACCACTGAGGAAATAGGATTATCTAACCCGACTAGGCTCTGGTAACAATCAGGGGAGGAGTTACCTCCTCTGCTCTCTCTTAATTTACGCTCGACCTTCAAGCATTAATGGTTTCTCAAAACTGGAATCCTAAGGGCAACTGCCCCTAAACCGTAGCGGAGGTAAGTGTCAATGAGGGCAAGTGTCACAAATTCGAGGCAAACATCACATAGTTGCATACCGCGCAGGTCACGAACCAGTGACTGCTGCCCAGGTCTCCTCCCCTCCCATCAGCGATAAAACATCCTCGTAACGTGGACCTCCCAGAATAGGCTCATGCTTTTTCTTACAGTTGCAGACATTAAAAATGTTCCACACGATGCAGTTCGCAATCAATTTTGTCCAAATTTCTAGCAGAAACTCGAAGTGTATGAATTTTAAAAATTGGCACACTATTTTACTACCCCTTTAAACTACACAAGACATGACACAATTAATTGGATCACTGAGGATAAATATGAAAATAAATTATATTTGAAATATTTTTAATGAAACAACCAGAAGAGCTAGAAAGTCCGTTTGCCAGTTTTGTGAATTAGTATTTACGTTATGTGTCATTAGTTTTATTTACTCATAATTATGATTTCCAAGACAACATACAAAATTTAAATTAGGTATGTGCGTTTATATCAGACATGTTTTTGTTCTGATTTACAATTTGTTTAGTTGTGGAGTTTAAAAATATTCCACATTTCAAACGGTTTGTTTCATCCAATTCAGAATTTTGTTTTACCTTTAATAGGCCATTGTAAAGAAGGATTTTATTATTGAAATGAAGTCATGAAAGTTATTGAAATGAACATCAAGCTATGAAAATATTTAATAAAACATAATATAACGTGATACGCTCCAACTCGACCCGGTAATTATTGAAATAAGTTAATCAAATATAACGTAACACTATTATAATATAAATTGTGGAGATATTAAGGTGATTGCAACCACGCAGTGGCACTAATGAAGATACAACATTTTGTATCTAATATTGTAACTTGTATAGGAAAAATATTTATATATCATATTGTAACCTGTGTGGAAGTGAGACATGTCGGCCACTTGCACCCCTCTTTGGGACAGGCGGCATTGAAACACAAAGGCGAGAAAGCGATACCCAAGGTTTATGGGTAAAACGCTCGATTTCTTTCAAAGTTAGAAGTGCATGCCATCTACGACAAATAAGGGGATTATAGTCATAAAACTACGTACGTGATACAGCTTAGATTCAACTAATTTTAGCTAGTGCCATGAGAAAGAGAAGGTTAGGAACTCAACGAAAAGCCCAAATCTTAGCCAATATGTTCAAAGTAAGGAATATGAACCGGAAAATACAAAAACAGGAAACAGCCACATGATTAAAAAGTGAGCAAAGTAATCACGCGACAT
Organism: Deroplatys truncata; assembly: GCA_030765065.1. Lineage (NCBI taxonomy): Eukaryota > Metazoa > Arthropoda > Insecta > Mantodea > Mantidae > Deroplatys > Deroplatys truncata. The sequence goes on along the minus strand of CM060990.1, from coordinate 179,246,206 downwards.
ATGGGGTGTAGGGATGAAATCGGACATGGCGGGAATTATAAATCGCAAGTAACTTCACTTCTCTGAACTCTGTATGGTGTAAGTAAGTGCCGCGGCTATGCACGCAATGAAAGATCGCACTATGAAAATGTTAGAGAACTTAGAAATCTCCCCGTCCAAGCAATCATCGCTAGGTTAGCCGCAAGTAAATTCATGGTATTACGAATTGTGACGATCGATTGTTTGCCTCAAATGATTAGCGGGGTGGTGGCGCGCGTTCCGGAATGTGTAGCAATAACCCAATAATAAAGTTAACATTTATTGCGGTCGATGTTTCATTATAGCCAAGGGTAGTTTACCCCCCCCCCCTGTAGACGTTACAGAGTCAATATTGCTCAACGCTAGCCAGCCAAAGAAGGAAGAATACACAGGAGAGCAATCCAGTCACAATTTGAGGGATTCTGACTTCAGAACTCCGCATCTAGAACGCGGCCAGCTTCAAACGATAACATTTTATAAACGGCTTGTATGAGTCTCCTAAGTAATCACTCATGAAGTTTTGCTGAAAAAGTTAATCGGTCAAAGAGTTTGACACGTGGAGCATTTTAGGTAATGAAAGAAGCTGAAAAAGTTTTGAGAAAGACTACATTTAAAAGTAAGTAGTGTAAACATAATTGGTAGGGGTTGCACTGCGACTTATGGGAGATCTATCGCGGCTACTATCCCACAGGAGGAGGGGATGAAGTAAAGGAACCACAGGAGGCTTTTCTTACAGCAAGCATCCGCGTCATCTGTCCGACACCACCACACCAAACCTAGAAGCACGCTTGAAAGATGAGAAGGAAGCGGAATGAAAGGGAAATGATGAAAGGAAACCGTGGTAGATGATGAACAACCTCAGTATTCGCCTACCGAACAGGAAAAAAAAACCCAAGATCAGGTGGGCGGTCAACCAGAATCAAACCCGTGACCTCCCATATGGGAGCCTCAGACGCTACCGCGAAACCAATTCCCTCGGTAAAAGTAATACAAGGCAAAGCATTAAATAGTCTTCATTTTTTCCCTGATTTTCACGAAACTTCACAGGTGCATTAAGGCTTTTTTTTTTTTTTTTTTTTTTTTTGCTTCGGTTGTGCATAATGTTTTGGTAGAAGGCGTGCTCAAAGGTTAAATATACCTTGTTCTTTTTCCTGTGATTTATATTCACAAAAATAGGAATATGTATTGCAACATATACTAGCGAGTCTCCAATTCCTGGAAGAATGGGCCCCCTTGTAATATGACAGAGCACAAGTTGTGTCAGGAAGGGTGGCGGGAGGAATGGGGAAGAAAGACCATGTTAAATGGTCCTGTGGAAAACGTTTAGTAAACAAACAAATGAAAGGTTACTTTCAGCGGCATCCTTGCGTCTGTTTATACCTATTTCCGTCGCACGCCTGCTTTTACTGAAGATAGCAACACCCCTTCTTTTACTGAAATTACTCGTGCTTGCAAACCAACTTCAGAATCACAAAACAGGCTAGGTTATTTCCCTCAGTTTCAGTGAGGAGAAAGATGAATGTTTTCTACATTGCTGCAGGTGTAGGCAACGTCTATATACTTGGTGTATTAAGGAATAATTTTTGACAAGAGTTTGATTTCCCTAAGTCTGTTTGTTTTTGAGCTATTAGAAGCTATGTTTAAGAGGAGACTAAATGAAAACAAAATTGCCAAAAATTACATTTTTTAGGTTTCTAGGTAGTATGATTAATTGAAATTTCCACTTTAATTATATATAAGTGTGTGTATACCGCGTGAGCCTTCTCATCCTGCGGATTAGTAACTAGCAACCCTGCATTTTACAAACGATGCGAAATGCAGGTGCTGACACGGCATGCATCAGCCCGCTGATTAGGACTACGGTGGTGCTAATGTACTCTAGTAGCGCAATGGTTAGCATGCTGGAAAGTCTTGGTGAAGGTCGGAAGTTCAAATCACGCCTCGGAATAAACGAGTGTTTTATTCATTTCTTGCATTTATTAATGATGTTCATTAAAGTATATTCCAACAAGTAACAATTTGTGTTTTAATGAAATTCACATAATGAAACTAATTAAACAAAACGGCACTTCCATGCTAAACTATCAAACCTCGTTAAATTTACTAAACATAAAGAGTAGCTTCAAGTGACAGTATTTGAACCTGGGACCTTCACCATTAAAGGCAAACGTGCACACTGTTGTGCTACGAGTGCAAGCCGCTGCACGAGCAGCGGTGCAAAACAGACATTTAGGTTGAAATTGATACGACGCGATGCAGTGGACAGTGTTTACGGCACAGTCTGTACAACGCCAGGACTGCGTAACTTCTCAATCCGCAGGCTGAGAGACTCACCCGGTATATATATTATTGTAGGCATATTCTGTAACTTTAAACGTTTTAAATGGTACTGTATCTGCCACTGTACTCTGAATTTATTTCACACAAATAAATCATAACTGCTACGCGCTGTAATAGAGAGACAAACTTTAGAGGAAAGTTATGTAAATTATGTGTGATCAAGCCATGTGGTTATTCCTTTGTAAATTTATAGGAGTTTGTTTTCTCCAATTTTGGTTTGAACAGGTTTTTCTGTGAATGACATTTGCTGGTATAAATGACCCATTTCAGAAACTAATGAAGATAGCATAATTAAATTTTATGAGGCAAAAGAATACCTCTAAATACTGTTGTGGATCTATTTTGGTGTTAATAGCAACATGCTTTGCTATTTTTTAAAATAATTGCAGACAAATTTTCATCCAAAGAAGGTTACCTCTACTAAAATAACTCTTCTTTAATAAACAAACGTATGGGATAAAGGTAAATAAGCGTTCTTAGAAGGTATGCTCGACATTCTGTGCAAATTTCAGTATAATATCGTAAATAGTTTCTGAGATTCTGGGTCATGAAATTAACGAATATAACATTGGCGGGATAGGACTTTTAATCTTTCCTTAAAAATGAAACTTTTTGTTAATCATCAGTGGCGCAGCTTGATGCTGTGTTCTGTTATACTAGATTTTAAAAATTGAATTTAGAATTTTTTAAATGATGCACAAGTTCCCATACATTAGTGTCTCATAAAATGTTGTGAATTCTCCATATCGATTCGATTAATATTGTTGTTACTGTTACTATTATTATTATTATTATTATTATTATTATTATTTGCTATTTTAGTAGTCATTAGCATCACTACTAATTGCTGAAATTGACTGAACATACATTTTAAGCTAAACTATATTATAAAAATATAGCGTTATGTGTAACTTTACAAAATACTGACAAACCATGTATGATTGTAAATCATGAAAACATTGTGGGTATTCACTTAGATGTTCTTGTATATATGCCGGCGATTTTTATTGCAAGCTTTTGTTTCAATGTTTTTAATATTTGATATTCCTTCAACACTCCATTCCTTTTCCCCGTCAAAAAGCAAACATGCGAAGCAATACACTTTGTTATGAATGTAACTGCCAGTTAGCCAATTAAATTTGCTGTACCAGGATGTTTGAAATGTCAGTTTTTGGTTCTTTTCCTGGAAGACAATGCCAAGCTTAGGAATTGGTCTTTTGCCTTTAAGTTCAGGCTTTTTCTTATAAGATAGAGTCGAAAACTGAATTTTTAATAAGTAATCTACTAAATCGATGGAATTGTCCATATTTATAAAATCATAAACAAAACACGCACAATCAAAACAGTACACAGGCCTACGTAAAATTAACACTTTATTGCACTGCACGGCTGAACGTACATAATGCTGGTTCACCAATAACTGAGGAATTAAATGTTTATGTTACAATGTCTTTCCCTACTCTTGTCTCCTACCCCTATTGTCCTGTTTCCGGACCTTCGAGACAGCAGGTACACAGAGACTAAACACCTTATTAAACGTGTTAAGTCTCTGCTGCTGCCTTTGTACCCTTAACGCACAACAAAATAAAGGCATGTCTTCCTACGAGAGGTGAAATTTAGTGGGAATAACTGTATAAGTCCACTCTTGATGAAACTTGCACTCGCTCAGCCATCCCAGTCTCTACTCGACTTTGCTGCCGCATCATGAGATTTCGAAGCTGCCTAAGTACGCAGCACTACACTCTGACAGAGTAGGAGTTGGGGTGTTGGGGTAAGCAGCGGTGAAGGTGATTGTATTAATTAGTTTTTCATCACTTGTCTGAGGCTTTCTTTAGTTATATATTTAAAAATTTAATTAGTTTCTTGGAAATTTATTTAGGTAGACTCAGTCTGAAAGTGTACCCTTACGCTACGCCATTGTTAATCATTCCAGTAAAACTTCATGATTTTTGTACCTTTTGAAGAGCATCTTACATTGGGTTTTAATATGAGGGGTTGCAAATACAATATTACTAATATGAACAATGTGGCCTATGTGTAAACAACCAGGGAATGATCCCAAAGTAAACCCTGGCATGTTCTATATAATTTTCTGAGCTTCTGGAATGCATTGGATGACTTTTTCTAGGGTTTATTATGTAACCTGGAAGAAGTGAAAATATTGACATCACACTGTGTTCAAGGAAAGCAGAACTTAAAACGAAAATTGGAGGGTAGGACAAGGCTTGACAACAAGTGTCCATAATTTTGTATATTTTGATTATAGCATTATAGAAACTAACGTAAAATACAATAGAAGAGGAGATTTGTTATATAATTATAAGCAAGAAAATTGGCAACAAACGAAAAAGGATTTTTAAAACCTAAACCTTAAGTATAGTGGGCATTCAATCGATGAGGTTGCTAAAATCTTAACCGAGACCATTAAGACTGTAGTTAAGAATACAGTTCCAAAAATAAGATCCAAAAAATCCTTCGAAAAAGTATGGACAGATAAACTGCAAAAGCTTAGATCTCTAACCAGGAAATTAAGAAGAATTTACCAAAAATTTGTTGTTTTTACAGAAAGGGAATTTAATCTATAAAGATACCGAGAGGCTAAAAAAAATACAGGGACTATTAAAAGAAACTAGAAGGAAGCATTGGGAATCTTTTGTTGAAAACAAAATTACACAAGATATATGGTGCCTTCCACATAAAATCACTATGAATAAAATAAGAAAATCTGAAATTGTAACAACCGTAGATCGAGGTGACGGTACTATGACTAATAATTGGGAAGAATCGACTAATGTATTATTGAATACCTTATTACCAGATGACGAAGTTGATACGGACGAAGAAATAAACACCAGAAGTACTCGTAGAGTGTAATTACAGATACCCTGCAATAACGAAAGAATTATATTTCCAATAGAGATATCGGAGATACAAATTATATGTAATATTTTAAAGCCCAAAAAGGCAGCTGGTCCAGATGGGATTATGAATCAAGTGTTGTTTAATTTAAAAGATGAAATAATCCCCTTCTTACATATGCTCTTTGATAGTTGCTTATGGAAAGGGAGATTTCCAGACTTTTGGAAGGAGGCACGAGTAGTAATACTTAAAAAAGTAAATGATGAGGATTTAAAACAACCAAAATCATATAGACCCATGGGAAACATTCTAGAACAATTAATCTATAAAAGAATTGCAGAATTTAGAGAAATGATTGGGAAAAATGATAAACAATTTGGATTTAGAAAAGGATTTTCAACGGAGGATGCCATTATGGAGTTAGAAACTATTGGGAAAACTAAACAAAATTACGTAATTGGGGTATTAATTGACATATCTGGAGAATTTGATAACTTATGCTGGCCTTAATTTTTCGGCAGACCTAAAGAAAATAATTATCCACAGACTTCTTATAAAATTTTGAAGGATTATTGTACAAATAGAAAAGTGTATATTAAAGGTATTAATCAAACAATTTGTAAAGATATCACAAAAGGGTGTCCACAACGCTCAGTCCTGGGGCCCCTTTTTTGGGGCATAGTGGTGGAAACTTTAATTGAGGAAATGGAAAATGATAATAATATACCAAATACGATTGCATATGCAGATGATTTGATCTTTATAATTAAAGGTCAAAATAGAAGGGAATTGGAAACCAAGGCAAATAAATTAGCAGAGAAATTAAGTAATTGGAAATATAAACTTAAAATTTCATCCAATAAATCTTGTTATATGTTGTTTAAAGGAAATTTGAAAAGAGACCCGATTATTACGATAAATAATAAAAATATAAGAAGGAAAAAGGAATGCAAATATTTGGGCGTTATGCTAGATGAAGAATTAAAATTTAAAAACCAATCATAATATATTCGTCAAAAATCAGAAACAATAATGATACAACTTGGTATAATTACGCAGAAAAAAGTTAAATTGTCGTTGAAAACAATAACAACCTACCACAATGCAATATTTGCATCCATTATAACATATGCGGCTGGAACCTGGAAAACCAGGATGGATGATGTAGTTATTAGAAAATTATGGAGTAGGACGCAAAGAAAAATATTATCACGTTTTACAGGTGATGTAAATACTATGCCAACAATGGCTTTATTAATAACAACGGCAATATGGCCAATTGATTATTTGATACGTTTGAAAGGAGCTAGATTTTGGATTAAAAAAAAAGATTTTCAAATGGCAGAAAAAATAATTGGTGTAAAGTGCAATACTTTATTAGATATTAAGAAAAATTTGAAGACAGGATGGCAAGATGAAGGATAGGAAATAGAGGGAGAAGAAGGATTTTTCAGCTATTTTCAAATGTTCAAGAAAGATTACGATTAACACACATACAACCAACAAAAGGATTAATGCACTTTATTACGGGACATGGTTCCATACTGGACGTATTGCAACGAAATTATCAGAACAAATCACAACATATGCGTTAGTTGTGGAATTAGGTATACACCGGAACATACAGTTTTTTAATGTAATAGATACAATCAACATGTATTAAAAGAAAGGAAACATTTAGGAGGATATACCCTATATACAATTTTAAGACGTCCTGATTTAATTAATTATTTACCACATTTAGCAAATTATGTAAGTAAAATAGCGTGCGAAAAAGATATATTACCAAAAGTAAGGAGAGAACAATTACCGAGAGGGAGAGAGGAAATTAAAACATCTGAGAGGATTAGAAAAATAAAACAAACTTTAGATATGGGAGAAGGTAGAAGCATAAGTGAAGACATGGTTAGTTTACAAATGTTGACAATGACGGAGAATGAAGAGGAGGAGGAGGAGGAGGAGGAGGAGGAGGAATGGGCAGAGAGAAGAAGATTTTAATTAAGACGATGGGAAGGAGAGAAATGTGGTAATTATAGAACGAGGATGGAGGAAGAAGAGGAAAGGAGAGAAGACGACGGTGGTGTTGGGGTGCAAGGTTTATTTTTATTGGAGGAGTAGCCAGCAGTTTCGCCACCTTTGGAGGAGCAGCTAGCAGGTTTGCCATTGGAATAGTAGTTAATGTGGTTTGGGAGGGATATGAGTGGAGTTATGGTGATGTTAGATGCATGGAGGCGTAATTTTGTTATTGTTATTAATAGGAGGGGAATTTTGGAGTTTATGTAGGTTGAAAGTGGAGTTGATGTTAGAATAAAATGGAGGATGTGAGTGAACTGAAATGTTGTAGGGTAAAGTGAGTAGATATGCAGTGATAGAAGAAAGAAGGTTTAGTGTTTAATTAAAAGAGGTAAAAGTTTTAATATATAGTGATCAAATTTAAAAATTGTTATATAAAATAAATTAAAAGGAAGATAACAGAAAATTAATATGGTGATTAAATAAAATGCTATAAGGTAAATAAATAAACAAATAAACACAAATGCATAAACAAGGATATAAATGAATTAAATAAAATATTGAACTATTGCAAATTAAATAATTACTATGAAAAAATGGAATGTTATAAATAGATAACTTTAGTTTTATAAAAAAAATTTAACTAAAGAAAATTTTAAATAAAATATAAATAAACCTATTAAAATGATTAGTGGTTTAGTAGAAGGTTTTGTGCTGTCTAACAGTACATTTTCGCTGGTTTCCAGTGAATATAGTTAAATAAGAGTAGATAGTAGCTGGTTACCAGTTGCTAAGTTTGCTGGTTTCCAGCAAGTGTAGATAAATATAGAATTTAGAATTGTTATTAAGCTTTTTTACGCCCTTACTCTAATCTAATAATTTCTATTCCCTTTATTTCTTATATTTTCATGTATTATTGTATTATTATTTTATACACATTGTGTAGTTTGTAGTTATTTTATCTGAAAAAAATTGATGTAATATAAAATATAAATGTATTGTGAGAATAAATGTGAAGTTTGTACGTATGTCCCGGTGTAGTAACCAAGTTGCCGGAATAGCATATTCAGATTTTGCTTATTTATTTGTTTGTAACCTGGAAGAGTTCTTTTATCTTACAATGAACTAATCGAAATTTTAGGAATATATACGAGACGTGTTTTTACAGCAAGTACCGATATTTTTGTTTAAAAAAGAACCATTATTTTCCAAATACTTTATCATTCATTGCCTTATTCCTTACACTACTTCTCCACATAGTCACCGCCGTCACTCAGGCAATTGTCGTAACGGGAAACCAGTTTTTGCATGCTTTCGTCAAAGAATGATGCCGTCTGTGATGAAAGCCAAGTCTAAACTTCTTGTTTCACAGCATCATCGTCACTGGAATGTTTTCCACCAAGGAATTGCTTCAGATGAAGAAACAGATGAAAATCGCTTTGTGCCAAATTCGGACTGTACGGAGGATGGTCGAATTGTTTCCAACCAAATGATGCGACCAGATCCTGAGTTTGTTTGGCTGTATGTGGACGGCTATTGTCACTCATTATTGTTTCCCCCATAAACCTCACGTAATTGGCGATGAATGTTTACTGGCGCAACATTTCTCGCATTCAAAAAACGAATCACTAATCTAATTTCACAGTCGGCGGGTTGTTCGATTGTTTTGAACATTTCGAAATGCTCTAACAAGAAAACCAAAATCACGATCGTTCACAGCTGCAATATTAAAACGGTACCTACTTTAAAAACACGCCTCGTACTTTTCTGTGAGTAAATGGGATTCTCCAAAGTCTTTAGTGCTAATTATTTCCAATTTTATAGTTTCTAACAAAACATTGGAGGCAATGTGTGAAATTAAGGAGAGCTCTCCATAGTACTATGCTAGATTTCCTTTGGTGCGAAGGCCCGCATGTTTGATCACCGGTAGCGGCATGGTGATGTTTTCGTGCTGAGATATGTGGTATGGAGTGAGCCGAGCTAGCTGGAATCGCGGTAACTTCTGAGGTTCGCTTTCGGGAGATTCCGGTTTCAAATCCCGTCGACTGGCTACTCTGAACGTTGGGTCTTTCGTGGTTTTCCCGAGTCTTGATCGAATACTGGGGTGGTTTCTCATCTACCACATTTTATTTCCCTTTCATTCTGTTTCCTTCTCGTGTATCAGGTGTGCTTCAAGGTTTTGTGGTGTGAGGTGGTGCCGGACAGATGGCACGGATTTTTTTTCAAGGAAAAAGTATTGCTCAGACGCGTCTATCAAGCTTGAGGTTTTATTACGGGTGTAAATCTACGATACGGGATCACGGCTTTCCTTTCTTTCCGAAGGAAGCCATGTTAAGGAATTTTGCGCCCAAAAAAATCCATCGCCCTCGGCCGGGTTGGAACTCGCAACCTCGGCAAATAGAATATTTTGCCTGGATGAGTACGACAATGTAATCAGCAAATCCTTGGGTATAGAAGCCTAGGTCGTTCAAGTTCTCCGGCAAATCATCCACAACCAAATTCCACTGAACTGGAGATAGAACCCCACCCTGCTGGAATCCCCTGGCTGCAGATACCTGCAGAGTTTCTTCGAACGCATTACTGAGAATCTTCCTGATTTCCACTTTATCCACCTGAAGCTGTTGTCGTTGACCTTATAATTTTTAGCTGCCAGGATTATAGATTCACATGATACGTTATCAAAAGAACTTTCTATGTCAAGAAATGCTCCAAGAGCAATCCTTTGATGGTTCAGTGAGCGTTTTATTCCCTTGATTAACTGATGAAGAACTGTTTCACACAATTGTCCTTGTTGATAAGCATAAGGACACTGATTTCGGTTAAGTCTCTCTACTAGTGAGGTTTCATCAGTAAGTTTTCCCATCATTTTTAAAACAAATGATTATAAGCGGATTTGATTATACCAAGCCCGTGCAAGAACCGGTATATTGGCAAAGAGCCTCTGTAGTGGTGGCGAGCCCACTTCACTGGCAGCAGGGTATTACGCCACACTGCGTAAATGCAAGCAGAACGGGGACTGAAGTTTGATGTTTAGTGTCTTGTAGGCAATGTTTCAGCCAAGGTTCTAGCGGAAATAAACAGAGGCCCTCGACTCCAGTTTTCAAGGAGGAATGAGAAGATTTCTTGTTTACATAAGCGGATGGTATTGCAAAATGTTTGGTGTGTAACAAAACCCTCAACCAGTTGAAACGGTTTAATCTTAAAAGACATTACACTGTATACCACAGTCAGGTTTATGAAGATATTGGAGGTGAACAGCGTGCGATGAAAATAAACCAGCTGAAGGCAGCACTGACAGAGTATCATGTAAGAGTTTGTATAATTTACGTAAACATTAGTAATACACATTTTAAAATATATTTCGTGACCCTATTGTTATTGTTATTATTGTGATAGAATATTCTTGTTTATATTATATATGATGTATTACTGTATATTTGTTATACTTTATTTTTGGGGTGAGAACCAGGAGTCTCCTATGAACGAGTCATTTTTCCGGCTCAGTTATCGTATTTCTATGGAAATAGATTTTAAGAAGTTTCACAGATTCAGGCTTTGTTAAAGAATGTTTACGAATGTTGGCAGAAGAATATTATTAAAATCTCTTGCAACTGTTCCAATCTGTAACGTTTTCGCGGTGGACTATAGCCCGTCGAATTAAAGATGTTGTTGGAGACATTGAAAACCAAATTAGAACAAAGATGTCATAATTTCATAACTTTTTCATTAGCATTGGATGAAAGTATAGACGCTTGAGACACCTCACAACTAGCCGTCTTCATTCGTGGGCTGAACCAAAATATGGAATGCACAGAAGAGCTCTTAGGTTTAGTATCTATAAAAGGAACAACAACGAGTATGGATATTTTGATTCGCAAAGAGGAAAGTGTAGAATATTTTGGTATCCCCTGGAAGCGGCTTGTGTCTGCTGCAACAGAAGGAGCTCCTTCAATGACTGGCACACAAATGGCCTTGTGGGATGTTTAAATGAGATCGCCTTCCTTGAATTAGGAATACAGTGCATATTTGTACACTGCATTGTGCATCAGGAAAATGTGTGTGCAAAAATGCAACAATGCACAACGTTATGCGTGAAGTGGTGAAAACAGTTAATTGTATTAGATCCATTGTTTGAATCACCGTCAGTTAAAATCACTCCTCGAAGGTCTGGGCAGGAATATACTGATGTTCCATAACACAGTACACTACAATGCTTGAGCAGAAGAAAAGTGATTGACAGGTTTTTTTTTAACTTCGCACTGAAATTGCGATGTACATGGAAATCAAGGCAACGTGACGCCCGAATTAAACGATAGCATATGGATATGCTGTCTAACGCTTATAGCAGATTTGCTCAGTCATCTGAATGACCTAAACATTTCACTACAAGGAAAAGGTCAGTTAATCACTCAAATGTGTGCCAGAATAATGGCATTCAAGTGTAAACTTAAGCTATGTGAGCAACAATTAAAACAATTGAAACTGCGCGTTTTTCCAAGCTAAATGCCGTACTCACGCTAGCTGAGGAGGCCGAATTTAAGGAATATTTGCAAATTCTGAACGATTTACATGAAGAATTTAAGTGAAGTTTTCAGGAAATAGTAACCATTAAATATGGCTTTGAAATATATGCAACACCATATTCCATGAACGTTGATTGTGTTTCTACAGATTTACAATTGGAGCTCATTGACCTGCAGTGCGATCAAGAAATGAAGGACAAATTCTATAACAGACCCGATCTATCGGGGTTCAATAAGAATTTTCCTCTTGCAATATTTCCCTGACTTCACAATCCTGCAGCTAAACTCATAAGTATGTTTTTGTCGATATGCTTAGGTGCACAATTATTTCCAGTAATTAAAATGCACAAGCACCGTCAGAGAGCAACGTTGTCGGACTTACATTTGAAATGCGTCCTTCTTTTACATGCTGTCAAAACCTTACATCTAATATAGCGAATCTGTTTCGCACTAAACTGACAAAAGCAGAACAAAAGGGAAAGATGAGTAACGTCATTCAGCAATTCAAGGTCAAAATTAATTAGCACTTTATATTTGGAGTTTATATAGTGGAATAAAAATGGTAAAAATTATATAGATAAGTCATATAGTGTTTATTGTACAACATAACTTTATTAAATTTCTTTCACAGCAGTTAAGTACTAGGTACAATTAAGTTCAGAAAATGGATTATCTCCATATTTGCACTGTTATTTCGTAATTAATTGCGATCTGAAAGCAATCTAGGAACATGGAGATATGTGTCAGTTCATGTTATAGAGGGTGAATCACTTAAAACTTGCACCGCAAATATTTCGGAAATGGAAAGTGCTATTGATGTGCAATTTTCAAAGCATTGATTGGTAGTCAGGGGCTTGTACATTTAGCCTATGAAGAGATTTTAATAATATAGAGAAAGTGTATTTTTTGAGCAACCATACAATTTTTACATGGAACAATGCATACTTACATCTACAGAATAAAGTTAGGGTAAATTAGAATGCCAATGGTCTTCGTTACAGGATTCTAGTGCAAGTGGTTTACGAGAATTCGTATTTTGAAAAGTTTCCACCCCGACAATTGTTTGTCCCATTCAAACCGCTTAGTTGCTAGGTACGATGTTCTTATGTTTGTTTGCATTGTGTTTTCTGTTCATTGATTGCATTGCGACATTCTGGTCAGTTAGTTTGTGACAGTTCAAGCAGTAAGTCGTGAGTGGAAGATGGAGTTTACTAATGCAGAAAAAACCGACATGCTCATGGTGTATGGAGAGTGTAGGAAGAATGCAGTTCGTTCCTGTACGGTGTATGCGGAAACGTATCCCAATAGACATCAACCATCTCGGCAATTATTTATCAACCTCTTCAACCAATTACGTGAAAGTGATAATAGAACACCTGGAAAACGTAACAGAAACAAACAAGTGATTGGAGAAGAGACAGAAAGTAATGTTTTGGCTACCGTTGCAGTAGATCCGCAAATTAGTTCCCGCACAATCGCACGTGGAAGTGGCATAAGTCAGGCAAGTGTACTGCGCATTCTCCATCGACATAGGTTCCATCCCTATCACATCTCTTTCCATCAAGAGCTGCATGGAAACGATTTTGAGAATCGTGTTAACTTTTGTACATGGGCATTAAGACATGATACTCCAGATTCATCATGTATCTTGTTTAGTGATGAGGCAACATTTACTAATCATGGCCAGGTAAACCGCAGAAACATGCACTATTGGTCTGTTGACAATCCCCGTTAGCTTCGTCAGGTGAAACGTCAGCGTCCATGGAGTTCAAACGTGTGGTGTGGGATAGTGAACCATCAGCTCATAGGCCCTTTGTTCATAGAAGGACAATGAACTCGCACAAGTATCTTAGCCTCCTGACGGACCATTTGCCACAGATGCCAGAAGACGTTCCTTTGCAGACTAGGAGGAACCTCTAGTACCAACATGATGGCTGTCCAGCCCATATTGCACGAAGTACTACAGCTTGTCTTAACGGAGTGTTTCCAAATCGTTGGATTGGACGTAGGGGACCTATACTTTGACCGGCCCGTTCACCGGATCTGACCCCTTTAGACTTTTTTCTTTGGGGAAGGCCGAAAGACACTGTCTACAAGGATGCACCAACTACACCAGACGATATGAAACGACGTATTACTGCTGCCTACTCTGAAATTTCCGTTGAAATGCTAGAACGTGTGCAGCAGTCTTTCCATAGCAGACTGGAAGCGTGTATTGAAGCTGCCGGTGGTCATTTTGTACATAACATTTGAAGGGCTATGTTCTCTTTACTTGTAAGAATCCATAGAAGTATTGTAATTCCCTTTTGTTTTTCTTTAGTTTTGCTATCACAGGTTGTACATATGTCGGTGCGTAAAAGCTTCAATATAAGATTTCTCGTAAACCAGTTGCACTAGAATCTTGCAACAAACGCCACTAACATTCTAATTTACCCTACCTTTATTGTGTTGATATAACTAGGCTTTGTTCCATTTAAAACATTGTATGTTTGCTCAAAAATTCACTTTCTCAGCATTATTAAAATCTGTTTATAGGCTAAATGTAGGTACGAGACCCTGACTACCAATCAATTCTGTGAAAACTGCACATCAATAGCACTTTCCATTTCCGAAATATTTGCGGTGCAAGGCTTTCGTGATTCACCCTGTATACTAGAATATTACTAAGTTAGGTGTAAAATGTAATGCTGCATAATATCTTAACCTTAGGTAAATTCTGTGTTCATGGTTGTTATTAAATGCACTGTGAAATGTGCCTGGTATCTGTCAAAGAGTATAATTTCACTGCAACAGCGTAAAACATGTGACTATGTATCAAGTGCATGTTATGAAAACGAATAGACTACTATATAGTAGCCAGTCCGCTACTGAAGTCTCTGTCTTACTCTCCGCCGTGTATCTCGGACCTCTTTGCGACTGTAGTTTGGTCAAGGGCAAAAGTCCGATTATACGGGCAAAGCCTGCACAGGCCCTGGTCTAAACGATTTTGCCTGATTCTGAATATGACCAGATTTGGGTAGAAAGACTACTCTTACTGACCTCAGTGCTGTCGGTACATATATGAATACTAGACTGGTTCTAAACGGTTTACATAAGGCAGGTATGATGCATTCTTTCCCTTTTTTCAATAGGGCTGCGAAAAGACCATCTGGACCATGTAATGTATAAGAATCAAATGAGCCTGTAGCCCAAAGATTTTGTTGTAGTCAAATGCTCTTGATACTACTCTCCAATCTTCCTCAGATGCTTTCCTTCCAAGGAAAGGATAATCATCTTTGGAATGAATAATCACCGAATCTGAGAAGTGTACTTGTGTAAGCAACTGAGCTGTTTCCTTCACATTTTTGTATAGGTTTCATCATTTTTTTAATCTTTAGACATAAACTTCTGTAGGCACGCCGCGTCAGAGGCTATGTCTCTCGACATAGCCTCTTCAGAGTTTTCTTTGCCCTTCCTTATTATTTTAACATACATGGTGTTGGTTTGTCTATATTCTTCCCAATTGCCATGTTTTTAGAGTTATTAAACAATTTTCGGATATTGTACTCATTTTATCCAGATCACTGTTACATCAATCCTTACCCGTCTTGGCGGAAACAGTGATTTGTGGACAGTTATCATGATACGAAGTTATGGTGCTCTTTCGAAGCTGCTTTGAGACTGCCTCGATATCAAATGTATTTCTTAATCTAGATTCCATTGAGTTTATATGGCCCTTAAGTGTCCTTGCATATTACCCTCAATTGCGATATACCATTACCCGTGGATAGCGATACATCACTGGTGTCTTATCAGCTGGATTGATTTCCATCATTATGTATCTATGATCTGAGAGAGACAGTTCATCAGACAGATGCCACTTCTCCACCTAGTACCTGGAGACCCAAGGGTTATGTCAATATTTTCTGTTCGTCTCTGTGTTACAAAGGTGGGTTCATACCGTCGTTTAATATTACTATGGCACACACAAAATGTAATGGCGACTGGTATCTGACCACTGCGGGAGAAGCGTTGCCACGCGTTAAAGGAGGGAGCGAGTTACAGGCAGTAATATGACGAAAGGGAAACAGTTTATAGGGTATTATTGTAGTACTCAAGTAAACATAAATTTTGTGTGCATTGCTGAGTTAACAAGTGTAGTAATCTGATATCCATACCTTAACAGTAATAAAAATCTTGCGCAGACTTAGCAAAAGAAGATAGAATACGCATTGTAAGTTGTATTCCTGCTTTGGTGACGCACCACTTCCCGTTCATTTATTATTGGTTGACTTTCACTGCTCGTATTTTGCTCGTTAAGTGACATTTACCAAACACCAATACAATAACACAATACCATCACTATAATTGAATTACGGGAACTGAAATTTCCTCCGCTAAAGTGAAAGCAGAACTCTACTGAAGCTGTAACATCAGCAAATTAGAGGCCTTTTCCTTCCTTATTGCTTAGGGACCTCATGCTGGTTCTGGTATCTGTTTTGAATCACAAGCTGGCATGATAAACAAAAGAGACACGAAGGGAGTTGGACAGAGAAATTTAAACCTTCTTAGTAATATCCCTTGTTAAAGGATGAGTTTCAATGCACATTAGGAAGTTGGTTTTTAGACTGCAAACTTCAAAATAAAATACTCTTCGTGAACAAGTTATTATATTTCCTGGAGGGCAAGTAAATTTTGTGGGCACAAATGATATTTGCGTCACCGGCTTTACAGCGAGATTTCACAGCATCTTACCCACCCAACGCTGCAAGGCGGGGCAAGCTTCTCATTGGATTTCGTGATAACCAGCGCCTCCTGCCTCCCGTCATCAAATTTTGTGTCTTCCATAATTTCATAATTTCCTTAATATTATAATATCTAGTAATAACTCACCTCTTTGGTTTATATTAGTGCTTGCCCATGTTGTTTGGTGGGAGTTAGTATCTGCACCAATAATTGTCTGTAAGTTAGATAGCCCACAGAGTTTTTCCAATTCCTCCAGTTCTTCAGAGGGTGGTGGGTATGTAGAAGCATACGGCTGGTAAGCAAAGACAAGTACAACCGCTTTTGTATCTCCTGCAGTATGATATTTTAGCTTTACCGCTGTTACATTTCTAAAACAAAATTCATTCATGGTAAGGAGTTCCAAGTCATGTTTAACAAGTATACTTGTTCTTGCTTTTCCAGAATGTATATCGTAAATTACCTACATCTGAGATTGGCAGTCCTGATACCCTTCTCTTTAAGAGCTAGGATTCCTTATCGGGCTACATCTATGGTCCCAGTTACTAGGATTTTATGCAAAGGGACCGAGGCACCTCTACTATGCTGAAGGTTTATTTGTATTACCTTCGACTTCTGCCGTTTCTCCTTTGGCCCCAGTACTCTGAAGACTGAGTAACTCCAAGACAGGGTTTTCATCTCACTTGATTTAGCGCCTTAAGAGATATTTCATCAATAGAGAAGGCTAGAGCAGTTCCCGATGCCTCAGCCTTGCTACTGATGATGGCCCATTCTTCTGTCCTCAGCCCAGGATTCTTGATTTCCAGAAGTTCCAATATCTTCTTGGGTTTCTTATCCTTGAGAAGTTTGGTAGGAATCAACGCTATAACCCTGGTTGTTCGGGTTATTTCCCTGGCGGTAGCAGTCCGCAGGATTGCCGCCTCCCAGGGTTTAATTTTTGCCACCTTCTCCATCAGCCAAGGTTTTGCCTTTCCATCAGCACATGTGATGAACACTACATCTTTATCAGCATAGCTGTTTTTGAACTGAGGTCCATTGCCTGGTTCACACTGCCGGACCTCCTCAAAAATAGCCTACTGTACTTGTACTGTCTGGTCACATGTCAGTTTTTTTCTCTGGATATTTTCCCAGGACAACAGCCATCTTTAGAGCTGTCAGAGCTTGAATGTAGGTTACTCCAACTAGTATCTTTTTGGATGTTCTGAATTTAACGTCAGTTTGCTATGTATTATTTGGCCGTTTAACTCCAGATCTGTTTTGTTTTCCAACTGGTGATGGTGTGCTGGTTTCAGATCTGATTCCTTGTTTTCCTTACGTTATCGTTGGGTATTGTGGTCCTGAGGGTTTGGATATATTACCCTGTCTCACTCCTCCTAGGGGTGTTAGCCGCAATATATCTCACGTAGGTCACAGTGCGCTAGGTGTTACCCTCTGTTGTATACCCTATAGGTTGTACTCAGCCTCGTGAAGTCCTTGGGAACCAAATGAGAATCACCTTGATGACATTTCATCCCTGTTGCTGTACTCTTCTCATGCTTTCCTTTGTGGACGGAGGCACATGTTGCAGTAAACATGCGGTTGACATTGACCCACTACGTCAACCTGCCAGGTGTTGAATTTAATGAAATTAAGAGGAATGAAACGAATTATTCGCTCAAGATCTCTGTCTTCAAAACATCACCATGAACCAAACAAAGTTTAGGGCTTCCACATAGTGCTTTACGAATCAGCTGTAGTTCAAACGCATGTAAATGGATTCTAAGCATAAGGTTGGTTCAAAACACCTGGCTGACTCTGACTTCTCCAACTCACTTGGGAGATGGTATGGGTCATGACTGGCAATTAATATGCAACATGGACAGATTTGTTTGCTCATATTTCATTATATGTTAACATGTACATCTTTCACAGCCCACACAGAAAATAATGTACAATGCACATTCAAAGTTCAAAACTTTTCAATTGTCACTAGACATGTTTTGTTATTTCTATTTCAGAAAGCCCCCACTTAATGTAAATTCCATCATTTTGTTTTTATTGTCGTGATTTGCAGAACATGCATTATAGAAACCATCTTTGTAACACCTAATTTGCATAATCATTTTAGTTTTAAACACATAGAAATGCTGTGAAAATTAAACGTTAGGGAAAGCTTGCATTTTATTTTTTGGTTCAATAACAAAAACATAACATCCTTATAGTGACGCAATCGGGGTGACATGCGGGCATCAGTGTGCTTTACAACTTCCTGGACTAACACCGAGTATTCAATATTTTTCTAGTAAACACGCACATGTTGACTGAAATGCTCAATTTTTCGCCCATCACAGTGTTAAAAAAACAGGCTAAGGTAATACGATTACACTGATTTCGTCTTGATCATTTCGGAAGAAACAAACCACTTTTCTTTGTCATAATGTACACATAAAATTAAAACGCATTAATCAGACGATTAGCTCACAAGAAACACAGCACAGGAAGGCATGATTGGAGCTAGGAGTAGTCAGGCCATAGTGGGCCCTTTGTACTTCCAACGAGACACCTGGGAGGAAAGGATGGAGGGGAGACACGAAGGTACACAGATCTTGGCGACGATATGCTCTGATAAGGACGGGGTCCCTAAAGATTCCAACATGACCCCAATGCTGACGTCGGCTAGCCATGCCTTAGCCAGCCGCAACCTGGGGAATCGGGAATAGATGAGAAACTTCTAGGAAGGAAGGGGGTTCCAGCAGTCCCACCAAGCGCTAGGGAGAAATGTTTCCATAACACAAATACCACTGTCTTGCCGCAACACACCAACCACCGTCGCCTGGTCTTACAAGCCTGAGACATGAGGTGAACAGATGAAAAGTAAATGATGGGCAATAAATTTGTAGTAGGCGGAACACTACTCCAGCATTCGAATATCGCCATGAGATACCACGAAAAACCTATAGTTAGAGTGGTCGGCCCGACGAGAATCGAACCCGACCTCCCGAATGAGAGCCATACATGTTAGCGCGGAGCCTTCTCGCTAGGTAGGCATGACTGGTATTCCTAAACATTACTTGTGGACTAATTTTGGAAACCTAAGATGTTTGGCGATGACGTCCATAGCACTACGGTAGGGCTCTTCCTACATTACGTGCTAGGTCCCAGTACTGGCAGTGGATGTTTTTTATGCTTTGAGCCCTTTTGCGGAGTCCACTTAGCCTTGTGCGGTCCTTGGAGTTCAATCGAGGAGTTGCTTAATAATGTAGTAGCGACTTTTGCATCAGACAACCTGCCCCAGCTGCCAGAGGCTTCAGCATGCTGCCACCATGGGCAGAGAGAGAGAGAGAGAGAGAGAGAGAGTATACAGTGTTCGTAGTTTTGTCCCTGATATGCGTGCGTTTCCCAACATGCAGTTGCTGTGTAATAATAGTGACGGATGTTTAGTAGGTTTTTGTCCCGTCTTATCAGATACGAAGAGGGAAAATCAGCTAGGTGCCATTCCTTGAATGTTAACGTTTGAACAAGTGCTAAAATCTTACAGAAATCAGAAGATTCAAATGTCAACATTCTAAATGGGATACCAGGTACTGTACGTTTCACGAATAGAAAACCCTGCCGTAGCTTTAATTCAGCCCTCTGGCCACAGAGTCACAGGAACCTCTGAAATGAAAATTTCCGGCGGTTGCCACTTTTACTGTAAAGCTGCTCCTCCCTCATTCCCTTCCTCGTCTTAGAGTGCCAGAGCACAGACTCATGCTTGCTTTCAAAGCAGCGCATTTCAGAATTAAATGGCATACATCTATAGAACGTCCGAGTCTCAGGAGATGAAATACTTCTTTTTGGCGTTTATTCTATATAATAAGCTAGAAATATCCCTAAAGTAACACGTGGCTCATGCGGGAGCGGCTCGTTAACATTTTTCCCTCTGACAGCATTGGTATACGTCTTCAGGAGCCAGCCATGTTGAATTGTTTTCCCAAAGTGAGCATGGTTTGTTTTCAACTTCTTGGGTTATTTCAAGACAGTATTGTCCCTAGAGCACCTACTCTATCTTGAGAGAATTCCTACTAGCTCAACAGAGCCGAAATTGATAGTAATTATAAATAATCTGTTGTGATTTTATAAGATCCTGACGTATCTTATCCAGCTCATAAGTACATATAATATCTATATTCTTCTTTCTAATAATTATTTCGTTACTATCCTTCACGGGATAACGCTCAGGTATTCGTGTTCTTATGGCTTTGCATTCGCATACTACAAATTGGAGGTAAATAAGTTGTACTTGCTAGTAAAACAAGTGTCAAAACACACACCGTGGCTTTAGCTCACCGACACAATCTAGCACGTCAAAGATAACACGTGTTCCAAGGAGTAGGACTCCGCCTTCCCACAATATAGATCAAAACCGAAGCAATATGAACTGAATCCGTGAATATCCCAAGAGTTTATACGTAGGATGTGTTTATTTTAGGACACTTCGCGCACTGCGACCAGCTTGATCTATTGTGCCTACACCCCCCGGGAGGCAGGGATAAGGTGAAGGAGCCGTGGGAGGTTTAAAGTCCGCAGGCAGACAGGCCCACGGAGACGCGCAGAAGTCCTAATATTTCCAGTTTGAACACCTGCGCACCAGTAGTGGCGAAGAATTCCGACAGAGGGCTACGAAGCGACCCTAACGGGCGGGACAACGTATCCTGGCGTTCACGGGGAAAAATCTTTCCAATACGCGGTCTGCCATCTGTCCGATACCGCCAGTACCGCAGGATCTGGAAACACACCTGAAACCTGAAAGGGAGAGATGAAAATTAGAGGACATGCGGGAAAGGAGAAATCGTGGTATAATACACCACCCCGGCATTCACAGAGGCGACCAGGGTAATACGACGAAAAATACCATGGTCGGAGTGGACGGTCACCGGGAATCGAAGTCAGGATCTCTCGAATGCGGGCCACGGACGTTGTCGCCTGGGCCATCCTGCTCGATAGAGTTTATACGTACTTCCTATTGGCTTTGTTTTGAAAAACTCTTTCGGGTTGACGTTTACGAAATACTTGTTTATCATTTTATGTGATGATAAGAATTCCTCAATAATCCCATCCTATTGAAATGCGACATTCGCCAACTGATTTACAGATCTTATTTAGAAACCTCTGTCATCTTTGTTTTCATTAGCCAAATTGATACAGAAATGTATACAAATTTTGAGCTTTGGAGAACTCTAGATTTTATAGTCAGGTGTAAAAATATATGACTTGTATAAAAATAAGTAACTTGCTGTTATTTATAAAAGCAGAGGACTTAATGTTGGAGCATTGAATTTGTAGTAAACACGCGTAGCAGTAGTTAAACAGAAGAAGTGCAATAAATATAACAACAGTGAATGAGTGAATGTTCATAACAATGAATGGATGCAAAACAATTATCGTGAACAACAGCTTTGAATGTCTGTTGATCAACAGCAATGTAAATAGGACGCAAAATTCGTCTTTTATTCTTCATTGGACGTGCTCATCTCATATATTAGCAACATAAAATTTTCACAAATATTATAAGGATTATTTAATTATCTGTGAGTTGAAGTAAAATCGGTCGGTTCAAAATGAGCAAATAATGCATGGAATATCAGTTACTTAAAAACAGTAATAAATGCTTTATGAATTATGACAAGAAACGATAGTTTAACCCAGTTCTTAACAACATCCCTAATCATCATACTTGCTCATTTGAGATTTTTATTACGTTTGTGTCTTCCAATGCAATGAGGCTGGTTGTTAATGAGGATGTAAAGAAACTTTCAAGAATTTCACGTTGACAAATAGCTTAGTAGACACGTTTCACCTCCGTAGAGAAGATCATGTCGCTGAAGTGATGAGACATCCTGCTACACTGGACTTCCAAAGGACTTCCACCTAAGTGTATAATCTAGAAGCATAGGATTAGAACATTTTAAATACATGTCAACGACGTTGTGTTACGACGTTTGTTGTATTCAACACCGTTTAGTATGAGAATACACATAAATGGAACGGTTTAGCGCTGTCGACGGTGATAAATTGATTGTTTATAGCATATTAACCCAAGTTTTAACAGATTGAGTGATCATAAAATAAGTAGATATGTTAAGTGGCAAGAGTATCAGATGCCTATTGATTCTGCATTAACTTGATTTTTTTTTACTTTCTCTGCCACGTACCTACTAAGTAGAGGGTGTAATGTATTCCACCCAAAAATTCGATATTGAGATTTCACCGAATATATTATTTTGAGGACCCTTGAATCCGTAATAAGCGTTCTTAGAAAAAGGTCCACGCGCGTGTGTGTGAACAACATAACTAAAGAGCTAAAAGGCGGATAAATATCAAACATGCTATTAAGTTCATTATCTCCCGAAGATGGGACACGAAGATTTTCAAGAGAATCCACCTACCCATGTTCCTTTAGATGAAACATTTTTCGAACTTCAGATTTAATTAAAAATTGTTCTAACGATTTTGGTTACAATACCATATATTTCAGATATTTATATGACAAATAAAATGTACATCTTAAATTCTCTGGGATGAGCCTGTGAAGTCCACTTTATCCGGAAGGAATTTTAGGTAATTTAGTATAACTGTTAAACGTTAAGAGAGAGAGAGAGAGACAAAACCGTACAACACAAAATATATAGATGTCTTCAAAACACGTAATTTGTTTCAAATAAGCTTTTATGTAACAACATCTTTTTCCAAGATATCGGTTTCAATGGTTTAATACTTGTAATTGTTTTAAAGTATCGTCGTTATTCACTTGTTTCTCGCGATGTCATGGAAAAACTATGGAATTTTAAAGCCATAGCAAGCCGCTTTTAAGCACCTGGCTATCGATTCGATTTTTTCTATCTCCCTTGTAGGTGCGACATAATGTGTAATGAAACTATTTGTACAAAGTTTATTTCGATTAAGATGAAGCAGATAGAAAAATTAGTTTGTGTAAGAATAGTTTGTAGCAGATGTATAAAAATAATTCATATTGGATAGTGAAAGTCATGTGAATGTAACACATCAGCTTTCCCTTCTCTTTTGAGCAAACCATAGACGTGGGATGGATGATTTATACGACAAGGAGCGAAAAGGTGGCTAGTATGAGATGCACACTAGCGTCGATTTGCCTCTGCACATTTTCTTATCGTAAAATAAAGAGGTACCCAAGACACAAACCCTTGCTCATCAGGGTCTTAATCTACGAACAAATCTCAGTACAAATATGTTTTAGTGGTTAGCCAACCAGAAGGCGACAATAACGTCGCACTTTTGCAAAAGGCAGTTCCCATTTGCTTGTTTTTAAACTCAGTTACAGGTTAAAGCCAACTACATTTAACTTCCACTCAACTGTACAGGTCTTTAACACTAGGCTGGAAGCTAGCTAGCTGTACAGACAGAAGAGTTAACCTTTTACAGCCGTATCATGAGGACTGTTAGGCCCATTCACAATGAAAAATAAGCGTAGACGCAGCAAAAGCGCAAGGCCTTGCACCCATGTTACTCGTATTTAATGCAAGTATTTATGTAGTCACGCTACGAAACGCAAGGATTTGCAGACTCCGAGCTTTATCTTTGCATTGCGTGCATAGAGGAAGAATTCGACATTTCTTTCTCCCTGCATTGCCAGGTGCTGAACAACATACGATCGCGAAGCGAGTTTTTGCTCCATCTAGTGTACAATCATGATGGCCTTCCATTTGGCCGTCCACGCCATTCCAAATCTTGATCTGTCATTTGTTTGGTACATTTTATCTGTTGTTTATTTATGAAGGCTGGATGAATTTTCGTATTGGATATTATTGGTTATGTTATTCAATTTGAAACCACACTCCCGCATGCAATTTACGGATCTACAAACCTTGCCATCTTCTTACGTTACCACACGGCTGATTTGTGAATGGTGTTACCTCACGCCTGCCCTGCTGCGTTATGTCAACATAACATCTTTATTGTGAGTGGAATCTTATACTTTAAACATAACTTTTTAACACACTGTCTCTCTCAATACGATCTAGTCTATTGGAGCAATTCGTAGTAACCAGTGTATGTAAATTCGTCTTACCTCATAATTATGCATTAATGAAACCGAGCGAAATGGCTCCTCGGTAAGGTGTGAGGTTCACATTCGGGAGGTCCCGCCTTCGATTCACGTCGACCGGCCACTCTGACCTTTGGATTTTTGGGGATTTCACTATAGGTAGGCGAATGCTGGTTGGTTTCCCATCTACTACGATTTCCTTTCCATTATTTCCCTTTCATTCCGTCTCCATCTCATCTTTCCGGTGTGCTTATAGTCCCCGTAAGGTGGGGAGGGGGGTTCCGACCGCTTCAGCTGCTGTGGTACGGACGCTGCGGAACCTGAGTACTCGTGGTACTTCTGATATTACTAGAACTACGTCGAATTTTTTTATTTATTTATGGACGCTCTTTAACTGCTGTAGTCCTTAGCGTCTCATTCTATATTGGGAGTGAAAGACCGGTAATTTTACTGAGAGGCCTCCTTATCAGGCTTGAGGTTCTTTTACGTGCCACAAATCTACGACACGGGACCACCGGCTTTACTTTCATGCTAAGAATCTTTAATGTCCGAGAAAATCCATCACTTCCACCTGGTTTGAATCCGCAACCTCGGGAACCAGAGGCTAGCATGGTAACCACTACACCACGGAGGACGAAAAGTACGCCGGGCCGAACATCTGAGTCCCTCCAAAAAGGAGCTGTTCAGATTGGGTTGGACTCGGCGGGGAAGTGGTTCCGGAAACCCATGGGAGATTGGGTACGCCTGGCTGGGTTGTTAGACGCCTCAATGTCCTCCGGCATCAACCTGGAAGGCTGGTAGACGGTGGCTAGATACTGTCAGCCCCACTGAGGTTCTTCAGTGGTCTTCCCCGTATGGGGTTGAGGCACGTAAGTGGCGTATTCACTTCCGTTCCTGCGAAAATAGGGCGGCATGTAAGATAGGTACCGTCCTAATGTAAAGGCTCACGTACTTGTTCCCTGGTCACAGGAAGCTGGGCTGCGTTGTCAGCCCTAGGTCGTAGATATTAAATTGTGCTACTAGGTAGCATATGGCGGAGCCAAACAGATGCCGCGGATCTTGCTCAAAGGAAAGAGAACCCCCGTTGACACTAGGGGGCTGCTTAGTCGAAGGATCGTTCATCGCCCTCTCTAGGTGGCTCCAGCAGTGGGACGGTCTTCGAACCTGGAACTTTTATAAACTTACCCGCGTCTCTGTGGCCTGCCTGCGGCTGTAGCCTCCTGTGGTACCTTCACTTCATCCCGTACTTATGGGGGTGGTAGCCGCAAGCATCTATGTAGGTCTAAGTGTGCGAGGTGTCCCTCTCGTATAACCTATAGCATTATTGAATGCTGAAATCCCCTTTGGCGTCTACTGATGTTTAGCAAGTTAATTACAAAAAGGGCAATGCACTAAATTAACTTTCATTTTCACTTTCATTTACTTCTTTATTTTATGTAATTAACATATGTTTTTTGTTTTGCATTATATTATAACGTCCAGGGCCGCTTACGTTTATAGAAGCTATACTCTCCTGGAGTTCAGGAGGATGGGGCTTTTGAATGGGACAGACAGTGTACGCTAATGCTATAACGAAGGAAGTAACAGACCTCTAGCGCCGAAAGTTACCTTAAAACTCCTGTGAGGGAAACTATGTGCTATGAGAGGGCCATATCCAAATAATTAGCTGCCAGTTTCAACAGCAAGGTTTTGATGGCAGTTAATTTTCCATGCGGTTTTTATGACAAATCCCTTGTGTAATCGAAATTTCAAGGTGGGCTTTGACGTGAAACGTTTGACACTTTCCTAATAAGCAACAATTTATTCTAAACCACATTACCTAAAACGCCGGAAATTATGAAATACCCTTACTCACAGGAGAGTAGATACGAAACCCTTATATGTCACCGGGTGTAAAAATATGAGCTAGAGCTGAGGTGCTCTTGGGTAGAGGTCTGAGATCCCTATTTTTTAACTAACAAATTAAGTTTTTCGCGAAATGTGTCGTAAAATGACAATGACCAGTAACTTTTCACTCCTAAAAATGCGATTCTGTCCGACGAGTCGTGAAAGCCCATATTGTTCAGAAACCAATCTTCACAACACGGGTTCATTTATTTTTCCACAAAGAATTTTCAAGAACTTGCAAAATGCTTCCAATATTCTCCGTAATCTGGGGAGGATTTTCGTTTGAAACGTAGCTGCTGAAAGTTTCAATGGAATATTCAATGCACAGGTTATTGACATATCTAATACTAAAACGGATAAGTTATCAAAATGCAAATGCTTAATAGTAGGAATCTAAATTAAGTGTCTATTTTCTAGACTCTGACATTTCATAGAATATTCAGCGTAGAGGTATTGGCTGCTACACCTAGTAAAGTAGAGCCTCTGTTATCCGAAACACCTTAAACCGAAACGACCGAAAAAATAAATATTTTTGGTTAAAACGAATTGAAGAAACATCGTTTGTTAACTTACGTTAGGAATTACAAAGGGGATGCAAAATGGAATGCGTTGATTGTGACCTTGACTGATTCCATCCCTCCTCTATTGACAATTGTTTTGGCTCTTTCGTTAATGACAGACTGACCCATCCTTTTATTAGCTGTCAATCATTTACGGTCACAGTCACAGCGGGGAATGTCATTACTGCAGCTTAACTATTCCTGGTGGAATCACAGTATTGTGGACAGCGGGATACAGACCATTCCACTACTTTTTCATAGAAGGGTTTGCCCGTTGTCGTCAAGTGGCCAAACTAACGAGAATGAAGTGAATCTACCTTTCTTTTTCATTCATTCAAATGCGATAGCATATGCGTATTGTCTTCATTTACTTTCACCTGAAACTTCAAAACATGTTTCTCAATCCCTAACATCATATTCTTATTTTTTTCGAAATTTTGCTTATCCGAAACCATCTTCCCCCTTTGTTCCCGTTAACAGAGTTCTTAAATAAGTTGTCTAAATACAAATTTTAATAGTACCTAATAAAGTACCTATTTTCTGAACATGTAACATACTTTATATGTTGAAATTCCGTATTTCGCGGGGAACATAAAACAGATAGAACAAGAATATTCGCAGCAATTGAATAAAACACAACATATTTTTAAATTTTACATCTAAATCACAACATTTCGTGCAGATTCAGCACCTGGGCAGGTATACACTTACTTCTGTCATTTTGTATTTAGCAGCAGAAATTCTGGAAATGATAAGTCGCGTACCTTACTTAAGGAACATGGTTGTACAATTTGTGCCATTGCTTCCAATACGAGCACACATATATACAGAGGCACACACAAACGTACAGACCAAATATGTGTTTCTGTTTTGTAATTCTGGAGCAGGTTAGCTGTTCGTGTAAGTGGACTACTGAAAGTTTAACCTCAGTGGTGGTTCTAGACTAGCCAAATTATTAAAACCTGGAATTGCACAATGGAACTCCTGGGTAAACAACAAAGTTGCCTGCCAGGCTTTCTAAATAAGCAATTGAATCTGCTTTCATTACTATGTTAACAAATAACAAATGTCCATGCTGTATAATCGTTTCATAAACGGACGTATGCAGTCGTTTTGGGTGTACAGAATTGGTACAGAACGAATTTCTGCTTAACAAGTTTTTCCCGGCGTAATGCAGGTGGTGTTTTGGGTTGTATAACGCAAAGGACTGGGACAGAAGCATGCGTGAGAATTTATATATGTCGTGATAGCTTGTGCTGCTAATACCTGCGTTTGAGCAAGTACATTTATTAAAATATCTACACGATAGCTACAGAGTTGAGTGTGATATTTCTTGCAGCGTTACAACTGAGTCATTATATTATGTTGAATAATGCCCATTCTCTAAAAGGCATAAATAAACAAATCGTTTGCTCAAACGACTAACTATAACACTGAAGAAGTTGCACTTTAGGATGTTTTTTATGATGTCGAGTCACTATGGTTAAATAAAAGTTAATTCTAATTCTACCGAGTGAGATGGCTCCGCGTTAACGTATGAGGCTCTCATTCGGGAGGTCCCGGGTTCGATTCCCGTCGGCTGCCCACTATGAGCTTGGGTTTATCATTGGTAGGCGAATGCTGAGGTGGTTTCTCATTCGCCACGATATGTTTCCGTTATTCCCTTTCATTTCTTTCCTTCTCTTCTTTCAGGTGTGATTTTAGGTTTCGAGCTGTATGGCGGTGCCGGACAGATGGCGCGGATGCTTGCTCAAAGAGAAGAGCAAACACTAGAGGGCTGCTTGGTCGACAAAACATTCATCGTCCTCTCTAGGCAGCTACAGCAGTGGGACGGTTTGCACTTGGAATTGTTAGGGTCTTCCGCGCGTCTCTGTGGTCTGTCTGACCGCCAGCAACTTGTAGTCTCCTGAGGTTCCTCACTTCATCCCTTCCTACTGGTAGCCGCAATAGAACTATGTAGGTCGCAGTGCCTGAAGTGTCTCCCTCCGCTCTATAACCTATACCTATAATTCTAATCCTCGGTGAAAACGCATAGGTACAAACAGAAAATGAAGTATCACCGCAGTTGCATGTATACTGTGACATGGATACAATATGACACCTGTAAGTAATCAAGAATACAGACAATTAAACAAGCGCTAGAAATTCTTTTTATGTTTATAGTTTCTTTCTTCCTGTTTCGCAATCACTTACATACCATGCAACATATGTATTGAAATTGATTTCGTTCCCATTCCGTACTCAGCACGATCTCTATTTTCAAGTTTTTATGTAAACTTTAATATGAACTGAGATCGGTTTGGATTCTCTCCGCTGAGATTAATGGATTGGCACTTTTATGTTGATCAGCCTTAATTTGCTTTGGTTGCTTTGTCAAAACATTTCTTGTAGTGCCTGATACTTCTATAAAAGGCTTTTGCTACCTCCAAGCTTAAATGTGCCATCATAGTTATTGTATACACAATAACAAAACACAGCAGCTAATAATACAATTCTACAAATTCCATAAAAAGTATCAGAAAATTGACGGGTTAAACCGATATTTTTTCGGACGTATTTGAGAGAAGATGCATATAGCAGTATCCTGACATCTATATTTGCTAATGTGAACCTGTGTATTTCCATTTAGTTTATGTGCGCATTTATTCATCAATATAATTAACATGTATCATTCATTTTTAATATGAACATTTATTCATTACACTTATTTCAAGCTTCGCACAATTCTTTACCCATATTTTTAAATCCTTTACTGTTGTTATTCATTATTATTATTATTATTATTATTATTATTATTATTATCCTAAAAAACTGAGGTAAGCTGTGATTTTATCTGTGAGAGGGATGACGCTGAATTCAACCTAGACATCCCAACCCTAGGAAGGTCAAAAGCAAGAGAGGAAACAAAAAAAGAGAGTATCACTCCGGAGTTTTTATACCCGAGGTGGTGTTACGCTAAACTTAGCTAATGATGTAATATTCTCCTTTACCTTTGATACAATACGGTACTGATTTTAAGTAAAACTACAATGATACTAGGAAAACGTTATTGAGCTGGAGGTGACGCATTTTGTACCTATTGTTAGCGATAAATCGACGATTTTCTAGAATTTTTTATTTTTATTGATCATTCCAAAGACGAAACTCAATTTTTTCATTTATAAAATAATTTGACTCCATTGTGTCACAACCTGAAATTCATACACGGAAACTTCATGTTCTAAGTGTTAATGTTGATATCGTAATTATTGATGGGTAAATATAAATAATTAGATAAAGAAATAACAGTAAGATAGAGAGATAAGTACAATAAACAATTTCCGTATACCAAATTAGTGTATATGTATGGGTAGAGGTGGGGAATGCAGCGGTTGGGGCGGTAGGCCTTGGTCTGATTCTGGGCTTCGGCTTGATTTTGATTTAAATTAGTGTATAATGTACCAAGTTTAAATTAAAATGTTTGTCCGGAAATATGAAGGTAATTAGGAAGTCAAGTTAGCGAAAGTCATTAGTATCAACCGAAGCAGCTGACGCATTAGCTTAAAGACTCTGGCAATACACTTAGGATATAAGTTCAGTACGTTTTCAGTCACTTAGGCCAATTCTGTAAATTATAGAGCCAAAAGAAATTCTGAGGAAACTGAAGGGCTCAATTAGAAAGCAAGTAAGAGACGTGCATGAAGAGGGGTTAACTATTGGCTCGGAAAAGATGTAAAGTTGGAAGGGGAATAATATGTAGGCGGAGCTAAAAGTCGTGCAATTTTAGATCAGAGAGTTACACACTCTCTCTCTCTCTCTCTCTCACTCTCTCTCTCTGGTACCGCCACCGGTACGCACTGCTTGTGTCATATTTTAAGCGCTTAGTGACGGGCTTGTGTGAGTAATATTTTGCTGTTATTGTGAGAGGTCTCGCCGATAAGCATTTTAGCGACTCACGGCAGGTTAAGCTACTAGATTTTTTTATTGCGGAAACAGTTATTTTCAACTGTAACTTTGATACTGCAGAAGTTAGCAGGTATAACAATTCAGTTGTTACAATTTTGAGTGCTACGATTCATAATCAGTTCATTCTTCATGTTCATGCGGTCGGGAACTCAGTTCAATAACTCAAATACTATTCACAATAAATTTCTCAGTCAATTTAAACTGGTGTTATCCTTCACAATACGTCCACGCATACCCTGAGAGAAAGATCTCATAGCTTGCCACTGGAGCAGCTGGCGCACGAGACAACAGAACGAGATACGAGATCGAGGCAGCAGAATCAACGAAGCAGATAAAGTAAACGGCTTCAAAGTGTCGACATACTGTCGGCACTTGGTTGGCGAACATCCCGTGGCTGACGTCCATCCTACCGTGTCAATATGTTTCACATATATTTATTACCGTTACTGTTCAGTCTTCCATTCTCAGTAAATATTCTTTGCATATTATTTATATGTTCTACAATGTTTTGTTTTAAACTATAAATACCTATCTCTTCTCTAACTTTTGGATTTCTATTTTTATCCATTCTAGTATATCCTCCAACTGTTTTTAGGACTCACATTTCGAATGCTTATACCCCAATTTGCTATTTTTATCAATGTCCATGTCTCAGGGTCATATAGAAACATTGGTATCGCCGTCACTTTGTAAAATTTCAACCTTGTCTCTTTCGTTTCTGTTTTTAATTTAGCTTTCTTCTTATTGTATAGCACACAACACTACCTTTTACATGGATCACTTTTAGAAAATTTTGATTTTCTCAAAAATGGCATTAAAGATTTCGATTAAAATACCATACATTAAAGATATTTACATGACAAATAAACTGTATATATTTAATTTTCTGGGAACAGACACAATTTATTCCAATAACTTTATTGTGGCATCAGCTATTTTTAAGATATCCGTTATCAATGGTTGGAGTTGTTCAATACTTTACTTGATTCTCGCGATTACATGGAAAAGCATGGCATTTTAAGTCCAGCGTAGAGCGCCCAGTTCTAGAAAATTTGACTATCGCTATTCCCTTTGTGTCTATAACGAAATGTGTACTGCAGCTATTTCCGGAAACGTTCATCTCGATTAAAATGAAGTAGATAGGAAAATAAACTTTCGTAAGAATATTTTTTATACTTACCCATTAAGGAATGATAGAGGGTAGAGAAAGTCATGTGACTGTAACACATCAGAACTTTTGCTTAACATAATGGCCTACAGAGATGATAATAGAAGTGTGCTCAAATAAGCTCAGAGAGCACACATCTGTGAGTTACTCGACGTGTATCCTATAAGTAAAAACACAAGAGGGAACCTTATCAAGGCAATTCACCCCAAGCGACATTCGAATTTGGGACTTTGAGATAACTAGGGAGGACATGCTACTGTTTCTTTTCTTTCTTTTCATTGCGGTATTCCACGCGACGTCCTTGTTACACCTAGATTGCCTTTCACAACGGAAAGTGATTGAATGATGATATATGAATATCAGCCGGCTTTACAAAATCTAACAAACGTTTCTCTAGTGCCGCTGCAAGGGTGGCTGATCTACAGAATGCTTTAACATAAAAAAGCACACCCTTTCACAGAGGACAGTGTTCCGCATACTGATAAGTTGTGTGTCGGGCTAAAATTGCTGACATTTCCCTCGTGGTATAGTCTGCTTGTCATATAGAGGGTCGCTGCATGTTAACAAAGGCCGGCTTACCTGAGAACTGCTTAACTTTATCAGCATTGTGGTTCCTGCAGGATGCTCACAGTAATGGAGAGTTCTAATGACTTTAATGAATGGGAATTATTATTATTGCCCGTATTGTGATGACGTCATCTTTTCAATTATTGCATCATATGCATTGCCATCTTGTACATAAATCCTTATCATGTGTTTTACACTATGGAAATCCATATTTATTAGGTCTTTTTTCATTCTCTATCACATACATAGTAGATAGAGAAGGTATTGCATTCCACCCATAAATTATATAGGGGAAAGGTCCCTATATTGAACCCTTGAGACTAATAGTAAATAATAATTATAATTTCAAATCAAAATTTTCAGAAATACAAGCGTTAAAGTGACAAATTCTTGTGCTATAAATATCCTCAACACAATTTAAAATTAATAAATTTATCAATTAAATAATATTTAAAAAGTGAGATGGTGTAAATCGGTTCAAATTAGGAACGCGGTCCTTAAATTGAACCACACGTGTCTTAAAATGAACCATTTATTTTTAAGTTTAAAAGTATTTTAATAACACAAAATACACATATTTTATTGCACATTCAAAACAAATATGCTATCAGCAACAAAAGCAGGGTCCAAAATTGTGATAAGAATAGCAATTTCCTTAAACATTTTGAATTTTTATATAATGACAATCACTTTGTTTTTGGAGTAGGTATTATTTGCAAATATAGTTTTTACTAAGTTTTACTCTCATACAAAGGAGTCCAATTATACACAGTCTTCACAATAAAACACTTTAGTAGTAATAGAATAGCGACTTAAGCGCAAAGGAAGATGCCGACAGCTGATAAGGGTAATTACATGTGTTTTAACATATGTAAACATATGTAAACACGTGTAACCCGCTAATGACCGCTGCTAATGTCAAGTCTAATGGATATGTGTGGTAATACATATGTAAACATATGTAACTCGCTAATGACCGCCGAAGATGCCGACAGGTTCTACCCCCTCCCCCAAGCGGTCTAGTCGCGTGCCGTGGCGTCCTGACTTGAGGGATTTGTTTTCTCGAGTCCTGCCGCCCCTCAGCAAATTAATTAGGTAATGTTCGTCAAACATTTTTTTTTATGATTACTAAGGTCTGCACATTGCATCCTCGAGCAATTAAGTTTTTTGAATAATGAATTGTTTTGTTGGGGTGTGAGTATAAGTAGTCTGCTCACGGGAACAGTCTGTCATGTAATGAGAACACTGCAGCCTTCTTCTATCTGGGGAAAGCGCTTGTCCATTAGCTGAACATGTTAGACGCTTTCACAACATTAATAGGCTTTTAAGTTTACATTCCGGATCTGTTTACATACATTAGCGATCAACGACATACTTCCGTCTGGAGGTAACGGTGACACACATTAGCTGACCCGTTAGACGCTTTCACTCCATTAGCGAACAAGAGCCCGGCATGTAATGAAAAAACCCGTAACCTACTTCTGTCTGATGGTAACGGTGACCTCTATTAGCTGACATCTTTAGACGCTTTCACCTCATTAGCGAACAATGCCAGTAATTGTTTTCCTAAGTGCTCTGAAAAACCCCCAGACACTCAATGTAAATACCTTTTAGCTCGTAGAATTTCCATCACAAACCGTGGAAAAACCCAAGTCTAGACAATTTTTTCCCTGATAATTAATGATTAAGTTTCATAGTTCTTATTTCTTTCAATAAAATATTGCGAATAAAGTATTCATAATTCAGAAGCGTCTCATTGATTGGTGAATACTACATATGTTATTAAAAGTAAAATAAATACGGATAACATTATAGTTAAATATTATAAATGTTATTAAAAAAGGTGATTGTATTCAAAAAATAGACAGCTGGGCTCTGCCTGGAGACGAATAACAGGTCTCAACATGCATTCATCCCCCTCCACAGCCGCGTGACGTCACAGTCATCAGTATATAATTAACGTCGGCAGCCAGAGCGATCAATTTATTGTTCGTTCAGTGATAATCGAAATGGCTGGTGATAATCGTGCATCTGAGATGAATGATTACTGGAGCGAGTGCGGAGAAGATTATTTTCACTACGTATACTTCCATACCGAAACATGCAATGGTTTAATGCATTCAGTGTTGTGTACTCAACCATCGCATCATGATCAGATGACTACACTGGAAGTGTGTACAGAGAGCTGTCCTGTTTATCGAGGAGCGAACATGTAAGTAATATATATATATATATATATATATATATATATATATATATATATTTCTATAACTCGGTAATATATTGTACGTATGTTAAATGAAAACTAACTTGAAATTATTTTATTCTTTCAGTGAAAATCGCATGGGTGATGATGTGGACGACCTTAGCGATGTCGAGGAAGTTGACGATGTCTTCGTCTCGAAACATCTAACAGAATGTGATACAGAGTCGTGCACGGGATACATGCATTCTATACTTTGTACTAACCCGGCCCAGCATGAACGCATGACATCATTCTTCCTATGTAACGACAACTGCGACGTCTACCAACGCAGGAGGAGAAAACTCGAGTAAGTAGAAGAAACGTTAAATTACATTTTCATTTACTGCTTCTAATGCTACTCTATGTCTAACCTAAAATTAAATTATTACAGACTGCGAATGACTGAGCCTAAGGTACCCGTGCCAATAGAGGAGCTGGATCCTGAGAGACGTATTGTCGATATAGTGGAATATCCAATCGCAGAGCGCCATACACAGCCTATGGATGAGGATGGCGCTCCACTACCAGCCATTACTACTACCTCTGATGATGATAAAGCAACGATGCTACAGGATGGGATAAATCAGACGATTCCAGATTGCTCGCCCGAGATACACGCAGAAACGCGCAAACCCTTGAAGTGAGTATGACACGCTTTGATAGTACTTTTTTTGTGTGGCAATGGGAGAGGATTTTTCTAATATTTGTATTTTCTCTTTCAGAAGGCATGAAATCATTAACTAAACCTATTTCTAACATTGTTTTGAATATATGCTGCAGGGGTGCGAGGAGGGAGCGGAGGAAGAGGCAGAACGAGACTGGGAAGAGAAAGCAGAAGAGGAGTTGTAAGAGGAGGATACTCAGCGAGGGTCCTAGGGTCTTCTTATTCATTGAAGATACCCCGGAGGAGCATGGAGAATCAATCACAGGCGTTTGATGACGTCAGCATCTCCCCCTCCCATTCCGTGAACATTGGACTATACTATGACATTCCATCCCTCTACATAAATTGTGAAAGTGATAAATCAATTGTTTATATTACAAAATCAGACTGGGATATAATATCCAAAAACATTTCAATGATTGAAGATTACCTAAGCCAAGAAAAAAAGTTTGCGTGTGATGAATATTGTGACAATGTAATTTATGCATACAATATTATTGTATTTTTTGACAGTTCAATTCATTTCATAAATACGTGTTTAAATAATAATGTAATATCTTTAGGCATTGAGGGTGTAAGGAACTTAAAACGGCTATCGCCCTATATTGAAAGACATTTGAATATTTTAAATGATTTCTGCAAGTCAGGAGCAATTAGTTTTTCAGGGAGTAGGAGGGGAAGAAGGAAAATGCTTGAAATGTATGCTAAAGTCAATAAAAGAGTGTTTTAGTATATGAATTCAATTTATTATTCATAAAACGTATCCTTGTACATTCCTTTACAAAAACCATTCACCCAAACGTATGCATAATTATATAAGTGCTTGCATCACGTGAGAAAGAGGTTTGTAGGTAAATACTTTGTCGTGTAGAATCAGGCAGTACAGTGACGTCTGGGCTGGTATATTTACAGATGCTTGAATCTCGATTCTGATGTTCACAGCTCCATTTATAACCTCCTCGGGTTGGTGAGAACAGTCTATTACGAATAATGGTGCACGGTGAAGAAAATCCTTTCTCTTCAAGAGGGGATAATTCTCTCTTTCATAGTAGGAACTTTGAAATTTACAGTACATTTCATATAGTGAAGCAAACTTTGAATTTTTAAAGTCCAAGTTCAAATCATGGTAGGGGTAGCATTCACTGTTGAGGAATAGTCTCATATTAGTAATGTTGCAGTGATCAAACTCGGAACTGTTCTTGCTATAATCGCCCAATCTTGCAGTCTGAGCACACACTATGATGAAGCGAGGTTTCTCGAGCTTAGATGTTGTTGCTACATTCCACGTGAAAGATCTTGTCTGGGGTACAGCAGGCTGGGTATGAAGATCCATAGATCGAAAGGCAATGTGTAGAGGTTTATCAGACTTGACAATTTTTAGAATGTGAACTCTTTCAGCATCGGAAAGACGAATTACAGGCATCCTCCATTCGATTCTAGTTAACTTTACATTAGCTTCCTCTCCATTCGAACTCAGGACACAGTTTCTAGAGTCTTTGGATCTTATGAGAATCAATTCAAACTTGCTGTTGAGTATAAGTTCCTTGTGGTCATCAGCAAATCCTAGGAGCATCGAGAGAGGGACTACAGCATTGAAAGCTCCATTCGTCGCGTGTACTATATCAACTTCTTCACCAGGATAGGCCCATCCAGCATTCAGCAGACGATTCGATTCCATAGGGTTGAGAGTCACATAATTTCGTATAGTTGTAGTAATTCCTGGATTCCTTGTTCTGTCTATAGTTGTAGCATTCATATCTAGACGTATCTCATCAAACATGAAGGTTATAGCATTATTAGTGAGCTTCGATGTAGTAGTAGGGGATCCATCTACCTTGGCGAGAGCACCTTCGATGTAGAGATAACTCTTGTTAGGTAGCGTATACAAATCTTCAGCTTGGCATGGTATTCTAATTTCATCGTTTACATCCAGAGCGGAGGTGTTGTATGGAAGAAAAATATGCTCCTCCTCCTTGGTGATCTTGTCGTCAAAGGCTGGAACTTCTGTCACATTTAAGATGTCCATTATAGCGTCCTGTAACCTAACTCTTCGAGGAACTTGCGGTTAGCACGTGTTAACTCCTCGGAAGTTGAAGAGGTAGTATGCTTCGATCGCTGTGTACGTCGTCTATTATAGTATTTGAGGTGTCTTTTAAAATGTATTGCCATTACGTCTTATGTGGAGTCTTGTAGTGATAACTTCGTTCCTGAAGTTGATAGCCTTCCCGTGTTGATCTACCACTCGAATAGTGATCTGGTCTATATAGTTTGTATCTATGACTGGTAAATATATTGGGTTCGAAGGTTCTTGAGAGATATGATAGCCTGGCGGAACAGAAGGGAAAAACTCGTAGAGCGAATGTCCGCTTTTACCGTCAATGAAAGAGCCTGTTGCAATACTGCACTCCACACGTATGATACTCACTTTAAATATATTCACAAGATCGTCAGATTCGAGCGCTTCTCCAGCAGGAATTATTTTAGTGTCTGTGAATCCTAGAAGCGAACCAATAGATCTTTCCTTAGAAAAGTCTATTGTATAAGGACATTTAATTTCAGCCTTCATTGTATTATTGTTAGGCCTTATGAAGAAGACTTCATCATTCAATTCTAGTTTATCCTTTAGAAATGTATTGATATCGGCAATCTCGTAGGTTCCATGAGGGATGACAATGGTTTCAGGTTTACCATTATGAATATAATGAAATCTATTATTACTTTCATCGACATTTGGTATTGAATAGAATGTTTCAAAATTCAAGAGAGCAATCTCATAATGACCTGGAGGATCTAGCTGTAGAGGAGGGTTTAGATACGTTGAAATAACAGTGTCTGACCCACTCACTGTAACTGTATAACTCATCTTGACGATGAAGCAGCTTCTAGGATAAAAGAAATTGCAAGCACAAGTGCCCGCAGATGACTGAATCGAAATTCTGGTATCTCTGTGTATTATAGTAGATTTTAACACCGTGTAGATATTTCTCAATCTCAGGAGGCGGCTTCAAATTACCGAAACTATCAAAGTAGTATGCGACATCACCTTCTTTCCTTATAGCAACCCAGTGTGTTCCTTCATTATCTGATGTATCGAGATTGGTAATAAGTCTCTCTTTGCACTGCGGTTTTAAAGGAAGTTTGTCAATCATATAAACACCTCTAAAATAAGGAATTTTTAAACGTTTAGCATAATATTCGAGGGCTACGTTACTTAGGGCTTCCTCCGGTATATGTACAATCCTCTTCCTCCGTTTTTTGCCTTCTTCTTTAAACCCTCGCCTTTAGATCCTCTTTTTTTCAAAGACGTTACTATTTTAGATGCAGCGGCTAAAGACGACATCAGCGGCATTGCAGGTAAGAATCCTCCTTTATTCCTCTTCTTACACCTTCTCTTCTGGAGTCCCTTTCCTCGGGTCTCCATCGCCTTGTTATGCCTAGCAACTTCTGCTAAGTGTCTATCAGCAGCCTTTTTTCTATTGACTGCAGAGGCTATCTGAGCAGCACCACCTGCTGCAGCGCCTAAAGCAGCAATGATGGGTATCAACGGTAAAAACCCTCCTCTCTTCTTCTTCCTCTTTCCGGCTCCCACTGCAACCTTTCCCTTCATGATTGCAGTTACTAGCCTTGCAGCTAACCTTTCACCAAAAGTTGAATCTGATGACTGCACACGTTTCCAAGCCTTCTCTGCAAGAATCTTATCCGCTATTTGTCTTGAAGCGGTGTCCTTATTCTCAGCGTACGCGAGGTCGTGCTGTTTGCAAGCTGTGTCTAATTGGTTAATTCCCGGGTCTCCTCTTTTTAGACGTTTTTCCAATTTAGTACCAGGCCCGCAATATCTATATCCAGGTAAGTGAGCTTCAAAGGGGAGCGAATTAATTATGGAATTAATAATTCCAGAGCCGCGCTTATACTGCAACGACCTCCCTCTCTTAGCTCTCATGATAGACTAAACGAGTAATTGAATGCATTAGCCCTTTTATATCATTGCAGTCAATCATTAACTACTTTTACAAACGGTAATATATATAAACAATGCACATACATGTTATAAGTTAGTTGTTAACATGGAGCTTGTTAAGCAGCACTGCTCTCTACCTATTCAGGTATTAGACTTTGAAAGTGACTTTAGAAGTGATCGTCATGGCAAGTTATTTCCATCTAATGTCAGAGCTCTTATTTTAGGGAGCTCCAGTGCAGGGAAAACAAACGTATTACTCAATATGCTACTCCATGAGAATGGACTACGTTTTGAAAATTTATATATTTATTCAAAGTCTCTCTATCAACCAAAGTACCAATATCTAATTAAAGTGCTTGGAAACATCGAAGGTATAGAAGTGAACACCTTCGACAACGGGGATGATGTTTTGCATCCTTCTGAAGTCGAAGAAAATTCAATCTTTATATTTGATGACGTCATCACTGAAAAGCAGGAAAAGATAGCATCCTTTTACAGTATGGGTAGACATCGAAATGTCGACTCTGTATATCTAGCACAGTCCTATGCTAAAGTTCCAAAACATTTAATTCGCGATAATACAAACATGATAATACTCTTCAGGCAAGACAATTTAAACTTAAAGCACATTTACGAAGATTATGTAAATACCGACATGACCTACAACGAATTTAAAGATCTATGTAAGAACGTTTGGGAGAGCTCTACAGAAGGAAGACCCTTTGTTGTGATAGTTCCTGAATTTCACATGAATGAGGGACGATATAGGAATGGTTTTGATGTATATATTAAGCTCGACAAAAAAGAAAATGATCATTCGTAGTTAACCATGAGCATCGATAGGTTCGGTTCTCAGAGAACTGGTCCAGTTAGAAGAGTGTTTGATCGTTTTATCATAAATAGAGATGTCAAAGGAAATTATCAATTCAAGAATAAGAGATTGTGTAACGTTCACGATCCTGAAGATAATCATGATGCTTCCAATAAGAATTATGTGGATGCTCTCGAAATTAGAATGCAAGATTTCTCTCAGCAAACTGCTAACAATGTTGAGGTTATGGCTAAGACCCTGTTCGATGAATTGATTTCAAGATATATCCTCAAGAGAGATAAGGAAAATAACATTGTGATTGATAAAGTTAGATTGAAGGTATTGCTAGATCCTGTTCACGATAACGATATTGTGAATAAAAAGTTCATCGCTGGATATGTCAATTCACGCACGCAGACGAGAGATGGTAATGGTAACATTATATTCGACAATAAGAGAATCACTGATATAGCAGATCCTCTCGGAGATACAGATGCTGTAAATAAACGATATGCTAGAGCTATGATCATTAGGAAATCGAACGAGACGCGACAGCAGTTAAATAGGTACTTACCAAAGGAAATCGAGATGCAAATAGGTAAAAAGCTGCTAGACATCACAGCAAATCTGAATAAAACTACGAGTAAAGTGGATACTCTAACAACCTCTACAAAAGACAGAGTGGATTCTGTAATGGACTCCATTAAACAAGTTACCGCAGAGCTTGATAGAGAAAAAACAAATCTTCAGAATCTTTGCAATCAGAAAATTAGCAATTTAGAAAAGTTAGCGATGAAGCGAGTTTCAGATTTAGAGGCTACAGTCGGACAGTTAAAGACAGAGGTTTTGAATACTCTCAAAACTGATTCATGCAATGATAAACTTAAGAAAGTGGAGGAAAATGTAAATATGATGATGGACGCTTACAAAACTAATGTGCAGCAAATGACGAGTCTAGAAGAATCAACCAGAAGCCTGTACGCTAATACGGCAATCTTTGCTGAAGCGTTCAAGACACATACGCAGGAACATAAGAAAGAAACCGAGCAACTGAGAACTTCGATAGAGATGTTAGCTAAGGCTATCGATACGATGAGAACTCAAAGTGGACGCAGACTATAAATTGAATGTAATCGTCTATTTTCACGTCATTTGTAAGATGGATAGTGAAAGCATAAGACTTAAAGAGTCTGTAGCCGAGCATACCAGGGCTGTAAAAGAAAAACTGAGAGCTCTAAAAGGTCTCAGGTTTGAGACTCAGCATATCATGTCCGAAGCTTTGAAGCCTGTAACCGCTCCCCTCAAGGATATTTTGGACAGTCAACGAGGGTTGGCTGTGGAGACAGTCAAGAATGA
Organism: Deroplatys truncata; assembly: GCA_030765065.1. Lineage (NCBI taxonomy): Eukaryota > Metazoa > Arthropoda > Insecta > Mantodea > Mantidae > Deroplatys > Deroplatys truncata. The sequence continues at coordinate 179,204,529 of CM060990.1, read as the reverse complement.
AGATGATGATTCTACAAGTATTTCTACTTTCCTTCAACACGTTCGCTCAAAAGACAAGGACCGGATTGATACATTGTACGGGGTGAGATATCAGGATGGAAGTTATATGCTTGGAAATAAAGATATTCATTTTATAAATAATCAAATATTGATAGGTGATGAAACGTATGAGTCTACAGACGGTTTGACGGAGCTCATCTTTAAGCGAACGCCTCAGATTTCTGCATACACCAGTGAAGACTTGGAGACGTACGCTAAGATTATGAAAAGTACTTTTCTTCATAGATCTGGTTACACCAGACACGGTCGTTTGAAATCTGGTAAATCGTATAAATACAAGAATATAATACGCCCCTTGCTCAATACACATTCAGGTCTAGGACTGACATGGAAGGAGCATAAGTCTGATAAGGAGGTTGACTACGTTTTCTGGAGAAACCCTAACACATTAGTAAATAGGCTGAGGTTACTAATTGCATCGAGGGGTGCTGGTAATAATAGTCACACTCAAGAGATTGAGGAAATTATCAGGGAGTTGAAAGCATCTAAAGTTATAGCATGACAGCCAAACAGAATATCGCCAGAGAGCTTCACGGGTCGGCGAGGAGGAACTATTTACGACGCAAAATTATCAGCAAAGGTATGAACGATTTATTACAAATTGATTTGATTGAAATGATACCATATGCAAGAGTGAACAAAAATTTCAAATACATTCTGATCGCAATCAACTTTTACTCTAAAATGGCATATGCAAAACCCTTAAAGGATAAGAGCGGAGTTAATGTTGCAAAGGCAATGGAGGATATATTACAAGAAATGGATGTCCCTCCCCGGAATATTCAAAGTGACAACGGGAAGGAATTTTATAACACATTCTTTAAACGGCTAATGTTTAAGTATAATATTAACCACTACAGCACCTATACCAATGTGAAGGCTGCGGCTGTTGAACGTTTAATTCGAACCTTGAAGAATATGATGTACCGAGAGTTTTTAGTCCAAGGCTCATACAAGTGGCTAGATCTTTTACCTAGAATCCTTGTAAAGTACAATGATACTTTTCATTCAACTATCCGCATGAAACCTAATGAAGTGAAAAACAACGATCTTCTTCTGACTGTGTATAATTATAATCAAGAACGAAGAGAGAAGAAGGCTTCAAGGAAGTTTAGTGTTGGTGATTATGTCAGGATATCTAAACATAAAGGACATTTTGAAAAGGGTTATGAATCTAACTGGAGCGTTGAAATCTTCAAAGTATTTCGTGTGAACCGTACCAAGCCTACAACATACATACTAAAGGATAGGAATGGTGAAATCATAAAAGGTGGCTTTTATGGACATGAACTAAAAAAGACTAACTATCCTAATACATATTTAATAGAAAAGGTTATACGTAAACGTGGAAACAAAGTTCTTGTAAAGTGGTATGGTTTTCCAGATACTCAATGGATTGATATAAAGGACTTGGTGTAATATGTGAAGAATTAATAAAGACTAAAGTTTTATGATTGTAAAACCATGAGTATTTTTATTTTAAAAGCATTCATATTTTTCTTTCTTTTTTGAGGGAAAAGTGTTACACAAAAAACCCTCACACATTTGATATCTATTTTACACAATATATACATTATTTAAAAGTTTAGACACTAGCAATCACCGGGTCTAAGGGAATAATGGCCCCACGCTACAGTCTTACAGCTTCCTTCCATCAACTTCCTCTTATCGTCACCCCCCTTCAAAGCCAATTTGTTTGTTTCAATTGTTGTAATTTTGTGGTGTTTACTCCGAAATGTTTTTTGTATCGAATAAATTTTTAGGCTATGGTCTTTTAAACATTCAAAATAATGGTCGAAATCTATTTTATTCATGCCTGCCCTGGTGATGCCCTTAGCTTTCTTAATTGTCTGCCCTCCGTATCTGTATGCGTATAACTTTGCTCTTATACCGACATACTCCTCCATAACTAAGCCGCCCAACTCATCCTTGAACAACCCAATCTTTTTCCTATTGGCTTGCTTAATGCCATATGCATTATCCTTTTCGAAGTTTGAAGTGTCGAAATATTGGGGGTTCTCCCTGATGAAATCATAGATATCAGAACTCGTTTCAAAAATGAATGAGTCTGTATCCATGTAATTCAGCAGCAAGTCTTTTAAATTTGGTTTCATGATATTGTAAAAGAAGTCATACATGATAAATTTTGAAATGTCCAAAATTGCGTGTCCTATGTAGATTGGCTTGTTCATATGCACTTCCTCTCTACCCAGCTCGATTCCTACAAGATTTTCTTCAAAAATTATGGTGCGTAGGTATGTGCCGCGTGCTATCAACTTCTTTGCCTGTTTCCAGCTTCCAACTATTTTGAAATCAGTGTATTTCCTGACATTTTCTATAAATTTTCCATATACGGCGTTATTCATCTTTTTCCAAAGGTTTTGCCCGAATTTTGACTTTTCCTGAATTCTTTTCTCAGTGTTCACGTCGATATATGTCTTCAACCAGTTAGACTGGTCGTAGGATACCACTCTGTGAATATGTCTCACAGTTAGCCCCTGTTCAATACACTGCTGCATCACCCTGTAGTGCAAGACATATTTGCTTTTCTGTTCTAATGTCGCAAGCAGTTTCTTGTATTGGCCATTCGGTGGTATCGCACTCTGTGGGCAGAAAGGAAGCTCGTTGTGGGCGTCGTGGATATGGTCGGGGTATTCGATATCAACCTCTAGCACATAGCCAGTCTCAGAGTCTTCTTTGATTTCAGCGAAGTTTATGCTATCAATTTCTTCTCTGGTGAGCCATTTCAGATTCTTGTACGGGAGGGCAGACCCCATAGAAGCTCCATATAAGTTGTTTATGTCCCAATAGGACAGGTGTTTAACAGGAGCATGCTGATCAAAGTTGGACATGTACCTGTGGTTAGCTTTGGTATAGCCCTTCACCACTGTGCACAGTCCGCCTCTAATTCCCGACTCGAAAAATTCCAGCATGCTCTTGTCAGATATTAAGGAAAGTTTCGCCTTTGTTATCTTCAACATAGCGTCAAATGCGAGTCCTGGTAATGTATAAAACCATGCTGGGTCAAGTTTATACATCCCCAGGATGAGATCTCGAAACTTTTCGAAAATATCCGCCAAGAGCAGTATATCTGTTTTCAGGTATAGATCGCTGTATTCTCCGAGATTCTGGATATTAAAGGTATCCCAGACTTTTTCAGCATGCCTGTATTCCTCGTCTGTGATGTGACTGTCAGTAAGAGTGCTGTAGAAGGCATCCTTCGGTGGTAGAGAAGTTTCTTTGAGTATGTCTAGGCTTGAAACATAATCATAGGGGAATATTCCCTTGCTCTTCGCCAGCTTAAAATGCTCCTCAACAGGATATTCTGCCCTTGTTATTTTAAAGTCACTCTCCTCCAGCATGTCAGCCAGGCTGGACAGCTTGTCGTCAAGAAACTTAAAGCTGTCCAGAAACCTGAAGCTGATGTTCCTGTACCGTTTGCTAAACGCTATATACCTTTCACCACTTTGAGCGATGCACGATATGGGCTTATTATCATACGCCAGGCGTCTTATCAAGAAGTGGCTGTCATAATTAGATAGGCAATGAAAAAAGATCGGTATGAAATCAGGGACCTTTCTATTCAAATTACATCTATTATGAGCAGCACCCAGATATTCCCCTGTCACATGATCGTGATCCCTCACACGCAAATCGCTCACAGTGAAAGCAGCAAGGCATATATGACACTCAGAAGCATTGTCAAAATTCTGTTGCTCTTCAAGGGTTAAATCCATGGGTTTAGGATTGGAATACACATCGATGACTTCATCAGCAATTGATTTTAATTGTTTGATAAAGTCATCGATGGCATTTGGATCTCTAAAGAGAAAGAATTTTGACAAGGCCTCGTCATGCCTACATACCACCTTCAAGGCAATAGACATTGCTTCATGCTCTTGAATGGCTAGGGTCCAACTCGAGCTGCTTGAGGGCTCGCAAGAGTGAACCTTCGCCAGAACAGATTCAATGTCTGCGTATATAACAAAAGGTACAGGAACGCTTTTAGAGAATGCTTTAAATTCAAGGTATTCATCCTGTTGGGGCATTTTAAGCAGTTGGCATTTCCCGCATCTTAACCTATGTGCTTCCAGAGCTTTTTCATTGGTGCATCTCTTGAGACATGCCTCACATGTCCATATTCTATGCTGGTACTTAGTAACTTGACTCCTTACTAGTCTGGATAGGTCTTTAATGAGGCAATAGTGCGACTTATCATCCTCTTCAATATATAGCATGTTTACGTGGTGCTGCTTCTTTTCAGCTGTTTGGTATAGGGGAATAATGTTGTCATTCTCCTCTATACCAAACAGTGAAATGGATACTCCATTATTCTGATTTTCAAAGCATTCAATTTGATGTAAGGGTACTGGAAATTCGATACCTTCATAATTGAATACCTCGAAAAGCAGTTCCTCAGGGTATTTTGTGGTTCTCTGACCGTCGCGTTTAACAGGGTATTTAGAGGCAAGCATGCACCATGCGAAGCAGAAGTTGTCTTCATTCTTTATGTTTATGACTGCATGTTTTTTCACAATTTTCTGTGGTAGTTCAATGTATGAACCTGCATGTAAAGGATCGTAGTGTGTAAAGCCAATCACCAGTCTGAGTATCTTTGACAAGGACTTTGACGATGCTCCCCCCTCAAATATGGAAATGTTTTCCAAAATATCCCCCGCAATTGAAGAGAAGATCTGATTGAGGTTGCTTGATGGAAGAATCAGTACAGGCTTATAATTAAAGCCAGTGGAAAGACACTTCTCTTCATCAGGTTTCTGGATTAAATATTCAAGTTCCATGGAACAATGCATCTTTAATCCACTCCTGCTTTTCTGTAAAACGTTTTCCGCTTCTTTAATAATAAGCTCCTTGCACTCATCTAAAAAGACTCTGGGCTCGAGTATTTCTAATGTATTTTCTATTCTACTATTAAAATACGTCCCTTGAATGCCGATTGGATGGTATTGCACTCTAGACCCTGGCAATTGCTAGCACTAACCTTGACTTTTTTTATTGTAGGCTGTTCCCTCCCATCCGATGTCGGTCCTCTCTTTCTATTAACTGGTTCTACATCATTGGATGATGATGAGGAGGTTGACGGTGCAGCGGCTTCATCGCTTGCGTCTGAGGAGGTCGATGGTGCAGAGGTTTCATTGCCTGCGACTGAGGAGGTCGATGGTTCACCTTGTATAACTTCCTCCAGAGTGTCGAGCGATGAGGAGGCGGACCGTGCAGTGGTCGAGTCTTCACCAATCTCTGGCGATGCTGATCCCTGTGTTGCCAGGTCCATAGGCTGGCTTCCAGCGTCACCCAGATCATTTCCTGGAATAATAATAATATTAATAATAATAATAATATCCAATGTGTAAAAGAACTTCATAAAATGTTGAAGGATTCTTACCGTTCGACTGTTGCTGCACACATATGTCAGACCCCCATCCCTGCTGATTTGGTATAGGGAAGGCTGATGGTACAGCGCTCGCATGTTGAGCGATACCGCACCCGAAATAAAGTCCACTTCCTGGAAATAATAATATTAATAATAATAATGATAACAGTATAGAATGTGTAAAAGAAGTTCATAAAATGTTGAAGGGTTCTTACCATTCAGTGGTTGCTGCATGTATGGGGCAGGGCCCCACCCCTGCTGATTTGATGCAGGGAAAGCTTGTGGTGCATAGGGTGCGTGATGAACAAGCCCGTCTCCGAAATAAAGGACACTTCCTGGAAATAATAATAACAATATTAATAATAATAATATAGAATGTGTAAAAGAACTTCATAAAATTTTGAAACATATTCTTACCGTTCGGTGGTTGCTGCATGTATGTGGCAGGGACCCAACCCTGCTGATTTGGTCTCATGAAGGCTTGGAAGCCAGGCGGTGCCGGTGCAGCGGACGATGACTGACTCATCCCAAAATAAAGTCCACTTCCTGAAAATAATAATAATGATAATATTAATAATAATATAGAATGTGTAAAGCAAGAAGTTCATAAAATATTGAAAAACTCTTACCGTTCGGTGCTTGCTGCATGTAAGGGGCAGAGCCCCAACCCTGCTGATTTGGCCTCATGAAGGCTTGGAAGCCAGGGTGTGCCGGTGCACTGGACGATGACTGACTCATCCCAAAATAAAGTCCACTTCCTGAAAATAATAATAATGATAATATTAATAATAATATAGAATGTGTAAAAGAACTTCATAAAATTTTGAAACATATTCTTACCGTTCGGTGCTTGCTGCATGTAAGGGGCAGAGCCCCAACCCTGCTGATTTGGTACCAGGAAGGTCTGGAAGCCGGGGGGTGGCGGTGCAGCGGTCGCGAAGCGTTGTGGTGCAGGTGCAATGGTTGCGAGGCCTGGAGGTACCTGTGCAGCGGTTGCATGTTGAGCGATGCCGCCCCCGAAATATTGTCCACTTCCTGGAAAAAATAAATAATATTAATAATAGTATAGTATGTTTAAGTACAGAGTTCTAAAGAATCTATACGCTATATGTGAAAAAACACATGCGTGAAAATACATGATATTCTGGGATACCGAAAGAGTTATGTGACTGCATATGTGGTGAGAAACTCTCCTTAAATATATCCTTTTCTCTTTATACAATCCAGAACTCTATGCTATCGTAGGTAGGTCTTTGTATGCTAGAATCGTCCTTGTATTATGAATTGTTACATTAATTTTTTTTAAACTCTGGAGAATGCTTACCATTCGGGTGTTCGGGTGCCTGAATCATGCTTGTATTTGAGGAACGATCCTGCAGCCTATGGAGGGTATCCTGCTGGAGCTGGATGTATGCCTCAGCTACGTTAGCAGAACTGAATCCTGAAAACGTAATTAATTTACGCGTTAGATTTTTATTTATTTATTTACTTATTTTTTTAAGAAAAGTTATATTATTAAGTTAATTTACTTTATTGCGTATTGCTTATACAGGGAAATGTCGATGTATTTTAATCACCTGAGAAATTTCTATGACAAAATAAAGCACTTGTATTATTCGACACACTCATGGAAAATATCTCTTTTTTAACGTGCTGGAAACAGGCTGGAAGTTTTTAATAAATAAAATGCATAAGAGGAATGGAACATTAACTGATGAATGTTCGATCAATGCATGCAAACATGAAGTCCCAGGATCGAATACTGCCGCTTACCCTCGAAAGAATATTTATACAGAACATTCTTTATTCGAATCGTAGGGTAATCAAGTAATTGTATTTTGTCTAGAAAGGAATATAATTCACTCTGTGAAATCCTGTATTTAAATATCTGGAATAATAATTACTCAACAAGATGAATACTTAACTAAATTGTTCACATTTTTTTGAGAATTCGCGCAGTTAGCTATTGAATGTAGAATAAGCTTGTCTAAAATGAATACTTAACTAAACTGTTCACATTTCAGAAAAAATTCAACTGTCTAGCTATTACCTTTTTAGAATACTCAGCTATTTACAAATAAAGACCCGTCATTAAAAACAAGAACGCAAATATAAGTTAAATGTACTAAGTAATAAGTTAACTTTTTAATGAAGATGAATTGGTGATACAACTTATCAGACATGATGTTCGATGTAATTTCCACGTTGAAAGAATAAAGTTTGCAGAGTACTTAGATCGCAGTGTTCTTACGATACTGTGAAAATCATTGGAGAAGCTGCTGCTTTTATATAATTTCCCCCGCTAAAGCCGAAGTGGTGGGAGTTTGTAGAGCACTTAGGAAAACAATTACTGACATTGTTCGCTAATGGGGTGAAAGCGTCTAAAGTTGTCAGCTAATAGAGGTCACCGTTACAATCAGACAGAAGTAGGTTACGGGTTTTTTCATTACATGCCGGGCTCTTGTTCGCTAATGTGGTGAAAGCGTCTAACGGTCAGCTAATGTGGGTCACCGTTACCTCCAGGCGGAAGTAGGTCGTTCGCTAATGTATGTAAACAGATCCGGAATGTAAACTTAAAAGCCTATTAATGTGCGTCTAACATGTTCAGCTAATGGACAAGCGCTTTCCCCAGATAGAAGAAGGCTGCAGTGTTCTCATTACATGACAGACTGTTCCCGTGAGCAGACTACTTATACTCACACCCCAACAAAACAATTCATTATTCAAAAAACTTAATTGCTCGAGGATGCAATGTGCAGACCTTAGTAATCATAAAAAAAAATGTTTGACGAACATTACCTAATTAATTTGCCGAGGGGCGGCAGGACTCGAGAAAACAAATCCCTCAAGTCAGGACGCCACGGCACGCGACTAGACCGCTTGGGGGAGGGGGTAGAACCTGTCGGCATCTTCGGCGGTCATTAGCGAGTTACATATGTTTACATATGTATTACCACACATATCCATTAGACTTGACATTAGCAGCGGTCATTAGCGGGTTACACGTGTTTACATATGTTTACATATGTTAAAACACATGTAATTACCCTTATCAGCTGTCGGCATCTTCCTTTGCGCTTAAGTCGCTATTCTATTACTACTCACTTTCTTCTTGGCACTAACTTTTGCACACTTTTGGTGAAGCCATATCCTACAACTCATGCACTGGATCATGTCCATCGTTTCAGACAATTCACAAAGTTTACAATACCAGTCTTTGGGTACGTTTCCTGCTTCACTGTATTGGAGCTTTCTCTTTAATGGTATATTAAGTGATGATAAAAATACCGTTTTTTTCCTTTGTATCTCCTCCAACGAATTTTTGTAAGGGCTGCTTGTGATGACTGCAGCGGGTGTTGCTTTTTGTTTCCTTGTTCTGGTAAGTTTAGGGATCGGGGATATTTCAGAAACAGACTTATTGCTAGTCATGTTTGAAGACTTTTCTGGGCAGAGAGGATTGGGTGTAGGGACGCCTGCTAGGTTTAGGAGACGACACTGGATGTTGTGGACATGAGTTTGAAAGACTTGTGTTAGGTTCATTCTCACGACTGAAGGTAGTTCGAGCAAAGTTGTAATCCTGGAAAGCGTCTCTGTCGAGTGGCCATATTCCAGTTTTTGCATATCCACTCGTTGCATTTACCACGGTTGCAGCTTTACCAAAAGCTTCTCCTATTAAAGCTGCAACCTGAAACTGGGTTATATTTCTTGATGGGTGACTTCGAAACCATTTGTCTGCAGCCTGATTGTAGAAAGATGACAAAGGCTTGAAGAATGATACATCACACGGTTGAAGCTTGTGTGTTGTATGTGCGGGCAAGGAGAGCATTACAACACCATTTTCCCTAGCAAGAGTTATGGCTTCTAAATTCTTGGTATGGGTGGAATGGCCATCAAGGATGAGTAAAACCTTTTTCTAGGTGTTGGGCCTCACAATGGCAATGAAATGTTGCAACCACTTAAGGAACAACTCACCAGTAATCTAGCCACTTTCAGAACATGTGCATATTGCGCCTACTGGTGCACCGGTGTTCAGCTCGTCCTTAAATCTTAATCAATTGAAAATAAGCATGGGGGGAACATACATTCCAGTTGCACTCATGCAACACACACGTGTTGTATTGGTGCCCCTTTCGCCGCTTGTTAGTGCACCAACTTGATGCTTTCCGCGTTGTGCCAATATTTTCTGAGGCCTCTGAACAGTAGAGAACCCGGTCTCGTCCATATTGAAAATATTAGCCGGAGGGAACTCATTTATTATACAAACTAGTGAGAGCGTCAAAAAACTCCATCACTCGTTCTTTGGAAAACCCCAAAGTTCTAGCTGCTGATGTAGCTTCTGGCTGTCGCAAAGAGAGTTGGATGGCGTGACATGAACCCATAATACCACTTTTTCCCTGCTTTGCCATTTTTGAACCTATTGGGAATGTCATTGGCTTTTGCAATTTGAAAAGCTAATACTTCAAGATCAGCTCGTGTGATACCAAATAGATGAGATTCTAGATCTAAAATATGGGAAACAGGATCACGTTCCATTTCTGGATCCAGATCTGTAGCTCGTCCAAATCTTTGCTCGCTTCCTTTGTCGTAGACATTCGTGCCTAACAGTCTTCTTCTCAACGTTGCTTATGGCACACAATACATCCTTGCAACCTCATTTATCCCTGCATCTCCATTATGGAAAGCTGTCATGGCTCTTCCCATATCTTCTTCTTCCCATTTCTCATATTTCTTTTCTTTAACCATTCTAAAAGAAAAAAGTAAAATAAAATAAAATAAAACTGCCTCAGTATTTTCTTTTTAGTAATTCTTCCCAAATAGTTTTACAAGCCGCCACTTTACGAGCTTTTAAAGGTTTTAACTTTGTTTGTTTTACAAGGAACCTAGAATGTTTATAATTCCTAAAATAATAAAATTATATTCTACGAAATTATAATTTTTACGTTTTCATCACGCTTTTGCTGGGAAATAAATTAGAAAATGTTATTTCCTTAGAAATAACCGAATTAAGTATGTCTATTAAGCGTTTGCTAACAAATGCAAATTTATGGACCAAAAGCTTCGGGTACGAGTATACAATTAAAATTGCTTTATAAATTCCTACTTGAAGCATGGCACGTCACACAAAACATAATTTTTTATAAATGTGCTACAATTTATTGTAGGTATACGCGTGTACATTCTCAGGACAAATTAAATAATTAAGCCTAATTAGTGATTCAGTAAACGTTCACGACTGAAATTCTATTATACTCGAGCCAAATGGAACACAAAAATAGATCATTTTAATTAATTTTGGAACATCAACTTTTTACCCCAAAGTAGCCTATTTGTAGAGAACCATTCATATGTTGATAATACAATATAGCTTTATTCATATTTGATATCACTGAATTTGAACTAAACGCATATATTTAGTGTGGTGTATTTTAAGAATGAATTTTGATATAGGAATATAAATTTCCATTTGTTCAATGTGATTAAAGATTGTTTCAATAAAATTATCAAATCTTAATAACACATATTCACGTCATCCACTGTTTTTAACAGGATTTTTTTAACTTAGCATATTATATAGATATTTATTCACACGATATAATATTCCAGTTGAGCAATCCTAGAACTTCAATAGGTATCCTAAATTGGACGAGTTCAATATAGGGTTCAAACAGTTGTTCAATTTACGCGCCACGCCATTTTGGAAGCTTTAACATCTGTGTGACAAGGAGAGACGCTGCTTTAAAACACGTATGCATGAATATTGTTGCTAAATATACACTTCATAACATGTAATATATATATATATATATATATAGATCATCTCAAACTTCCTAATTGGTCGTATAAGCTTAGCTAGATGAGTGAAATATTGCTTCTGAAGCACAAAAAACACACAACACCTCATACAACCGAAACCACAGCTCAGAATGCAAAGTCAACAACTCCAAGTATTCATAGCTGTACACGCTACGCTTTTGCTAGGATTATGTGGCCATCTGTCGAACAGTTTGGAAAATATCGGAGCGGTTCAATTTAAGAGGCGGTTCAAATTAGGGACCTTTTCCCCACCGATATTTCATCGTAAATACATGCTTTAAGGTTCCCTGAATTCAAAAACGCCTTTTTAAAAATAGGTCCGTGTGTGTGTCTGCGAACAGCATAACTCAAAAACGAAAAGTCGGATAAATACCAAACTTGGCGATAATGAAAATTTTTAGAATGCCATGCTTCTAAAAACAAATGAAATTTCTTTATATTTGAAAGCCACTTTGTAATGTTTTGCGAGGTGATTGCCGTGTAGTTTGTTCGATTTGCTCTAATAGTTTGTTAGTTACCATCCTTTAAAGATTTTGTGTTCACCCAAAATGAACTTGACTAGCGAATCTTTCTGGGCTATGACTTTTACAATTTTAAATCCTCATTAACGCCTACACAATGTGAAGATCGGCTTAGAAATACATTTTGCGAAGAAGCCCCATCTAGGGAAACAATTTATAATTGGTAGAGCAAATTCAAAAGAGATAGATTTTCCTTCCTTCCTTCTTTCTTTCTTTCTTTCTCTCTTTCTTAGTGATGAATTTCGTGAAGAACGCCCAAGAGCTGCTGTTGATGAAAATGTTGCCGCAGTTCAAGCAATGCTTGAAGAAGAACGACGGACATCTTATGAATTTATTCGGGCGACATTGGGCATTGGCATGAGTCAAATCCAAAACATTTTACATCAACAGCTAGACCTGAGAAAACATTGTTGTCGATGGATTCTACATAAACTGACTCCCGATCAAAAACAACAACGCGTTGATTGGTGCAGAAAAACTCTGGAAACTCTGGGCGGCACTTCAAATTTGGTTTGGAATATCGTTACTGATGATGAATCTTGGATTTATTGTTATAATCTTGAAAAGAAAAGTCAAATCGGCACAATGCGTCTTTCGAACAGAACCTAAGCCTACAAAAGACCCACGAATTCGTAGTGCTGGTAAGAAGATGGTTGCTAATTTATTTTCTAAGACAGCCATATTGCTACTATAATATTAGAAGATAGACGTATCGTTTACTGCCGAGTGGTAAACAAATGTCTGTGTACCACACATTTTTTTAAAGTTCGTGAAAAACGCCCAAAAGGAAGAATAATATTACATAATGACAACGCATCGTCGCATACAGCAAAACTAACAACTGAGTATCTGGATGTCCTAAAGGTCAGCACCATAAGCCCTCCACCATACAGCCCTCACCTAACACCTTGTGATTTCTTTTTGTTTCCAGAAGATAAAGATAAAATGCGTGGAATCACTTCTTCGTCATTAGATGAAGCAGTGGAACATTATAACAACCTGGTTTCTGAAGTGCCTCAGGAAGAATGGCAACATTGCTTTAAGGACTGGTTTCATCGAATGCAAAAAATGTATTGATGTTAAGGGGGAATGTTTTGAAAAACTATACAATCATTTAAATTTTTTACAACTAATCCTTCTTTGATGATTTTCTAAACATTTTCAGTGTCGCCCTCGTAAATTCAGAAGCTTAAAACGTTGCGACACCAAGATTTTCAAGAAAATCCCCCACCCCAGCTATTCTTTACACAGGATATTTTTCGAAATTTATATTTTCTCAAAGATAGTTCTAATAATTTTGACTAAAACACCATATATTAGGGAAATTTACATGACAAATAAAAAGTATTTCTTTAATTTTCTGGGATTAGTCTGTGTAGTCCTCTTAATTTGGAAGCAATTTTGAATAATGTTACATAAGTTGTAAACGTTAAGTGATAGACGAAAGCACACTACACAGAAAATGTAGATCTCTTTAAAGAACACAATTTATTTCAAATAACGTTTTTGTGGCATAAACCGCTTCCGAGATATCCTTATTAATGTTTCGAATTGTTCAATACTTGGCCGTTCTTTTCAAGTCCTGTCGACTTTCAGTTATTTCTCGCGATTGTATGGAAAGATTATCGAATTTTAAGGCCAGCATATAGCATCCAGTTCTTAAACGTTGACTATCACTGTTCCCTTTGTATCTATAACGAAATGTGTAATGTAGCTATTTCTGCAAATTTTTATATCGAAAATAATGAAGCAGAGAGATAAGCTTTCGTAAGAATAGTTTGCATACCAACTAATAAACTTATAGGGTAGAGAAAGCCACGTGAATGTAACACATCGGATTTTTTATCATCATATGCCATTTTCTACTGTTAGGGCATTTCTTTGTTTTACGCAATTTTGGAATTTTCTTGCCCTTTGTATCTTGCCTTAAATCTAGTCAATTTTTGTATTTACAGTGAGTATATAAACATTTTTACATAATTGACACTTGATATAAGGATAACGTTTTCAAACATCAGAGATTCTATTATTCAACTGAGAAATGATAATAACTCTGTATATCATTTTATCTACTCGCCTTCTTGGAAAAAGATCACGTTCCTGTTTAATGTTTAGTCTTGAAACGGTTGCTTGTGAGTGGAGGGGTTGCTACTGCGAAGGGAGCAGTTATTAATTCATGTTCCAAATTTGGGATAAGACATATCAGTTTTTCCTTTTTGCGTTACTGTGTGCATACAGGCAGGTTGCTATTGTGCTTCTCCTTATGTCGTATCATAGGCTATGAAGTCCTCTTCATTCGCTATCAATTTTGTGTAATTTGACAACTCAAGAGAGTTAATGCAACAGTTTGCAAGAACTGCTTCATAAGCAATTTTGTTGATTTTCTTTTTAAATTTTTCAAACAAGAACACGTAAAAAGTATATTTTTAATTAATTTTCTAAAATATCTCATCACTATTTTTATAATTATCTTTTCTACTTGTATGGCAGTTATTATACCCACGTATAAATTAATTTATACCTCTCTGTATATTAACATTAATACATTGAATAAATCTGAATTTTAAAACATTTTATGTAATCGTGGTCATATTTTTAAATTTGAAGACTTTTATAGGTCATTTTTCAAACATTTTAGGTCAACAAATTCCGGGCCCTAATGATGATGATGATAATAATAATAATAATAATAATAATAATAAGAATAATAATAATAACAATAATGGTTATTGTTGAATACCTCATATTTATCACCAACACAGGAAGAAGGAATAATGCTTGGTACACTTATTAGGCCTGCCTCATAGGTTTCATGTTACGCTGGTTTATCTCTGCTCGAATGGTGGTCAGCAGTAATATTAGCTAAACAAAATAAACCAGAAGAACATAAACCATGAGCAACAAAACAAAAGTTATATAAAAACCTCAAATGTTTAATGTTATACTCTTAGGCGCTGATTACAACAGCTCGAAGTTAGAGTACGACAGAATATAGTGCTATAGAACCGCAATACTGCTATCTCGTTTATTTTAGCAGTCCAAGCAGTGTTTATAGGTGGTGCTAGCGGTGAAGGGATCGCAAACTAGATAAAGCATATCAGAGAGCTGTGCTCTTTGGACAACATGGTCACTAGAGCACTCGTTGTAATAGTTAGAAGAAGATAATGGAGATCTTCAGACTTTAAAACAATAAAAGTAACAAAAGTCAAAAGTATCTCTATCAGTAGAGTCACGGAAAATGAATTAACTCCTTAGAAATTAATATTTTTATTTTCATGACTTCCACTTTCAGCCTATTCACGAAATAATTTATACTAAGGAACAATATAAATCCTTTTTTTCTTTAGTTTTAATGGACGCAGTATACACCGTTACAGTACTGTACATAATTACATATTTTATTTAAAACTAAGAATAAATAAATTGACTTCCTTTATTTTCCTAGTCATTATTAATGTTATTATTCAGTCAGTTTACAATGCTATTCACATCTCTCTACAGCCAATATCAATTCAAAGTCTTTTATTATTTCTTTCACTGCACAAACCATTCTCCTCCTCCAACCATTGTCCTTCTCTTAATTGTCTTCACTCAATCGCTTCCATAAATTCCCTTCCTCCGGCTTTTCTCTTTTCCATCTTCATGGTGGAACCCACACACATGCCAACCCTGGTAATCGTTCTTCCCTCATTCTCATCACATAACCATACCATGTTAGTTGTCTTGTTGATGCCCAACGAGATGGATCCGGGGTAATGTGTGAGGCTGCCATTCGAGAGTTCCCGGGTTAGATTCACTGTGGCCGCCCATTCTGACCATGGGTTTTTCGTGGTTTTCCCTGGCTGGCAAAGGCGAATGCTGGAATGATGTATTCTACCACGGATTTCCTCTCTCCCCCATTTCCTCTCATTTCATTTCCCTTTTTCATGTTTCAAATTGACTCCGGGACTGTGGTTCGTCAGTGTTGGGCAGATGGTGCGGAGGCCTGCGAATTGGAACTTCTTCTCGGCCCTACTAGAGGGAAGCTTGTTGAGCCTCCTCTGCTGGTTCATGTTTCCCAGTTCCCGCTAGAGGGACGTCTCCGTGCGACCCTCCCGTGGCCAAGTGGTCAAGTCTGGAACTATTAGTAAAATCCGCGCATCTCTGTCGATTTGCACCGGCCTGCTCTGCGGCCCATACTCCTCCGGCGGTTCCCTCACCTCAACCGTTTCTCCCGAGAGTATATTGTCGTATGCCTCACTTTGTATTATTTTCAACTTCAGAGGGGAGCTACTCGCTTGTGAGAGGGATCGTTAAATCAAACAAAGAACTTTTAAATTACGAGGCAACGACGAAGGGCGCAGCTAAGTTAACTCACAAAATAATTAATACACCAACACAATGCCTGGCTCAAGGGAGAGGAAAGGATTCTATTCTACCATAATTAAAAGTTAAAAAGCGTAGATGGCACACAATTTATTGGATGAAGTTAGTTACATACCTTTGCCCATTGCCTGCCGACGAGGACATCGTGTGTTAGCAGTTTCCCGTCTGTCTCACTCGAAGGCTACTCACTGAATCCCACAAGAAGCTACGCCAACTCGGCGTCAGTAACGCTATCCCCTCCTAGACAGTTTCCCCTGACTCGCCCCTACTCAGACAAACTGCCGTGCTTCGGAGTCCAGAGAGCGTCTTAACATTAATATCTGTGCACATGCCACAATATCCATAAAATATTCATTGGAATCGAGGTGCTAGGTGTCCCCTCAGACACCTGCTCATTGTCATTGTTTTTTTATACATGTTCAACAATGTATTTTTTACCTCCATCCTATGTATTTATTTTCTTTCTTAATTTTTCTCTTCTTCAAAATCTTACTGGACTTCTCCAATTATCCATTTCCACTATTAAAGCTTTATTTTTGTAAGTATTTTTAATGTGTGTAGTTTCTGATCCATATTAAGTTGTACTTCTTATAATTGATTTATGAATGTTTCGCTCGGTTTCGCTTATAATCTTCTCAATAAAAACAATAAGCAAAGGATAAATATAGCAGTAATTATATAAGAAAGATAATAATACTCTGATTGATGAGCTTCTCAGTATCAAAGGGAAGGAATCTCACAATGTAACAGCAACTCAATGTTATGAGAGGAAAAATATACTTCGATGGAAAGAGCATTGTAAGCCATTATGCTTCCCTTACAAAGGAAGCACGCGCCCAGCCGAAACTGTAACTGAAGTTTTGCACGTAATTAGACAACTAATTATAATGAATAATAATTACTAATATGCGAATATTATCACAAGAGTCTGATATTGCCGAAAAATTTTACGAACGCAATGAATGAATTTATCTGGAAAGCTCAGACCCAGGAGTGACACTTATTACGACTATTTAACAAATAAAATAACAATTTAAACTCCCAGAAAACTCGGCTTAAAAATAAATTACAATTGTATATTTGCATTATGATTACTTAACCTTTACAAGCCGTCTTGCAACAGACCAAGGTCGATTAATTTGACTGTGAAACCGGAATAGAAGACAATTGTACGTCGCAGCGGTAGTGCAGGAGACAAATGCACGTCGTGGAAGTAAAGAGATTTGGTAATTTCACTGCGATATTTGGCTGTGATTGGTCAAAATTCAACATTTTCTTTCATCCCATCTGTCCATTTTCTGATGATGCCAAATAAATTAAATAGTATAACATCTAAAACAATTTTCCTTTAATTAATGGAGGAGTGCCAAAATGCGCAGCAGAGCGAGGGCCAAATATTTATATGCCACTAAATTCTATTTAAATGCGTGTGTAATCAATCAGTGCGAGAAAGCTGACAATGGGTATGATACTCGTAATACTCTGTACACTGTGAGTTGTTTTGATTAAGCCAATAAATTAAAATTGCACAAAATACATGTAGCTGACTTTTTTCTGGTAATTAAGATTTTGAATGAATAATTGTCGCTTATGTATTTAATGGGTTAAATCGAAAACAGAAATAACACTTTAAAAGTTTCGTTTGTTTGTTTGTGAGTTACGTTTTTCTGCTAGATTGGCCTAACCAACTCTTATGAAACTTGGTATATATTATACCTTATGTCCGTGTTACAAAATAGGCTGTATGTGATCATAATTACTTTGCCCAAACTTTGGCTATTAAGGGAGCACAAAATAAAAAAATATAAATATTTTCACTTATTATTAACGTAAAAACACTACATAATAAGAATTTGTAAGCATAGTGTTTCTAACAATGACTCCAGACAAAAAAAATTTTTTTCCAGACATCACATGCCACATGAGATACACGGAGACGAAAGAGAGGGTTGACGGGGATGGAGAGGGAGAGAGTGAGGAAGAAGGGGAAACTGAAAGGCAGGTAGAGAGACAGAGAGAAAGAGAGAGAGTGAGAGAGTGAAAGAAACCTGTCTGTGAGAGATTTTGCACGTTTCGTGTTGCTCTCTTTACAGGAAAGTGGTCCAGAATGCTTGGAAGTGCACGAAAAGAATTTTTGTAACTTGTATTCTGATTCTGTATAGAATTCATATATACATAACTACCGGGCTTATCTTCAATAATGCGAATAGCGGCCGCCGGGTCTCGATCCGTAGTAGTCATCAAGTTGAATGACCTCGCTCTGTGGTAGACAACTCACGCGCCTACGGAGGCTAACTGCATTTTCAGTTCAGACTAAGGTTATTTGGCAAGGTGTAAACTGGTGATTAATGTTATGTGAAGCTGTCTGTAGATTGTGTTTACAGTGATTGTGTAGTTATCATGGTGTATACTACAGAACAGTGGGTCTCTATTGTGTTACGTTCTGCTCGAAGGGCTCGCACTTAGATTATCAGCTTGAATTTATACAGAAATTCCCTTGTGCTATTTAAACAGATTGGGCCCGTGTTATACAAAAGAAGCATAGTAGATACAGCCAACATTTCTCAGGAAAGATTAATCGACATAGGGATTGTGGTGGAAAAAGGTCCAAGAAAACGCTGGTTCGCATTATAATGATACAATAATTGAATGGATTGAAATGTGATTATTATTTGTGGGAATGATTAAACATAAAGTTTATACAATAAATCCTCCATGTGCTCACAAATTAAAAGGCAGTATCCAGCGTACGTCTTCCAATATTTTGGCTGAATAAGCTCGACGAGTGTTGCATAATGTATTCAGCAGTTGCCAGGCTTCTACAGAAGCAGAGGGGTATAATTATGAACACTTTACATAACGAAAAGTAAGCCTAACATATTCATATTGTATCGCGCCGTTAACATTATCTAGGGGAGACCCGTCGGTTCCATCAGCAGCTACCGCATGAACGGCTTCGCATAGAAGTGCCGTGACAGCGGCGTTCTGCCAGTTGCGTTATTCAAGTTCTAGACACGGGATCAGATGTAAACGCCAGCAGTGATTTTTAAAGGCAACCCATCGGTGAAATTTTGTCCAAAAGTGGTCAAAAGGTCGATTATCAGATTTTTAGTGTTATATTGCGTTTGTGCCTTCTAGTTTCGTTTTCTGCTTTAGAATATCAATATTTGTGTTATTTTTTAAGCAATTCATAAATTTAAGAGTTGGTGCGTATACGTTTTTCTTGATATCCCAATTTTCAAACGTATTTTTCTCCATTTTTTTTAACATCTTGCAATATTCAAATTGTTCCAGAAATTGCAAATCTCGCCCAATTTTCCTGAAATAGAGAACTGTTGAACAAGGAAACTAACTTGGGCCTTTTCTGTTTAATGCATATTCAGTGACAATTAATTTTAATAATATTTAGTGCAAAAATGAGGAAGAGCATGAATGCAATATTTGAGATTTTTTACAACCATAGCAATGAACATTTTCCAAAAGAAAAAATAAAAACCAGATTTTTTATTCTGCTTTATTGGTGCAGAAATTAAATTTTGAGCAAAAAATCAATAATCTTTATCGCGATGAGCAATTTGTAAAAATGCAAAATTTGAACCTAACACTTTAGAAAATAAACTTTTCAGTAATTGTTTAACTTCGAGGTTCCAAATTTGATATTTTATTAGTAGAGCACATGTCAATTATCACATACAAATGTGAAGCTGATATTTCAAGAATTGCGCATTTTAGTATTTTCAACGATGCGATGCCTTAAGAGAGATTAACAACCCTAACCCACCAATGTTAAATTTACTAAATTCAGAACCTATTATCTCAGATACCATTTAACATGATAGACTGCAACTTTTACAGGATGTAGATAAAGACATTTATAGTTCATGATCTACGCTTGACAAATAACTTTTGCTCTTTAAGGCAAATAGGATTATTCTCTAGATTATACCATTCTTTGATTACAATCTATTAGTATTTTTTAAATTGCTAGCCATGTGATTAACACCAAATTAGATTCATAATATCATTTAGAGGTGGTTTTGTCATTGTCGCAAGATCTCAGTGAGTTTTGTTATCTTTATTTGTCGGGCGCTTATTGTTTAATTATTTCCAAATTTGGGTTCTTTGTCCTCCGGGTAGCCATTGTAACTCAGTCGAGCACGTATCTCTAAGCGGGATGTGTAAACGGAAAGAAGTTGTTGCTAAAAGACAACACTGATTTAGAGCATCTGAATCGAAGATTTTTATTGCCGTCACGCATAGTTTTAAGTAATAATTGACATATTTATTTTTTCTACATGCCTGACTGAAACTGTTGTATTTCTAAACGTAACTACAGTGTTTTGAGTTGCCACACACCAATTACTCCGCGTACTTTACTGTTCTTCACATTTGTATCTAACTCTGCGACGTCTACCTCGTAAGATATTCTTCAAACTGTGTCACACTTCCTCATGGCTCGAGAATGTATACTCTTTCATCTCGAATGGCCTAAACATTCTAATTTAATTCTTATTGGTTACCAAACTGCGCCAAATTTAGCGTCTCTTTTGGTCAGCCAATCACTGCCACTGACACATGTACTCCAGGAAAGATAATATTCCCTCCATTTCTAAAAAAGACAGCTACGCTGTGAACCTCAATTCCAATTTTCTCTTCTTGGTGGCAAACAACTAACACCCTCGGTTTATTGTTACCAAATTTCTATTCTTAGTTTCAGTTAGGCAGTGCAATCTTATTTCCTAACAAGTCATAATTAACAAACATCTAAAAGTATGTATATACAGAGTAGGCCATTTAAGTTGAGACTGTACAATAACTCCAAAACGAAGCGCTGTAGAAATAAATGTCTTGAATAAAAGTTGCTTGATATTATGGGAGAAAGTAAATGCCAGAGGTCGTGTTTTATTTAAAGGACATTATAATGGTAATTTTAGGGTCAATTTAAACTGAACTCTAATTGTAGGTTCCCATTTAAAAAAATTAAATTGATCCTAAAATGACCATCATAACGTCCTCCAAGCAAAACACGACTAATGGCATTTACTTTCCCCCATAATATCAAGCAACTTTTATTCCAGACATTTCATTCTACAACGCTTAGCTTTGGAGATATTGTACAGTCTCAACTTAAATGGACCATCTTGTATATAACATTGAACACACAAAGCTGTTTAAAGAATTATTTTTTAATTTACACTATAATTACTCTGGCATTCACAGCATGCTGGGATATAAAATACTGCCTTATCATGCTAGAATTTAATTTAGAAATCTTCACTGGTTTCTGAAAAAGCAGGTCATTTATGGTAAATAACGTCATTCACAGAAAAAAACTGTTCAAACTTGAATATATTTACAAATAAAGAATCCATACGACCTGAGCACGCGAAGCTGCCATACTTAATAGCAACACAACTGTAGAGCAAAATTTCCCCTAAAAATGTGCAAACGTTTACCTCTCTATCTCCACTCCAATGTGAGTAGTAGTTATTATTTTTTCGGTGAAGAGGTGCAGAATTCACAGTACAAAATAGCAGATGCAGTAAAGTTTTAAACTTATATTTAAAATATAAATAGGTATTGTGCCTACAGCGATAGAAATTGAGGAGGAAACTCCCATTAATAAGACTGCACAAAAACTAAAAATGTCATTTATTCTTTCCTTATGGGAATAATTTTTACTGGCGGAAAATTATCTGCAGTACCTGTGCTTTATGGGATAACAGGTCTTAAGTCATGCCGCTTATTACCCTATGAGAGTAGAGATGACAGATTACACTTATGTTTTATTCTCCGTGTATATAACTGCACCTGTGTACGTAGCTATCGGAAAGTGAAGAAGAAATCCACAAGACCGTTATTGCGGAACCGGATTGCAATTTCAACAATAGAAGATAAGGCACACAGGAAGAAAATCCACAGTGGTTAGCATGTCCCAGCATGCCTTCCCGCTTATAGTTACCAAGACTCCTCCTACTAATTAAGCGTGCTACAATCTCGCAATAATGATGTCTAACCAAAGGGTGTAGGAAGAGAAACAATAAGGTTCTTGCGGGATTTCCGATTGTCTGTTTTCATTCCATTCATTTCAGTCGCCTCCGTCACCTGTGGAAACCAATTCAAGTCTGGACACAAACAAACGAATCGCGGGCTCGCTCACGAACCTAGTGTATTATTACATATACAGACTGCAATACCTTCCCTAGTCCAAATTATAATTATTTCCTCTCCAGCGGCGCATATTACAGACTTCATCCTAGGACAATAGACGTCACTGCAAGCATCGTGAAAGTTATTTTCTCTGTCTTCTTCGCTCGTCCCCTTCCTTCTCTTTCAGCTGTCATTGTGGTCCGTCCACTTCATCGTCTGTGCGACACGTTGTGAGCTGTCCTCACAAACCGTCATTACTAGAAAACGTTTTAATTCGTCACCGTCTCATTAAGTCTCTCCACGATTGAAGGCTTGGTCTATACCATGAATTCGTGCAAGGAGAAAGGAACCTACCCACGACAAAGCATCCATTGTTCTTCCCACAAGCGCTAGCGCACGCAGATCTCACCTCTACCGCATATTTTTATAACCTGTATAGAATTCTTTCGGAGGTTTGCTGAAAATGGCACCGAAATGCTATTTGTTGTGCTCTTATTGTAAGGGGTAAGAATTTAGCTTCATATTTTATTCCTGAATTCATATTTTACTTTTACTGGGTGTTTTCTCACAGCATTCCCCACCCCACGCCCAGTACAAATTGTGATGCGGGGAACAAAGAAGAAATTTGCTTAGTGTTCGTGCTTGGAATTTTTCTGAAAATTTCACAGCTGACAGGGCTTGGAATGTTGGATACCTTAGCGGAGTCTTACATTTTGCATCATAACTAGGGTGGTTATAAAACGTTTACGCATTTCGCTAAGCAATTTGCTTTGATTTAAATAAAAGATGGTCCTAGGCAAGCCTGTCTTAAAAATGGTTATTTCTTGAAATCAAAAGAAAGGGTTGGCATATCACTCATTAGATCTTACTAGAAGGCGCTTTCAAATTCCATTGCTCGTCTCCATTTTTGCTCCAGTTTTGCAACACCATTCATTTAATCTTCTCACTACCCACTCAAGAGTTTCATTGAATTAATTCCTGTCTTTCTACTTGTAACGGGTTGCCTTAGCTTCCTTTTTTACTGTCCAAATAACAGCAATTCAGGAATCTAATACCTAGAGACTAAGGGGTGTGAAACTACTTCCGAATTCTGATTGTTTACAGAAGCTATTTTACTAGGCTGCTGTGATATGTAGTCTGGTGTTAACATGGAGTATGGTCCTCTTGAAGCTTTCTCCATTTTCGGGATCTCTTCAGTTAAAAAGCTCTTATACTTCTTGTTTATGAATGTCATTTTCTCTGGAAGGAACCTTCATGGCCATTAGCGTGCGTTTATTTCCATATTTATTTTCCATCACAAGATGCACTTTCTCTCCATTAGACAGCCAAGCATGGTCCCGGTCTCTCTGAGGTTCCAAATATAGGTCACCAAATCTCGTCAACAGTAAGGCAGCATCATTACATTGCATTGAGACACCGTGACGTGTTATACTGTCGATATGGAGTCAACACTTTGGGCGCTCATCTACCGAGTTTCTTTACCATCTTCAAGTCAACGGTCAAGTTCGTGTGCACCGAAGCTATTTGTGTGGAATTTAATTTAACGCTCTGTCCCTATTCTTTCCATTTTCTTTACGCTGCAACTTTTGTCACCTCCTCTACACTCTTTGATGATCATATTTCCTTTTTGAAAGATTCAGACCTACTTTTCATTGCGCTTTTGGAGCTCTTACCATACGACTTTGTAAAATTCCTATTAATCAGACCCAAATCCTAGTGTAATAGTAAAGCATACTTTATGAATTGCGTGGGCACTTATTATTTTTAATAGGCGGGACACTGATGATACGTGGAAAGGAATGATGTATGGGAAATGAATTTTGTGAATGAAACGTTCCCGGCCTATGTTTAGGATACCTCGCCGGCATTTGCCACTTATGAGCACTGAGGAAAACCTGGAAAAAACCTGAAGCGGTGAGGACGGTCCTATCGGGATTTGAACCGCGGATCTCACGAATGATAGCCTCACTTGTTACCACGAAGCCATCTTGCTCGGTACGCTCCTGTTATACAACAGGGTTTTCCTAACCTCTTTCCACTCCATACAGGAATTATAAGTCTGCTTCTTCACAAATGATCATAGAGCACTTTGGCAGTATTTGTGGCAACTTGAGTCTTTTTTTTTAAGCGAACCAATCGGCGACAATTATCCAAACAGTAAAATGTGAATTTTTTGTCACTATTATCTAATTCCCATTCGTTATGAAAGTTTTCATGTAAAAATGCAAAACTGAGTGAGTTATATGACGATTTAAAGATCAATTATGGAGTGGGGAGGCGTGGCAGCACGTTTGCAACTTTCCTAAGACTTCTCTTTTTTTATTTATTTATTTTTAGTTCCAGTTTTCCAGAAATGTTATTGCACTTTGTTGATTACATGTATATCTTTTCAAAATTAGCATATTAACAACATTTTCAAATATTTTATGAACAATACATAAGTTGAATTAAAAGTCAGTGTGAGATTCAGAAATGCTTTACTCCACTGCAGTATTTTAGGCATCTTTTTAGGATTTGAGGTGCTCCTTACGATGCAGTTTTAAATTTAAGATAGCAGAATTGTGTCGTAGTTTCCCCAGTACATACTAAATTAAGCTTGCAATACAGTTATTACTATAACAAATGTGTTGTACTATAAGCCATATGCCGCACTGCAGGTCAATAGTTTCTGGATACCCCAGGTAACATAATTGTTATTCCACTAGAATTATTAATTCTTTTAAGCATTTCAATACAAAACAAATGCTTTATTACAAGTGCCTTATTGTGTGTTAACTTAAAACTCACTGTTCACGTTTAGAATGCAATAACAGTTTCGAAAGCGAGTTTATTAATGTTTCGAAAACTTACAAAGCAGCTCTCACACCGGGTGCATCTACCTGCCCCATTATTTCCCACGTATTCCGTGCCACCAATTATTTAACCTGGGCCCGCCCCATCCAAATCCGCAGTCGGAGTTTTTGTTTACGAGGCTGATACATGTTTATGACTTATAATATAACATGCCAAGGATAGCACTATAAACAATTCAAGCTAAACACAGAATGTGAAACTTAAAAGCTAATAATAATTTATTTTTTTAGAAAGATATTAATTTTAAAAGTTTATTTCTTAGCAAACCTGTTTTCTAGCTCAGTATAGAACATGGATGTTAAAATTTTATTTAAAATTATGAAAATTACGTTGTAAGAGCGTTTTTTATAAATTACTTAGAATTTTGATTTAACATTTGGTAATTCAGAAACGACTTGTCACCCATGTTCCAAACTTTGCAACAACAGTTCTTTATACGGAAAAAATGTGGTAAACACATTTACATGTCTATGTATGCGAGACCGGGCGTTTGTGTATTTGAGCGTGGTATACGCGTGTGCCTATGTGTGTTACATTTTCAAATATACGTTATTTGAAATGCCTGCAAATATTACTTAGTCTGTGCAAGTCCTGTCTGTGTCTGGTTTCTTTGTTATGAATATCTACATTTCTGATGAATGATTCTTGATTGCCTTCTACAAATAAAACTACAGCTACAATTTCCTCGCAAGCTAACAATAAAATTACAAATGCTTTAAATGAGAGTTTACAATGAACTGATCTTTTGCCATCAGCATCATTCTTATTGCTTTTGTAATGCTGTTTAGCTACTGTATGCCCCCAAAATTTTATTACATAAATCAGTAATGAGTGGAAGTGAGTGTAATATACTGTTTTTAGGATGCGATGTTTAGTAAAATCAAACAATCGCCTAATTGAAAAACATGAAGAAATCAGTTAGAGTAAGATATTTAATATGGTTTTTATTATGATGAATACTAATACCAAGAAATTTTATGTTACTAGATTCAATTACTTCATTGCCTTCATACCGTATCCTTAAGTCTGCAATGGTTTTGAAAGTTATTGTCTTTTGCTTTTTTCCGAATTTGTTGTTACAACCAAAGGAATTATATGCCGTTCTGAAAATATAACTGCATAAATCCGAGAGGCGACTTACTTTTGTTGTCCAAAATCATTGAGCTTTCTTCAAGAGTATTTTTCTTTCTGTCTGTTATTTGCTGTTTACCTCTGCATGGGTAGCAATTTGTCAGAAGGTAATTTATTGCTAGAATGCTTTATTCACTGTTTCTGTATACTTAGTTACTCTTGTTTAGCAACCGCTGTTCAGTTTGTTCAACCATGGCATTAAACTATTTATAAAGTTGAGAGAATATGCATATTTTCGAATTATAGCTATCTTTGGGACACATTGAAGATAATGACAGATGTTGTTTACAATAAAGATATGCAGATGCACAATCAATTCTGCATATCTACCTTCGCACTGGTTTGTATTTAAGCGTGCAACTGGAACTGAGCACTTAACTGATTAAAAGATAGAGATAGATGAGGATGATAAGGAAGGTTAACTTGCAATACATTTGCTCAACTCCGTGGTATTTAATTTTAAATAATGAAGAATGAGTAAATCCAGTGCTTAGTACGAAACTATTAACACAAGGAATTAGTGTTTAAAGAGGTTACGAACACCACGGGCTTAATATGACCTTCATTACGCCCAGCTTTAAAAAATACCGATAATTTTTTTTTTTTAGTTTTTAAATCCATTCCATGTTTAGAAGTAGTTGCGTGTTGTAATATTTATTGCTGAAAAAGGATACACAATCAGTATTTTAACACATTTAATTCCTTTTTGGAACACATTATCGAACACTGATTTGATTTCATTTTCAAGGGAGCTTTCGAAGATACAAGCCATAGTTTTTTTTGTGCACTCCCTGTTGCCTTCATAGCTGTGGATGTAGCGTTTCAAAAAGAGTTAGAATCTTTCCTATAGCTTTTATTATCTTCTCCTGACCTCAAATGATTGTAAATCTGCGTCTTTCTGGAAATTACATTCTAGAGGCACGTGTTCAGCAGTTTCTGCTGATGGTTTACAGGAACAGTAAAGAGTAAGACCTTCATAAAGTGGAAATGTTTCCTGAAGTGTCTACGTTCAGTAATTATAAAAATTACTTTCCTAACAGCGTCCCTTAAAATTATGGCTTTGGTCAGGTATGTATGTATGTGATGATTTGATTATCGTTTTACCCTGTTTTGTCATCGGCGTGACTGTTCCTTGTTAGCATATTGGTGTAGTGCAGTTAAAACAATAGTTTTACTTACTGGTAAGACTGGTTCTGGTTCAACAAAAGGGGTCTTGGCTCATCTAGTGGCAATTTTATCTACTTCATTCCCATGGTGCCACAATCACCAGGTACCCAATGGAGCTCGACCTGATTCGGGGCTGAGAGTGTCATTATAAGTCGTAAACATTCCTATACAATCCTGGAATTGACTTGGTAGAATCCGAGAGCCAGGGGTGCGACCTAGCTGTCTGTGAGATCGGTGATTTGTTTGCCAACATACGTGTTCTCCTCACACACACAAATACAGGCATGTATTACAAATACTTCTGCCTGAAAAAAACTGTGGAGTGGTTTCCAAGACTAAGTCGTGGGATTTGTTCCATAGATCCCTGCTCCTGACTGACCGGCTACCCCAGATGCATCTGTATAAAATACCAGGGATCCATGCGCCAGCTTGTCGGGATATATTACTCCGTTCACTTTTATCGTTAATGATTACTGTGAACGGATGCTTGAAGGTGTACTTGTCCATTATTGAATCCGATGGCATGTCGAGTACTGGTATCTTATCAAAAGCACTCACAATGGTAATATGATCAGTTGATGAACTGGTCACCCTCCGACTGCTGCTGTTAGCAAGTCTGTATGCTGCCAACCTGGCCTTTGTCATACTAACTGTGTCCAAGGGCGGTAAGCCTAGTAAAATTTCCATAGCAATTGTAGGTATGGACCTAAAGCTCCGGAAATACATAGACATACAACTCTCTGTAGGCTTATAAGTGTTTTCCTTTCCATGATTTTTGGAGCTTCGCCCACCATACCATGGCTCCATATGTCACCTGTGGTATCACTATGGAAGCATAGATCCAGTAACAATTCTGGGGATTATCTCCCCAAATAGATCCAAGCATTCGTCTGAATTTCATTAAGTACGTTTTTGCCTTTGTATTGTTTGGCCAGATGACTATTCCAATTCATTTTTTATCTAGAGTAGTCCCTAGTACTTAACTGTATCGGAAAGTTCAATCTCTGCTCACAAATCTTAGATTTGGACAACCGTTGTGATAAAGTGATCTCCATTCCCCTTTCTTGCTGTTAATACCTTCCCAGACCAATTGCAGTTTGGGGAGAATAATGCAATTTAGGATTTTAAATATATAAGTATCTATTTGTGAGCCACTATAGATTTTGTAATATTTTGTGTAGTATTAACCCCCTACTTATAGTGTCGTACTTGTTATTCCTTTGTGATATGTTAAGCGGAATTCACAAAATTAGAAAGGAAGCTTTTCTTTTCTTTTATACCATTTGTTTGTGTAAGAAGCATTTGGTTAGAAAGCACATTTGTCTCACTGAACATCAGAATTTATGTGTATTCGCAAGGATTTAAAACACAGCTGTATTATGAAATGTTCTGAACACCCGAAGCTGACGGATATACTGACTTGGATAATCTTTCCACTTATTTTTGAATACTGCAAGTTGGAGACGCGGCAAATCTACAGGTCTTCCAAATCTTCATCCGGAAAGAACGGATGAGGAGTTGGGAGTTGGGCAAGCGAACCCCTCTGTCCTTGGATCTCCCGTATTTACGGAGAATCTTGGTGCCAAAATATAGAAGGGCATGCAATTAGAAGAGAAAAGAGACTGTGAAGCACAGCTGTCATTGGTCTTCCGAGTTGGCGTATCCTTTCCCTTCCCATTCAGCTATTAGTTCATGGATTAAAATAATGGGAACAAACAAAAACGAGAAACAAACACAAATCACATGCTATTCATATAAAAAGTGAAAAAAGAAAGCAAAAAGAATCAATGCTTAAAAAATGCAGGTTTAAAGTGTAAAAAATAACTATAAGTTACATACATGCATAGTTAAAATGACGCTCTCTCGTTACACAGCATTGATTTTTAGACATTCTGGTAACATTTAACATTTCAAACTCACACTTCTTTCAGTTTCTCTCAGGAGAACTCTGACTTATCAGTCCCTCATTCTGTTTCCAGAAATTAAATCATAAGGTTACCCCATGAAGATCTAGGGAATTACAGTTATCCTCGGTGTAACAAATAAAAATAACAAAACGGTGTAAAAAACAGAAATGTATATAAACACCTATTGGCGTTGCTGACAATCATTAGAATATTATGTCTCATTACACGTTCCGTTAAAATTTGTACATTGCTGTTTTCTTGGCGATTCACAAAAGGTGGTGTACTCGGTTCCTCCTGGGGGCATTTGAGTGCATTTCACATTACTAATGGTTTAAAACGGTCTGAAGTGGTGACTTGAAGAATAAACCAACGAAATCTGCGCACGGGTATGTAAGACACAATGGTTAAATAATGCTGTCAATTGCACTTATTGGACATTGGTTACTACTGAATAAACAGAACTTAAGGTTATCACAGCACGATTAAATTGCTAATCACACAGTCTTGTACCATGCAGTTCTGGAATATTACTATAATGGATGGAAACCGTTATATTATGGCATAAATACTTTGTTGTGTAATTGAATTTGTGATATTTAAAAAATTAGGCCATATTTTCCAGACAGCCAAAGGGCACACTGTAATTCAAATAAACGCGAAATTGCAAACATCTCTGTTTAAACGCACGAGTATGCGGTGGTAATTAGTTTATCAATTATATTTGCTTAAGTTTTAATGATATTAATTCAAATGAACGATTTGAAACGGAAATGCGTAATTACCGGAGCAGGTTTTGATTATAGTAATTCCGAACCATGAAAATATATCCGGAGCGTCTGACATCCACAGGTACAGATAGAACATCTTAGTACTTATCAACTGCAAATCGAAGTTAGGTTCTCTGAAAGGCAGAAGGGCTCGTGAGTAGTCTTAGTCAGACAGCCCTAAAAATGTGAAATACCATCTGCTGCATAATAGCTATAATTATGAACAAATTGACACAACTGCAGCTGATCCTAATAATAATAATAATCATAATAATAATAATAATGTATAACTCGTCTGACAAAGAAGGTTTTTTCTGTGTTTGTTGTATGTATGATTAAGTACACCGTGTTAGGACAAAATTAAATTGAGTTTTATTTATGGACGCTCTTTAACTCCTATGGTCCTTAGCGTCCCATTCTATAATGGGCGTGAAAGACTGGTAATTTTGCTCAGAGGCCTCTTTATCAGGCTTGAGGTTCTTTTACGTGCCGTAAATCTACGACACGGGACCACCGGCTTTACCTCCCTTCCGAAGGAAGCCATGCTAAGGATCTTTACGCCCAAAAAAATCCATCGCTCTCCGCCGGGTTTGTGTGTGTTAGGACAAGAACGACGTAGTCTGTAAATTTATTTGTAGTAGAAATTATGAACGGTATTAAGAAACCGGGAGAAGTTTGCAAGCTTGTGCACATTACCTACTTCTGCCACAGTGACTCTAACTTCTATCGTAGTGTGCTACCACCTAGTGGCATTGATGTAAATTTAGTAACAGAATAGAAACAGAGTGTGAGGAAAAGCTTTGCGCTCTCGTACACTTCTTCACATGTGTACGACCCATTTGCATTTGTCCCATAAAGTAATTACGTCATCACGGTTGCGCATGCGCAGAAGCTCCATAAAACGTGCACAAGTCAAGATATGCTAGCGACTGTGTTGCTATTTCTGATTGAGTTTAGAGGAGTAGCGCGGTAGATTTAAATAAATCCGCAAGGTGTGAACATTTAGGGTGCTCACGTGGTCTTGTGCCCTTATGCAGCAGCCGCCACTGCTGAAAGGTGCAAACCACTGCAGTGACTACACTATGCCGATGAGCAACCAGGATTCTAGAGAAAGCCCACGCAACAATTTCATCGGTAATTGTAGTTTGTGGATATTTTGCACGAGTGAGTGTGTGCATTTTCTTCAGAGAAAATGGCTCTGTGACCAGGTGCGTCTGACCCTTGTGAAAAAGTTACTGATCACCACGGTACTGTTTGTTAATTATGAAAAAATTCATAGTAATGTGAAAATAGAACACTTTCAGAGTAACATTCCGACGAGGTACCTATTATTCAGTCTGAAAAATCTGATGTGCTGCTAACACTTTCTCAACCCATTACAAGTGCGCATACATTATATATTGCAGAACTCATTAAAACGTGAGTTGGTTATCACGGTTCCAAATAACTGTACTTAATGTATAAGTGCTTTTAGAAGTAGCTGCAAATTTTAAAGTAATAAGTCAAATACTACATGGTATAACAAAAACAACGTTGAAGTAACGTCTGGTTTGTTTGTTTTTTGTTTTTGTTTTTTTTGTTTTTTTCCTTTGAGCCCCAGATTCATCAAACAAGTATTTGTTTCGGAATTTCATCGGGATGTGTGGATCTGAAAACTGCTAACACACAGGCACAGGATGTCCAATAGATGTACGTAGGGTAGTATGCTTTCGTGCAATGCTGGTGTATGTCCATACAAGTATTTTAATATATAAATAATTGACGTATCGGTTAACATATTTTAAGTGTGTCCTAAGACTGTTTCATTAACACTGAGAGTATTTCGTCGTATTGTAATGTGGTTTGAATTTAAGTTTTCTGATAAAATGCGGGAAAAAACGCGTGAATTAATAAAGGGTTAGAAAAATAGTTTCCTTTTATAAAGAATAAATCAGAAAGTGTGTTGAGCGGAATGGCAATCGCAGAGTTACCATATGTACTATGATACAAAAATTACGATTGTGCGCAAAATTCAATTATAAATTGTATGAAACCAATAATTGATTTTACAAATGCACATATAGGAAAATATTTTCTTTTTCTTAAATTGTGCATAACCTTAACGCTTTCTTATATTCAAAGATATCATAGCTTAAAACGTGCAACACATGAAAAATTCGCAGCACGTCTCGTACTTCCTTTACTGTATGAGCAGCTATCAGCGATATATATGGTGAAAGAATCAAAGAGAAGAAATTAAAGAATACTTCTGGGGTGTATCTTAAATGCTATTTGCCACTCTGTATTCATAATCGTATTAGGGGTTTACTAACAATTGAATGTGCGTTCTGAATGCCTGGTTCATCTTATATATTTTTTTCAGATATTCTTATGGCATTCGCTTTTGTATAAATCGATAAGTTAATCTCCCTGTCATTGACACAAAAATCAAAACGTCGCTTTGTCTCTAATGTGATATACATATATCAAGTTTTAAAAAATAGGCTGTTTAAACTGTCATTGCAATACATAAGAACGGAAGCATACGAAAATTTATATTCTACTTGGTTCAGATTATGCAGAGTTTTATTAACTAAGTACAAATCAGAACCGAATCTACGAATCCAAAAATTAGCTTTGTCGTGGACACCATTCCTTAGAGATTTATTAGTGAGTTTTTGGCAGAATGATTGCTGTTTATTTCTTCTAATTCTATATAATTTGTACGTTAGCTATTCTGGAATACACATAGATTATTTGGTATTAATTTAAACTCTTTCATAATCGATATATTTTACTATGTCTGTATTCCAAGAGGATTGTTTTCACTCTGCCTGACCATTCTGAATTACATATCCGTTATGTTAACAGTATTTCAGAATATAATGTTCTGATCTTTAACTTCGGGCCGTTTCTCAACAAAGTTTTCTTGCTATTTTGGTTGTGAAGGACACAAATTTGTAGTCGTAGATGCTTTTATATTATGTCATTATTTTAAAATATCTCTGTTTTGATATTTGGTCGTGTCGTGTTATAGACACGTTTCTGAGTCTGAAAGTTTAAAAATAATGACTGCTAAACTGCGTTTTAATAATTCTAACCGGTTTGAAACTGATAGTTGTCAATTATTCGTTTTTATTCCCCCGCCCCCTTTCAATGTAATGCTTTCCTTATTCAGGAAGTGATTAAAACTTTAATCTCTCAGATTAGGCTTCTCAAATAAAAAGTTTCAAAGATTAACATATACGTATATTATTGATAATTGTCACAACTGAAAAGCACTTGGTAAAATCATTTCCAAAAAAGTTAAAGCTGATGGGTTTAGGGGGAGATTTATATTAATGATACCAAAATTAAATATCCGTTTCGTTCAATATTTTCTCTTCGTTAATTTGGTTCCTGTACTATTTATCTATAGTAAGCAGAGGAAGTGTAGCACTCCATTCAAAAATTCGACATGGAAATTTCACTGGAGGCCGTCTGAATAAACAAAGGCCCTTTAGAGAAAGGTCCGTGTGAGTTTAGGTGTGTCTGTATGGGATATTTTTGGCACTTTATTCCGAACATAGCAGACTTTAATGCCCTCCAGCCCAAAGGATTAAATAGGGACATTTAGGGTTTTTTATTATTGAGCTATTTAACAGGGAGTTAAATATCATGTTATGTTCCAAGTTTCCCTCTGATTTCGCTGAACTTTGTAATCAAGGAGTATTTTTTGTATTAGTTTGGCAGAATGCTTTACACCTGGATTTTAGAATGTGACAAAAATGATACCCTTCAATTTCAAAAACTTCTGCTACGTTTATTTTCAATATCTATTTTAAGCTACTAACATAAAAATCAACATCAGCACTCATTAGCCATACTAGCCAAAACACCGTACACTTATACTATAGGACCCAAGGAAAATTGTATAACTCTTAAAAACTAACCCTACAATATTTTTAACCCTTTATGTAGAAATGTGCAGTGTTTAACCCATCTTGCCAAAATATTGTACAATTTATGGGACCTGGTGAAAAATCATAGGTTACTTACAACTTCCGGACGCTTTACAAATCTTATTTTCAATAATACAGTACCTCGCATTTTTTAAAACTACCCTTATCCATTACTTTACTGTGTGAGATGACTCCGCAGTAACGTGTGAGGCTCGCATTCGGGAGTCCCGGATTCGATTCCCGTTGACCACCCACTCCAACCTTGGGTTTTTCGTGGTGCACCTCGGTCGGTAGGCGAATGCTAGAGCGGTTTCTAATCTACTACGATTTCCTTTCCATAATTTCCCATTCATCCCGTTTCCTTCTCATCTACCATGTTTGCTTCTAGGTTTCGTGGCGTATGGCGGTGCCTGATAGATGGCGCGGATGCTTGCTCAAGGAAAGAATACTCTCGTGGACACTAGAGGGCTGCTTGGTGCAATGATCGTTCATTGCCCTCTCATGGCAGCTCCAGCAGTGGGACGGATCTTTGAGCCTGGAACTGTTAGGGATTTCTGCGCGTCTCTGTGGCCTGTGTGTCTGCAACCTGTAGCCTCCTGTGGTTCCTTCACTTCATCCCATCTCCTGGGGTGGTAGCCGCAGTAGATATATGAAGGTCGCAGTACGCGAGGTGTCCCCTTTGTTGTATAACCTATGCCCATTATTTTTAACACCATAAATGCAAAACTAGACTGCTCGGCCAATCAGGGCACAGATTATTCCACTTGAGCTATAAGATTGGCGAAAATTATAGAATATCTTATAACTTCAAAAAAACTAAAATTTTCAGCTTTTTTGTGTATACTGGGGTGCACGGAAACGTGCCAGTGTTTTGGGCTTCCTATAGCGGATTTTTTTTGTTTAATGTTGGCATAAACTCCTTATCATCCGTGTTACACACCGACCCTCGGTGAGCCAATCTCTTATTGGTGTGAATTCAAGTCCGACACACGTGTCTATGAACAATGGTCAGGCCTAGGTGAGCGGCGAAATGGGAGAGTACAGAAACATTTCAACTGTGTGTTTGGAAGATATGCTTCCGAACGACGGTCTACACCTGCCTCTGGGTAAATCCATCTCGTATTGGTTTGATGTCAAATGTCTGGCAAGTAGATATTAACCTTATGAACGCAGGCCGGTTTCAGGCTCAGGAACAAAGGAAAGGGGGAAGAAAGACAAACGTTATGTCGAGTTCATTTTTACTGTGTATAGAAAGCTGTGATTTTCCATGAAGTAGGAACATGATCTGTTGTGTTTAAAAACTAAGCGATAAGAGGATTTTTAATAACTATGAAGCGCTGACAGTACCATTTGAACTCTTTATAAATGTTGTAATTGGTTGTAGTTCTGTGATATAATTCTGTTTATTCTTCTGCTTTCATGCATCACTCCTTTTCTTCTTGTTTTGCAATTTTTAAACATTTATGAGATACGAAATTTAAAATGAGCACAAATGTACTCTAATTAAATAGGAAATGTGTAGCTCTTGAAATTTTTATTTTGTTGCACGAATATTTTTCCCTTATATGGCGATATTCGGCTAAATTTGCAGACATAAATGTTAGTAATAAATATTTTACTTATCAGTTTCGATTGTAAGAAAATGTGGCAAGAGATTTTGTGGAATATAATGATGAATATTACAAATACTATAAATATTTTTTCGATTGATAACTAAACAGACTGATTCTAAAACTATGCCTACCAGGAGGTGTCCTTAATGATCCAAACACGTAGAAGAAATCTAGCAGGTAGAGGAAATACGGCATTATAACAAAAAAATCGATGTCAATATTTGAATGAAAATACATATTTTACATCTCCTGAATCCAACAAGGTCCCAGTGTGTGTCTGTGAACAGCATCACTCAAAAACGAAAGGTTGGATAAATACCACACCAGGTATTTAGGATCGATATCTTTTAAATATGTGTCACAAAAATATTAAAAAAAACTCACCTTAAGCTACCCTTTGCATGGAAAAATTGTTATTTTTTATTTTCTCAAAAATGCCTACAAAAATTTTAATAAAATGCCATGTATTTGAGATATTTACATGACAAAATGTATTACTTCAATTTTCTGGGAATTGGCCTGTGAAGTCCTCTTTATTCCGAAGGAATTGTGAATAATTTTGTATAAGTGGTAAATCACAAGGGAAACACAAAAATTACATCATAGAATATATAGAACACTTTAAGATACATTTCAAATACCTACCTTTTTTATGTCATCAGGCATTTCGGAGATATCCGTTTACATTGGTTTGAATTTTTGGACACTTAATAACTTTTCCAAAGTGCTGTATCTATTCAGTTGTTTCTCGCGATGTGATGGAAGGATTATGGAATTTTAAGGCCAGCATATAGCGACCCACTTTTAAACATTTGACTATAGCTTCGGTTTACTGTTTCCCACTAATATGCACCAACAACCAAAAGCAAAATGAAACTAATTCTGAAAACGTTTATCTCGATTAACATAAAGTAGAAACAGAAATACGCTTTTGTTCGAATATTTTGCTGACATTATATAAAAATAAACGGTTGTGGGCAGAGAAAATCATGAGAATTTAACACATCAGAAATATGTTGTTTTTAAGTTCTTGACGTCCCTTTAACAAATCGGTTCTACAGAAAGGATAAATGAAATGGGTAAAATATATTCAAGTGAGTCTTGAGTCCACTGATCTAAGTGTTATTCAACATTTGTCACGCGAGGCTAAGGGAAAATTCTGGAAGAAACCTTACCATAGCAACTCGTTCCTCATTCTAGCCATTCATTTTAAACAAGACAACAATATGAGGTGTTATGAGATTATTTAGAGATTGTTGACAAAGGATTGAACGGGAAAAAATTAAAGCATTTAAGAGGAGTAGTAGATGAATACTCAGGTTTAGGATACTTAGAGAGTGATAAAATTCATCCTGTGGGTTGTTAAATAGACTACTCCATGTTTCTCGTAACTCCAACGGTTGTATGTATGCGAACGTGCTCGTGAGTGAGTTAGTGAATGAGACAGTGTGGTATTCTAGATGCGACATAAAATGCTGGTTACTCAGTGCGTTCTCTGAGTGAGATTGTGACGACAGCTGCGACGTACACGGAGTGCTGCTACTGCGTGCTCGTGAGTGAGTTAGTGAACCACACAGTGAGTTGTTCTCGATGCGACATAAAATGCTGGTTACTCAGTGCGTTCTCTGAGTGAGGTTGTGACGACAGCTGTGAAGTACACGTAGGGATGCTACTGCGTGCTCGTGAGTGAGTTAGTGAACGAGACAGTGAGTTGTTCTCGATGCGACATAAAATGCTGGTTACTCAGTGCGTTCTCTGAGTGAGGTTGTGACGACAGCTACGACGTACACGGAGTGCTGTTACTGCGTGCTCGTGAGTGAGTTAGTGAACTGTTCTCGATGCGACATAAAATGCTGGTTACTCAGTGCGTTCTCTGAGTGAGGTTGTGACGACAGCTGCGACGTACACGGAGTTGCTGTTACTACGTGCTCGTGAGTGATTTAGTGAACTGTTCTCGATGCGACATAAAATGCTGGTTACTCAGTGCGTTCTCTGAGTGTGGTTGTGACGACAGCTGTGAAGTACACGTAGTGCTGCTATTGCGTGCTCGTGAGTGAGTTAGTGAACGAGACAGTGAGTTGTTCTCGATGCGACATAAAATGCTGGTTACTCAGTGCGTTCTCTGAGTGAGGTTGTGACGACAGCTACGACGTACACGGAGTGCTGTTACTGCGTGCTCGTGAGTGAGTTAGTGAACTGTTCTCGATGCGACATAAAATGCTGGTTACTCAGTGCGTTCTCTGAGTGAGGTTGTGACGACAGCTGCGACGTACACGGAGTTGCTGTTACTACGTGCTCGTGAGTGATTTAGTGAACTGTTCTCGATGCGACATAAAATGCTGGTTACTCAGTGCGTTCTCTGAGTGTGGTTGTGACGACAGCTGTGAAGTACACGTAGTGCTGCTATTGCGTGCTCGTGAGTGAGTTAGTGAACGAGACAGTGAGTTGTTCTAGATGCGACATAAAATGCTGGTTACTCAGTGCGTTCTCTGAGTGAGGTTGTGACGACAGCTGCGAAGTACACGTAGTGCTGCTACTGCGTGCTCGTGAGTGAGTTAGTGAACTGTTCTCGATGCGACATAAACTGCTGGTTACTCAGTGCGTTCTCTGAGTGAGGTTGTGACGACAGCTGCGACGTACACGGAGTGCTGTTACTGCGTGCTCGTGAGTGAGTTAGTGAACTGTTCTCGATGCGACATAAAATGCTGGTTACTCAGTGCGTTCTCTGAGTGAGGTTGTGACGACAGCTGTGAAGTACACGTAGTGCTGCTATTGCGTGCTCGTGAGTGAGTTAGTGAACGAGACAGTGAGTTGTTCTCGATGCGACATAAAATGCTGGTTACTGAGTGCGTTCTCTGAGTGAGGTTGTGACGGCAGCTGCGAAGTACACGTAGTGCTGCTACTGCGTGCTCGTGAGTGAGTTAGTGAACTGTTCTCGATGCGACATAAACTGCTGTTTACTCAGTGCGTTCTCTGAGTGTGGTTGTGACGACAGCTGCGACGTACACGGAGTGCTGTTACTGCGTGCTCGTGAGTGAGTTAGTGAACTGTTCTCGATGCGACATAAAATGCTGGTTACTCAGTGCGTTCTCTGTGTGAGGTGATGACAGCTGCGACGTACACGGAGTGCTGCTACTGCGTGCTCGTGAGTGAGTTAGTGAATGAGTTAGTGAACTGTTCTCGATGCGACATAAAATGCTGGTTACTCAGTGCGTTCTCTGTGTGACGTGACGACAGCTGCGACGTACACGTAGTGCTGCTACTGCGTTCTCGTTAGTGAGTTAGTGAATGAGTTAGTGAACTGTTCTCGATGCGACATAAAATGCTGGTTACTCAGTGTGTTCTCCGAGTGAGGTTGTGACGACAGCTGCGACGTACACGGAGTGCTGATACTGTTTGATCATGAGTGAGCTAGTGAATGAGATAGTGAGCTGTTCTCGATGCGACAAAAATGTTGGTTACTCATTGCGTTTCCCGAGAGAGGCTATGACGGCAGTTGTGAGTACAGGGAGTCTGCTACTGCGAGTGATTAGACAGGTCTGTTTTTGACGTCCCAGCGAGTAAAGCAGAAGGAAGAAGATGCTGCTTCGCACGTGCTTCATTACGCCGCTACGCGCGAGGAAAGGTGAAGTGACAGTGAAAACTAAACTAACTCACATTAGTGAAAGGACAATGAAAACTGGACAAAGTCACAAAACGAAACTCGCTTACGTATCTGACGTCTCGTCAGCCCTGCCGATTAGTCTACGAAGCGCGCCGCTCTACTAATAGGTTCTGCGAACGTAATGTTTAGCACGTCAGCAAATCAGAAGTAACAACACAGATTCAGATTGCTATAGGAGCGTGCATTTGTTTTTATTCATCGCTTTGTTTCTGAAAGTGTCATCCGTAAGCAGAATTCATTTGCTGTAACCATTCAACATTTCGGCATCGTGCTTTGAATTTCGTCTGCTCGGGACCCAGATACCTTCGTTGTGAAAACCTTAGTGGTGAAAGTGATTTTTTTATCACCGCTTTACACGAAAATCGCATCAAATCATCAGATTCATTAAGTCTGCACTGATACTTATGAACTGGTTAATATTAAAGAATATCTGTGAGGAGTAAAACTTTTTTCGGTGGATAGTGCTTATTGTCACAGAATGTGTGCTAGTTATATGAAAAATAGCTTTCTCAAACTAATATAAACACACTTTGAGGGTTTACATCGCTTACCGAGTAGATAGCATTCTGAGTAGGAACCCATGTTTGACAACGTACCGTTTCCCCCTGCAAGTTAAACAACACCACGCATATTGAACTCTATTTGAAACAAACTTCCTGCCTGTCTGAACCGTATTAAAACAAAAAGTTCCCCTTTGTTGCAAATTCCCCACGTTCACAATTACCGTCGCATAGCACAACCTTTGAGGGGAACATAACAATTTGTTTGGTCGAATTAGATATGACACGGTGGGACAGTGTTTGTGGTATTTCTTATAAACTGGTAGTAATAAGCAGGCTATTAATTCGTGAATGTGAGTTGAACTCGGTGTTGTTTGTTGATGTTCGCAAACATCAAACGTTCGAAGTGTCAGATTTGTGCTGTAAGATAAGCAACAAACTACTTACGAGACGTGTTTTTAAAATAAGTATCATTTTAATATTTTGCCGCTGTAGTCGCGATTTTGAGTATGCACGATCACTTCCTCCATTCATTAGGAAACCAGCTGTGAGCGATCGCCACTTTGTTTTCCTATTTCGAAATGTTTAAAGCAATCGAACAACCTGCCGACTGTGAAGTCAGATCAGTGATTGGTTTTTTTGAATGCGAGAAATGTTAGGCCAACAAACATTCATCGACAATTGTGTGAGGTTTGTGGGAAACAATAATGAGTGACAATGCCCGGCCACACGCAGCCAAACAAACTCAAGATCTGATCGCATCATTTGGTTGGCAACAATTCAACCACCCTCCCTACAGTCCGGATTTGGCATCATGTCATTTTCATCGTTTTTTTCATCTGAAGACATTCCTTGGTGTAAAACATTTCAATGACAAAATTTGTGAAACAAGAACTGCAGACTTGCCTTTCATCACAGGCGGTATCATTCTTTGACGAAGGCATACAAAAGCGGGTTTCCAGTTACGACAAGCGCCTGAATAGCAACGGTGACTATGTGGAGAAGTAGTGTAAGGTGTAAGGTAGATGACGATGATGATTTGTGTTTAAGGGCGCTCAACTATCAGGTCATTAGCGCCCTAAGGTGTAAGGTAGATAATGAATGATAATAAAGTATTTCGAAAATAGTGTTATGTTATTTTTTAAAAAATTATCGGTAAGTATTTTAAAAACACTCTCGTATTTGCTTTTGCAGGGATACAGCAAAATAATTTGTGCTGTAATATGAAAAACATTGTGTTACTCGCTTCATATTTCGAAAACCTGAATGGATAATGGGAGAAAAAATATACTTTTAGAATCTGCTATGTGACATTTCAGCATTATCCTTTCAAGTGTAATTCTAAATGTTATTTATTTGTACCATTTTTAATAATTAATTTAGATCACGAAATTCATAGGAGCAAGACATCGGCAAAATAAATAGCTTATTAAATTAGAATTCCTTTCCTTCACTAGATGCATCCAATTTTCCGACTCACTTCTTTTACTACTTATGCGATTGCTTGCTTGGATACTGCTTAGAGGCTGCTCGATATCTAAATAGGAAACTAAATAATTACCTCTGTTACCTAGGCGATGGAAATGCACAAATTTAACATTCCTATAAGACTAATTACCGGGCATAGGAATTCTTAAGTATTTATATACCATATATATACCGGGTGTTTCAGAAATACTTTTACAAATTTCGGGTATGGGTTCCTCACACCAAAAGAAGGAACAAAATTCATGTGAACATATGTCCCATAATCCTTGGTTTTCGTGTTATTCCTGTCACAATGAAAGTGTGAGTTCAACGTCCTTCGGAGTCCAACCTCAAAACGTCATTTCTCTATGCATTCATAGAAGGCGTTGACCCAGTGTACTACATAAGGTAGATGGCGAAGTGTTGCCATGGAGACTTGTTTACGTTTGTCATTAGTCTGTCTTCAACGTTTCAATTGTGTACATGTAGTGAGTTAACTGCACGTGTTTCGTTTCACCATGGCTGGATATTCATTTCGTGAAGAGGCAGATATGATTTTTATGTAGGGTTGCGCGAATGGTAATGGACGCGAGGCTGCACGGCTCTATCAGATGGAGTTTCCAGACAACCGAATCATCCAACCTTTGTCGCTGTTTATCGTCGCCTTGCTGAGACAGGAACCGTTGCACCACGGACTATTGATCGAGGAAGATCAAGAGTTGTTCGTACGCCGGAACGCGAAGAACAGATGTTAACGTGTGTCGAAGACGATCCAGGTATCAGTACAAGACAATTGGCTGTGGCATCTGGTACATCACACATGACAGAATGGAGGGTACTTCACGAGCAGCTCCTGTATCCTTATCACGTTCAACGTGTGCAGGGCCTTTCGCCTGCCGATTATCCACCACGGGATAACTTTTGCCGATGGTTTGTAGCACAAACAGCCAATCCATTGTTTGTCTCGTCAGTTTTGTTTACAGACGAGGCAACGTTTGGGAGAGATGGAGTTACTAATTTCCACAACGTACACGTATGGGCACACGTAATCCTCATGCTGTACTTTAGGCTAGACATCAGCAACAGTTTAGTCTGAATGTGGGGGCTGGCAATGTAGGTGACTGTCTGGTAGGTCCATACGTATTACCAGCACGTCTTACTGGTGCTGTTTACAGGGACTTTATCCAGCACACTCTTCCCAAATTACTTCACGAAGATGTGCCCTTGAAAATAAGAAAAAACCTGTGGTTTATGCATGATGGGGCTCCGGCACATTTTAGTCGCATTGTTCGAGATGCACTGACTGGTATCTACCATGACCGATGGATAGGCAGAGGAGGACCAGTTCCATGGTCTGCACATTCTTCCGACCTCAATCCTGTGGATTTTTACCTCTGGGGCATCTTAAATCATTGGTTTATGGAGCAGCCATCCCGGATGTAGAAACGCTTCATCGACGTGTCATGGAAGCCCGCGAAAATATTCGACACCATCCCAGAGTTTTTGACAGGGTGCGACATTCCATGATTCGACGAGTACAGGCATGCATAGAAGCAAGCGGAGGACATTTTGAGCATTTATTATGAGTTTTGTGTGTTATAAGTGTACCACTGTGTCGAACCCTAACGAGAAAACAAAGGATTATTGGACGTATGTTCATATCAACTTTTTCCTTCTTTTGGTGTGAGGAACCCATACCCGAAGTTTGTAAAAGTATTTCTGAAAAAGTCTGTATATATACACTGGTGTGCAAAACCTAAGGACAAAAGTGATCTTCGCATGCTGTGACACTGCCAAGTAACATAGTTCAATGAAACTTGAATCATACATAGAGGGAACTGCTATGGTATGCTACAGTAGGCAACTAAACGAAATATGCAATGAGTCGAACAGAAATGCCACTTTTATTCATAGACGGCATATGATGGCTCTCTAGATTTACAGAAAGAGATGCATGGTGCTTAAAACGGTGTATGATCACCACGGACAGCAATGCATGCTCTACATCGTGCTCCCATGCTGGCCACAAGGTTGGTAAGCAGTTCTTTTGGTAGGGCGTTCCATTCCTCCACCAGCGCTGTTGACAACTGTTGGATGGTCGTTGGTGAATGTGGATGTGCTGCAATGCGTCTCCCCAAAGCATCCCACACGTGTTCGATGGGATTTAAATCTGGGGAACGGGCAGGCCAGTCCATTCGCGAATATCCTCTCATTCCAAGAGATCCTCCACCTGCGCCGTTCGGTGCGATCGCGCATTGTCTTCCATAAAAATGAAGTCAGGGCCGGCTGCACCTCTGAAAAGACGCACATGAGGAAGGAGTACAGTATCACAATAACGTTGACCAGTGAGCGTACTGTATTCAAACATTTGGAGGTCGGTGCGCCCATGCAACATTATGCCTCCCCAAACAATAATACCCGGACCACCAAAACGATCATGTTCAAGGATGTTCCTGGGTTCATTACGTGTTCCCACCTCTCGCCAGATGAAGGTACATCGAGAATCATTACTTAGACTGAATCTGCTCTCAGCACGCGACCCCATTTCTCGTTGGTCCAATTTTGATGCTCTTGGGACCATCGCAAACGGTGCCGCCGATGTGCGGATGTCAATGGAAGACAACGTACTGGCCGTCGGGCAGAGACCGCCTCTGTGTAGTCGCCGTGCCACTGTGTATCGGTAAATAGCGTGCCTAGCTGTCTTGTTAAATGTGGTTGCAATTGCACCCGCTGTTTGGTGTGGATCCCTTCTAGCCTGTTGCACAATGTAGCGATCATCTGCTGCTGTAGTTGAGCGTGGTCGACCACCACCTCTCCTTGAGACAGCAGTGCCTGTGATTTGGAAAGTTCCCCATGCACGTGAAACAATGCTGTGAGCAATTGCAAACTCCTGAGCAACACTCGTCACACTTCGCCCTTCTTCCAGTTTCCCGATGATTCTTCTCTGTGTGAAGT
This sequence comes from Deroplatys truncata, assembly GCA_030765065.1. Classification (NCBI taxonomy): domain Eukaryota; kingdom Metazoa; phylum Arthropoda; class Insecta; order Mantodea; family Mantidae; genus Deroplatys; species Deroplatys truncata. The sequence goes on along the minus strand of CM060990.1, from coordinate 179,160,286 downwards.
CATCCAAATGGTGTCTACGGGCTATGTTGCAATGAAGAACACCACTACAGTGCAGCGTAACACCTCGCTAATTGCCACACACCGTCTTGTCCTGCTTCGTCAACTGCCCCGTGTTGTGGGACCAGACCCATTTGGCACTATAGGCTCGCTACACTCAAGCCATGTGACGTCCAGCTTTCTATGTACGTGTGTGAGACCTCTGGCAACATGAACCCGCACCTTCATTTAGTTCCAGCAAGTAGTTCATTTGTTATGTTACTTTACCCACTTCGTCCTTAGGTTTTGCACACCAATGTGTGTGTGTGTGTGTGTGTAGAATGTAAACAACAGTGGCCTAGGATCACTGACGACAGGTAAACACAATCTTGTGAGTGCTGTTGCAAATTCCAAAAGACTGTACGAGGGATGGGATGAATTGTTATCCGCATCTCCCTACCTAAGTTCCAGTAACAGTTCAGCTTTATTTCCTTTCGTCCTAGCTTAATATTAGAAATTCCTATGCCTACTATTTAAGTATACTGCACTAATTTTGTTCCCATAACAGGTTCCTTCTGTTAAAAGGTTCTTCACCCAATCCAGACTACGGTATTATTAAAAAACACCTTAGGTTCTAAAATAAATCTTTTTCTCATATCTGTAGTGGCAAGAAGGTTGTTCCACGATGCTTGGATATCGCATGTCAAGATGGTTTGACATTAAGTTTGTGGCCTTTATTCGTGACTTACATAATAATTTTATTTTCTTCAATGGCAGTTATGGTAATATGTATCAGAATTGCGAATCTGAGCATATACAGCATAAAGAAAACAAGCCATATTTTCGAAAACTTGGCACTTACAAGGGAATCAGGTGGTTATTGCTTCAAATGCCAACGAGCTCCCACAATACCTAGCGAATGATATCAGACGCTCATTACTTTGCCTCACAAGTTTCAAAAACAACCATCAATTGGAATTTCTTTGGCGAGGTACACTGCGCTACCAGATCCGGGACAGTTACAACCCACGTAGGTTGGAAGAGCCTTGAACTTTCCATACGGGAGGCTTATAGCATAGACATGGGGTAGGTATATATGTAAACGACCGTAGAACCCTTCTGCAATAGTATGAACAAGGAAATCGTAAATGCATTGGAGACTCCCTTAATCACATTATCACACAACATTTATAGTAGCAGTGGTAAAATGTCCACTAATTTTATAATCGTTGTATAAATAAAGAGGTTACACAAAAATTGCATTAAAAAAGACTACTTCTTGTTGATTCATGGTCGGGTCAAGCTGAGGTTACATTACTATCGAGAAGTTTTTTCCGACGATGTGGATCTTTTTTCTTTTTTTTTCGAGTGGAGGAGAAAATGATTTAATCACTTACCCCAGCCCCGATGGGAGTCGGGACTGAGAGTGTGGGACTCACCGAGGCGTCGGCATACCCACTAAAAACTCCTCCACCGGATTGAAAGGAAAGGTTTGCTGCGGTACCGCCTAAAGTACCCGCGCAGTCCGAGGTGATGGTTAAAACTGGGCCGCAGTGCGGTCGCCAGTGGAGTGAGGTATGTTTGCTAGGAGACAGGCTTGACCAACGCCCAGCCTGCCCCCTAGCGAAGTGAAGGAGAAGATAGTTGGAATTTCAGGTGATAATGTAGGTTAGTGGCGTTTGGGTTTTCGGTGAGGATGTGGATGGGAAGAGGATTGGGAGGGGTGTGGCATCACGTGGGATTCGAGGAAGTTCCTAATTAGGATGTACCCTTCTTGCAGGTGGTCGTAGTGGGTGTTGAGCTCCTTGAAGTTCTCGGAGATGGAAGTGTTGGTGCTGGTCTGTAGCTCTCGAATCCCCGCAACTGAAGCGCCGAGGGCGCCCAGTCGCGTGGACCGGTCGTCGCTGCCGTCGGTGTAGGGTTCGACAAGGTGACACTCGATTCTTCCCAGCTTGCGCTGGGCAGACGCGAGAACCCCATCTTCGTCCTGAAGCTTGTGGATCTTGTTGGTGAGAGCAGTGATCACCCTGGCCGAAGTTCGCTGCTTGGCCTCCACGGCCGAAAGGCGCGTGAGGGTTGCACGGCTCAGCTCAGCCAGTTGTGAGGTGAGGTCCTGTATGCCTGCCTGTATGGCTGACAGGAGGCGTTGAAGTCCATGGTGTTCTACGTCGGTGATGCCTCTGGTCAGGTGCTGAGCCCTCCCTGAGGGCTGCGTCAGGTGGTCGTCTGTAGCTGCTGGTGTCACTGAAGTTGCTGGCGTCATTGAAGTTGCTGGTGTTGTCGTCGGTCTTGTAGGTTGTCTGCTCCGGGGATACAGGGGGCAATGTGCCTGCCCTGTAAAGTGTGTGTTCCCGGAGCAGGTGGCGCAGAAGCGTCGGCGTCGTCTGAGGTCGTGATGGGTGCAGGCTGACGTCAGGGAGCCTGACCCACAGTAGTGGCATCTGGGCGCAGCGTCGCAAGCTTCTGCTGTGTGTTCAAAGGCACAGCAGCGTCGGCAGGGCACCGGACGATCACCTCTAGTGGCCTCTGCACGCAGGGTCCTCCCAAGTAGAGGTAGACCTGTGGCTTTGGCCGCTTCCACATCCGATGCGGCTCCCAGATGCAGGCGGACCAGCAATGTTGGGCCTCTTGCAGAAGAGATGCGTGAGGCCCGTATTGCCGAGCGCCAGTGTTGTTGTGCCGTCTCCAGCACATAATGAGGTGGCAGGTCTCTGGGCACACCACAGATCACGACGCTATAGCGCCCATCTATCTGTGTGGCGCCGGCGTCGTTTGTCGTCCCAGTTCAGGTGCTGGGCGGGCGGTTGGCGGCGTAGGTGGGTTCTCCGACGGTGAAGAGGCAGAGGTAGCGGTGATTGGCCGCTGGGCTGCTTTCATGGGAGAGGCCCGGTCAGTAACTGGCGGCGTCTGCGTCGTGGCGGTGGCCATCTTCGGCCTAGAAGGCCTAGTGGCCGGATCAGCTACTGACGGCGTCTGCGTGCTCGATTCCCGAGGAACCGAGGCGGCGGCGGTCTGCGTTGCAGTACAGGCCATCTTCGGCCTAGAAGGCCGAGAGGTCTGCGTCGCAGTGGATGTCAGTTTCGGCTTTGGAGGCCGAGGCGATCCTGATTGGGCCGGCTCGGGAAAGAGGGCGGAGCCTGCTGCGGCCGGCTGCTCCCTCTGCGGTGGCGGCGGAGGTTCGGCGGTTGCCGGCGGGTTTGCGATGATCCCCGTGGTCCATGGTTGTGTCCAGCTGTTCATGCCGGCGTTGCGGTGCTTCCACCGTGCCGTTCTGAACAGAGGGTTCCGTACCGGCGGTGCTGACATCTCGATGTGAAGCTGAAGATCCTCGCACAAAAGTAATCTCACCAAAAGATTTATTACTGCCATCCACTTGACGTGCGCTTCTTTTAGCAGTATAGGGTTTGCAAGAAGGTTTGAGGAATATCTTAGGTGTGAAAAGTAAGCATGATAGGGTATTTTCCTTAACATCATAGTCTTGTTTGGAATAAGTTGAGCTCTTCAAAATACTATTCCACATTACAGTATGCAAGCATCTGGGTATTTATCACAAAATGCCTAAACCATTTTTAAGAATGTGGTAGACATAAATTTCAACACTTGTTGAGAATGTGGCGCTACAAACTGTAGCAGGTCTGTAGGTCTATGCTATCGATTGATACCATAATTATTGCCGGTACGATATAAATAATTAAATAAAGAAATGAAGCAAGATAAAGAAATAATTGCAATAAATAATTTCCGTATATTAAATCAATGTATAATACAATAAGCTTGAGGTGAAAAGATTTATCCAAGGAAAAGGTCATTAGCAGGTCATGTTAAGCAAAGCCATTAGCGACGGCCGAAGTAGTGAACGCTTTAGTATAAAAGTTCTTGGAATTCAGTAAGGTTATAAGCTCAGTATGCTTGCAGATTTACGTAGGCAGAAATCTTGAAAAACAGAGGTGAAAGGTATTTCTGACAGTTTAGCCAGCCTCTATAGCAACAAGGTAACAGACATATACGTAGGATTTTGAAGATTGGGCAGCATTAGAAGGGACTTTGGTGGGATAGTTCTAAAGCAGGCGGAGCTTAAGCAATAAGAAGGCGTGTAATCTAAATCAGAGACCCCTTTTTTCGTGCACACCTTCGTGCATACATTCATCACTCTGGATACTTGTGACTGCTCGTGTGATTTTAAGCGCTCGTGACGCGCTTATGTGGCTAAGATTTGGCGGCTAACGCGAGAGGTTTTACCGGTAAGCATTTTAGCGACTCAAGGCAATTTACGCTTATAGTTTCTTTTATTGCGGAAACAATTTTTTCAAACCGTAAAACTGATACTGCAGAAGTTAGCTGATATAATAAGTCAGTTTTTATAGTTTCGATTGCTACGATTCATAATCAGTTCCATTCTTTATCTTCAAACGTTCGGCAACTCGCTTCAATAGTTCAAGTATTAGACCACATTACATTTCTCAGTTAGTATAAACTGGTGTTATCCTTCTAAAATACACTTACGCATACCCTGAGAGAAAGATCTCATAGCTATACTACTAGAGCAGCTGGCGCACGAAACAAGCAGAACGAGCTATGGGATGACGGTATCGGAGAGCTCAACAATGAAGCAGGTAAAGTAAATGGCTTCAAACTTGTTGCACCATCATGCCATTATACAAACTACTTCACAATAATGATTTATTGCAGTTAATATGTTCATTTACATGAATAAAATAATAAGTACAAATGTTTCGTGGTGTTTATTTTATACCACGTGCTATAGTGGATATATTTCCTTCGCAACTTCTTACTCTTTAGGTCATCGAGCTGAATTTTCGGAAGACAAAAACTGGGATGGTTGCATATTGTGACGCAGGGTTATAGCCCCAGGTTATCGGAAGGTCGACGCTGGCAGTCGGAGATAAACAAAGATAAGTAGCACTCTTGTTCAGCGTAAACAGCGGAAGCGCTATCGTCAGATGACCAAAATCTTCTGCAGGTTTCCTTCCTCCCTCCTCCAGAACGTGTAACCAGAACATCCCTATGGAAGCTTCTGGCTATATAAGCCGGCGGGTACGCGAGTTAGTTAGCGAGTGCGTTTCTGGTGCGACGAAAAGTGCTGTTCTTCTAGCGAGCTTGTGACGACTGCTGTGACTTGCCGTGACTGCTGCTTCAGTGAAACATTCGAGGAGTCTTGTGTTAGACTCCCCAGCGAGTGAACCGTCCCGAAGAAGTGGCTACGTCGCGAGTACTTCATTACGCCGCTACGTCACGAAGAAAGTGAAGTGATAGTGAAAACTAAGTGAGGTGACAGTGAATAGTTGAAATATATCAGGTTATTAAGTGACATAGATCACATTAGTGGTGACAGTTGTAAAGTGGATAGAGTCACAATGTGTTTCAACTATCAGCAACGCGGAACAAGACCCATAGTGAAACCCATTACTGAGCGTTACAAGCATTTGCATAACATGGGTAGGTTACTCGACGGAGGGGGACACCTCGCTCACTCCGACCTGCATAGATATATTGCAGCTATCACACCACAAGAAGCTAGAGGCCACCGGGAGACATGCCACAGAGACGCGCGGAAGTCCGTAACATCTCAAAGCCCGAAGACTCGTCCCACTGCTGGAGTTGCCTAGAGAGGGCGATGAACGATCCGACGACCAAGCAGCCCTCTGGTGTCCACGGGGAGTATTCTTTCCTATAAGCATGCATCTGCGCCATCTGTCCGGCACTGCCATACGCCACCAATAAGCACACCTGAAAGATGAGAGGGAAACGGAATGAAAGGGAAATGATGGAAAGGAAATCGTGGTAGAGAAGAAACAAACCCAGCATTCGCCTGCTGACCCGGCGAAACCATGACAATCCCATGGATCGGAGTAGGTGGTCGCGAGGGATCGAACCCGAGACCTCCCAAATACGAGTCGCATACATTACCGCGGCGCCACCTCGCTCGTTTTGCGTAACATAAGAAGCAAAGCATGGGGAGCTGATACCATTCACTAAAATCTGTGACAGTTTCTCCAGGATTTGAAGCGGCACTGTCTCGGAGTTCCCTTGCTAGAATGATTGGCATTTCCACACCGCAGTGAGTCAGGACCCGAGGTAAGCGTGAAAATGCAGGTGGTTTTCTGATAATTTAAAAGTATTCTTATTTGCTTTTACCATTTCTTACTAATTAACTTGTCAGAGAAGCTGAAGAGTCAAAGTTGTTACCTGCACAGCCTGAAACGGTGGAGAGCGAAACATTAGTGGCTAAATCTCAAGAGAAAAACAACCAGGGTGGAGGTAAACAGGGAGCAGGAAAATCATAATGACAATCTCATTTTCACTTCGCACATTAAGCGTAACAACATGCTGTCACAAAGCTTTTGAATCCTGTAATATGTGCACAGCTTCATTTACTGTAGAGCTTTGTTATTTTATAATATTATGCTTAGTAATTACTTTCCAGTCGTGCATGAAACTAACACTCACATTGAAGGTATCTACTACGTTATATCCACATTAAAACGCGCGCAGTTCAATGCTGAATACTACAGCAATAATTCTGTGAAAACGAAATTCAATATATATACTGGGTATTTACCGGAGAGGGACACCCCGCCACTGCGACTATCTAGATTGTGGCTACACCCCCCCCCCCCGGGAGGCAGAGATGAAGTGAAGGAACCGTAGGAGGTCGCGGTTCCGCAAGCAGACGGGATCACAGAGACGCACGGAAGTCCCTATCATTTCCAGTACGTAACACCCGCTCTCGACAGTAGAGTAGAGGCGAAGAGTCCCGCGAGAGGGCGACGAAGCGGCCCTTGCAGGAAGGCCAACGCGCCCTGTCGCTGGCGGGGAGAAATCTTTCCAAAGCGCAGCGACCATGTCATCTGCCTATCATCAGGTGTACAACGGAACCCGGAGTCACTGCCTGAAAGATGAAAGGAAAAGAGATGAAATGACAGGAAATAAAGGAGAGGAGTAATCGTGGTGGAATACACCACCCCTGTATTCGCCTAGGCGGTCAGAGGAAAACCACGAAATCCCCATATTCAGAGTGGGCGGCCACCGGGAATCGAACCCAGGACCTCCCGAGTGCGGGCCACGGACGTTGCCGCCTGAGCCATCCCGCTCGGTTCATAATTTTATTGATTAACACTATATACTATAGTGTCTATACTATTAGACTATAGAGTTTAGCTCGAAAGTATAATTTTGTTAAAAGGGAGTATACTTAAAAAAAAATCAGAAGAAAGCGATTATTTAGCATTTTGTGTTTTTGTCATATATTTTTCGTTGGTATTTTAGAAACACGATATTAATTTTTTCTTAATTATATATATATATATATATATAAATAATTGAAATTAATTATACTTTTTAGAGAACTTAGCCTGGTCTTGACAAGTTTTTTTTTAATATAGGGTCAATTGAAAAATCCAACGTCACAGACGGGATTTGAATACATTATTAGAGCAACCGCACGGAGAGGGGAGAACCGTATTCAAATCCCGGCTGTGTCGTTGAATTTTTCAGTTAATTCTATATTAAAATAAAATTAATTTCAGGTAATTATATATATAATTAATAAGAAAACCTTAAGAAACCCATAAGCACCCAGTGTTACAGTACTTGCGATGGCAGGTTGCCATTGAGATTGTCATCTCTAGTGAGATGCCTTGGTGGTCTGTCTGGGAAACAATTTTTAGTCAATTAGGGAATTCAATGTCCTACAGGCATGTTGTCCCAATAGCTCAATAGTTAGAGCGGTAGAACTGCGTTCCAATTCCGACCATGACTTTGAATTTTTCAGTTGACTATATTAAAAACAAAAAGATACTAATTATTTAAAGCTGTCGTACCTATCTATCACCTCATCTAGCATCCATTTTAATGAGGTTTATTAGTATCTTGATCGGCTAGGTCCAGCTTTAGAATTTCTTTTGTCTAATATACCTTTTATTTTTCCATATTACATCGGAGAAGCTTCTTATAATTAAATAGGAAATGTATAGCTCTTGAAATTTTTATTTTGTAGCAGGAATATGTTTCCCTTACATGGGGATCTTCAACTAAATTTGCAGACATAAATATTAGTAATCAATATTTTACTTATCGTTTTGATTGGTAGAAAATGTGGAGCGATTTCGTGGAATATAAGGCTGAATATCACAAATACTATAAACATTTTTTCGATTAATCACAAAACAGACTGATTCATAAACTATGCCTACCAGGAGATGCTCGTAACACTGACATTTTGGCAAAAAGAGGAAATTGTTACATTTAATATGTCCTTCCTCTGCCATCAACAAAGAATAGTATCAATGCACTACTCCAGGATAGAAACTGAACTAGATTGTACAAACACGCAGCTTCAGATGCCTTATACATTTACAAATTAAGTCAACACAGCTTGGCAGTGCCTCTGAAATTACTTAGTGTGGTATGCAAAGTGAATTATATCCCTTGATGGACTGAAGTTGGCAGTTGCCGGTCTCTTGATAGTTGCTGCGGTCAGTTTCTCTGTTTTACTCAGTATGTGTATACGTATGTGTACTGGACTGCTTCTCAGTTATGAGTTAATTTAAGTGTACATAATGCCGTTTTTCTGATTAATGACTAGAAGCTTTTTAACCTTTTACTCTTAATTTAAACCAACTAGCTTTTACTGCATACAAATTTTCAGTTTTCACCACTCTCCAAATTCAAATAAATAGATTCTTATTGTATCTTTTATACCACGTAACTAGGAGGTAGAGGAAATATGGCATTATAACAAAAAATTCGATGTCAATATTTGAATGGAAACAGATATTTTAGATGTGTATGCGCCTGTGAACAGCATCACTCAAAAACGAAAAGTAGATAAACACCAAACCAGGTATTTAAGATCGATATCTTCTAAATATGTGAAACGAAGATATTAAAAAAACTTCATCTTAAACTACCCTTTACATGGAAAATTGTTGATATTTTTTATTTTTTCAAAAATGGCTATAACGATTTTAATAAAATACCATGTTTTTAAGATGTTTTACATGACAAATAAAATGTATTCTTCAGTTTTCTAGGAATTGGCCTGTGAAGTTCTCTTCATTCGGAAGGAACTGTGAATAATTTTGTATAAGTGGTAAATGATAAGGGAAACACAGAATTATACACATGCTTTAAGACACACAATTTATTTCAAATATCTGTTTTGTGCCATCAGGCATTTCGGAGCTATGGGTTTACATTGGTTTGATTTTTTCGATACCTGATAATTTTTTCAAAGTTTCCAAAATTTTCCAAAACTATTCAGTTGTTTCTCGCGATGTGATGGAAGGAGGTTGGAATTTAAGGGCCAATATAATAGCGACCCTCTTTTAAACATTTGACTATGGCTTCGGTTTCTTATTTCCCAAGGTTGGGTCTGCAGAAACGATAAATGAAATGGGTAAAATATATTCAAGTGAGTCTTGAGTCCACTGATATGAATCTTACTCAACATTTGTCACACGAGGCTAAGGGAAAATTCCGGAAGGAACCTTACCATAGCAACTCGTTCCTCATTCTAGCCATTCATTTGAAAGAAGACAACAACATGAGGTGTTGTTCTGAGACTATTAAGGATTGTTGAAAAAGATTGAACAGACAAAAGCATTTTAGAGGAGTAGTAAATGAATCCTCAGATTTAGGATGCCTAGAGAGTGGCTCAGCCGATAGTGTTTTCCCCAATCTGTCAGCGAAAGTCTGCTTGAAAATTTCCACTTTCCTACTCTTCCTGGGGTTTCATTCTTTCCATGGTACTGGTCCCTCATTGGAATATGGTAAGAACTTGGTGTGAATCGCCTATATATGTCTGTCTCTGGAAGATATTTCCTGACTTGACCCCTCCAAGGATTGCACAGACCCTTATCGGGGAACCTTGTGCAGTCGCCGTTCTGAAGGGGCAGGAGGCGAAGGGGGAGGTCTTTGAACACTTTGGAAATATTAGGGGCTTGTCAGCTTCATATATCGTGCAGAGATCACTCATGTTTAAAAATCCCCGTGCGGCTTCTGTCATTCGTATCTTCCTCCCAGGGATTCAGTACCTACAAAATGCCTATGGTAGAGGTGAGGGAATCCTCCTACGTGTAACCTTTTGTAACTAGATACAGGATACTTACAGTTTTTGAACTCTTGAATGCATACAAAATTCCAGTTTAAATTCGCAACCAGTACGCCACCGATAAAACTACTCTAGCGTGGCTGACAATACTGATAAAGGTGTCACTATGTGACTCATTGGTTAGACAGTTATTTTAAATCATTATACTTACAGTTGACAGACCCATGGTGCAAGCTAGAGTGAAAACGAATTTTATTTTTTCTATTTTCAAATTATTGGTTATGAAACGTTGTACATGCTCACATCCTCGTGACGACAATTCTGCTAAATTTAATGGAATAAATTAAATAATTGCTAAGAGGAATGCAGAGCAGAATCTCTAGTACAAGACATGGACAAGACAGATGATAAGTGATAGATAACACATAGGACATTTTAAAAATGCTATATAATCATAGTTAATACTACAAGAACTTTAGTTAGCGTTAATAATTGAACGCGAAGAATGGTGTTTTATATATCAAAATATATTAACCAATATATTAAAAAATAAATCATTAACTGCATGCAGCAGTCTATACTATAATAATTAAGACATTTATATATAGATCTAATTATTCCAGTATAAATTATCATTTTATTGCGCTACCATGTTATTTCCCTACCTTGTGTGGATAATTATTTATAACTAACTATAAATAAAAGACGAGGAAATATATGTTTCCAAAGTAGTTTATGTTAATTCAAAGTACAATTATTAAATTGGCAACCAATGAAAGTTAATGTAGACCAACTGGGTGTATCTGTAGCCTAAGAAATTGACGAAGTGCTAGGTTTAACACTTTCTCTACCACGTACCTTGTAGGTAGAGAAGATATTCCATTCCACACAAAAATTTGATATCGAGAATTCACCGGAAATATATGGTTTGCCAAAATTGGTATTTAAGTCCAGTATCTTCCAAAGACGCAACACGAACATTTTCATGTAAATCCCTCCATCCCAAACTACTCTTTACGTTTTTGGATATTTTTTATTTTCTAAAAAATGGCTCTAACGAGTATGATTAAAATATCAGATATTAAAAAAAATTACATAACAGATAAAATATATACCTTGAATTTTCTGGGAATAGCCTGTAAAGTCCTCTTAATTCGGAAGGAAGTTTGTATAATCTCGTACAGCTGGTAAACCTTAAGCGATAGACGAAAAAATACTGTACAATAAATGTAGATCTCTTTAAAACAATTATTTATTTCAAATAAATTTTGTGGCAGCGTCATTTCCGAAATATCCGTTATTAATGGTTCCAATTGTTCTATACTTGCCCATTCTTTTAAGGTCCTGTCGATTTTCATTTGTTCCTCGCGATTGCATGGAAAGAGTAACAAATTTTAAGGCAGCGTACAGCGTCCAGTTCTAAAACATTTGACTATCGCTATTCCCTTTGTATCCATAAGAAATTGTGTAATGTTGCTACAAGTGTTAAATAGTCACCTTAATCTCGCGCTAGTGTGATCCTGTGTTTGCAGGAGTTATGTTAGAGAAAGCATCCTGCATATTTCATGCAGAGTGATACAACTCATCCTGTGGGTTGTTAAATAGAACCACTCCATGTTTCTCGCAACTCCAACGGTTGTATGTATGCGAACGTGCTCACGAGTGAGTTAGTGAATGAGACAGTGTGGTATTCTCGATGCGACATAAAATGCTGGTTACTCAGTGTGTTCTCTGAGTGAGGTTGTGACGACAGCTGCGACGTACACGGAGTGCTGCTACTGCGTGCTCGTGAGTGAATTAGTGAACTGTTCTCGATGCGACATAAAATGCTGGTTACTCAGTGCGTTCTCCGTGTGAGGTGACGACAACTGCGACGTACACGGAGTGCTGATACTGCGTCCTCGTGAGTGAGTTAGTGAACCAGACAGTGAGTTGTTCTCGATGCGACATAAAATGCTGGTTACTCAGTGCGTTCTCTGAGTGAGGTTGTGACGACAGCTGCGAAGTACACGTAGTGCTGCTACTGCGTGCTCGTGAGTGAGTTAGTGAGCTGTTCTCGATGCGACATAAACTGCTGGTTACTCAGTGCGTTCTCTGAGTGAGGTTGTGACGACAGCTGTGAAGTACACGTAGTGCTGCTATTGCGTGCTCGTGAGTGAGTTAGTGAACGAGACAGTGAGTTGTTCTCGATGCGACATAAAATGCTGGTTACTCAGTGCGTTCTCTGATTGAGGTTGTGATGACAGCTACGACGTACACGGAGTGCTGTTACTGCGTGCTCGTGAGTGAGATAGTGAATGAGATAGTGAGCTGTTCTCGATGCGACATAAAATGCTGGTTACTCAGTGCGTTCTCTGAGTGAGGTTGCGACGACAGCTGCGACGTACACAGAGTGCTGTTACTGCATGCTCGTGAGTGATTAGTGAACGAGACAGTGAGTTGTTCTCGATGCGACATAAAATGCTGGTTACTCAGTGCGTTCTCTGAGTGAGCTTGTGACGACAGCTGCGACGTACACGGAGTGCTGTTACTGCGTGCTCGTGAGTGAGTTAGTGAACTGTTCTCGATGCGACATAAAATGCTGGTTACTCAGTGCGTTCTCTGATTGAGGTTGTGACGACAGCTGCGACGTACACGGAGTGCTGTTACTGTGTGCTCGTGAGTGAGTTAGTGAATGAGATAGTGAGTTAGTGAATGAAATAGTGAGCTGTTCTCGATGCGACATAAAATGCTGGTTACTCAGTGCGTTCTCTGAGTGAGGTTGTGTAGACAGCTGCAACGTACACGGAGTGCTGCTACTGCGTCCTCGTGAGTGAGTTAGTGAACGAGACAGTGAGTTGTTCTCAATGCGACATAAAATGCTGGTTACACAGTGCGTTCTCTGATTGAGGTTGTGACGACAGCTGCGACGTACACGTAGTGCTGCTAGTGCGTACTCGTGAGTGAGTTAGTGAACGAGACAGTGAGTTGTTCTCATTGCGACATAAAATGTTGGTTACTCAGAGCGTTCTCTGATTGAGGTTGTGACGACAACTGCGACGTACACTCAGTGCTGTTACTGCGTGCTCGTGAGTGAGTTAGTGAACCAGACAGTGAGTTGTTATCGATGCGACATAAAATGTTGGTTACTCAGGGCGTTCTCTGTGTGAGGTGACGACAGCTGCGACGTAGTGCTGTTACTGCGTGCTCGTGAGTGAGTTAGTGAATGAGTTAGTGAACTGTTCTCGATGCGACATAAAATGCTGGTTAGTCAGTGCGTTCTCTGTGTGAGCTGACGACAGCTGCGACGTACACGGAGTGCTGATACTGGGTGCTCGTGAGTGAGTTAGTGAATGAGTTAGTGAACTGTTCTCGATGCGACATAAAATGTTGGTTACTCAGTGCATTCTCTGTGTGAGGTGACGACAGCTGCGACGTAGTGCTGATACTTCGTGCTCGTGAGTGAGTTAGTGAATGAGTTAGTGAGCTGTTCTCGATGCGACAAAAATGTTGGTTACTCATTGCGTTTCCCGAGAGAGGCTATGACGGCAGTTGTGAGTACAGGGAGTCTGCTACTGCGAGTGATTAGACAGATCTGTGTTCGACGTCCCAGCGAGTAAAGCAGAAGGAAGAAGATGCTGCTTCGCACGTGCTTCATTACGCCGCTACGCGCGAGGAAAGGTGAAGTGACAGTGAAAACTAAACTAACTCACATTAGTGAAAGGACAATGAAAACTGGACAAAGTCACAAAACGAAACTCGCTTACGTATCTGACGTCTCGTCAGCCCTGCCGATTAGTCTACGAAGCGCGCCGCTCTACTAATAGGTTCTGCGAACGTAATGTTTAGCACGTCAGCAAATCAGAAGTAACAACACAGATTCAGATTGCTATAGGAGCGTGCATTTGTTTTTATTCATCGCTTTGTTTCTGAAAGTGTCATCCGTAAGCAGAATTCATTTGCTGTGACCATTCATTGTATTGGAGAAGTTTCTTATTTAGTACGTATTAAGGAAGAAACATGGGTTTTTCTACATTCTTTATGCCTAGTGTAGAAAAAGTTGATAAAAGGCGTTTGAGTGACAATATTGGATTATAGAGTGTTTTTTCCTACACGCGATTTTAGGAAAAAGTCTTCATTTGCGAATTTTCACCTTTATTCGCGGAAAAAAAGAATTTTCGAAAAATATATGAAATTTACCAATTACAAATGAATTCAGTTTCGACACAGTTTCACTTTCTCGATTTTTACTAAGCTGGTGTGGGTTTTTAAACACAAGGCTGGCAACAACATGGATAAATACGGTAAAAAGTTAAGGAACAGACGAAAAGGTCACCAGCTATCAGTTCCCTTTTTTTCTGTTTGGAGTTCCTCATCGACCAAAGTCGTTTACGTTCGTTAATTTTATTCCACAATGTACATCCATTTCCAATATAGTTTTATAGAACGCCCAAAAGTGTAAAGGTGGCCTTTTAACTCTTTGTACATAGTTTGATGAGGAATTGTAGCTTAGGGTAGAGATGGAAGCTAAGCAAACACAATGCATTTTAGCAAAGATAAATATTTCTTCTTGTGAACAGGGATAGAGCGTAAAGCAATGCTAGTTTGTTAAAACGGAATGCGTGTGGCTGTCAGAGCAGAGGTTACTGCGTGTATTGCTAGCGGGAAGTGCAGACTGTGGGCGCATTCCGCGGGCCAAGCGCTGCAGCAGCCCTTTATGCAACGGTTCATTCTGAGGGCCGGGAGCAGCGAATGAATCGAAGAAATACTTCGCTGCACTGGCAGCAGAAGAAATAAAAATGGCGAAGTGTTTGCAGACGATATTTAATAGAGGATGTATCCTATGGCATCTTTGGCAGCGAGGACCTGCATAAAAGGATGGAGGCAGGCAGGGCTTTCTGTTAATCTTAGGACTATTGAATAGGCTGTTAAACCTCTTCCTCTATTGTAGTTATGCAGCAATAACAGTGTAAACAGTTGTTTCCGAGACCACATGCAGAACCAGTTTTAAGCGTTTCTGTTGCCCAGTGTCTAGAAGTACAATGATATATTTTAGTATTTATGTAAACTCATGTTCATTCATAATATTTTACGGATTACAACTATTTTACCCGTTTGCACTTTTATGTTCCGAATTCTTTAATACGTTTCTAAATAGGTGCATTGCTTTGGCTTCCATTAACTGAAAGAAAGCAACATTTTTGTGTTACCCTCACATGACTTTCTCATTAATCTACGGTTTATCAGTGAGTATACGAACTATTCTAATGAAAGCTTATTCCTCTATCTATTACATTTTAATCGAGATAAACCTCTCCGGAAATAGCTACATTACACATTTCGTTATACATATAAAGGGGACAGCTAAAGTCAGATGTTAAGAACTGGACGCTATACGCTGGCCTTAAAATTCCATACTGTTTCCATGCAATCGCGAGAAGTAACTGAATGCTGACGGGGCTTTAAAAGAATAACAGAATATTGAATAATTGAACCAATAATGATGGATATCTCGGGAATGGCTTATGCTACAAAAACGTTATTTAAATAAATTGTGCTCTGAATTTTTTGTGTAGTACAATTTCCCCTATCCAGTTGTACAAAATTATACCAAATTCCTTCTGGATGAAGAGGACTTCACAGGCTATTCCTAAAAAAATCAACATATACACTTTGTCATGCAAGTATCCTTAATATATGGGTGGACCATTTAAGTTGAGGCTGTACAGTATCTCCGAAATTAAGCGTTGTAGAAAGAAATGTCTTGAATAAAAGTTGTTTGATATTATGGGGGAAAGTAAATGCCATTAGTCGTGTTTTGTTTGGAGGACGTTGCGATGGCCATTTTAGGATCAATTTAAATTCATCCTAAGCGTAGGTTCCCATTAAAAAATTAAATTATATGTTATTAAATTATTATATTAAATTATTAAAATTAATATTAAAATTATTATATTAAATTATCTTTGTTATCATCAGAGAATATTAATAATAGTAACAAGAATAAGAATAGGAAAAAAATATTTAAAATGATGAAAATGAAAAGCAACAAATCAAATAAGAAGAAGGATAAGAAAGAGGGGAAGCAAACGAAGGTGATAGAGATCGAAAAAAGAATCGAATGCAATAAATAAGAGAATTTAAATATAAATGAAAATGAATAAATGTAAAACGGACGAAACCATGTAATTCTTAAGGGGGGGAACCAACTAGAATGGTGAATGTTATGAGGTTTCTACTGCAACCAGGAGAGAAGTCATTACGAAACACTTAACCGCTATAGAAATCACGGACCCGGGAAAGGCCAGTCTGGCTGAGAGCATAAAAGATGGGAAAATCCTGAGGACAGAAAATTCGCTCAGGCGAAAATAACGAGCTAATGTTAGACTCGGAGAAGACTAACTTTCTAATTCTTGATAGCCAATAAAAACAGAAAAAATTTATAAACATAACCAATAGACACTATAAAAAACATATCCTAGAAAAAGGGTTCAACTAAGCTAGAAAAAGGGAGTAGACTAGAGAATTATCTAGGCGGGGAGCAAGGCTTAAGACATGTATCACATCGACACTTCGGATCCAGCTTTCGTACGGAGAAGTTGCGCTTCTCGGCGCCACAATGTGTTGAGCAAGAAAGTGGTGTTAATTTCGGGAGATAACGAATAGTTTATCGTCATAATTACCTTTGTAAGATGGGAACTGTTAAGGGGGAAGTATAGCTATTACTCTAGAATTGTAGACGGAATCGCGTTGGTCAAACTTGTGTGGCGGGAATTCCGAGAAGGAAAAAGTTGTATTGCCTTGTGCGGATCCTCACATGAGAGACAGTGAAGGAAAATGTTCACGTGTTTTCAATCTCATGCACACCAAATCACCCATCCTCTACTCTGAGCGCCTAGAAAACCTTGCCCTTCTCAGTACTCATTACCTCGACTATAGGTCACCAATATCAAATCCGCCACCAGACAGCCCGTCCCGCTACAGCTGTCATAGACTTTTGTTCCATAAATCCTATACAGTGTTTAAGCGTTCTCGCTTTGGCTCTCTCTCTCTCTCTCTCTCTCTCTCTCTCTCTCTCTCTCTCTGTATCATACACATGAATATATACAGGAAATGACATATTTCAAATTTAGTATTTTCCTACCTAATTGTAATTTCTGAAAATAATGTTACTTAAAATTCTGTACTTTATGCGAGAAGCGAGTGCAACAGGCTTCTATTCCAAGGTTTTAAAGTGCATTTCTCTCCAGATATTTCGGAATACTGAGACCATCTCTAGCAATATGTTCAAAATAAGTACATGTACATATAAGGGAAGCACCTTGAAGCTTTGTTCCGCAAATAACTCCATTTTCACAAACAAAATAACACAGAAGTTTTTTTCACCCATATGCCTCTAGGTATTATAGACTTGCGAAAACTTTTAATTTGACTTTTTCTTCCGCTGCTCCCTCTCACCTGCATAGTTCCCCCTCGGTGCAAAGTACTACGTCTTTTATCTACGTAAATACAACCTCTCCATCGCACAGCGCGGCTTAGATATGGACCAGACAAATGAAGTTTTAGACGTATGCGCTACGAAAATGACCCTGAAGCCTCATAAAGAGGCCTCTGAGCAAAATTTCCGGTCTTTCATGCCCAATATAGAATGGGCCGCTAAGGACCACAGTAGTTAAAGAGGGTCCACTAATAAAACTCAATTTAATTCTACTACGAAAATTGCGATTCTGTGGAAGTTTCAGTTGTGTGAAAAGTGTTGGTTTTACAAAAAGGATGTACAGGAAATGTAGACTCAATTCATTCTAAACTATACTTAGCCTCAAGCGCACTTTTACTCTGAAGCCCAAAATGACTTGATGAATGTCCCATAGAAACAAACATTTACGACGAATTTATTTCTCGCAGAAAGAAAGGTCTGGGTATAGGGTATACAACACAGGGGAACACAGCGCATGCTACTTACAGAGAACTATTACGGCTACGAACACCCCTAGGAGGAAGATATGAAGTGAAGTGGCTACAGGAGGCTACACGCCGCAGGCAGACAGGTCGTAGAGAGGCGCAGAAGTCCCTAACAGTTTCTGGCTTGAAGACCCATCCCACTACTGGAGCTCCTCAGAGAGGGAGATGAGCGACCCGTTTAAGCAAGTAACCCTCTAGTGTCCACGGGAAATACTCTTTCCTTGGAGCAAGCATCCACGCCTTCCGTCCGGCACTGTCCTTCGCCACGAAACCTAGAAGCACGCCTGAAACCACATTCTCTTACCCACAAGAGAAAACCACGAAAAACTCAAGGTCAGAATGGGCGGTCGACGGGAATCGAACCCAGGACCTCCCGAATGCAAGCCTCACGCGTTATCGCGGAGCCAACTCGCCCGTAAAGAAATAAAGGTTACTAAATATTTCATTCAGTATACTACGTAGAATCATCCCTTATGCTGTGGACATCATAGCATACCGTGTGAGCTGTTTCGTGCTTGCGGACGGGCAGAATAAGCGACTCCAATAGGCTCTTTGCACTAGGAAGAGCACCTACAAATGTTAAACCTCTCCAAGAAGCGTCACTGAATGGGCAGCAAGCTTTCGTGTAATTCTGAGCGTTCGAGGTCAAGCGTAGCCTTTCTCAGTCAAAATTAATTAAATTGCATTGGCTCTTTGAACCAGGAGAAGCGGGAGATTCAAACAATTGATTTGAAATTGTCCTGCCTATTAAATGGAAACAATGCAATTCCAAACTCAGGCTCTCATTGTAAACGTTCTCTACTAGCCCAAGTCTCTAATGAGAATTCCTGGATTCAGAATTCATATCCCCATGCCCTAAGGCAACTTTCTAAGAATTATGGGAAGAAAGAATAGAGGGTTTTTCCTTGACTAAGCAATGCTTTTCTTTCAAGTCGTGGATTGATTAAAGGAATTAAGAGTCACAAAGAAAGTAAGGAAACAAACTTTAAAGAAGTTACAGGCTTTCGGGTCATCCAGAGTAGTTCTCAAGTTATGACTAATATTTTATAGTTACTTCCTGCAGATTAAAAGCAGACTAGCATAACAAAAGCCTCTCAGCGGAAAATCCTATGACACGCATGTTATTCCATACAGCTGTTTCAGCATGACAATGAGGTATTCGTATGCAACGTTAAGAATGCTTTTACCTCTGCCTGTGCGCCGTTCTAATGACTCATCATTGCTGCAATGGCATGATGGATTTCGACTAAACAACCCCACGCTCTATTGTACCTTTCGTGTATACGTAATTGAAGCAGTTAAGGAAAGAACTGTGTTGTTTTTCTTCACAATTCCTTAATTGGTTATTTAATTACTAACGACTGTCTTTGAGAGAAATTTTATCATTTTCCTCCTTATTACTTGCAGACACAGACAGGGGCTCTACTGCATGTGTACCAAGCTAACAGAAGTATATCGTTTCACTCAAAAATTTAATACCAACATTTCTCGGAAATGAATTTCCGAGTTACCCTGAATTTCCCAAAAGAATTTAAAAGCATCTATGTGTATATGTGTATGACTATCTACCTTTCTATGGACAGCATAACTCAAAGCTAAAATTCGTATGAATACTACACTTCTGGTGCAGTAATTTTTAAAGAAACGTTTTCATTTTTTTTAAATTACTCAACACACGATTTGCCATACATTTGAGATACTGATAGGTATATGTTGAATTTTTTGTAAATAGCAGCTGAAGTTCTCTCCACCTTTATTGAAATTCATTGTAGCTTAGAAACCTTAAGGGGCAGACGAAACCCTCTGTGGGATAAATGTAGAACCTATTAAAATGTAGGATTTATTATAATAACTTTTTAGTAGACGTTTCTGAAGTACCTATTCGTTGTTACATATCTTTCAGTTTTTCTTCATTTAATTCAACTTTGGTCGCCGTCTATGTTTTTCACGAGTTCACGAGAAATAAAATACCGACTTGTAACATAAATATGTGAGGATTGTTTCCACATTTCGGAATACCCAATCTGTGTTGTCTAATTTGTAACCACTTCTAGCTAAACAATTTTATCGTAATTAATTAAATGGATAAAAGAATATCTTTTAACACAAATACTATAATTTAGGTAAAATGCACACCTTTGAAATGATAGCGAGTATAGAAAATAAGTGTGACACAACACATTTCTTTAATGTGGGAGACGTATCGTAACATAACTCTCGGAACTTGTGGTTGTGAGGAAAATCTCTACAGAGTGTGAATATATCTACTCGTTGTAGCCCCGATTTCTTCGCTGTATTCGGTAGGTCCCGGGTTCGATTCCAGTTGGCTCGGCCACTCCGAGTTAAATGGTTTCCCCGGGCCGGTAGGCGAATGCTGGGGTGGATCCCCTTCTAACACGAATTTCCGGTCCATCATTTCCTTTCATGTTTCACCTCACCCGTTTCATAGTTGTAGAACCAGGTGACGGCGGTTGGTGCCTTGCGGCAGGACGGTGGAATTTGCGCTATGGGAATACTTTTCCCTGGCATTTGGCGGGACTCCCTTCCTTCCTGGGAGCTATCTCATCTATTCCAGGGACCCGTAGGTTGCGGGTGGCTAAGGCAAAGCCAGCCGGCGTCACGATTTGTGTCATGTTGGAATCGTTAGAGATCCCGTCCTGGTTAGCACACATCATCGTCCGAATCTGGTCGCCCTTTGGGTCTCCCCTTCATCCTTTCATTCCAAAGATCACGTTGGGAGCACAAAGGGCCCAATGTCCTAAGTGCGGTGCTGTGCTTCAGTTACTGGTGACCCCTCCGTCCAACTACTTCAACTCCTAATTTCTTTATCCTTACGCTAGCGATGTTTTGTATAAACATCAGTGTAATCTACAACTTACCTCTCCAAAGGAAATACCTAAGCAGGGATCACATTGCCTCCGTTCCGTTCAGTTCAATCGAACATGGATACGGTTAAAGATGAAACCTTATCCCTCACCATCCATTCAGTCAGCTCACCATCACCAGCAGTAGATGGAAGACGGAAAGTTTATCAGCCCGTGTTCCCCGTTGTTGTTAATGAAATATGTTTGAGTGTAATGGGTGCATTTGACGAACTGTTGGGGAAGTAGTAATAAAACATCCTCCTCTTTACAAACTACAATAACGGTGAGTTTATTCATCACGATGTACAAGGACAAATGCAGTGGATTTGGTCAGCCATGCTACAAGTTTTCATGTGTAGAGAATTATTTACAAGAATAAATATTTACAAGTTTCACAGCTAGTGTATAGATTGTTATATAAAAATTAACAATAATAAGGTTTATGGTTATTTCTGTCAATATAACTTAGAAGTTGTTTTTCCTATTGTGTTGCATCGGGCGGATAGAGTATAAATTATATTCTCTTAGGAGCTGAATTTATAATACCATTTTAGTCTGTGAACGCTTATTTAAAAAATCTGATGCGTTACATTCACACCACTTTCTCTACACTGTCGTTTATTAGTGGGTGTAAAAATTATTCTTACTAAAGCTTATTTTTCTATTTACTACATTTTAATCCAAATAAACCTTTGCAGAAGTAGCTACATTACACATTTCGTTATAGATATAAAGAGAACAGCGACAGTAAAATGTTTAAGAACTGGACGCTATACGCTGGCCTTAAAATTCCACACAATTTTTGCAATCGCAAGAAACAACTGAATGTGTGTGTGTGCGTGTGTGTTTTTTTTAGCTCCATTTATACCCCGTCTTTAACTACATTGTTCTTATCGGCGGCCTCTACTTTGGAACTTATTGCCTATTGCCAATGGTATTAACTCGCATTCCCTTGTCGTTAGGCTTCTTGCACTTTTTGGGTTTTAATCATTAGATCTCACACACGCACACATACACACACACACACACACACACACACATACACATGTCGTCCTCCGTGGTGTAGTGGTTACCATGCTAGCCTCTAGTTCCGGAGGTCGCGGGTTCAAACCCAGCGGAGTGCGATGGATTTTTTTCGAGCGTTAAAATCCTTAGCCTGGCTTCCTTCGGAAGGGAAGTAAAGCCGGTGGTCCCGTGTCTAGATTTACGGCACGTAAAAGAACCTCAAGCCTGATAAAGAAGCCTCTGAGCCCAAGAGAGAATGGGACGCTAAGGACCACAGGTTAAAGAGCGTCCATAAATAAAACTCAATTTAATTTACACACACACACACACACACACACACACACACACACACACGCACACGCACATTCACACTATCATTCATACTTCCAGACTCTGGGGAGGATAGGGAATAACATTGACAGGACTTTAAGAAAATGACCAAGTAATAAATAACTCGAACCATTAATAACGGATATCTTAGAAATAGCTTATGCCACAAAAAACTTATTTGAAATAAATTGTGTGTTTTAAAGAGATCTACATTTTTGTTTAGTACGTTTTCGTCTATCGCTTAACGTTTACTAGTTATACAAGATTACACAAAATTCCTTCCGAATGAAGAGGACTTCATAAGTTACTCCCGGAAAATTCAAGATATACATTTTATTTGTTGTGTAAATATATTTAATATATGCTTAATCAAAATCGTTAGAGGAATTTTTTACAATTTCAAAATTTTCGAAAGATATTCCATGTAAAGGGTAGTTGGGATGGGGGATTTTCTTGAAAGTTTCGTGACACATTCTTGGATTTAACCGAAATTAAATACCAAGTTTGGTACTTATCCGACTTTTCGTTTTTGAAGTATGGTCTTTATAGACACGCACACACACACACGGTTCATTTTCTAAAAATGCTTTTTTCTATTCAAGAGGCCTCAAAACCTGTATTTTCAGTGAAATCTCGGTACCGAGATTTTGGATGGAACGCAATTCTTTCTCTACATACTATATACGTGGTAGAGAAAGTAGAAAGGCAGTTTCCTTTTTTGAAGCTAGATAAGCATGCTAGAACAGCAACTAATCTGTGTGTGTGTGTGTGTGTGTGTGTGTGTGTGTTGTGTGTGTGTGTATGTTTTTATTGTTCTTCCTTAAGAGTCTCGTTTCACCATAATTTAGCATTTTTGTTTTGTACTATTCGTAATTTACGCTGTAGTTGCGACGTCGCGACAGCGGGATGAGCAGTGAGTAACTCATAATACCTATACATACTTTCCACAGCTATGGTGTCGTTCGCCCACCCGCTATCACGAGTTCTTATGTTCTATATAAAGGTGGTTACCAACATTGTACCTACTCTCTTTGTATTATTAGACGTTTAAATAAAAATACGGTGGTTTCGTTGTTAGTCTCGTTTAGTAAACACAGAATAAAAATATTTTACTTCATTTAACTGCATTTCCTTAAACTGTTAAATATAAACACTCATTTTCCTTTCATTTGTTTTTAATGAATACTTAAATAAGCACCAAAACGTTCTTTACCTGATAAAGAACTATAGGATACCTTTTTAGTTTTTACACTAAGTGTGCGATAAGCAAACGTTTAAGATTTATTTTCCTTTATGGCTTCATTCGAAATTGAACAACTGTGTTCTCCTGCCGCTTTCATTAGAAATTAAGCATTTCGCTAGAAATGCACATAATGTTTCTAGTGGGGATGTGCTCGCACGTGAGTACACGTGCTATCTCACGTAGATGTTGTCTCGGATCTCTGAAGTTCCTTGAAGTTCTCTGCCGGGCTCCTTGTCGTGAACTGAGGATAAATTCCTATCCTAGCCAGCTAAATTGATGTTTCTCAGGATTTTATATAGGTGAAGGCAAACAACAAACTGACTTTCCCTTAAACAGCTTCATTTATTCGCAATATAATGCCCATTGAGGCGGCTAGTAACTTTCCCTTGCTTAACACAAAATAATATAAAAGCTGTACATTTAACCTTCCCGCTACTATGAATTCTTTACGCGGACCTATCTAACTGCGTCACACAATACTTTCCCACCCACATACACGCACGCAAACTTCCGCTTTAGTCACATGTGTTACATCGCCAGAGTAAATGAGAGAGTGGGTAACTTGGGGCCTCTTCACCTTTTTATACCTTCTTACTATGTCGCTAGAATTCGCGCCTTTATATGTAACAACTATTCTCATTGGTTATCTAGTTAGCGTGCTATGAAAATAACATTTTCCAATTTTAGCAGTCGCGCTTTCCTTTGGCTTCTCTGATAAAACCCACTATCTCCGTCTCACTTTACAGCTCTCGTTTCTCTTGCTGTTTTTCCAACTCCCTTGTCATCCAGGAATGGGACCACTATCTCTGCCTCACTCTGACCTCGGACCTCTCTCTATTTTCTGTGACTGCCTAAACCCTGTGTGCATTTAGCGTGTATGTGCTTGTGGACTTTGCTACTGTTGCTCGCTCGCCTGGCAGTTACTAATTGTAATTACACTGTTCCTTACATGCTGAGTTTCACATTAATTACGTCCTGAGGTACAAGTTATTTTACAGTAAAGCTATTTTTACACTATTAGTTATTCCTATTATTTCAATGCTCTATTCTATTGAGTATACCTCCCCTTACATGTTACATGTCTTAGAATTAAACACCACTAGCATAGTCAATACCGTTTCCATAATTCAGTAATCGATTCCCTGCGACATCGGAAACAGGGCGCTTTCCACTCTGCAGCGTACTTGCTCTCATTCGTCAAGTGCGATTTCCCCATTCACCTCCAAAGGAAACGGCGCTATTATCAAATGTCTCTGCATTTCAAAACGCTTTTATACAAATCTATGAAGGGTAGATCAAAAGTGATTATAAACGTTTAGGCATACTTATAGAGATGTAACTCTGATTTAAAGGATGACATCTATACCCCTTCCAGCCGGTATAGTTATAGTCTTTTTTTATTATTGTTCCACTTATAACCCACTTTTAACTGCAATGGTCATAACGGCGCCCTTTTGCCTTTGGAACATATTGCCTATTGGCAATGGTGTTAAGCGATAGCTGAAATTGGTGAACATTTTCAAAAAATTAAAAAAATTAGCATTTATGTCCAAAAAATACTTTGAATCTTTAGCTGCAATTATATACCATTGGTTTTGCTCTCGGAACTCTTTACAGCTTCAGACCCTGACCACTTAAATGACCAAGAGCACACGACCTGTATTTACTTCCACTGCCTTTTACTCCAGTTTGCTTTTTCTTACACTTCTGCACTTCTTAAAAATGTTTCACGCGATGTAGTTTGTAACCATTCTTGTTCAAATTTTCAACACAAACTCAGAGGGAGTGAAATTTAAAAAATTGGGATTTGAATTTTTCTACACTTCTAAATTACCCAAGTTATGCTATAATCAATTTGACCACTGAGAATAAAGTGTAAAAATGATCCTTTTAAGGTTTAAATTTGCTCCTGAGACAGCCAGAGTAGTGAATAAAATTCTACATGCCAATTTTGTACGTTAGTATTCAAATAATGCGGCAGTAATTTTATTTTTTCAAGATTGCTGTTTCTGCAGCATGTGGAACACCTGATTAATTAGCATAATTAAAGTAAAATATATGTATATACATTTTTTTTAAAAAACATTAAAGCTATCTTCATGTAATTTAGACACTTATAATTGAGGTACAGTAGTATGAGACAAAGTGATTTAGATATAAACTGCAAGATTTGGAAATTCCAATTTTGGGTAACCTTTATTACTATGCAGTTGTCATTGGATTTCTGGTTCTTCTTTGGGTTTCACACATTTGATCACACATTCGCACTTCCAGTGTCTGAGGAGGATAGGGAATGATCTTAGCTACGGAATAATCTTGGCTAGGGAAAAATTCCCGAACTCCAGCCGGTAATCGAACCCCTCAACAAGAGTTAGATGCTCTACTAACTGAGCTACGAAATCACTCTAGCTATAGTCTTGTTACGCAACACGTTTCTCACAAACACTTACGTATTACGTAGCTGTTCGAGGAGACTTGAAAAAGGGAATAACTTTACCTGTCATTACTAATATCACAGTTCATGATAAAATACTTGAACTGTTCGAGGAGACTTGAAAAAGGGAATACATTTACCTGTCATTACTAATATCACAGTTCATGATACAATACTTGAGCTGTTCGAGAAGTCTTGTAAAAGGGAATACATTTACCTGTCATTACTAATATCACAGTTCATGATACAATACTTGAGCTGTTCGAGAAGTCTTGAAAAAGGGAATAACTTTGCCTGTCATTACTAATATCACAGTTCATGATACAATACTTGAGCTGTTCGAGAAGTGTTGAAAAAGGGAATACATTTACCTGTCATTACTAATACCACAGTTCATGATACAACTCAGTTGAGCTGTTCGAGGAGACTTGAAAAAGGGAATACATTTCCCTGTCATTACTAATACCACAGTTCATGATACAACTCAGTTGATCTGTTCGAGAAGTCTTGAAAAAGGGAATAACTTTTCCTGTCATTACTAATACCACAGTTCATGACACAATACAGTTGAGCTGTTCGAGAAGTCTTGAAAAGGGAAATACATTTACTGTCATTACTAATAGTACAGTTCATGATACAATTCAGTTGAGCTGTTCGAGGAGACTTGAAAAAGGGAATACGTTTCCCTGTCATTACTAATATCACAGTTCATGATACAATACTTGAGCTGTTCGGGAAGTCTTGAAAAAGGGAATACATTTACCTGTCATTACTAATATCACAGTTCATGATACAATACTTGAACTTTTTTTATGATAAACCAGAAGTATTATTTATAGTGATGTTATGTAACATTTAAAGTTTTTTGAGTCGGAAAATGTAAATTCACATCACATATGTGCGCTAGGTGTTATGGCAGGAGCGCTTTCGAGAGATGTTTCTCTCATCTTCAGCTGAGAATCCGACTGACGGATCTCCCTCTCCCCTCTCCCCATGAAGCTTTTCATTAAATGTTATTTCTGCCCTCTGTTGGGAAACCTTGGAACTTAAAGCTGTTGCTGCCCTCTGTGTTGTCTGTTGGTCACTCATCATGCTTCTTTCTTATCTCTTGTGATGTAATTGGTCTGCATTCTGTTGAAAAATCTTGAAAACACTTGATCTTGAGTTTGCTGCCCTCTGTGGAGAACCTTGGGAACTTCTATTTTTTCTTTTGTTGTTTAAATGGATCAACTGCATTAAGTGGTATCTCAAAATTCAAAACCTTCTCAATGTTGAAATGAATGAAGATCTTTTCCCATATTTCCAAATGTGATGGTATCTGAATAGATTTGAGTAGTTTTATCTCTTGTCCAATCTCATGGTTGCTATTCCAAAAGTGATTAGCTACTGCTGATCTATCTGTTTGTTTCAATTTTATATTTCTTTGATGTTCACTTAATCTGATTTTTAGATTTCTTTTAGTTCTTCCTATGTATAAGCCTTGACAGTCTTGACATGATATCCGATAAATTCCTGATTTTTTTAATTTGTCAGTTGTATTACTTAAAGGTGTATTTAACATATTTTTCAAACTGAAAACATTCTGAGGTGCTAATTGAATTTGGTATTTTCTGAATAGCTTTTCAAACTTTTTGAACATATCATCCAGTCATGTTCAAAAAGTTTGAAAAGCTATTCAGAAAATACCAAATTCAATTAGCACCTCAGAATGTTTTCTGTTTGAAAAATATGTTAAATACACCTTTAAGTAATACAACTGACAAATTAAAAAAATCAGGAATTTACCAGATATCATGTCAAGACTGTCAAGGCTTATACATAGGAAGAACTAAAAGAAATCTAAAAATCAGATTAAGTGAACATCAAAGAAATATAAAATTGAAACAAACAGATAGATCAGCAGTAGCTAATCATTTTTGGAATAGCAACCATGAGATTGGACAAGAGATAAAACTACTCAAATCTATTCAGATACCATCACATTTGGAAATATGGGAAAAG